>JAPDVU010000008.1:87896457-88518341 GCA_026230045.1 Corynorhinus townsendii
TCTAACCTACCTTAGCACTTCTGGTTGTCCACTTGGACCCTCCACCTTGAGGACATCAGCGATTCGCGCCCGACCGCCGGTCCCTATCCCCCAATCCTTTTAGCTTTGAAATCAAGAAAAAGCAGTGGTGAGGCCCTGAAAACCCTTTCAATACTGGAACAAAAGTCCTGACACTCCAGGGTCAAGTACAATTCCCCATGCCCTGAGGGCCAGCTTTTTGCTTAATTCATGGGGAAAGCCCTTTTCGGAAGACAGGTACCTTCTCCGGGCCTTCCAGAGAATGGATCCCATAACGTTGGGGAGTTGCCGAATTCTTGGGATTCTCCAATGCATTCATCTGGCTCTACCAGCCTTAACACTTGACCACTAGCATTTATTGACCTGGCAGCAAGCCCTGGTGTACATGAGGATACCTGGAGGTTCACTGGGACACGCCCAAATACTACACTTCATTATCACTTCTGGTTGTCAATGACTCCCCTCCCCTTGATAATGTCAGCAGTCTCAGCAGGTGCCTGGACCCGATACCTTAACCACCTGAACACTTTGGGCTCTCCATATGGCCCCTCAGCCTTGATGACATCAGTACTCGCTGCTGGTTCCCAGGTCCCAAACCCTAACACACCTTAGCACTTTTCGGCTGTTCACATGGCCTCTTCCCCTTGATGACGTCAGGGATTCCCGCCACCTGCTCCCTGGTCCCCAAGCCTTTATCCACCAAAGCACTTCCAGCATTTCACCTGAGCCAGACCATTTCCTTGGTCACCTCAGCACTTCTAACTGTCCACCTGACCAATCCCCATTGATGATATGAACACTTTAAACTGGTTACCGAGCCCCACCCCTTGTTCATGTGACTGTTTCCCACTGCTCCCCAGGACCTTGTACGCCTCACCAATGAGCAACACTGGCTGGTAACTTAGCTCTGAAGAAGAGGGGTGACTTCTCCATCTCTGCAAGTTGGCTTAAAGGCCTCACAACCACAGTCCCCTGTCACCATCTGATCACAGACTGCCTGTTCCCGAGTGGGAGGGTGGCCAGCAGGGAGCTGCCAGCACTCCTTTAAGACAACCCTGGGAGTTCTTGAGCCCAGAGATCCCCTATGCTCCTAAACATGGGTCATCTTACTCTGGAGTGACTTGCGACCCTGACAGCCCTGCCTACAGGCTTTGAAATCCGGGAAAAAGGAGTGTTGAGGCCCTGAAAACCCTTTCCCTACTGGCAGCAAAGTTCTGACATTCCAGGGTCATGTACAGGTACACCCCACCCCTGAGGGCCAGCTTTTTGCTTAATTCATAGGGAACGCCCTTTTCTGAGGATAGGTACCTTCTCCCTGCCTTCCAAGTATGGACCTCAGAAAGTTGGGGAGGTTCCGACCTCTTGGGATTCTCCAATGCATTCACCTGGCTCTATGAGCCTTTAATACTTGACCACTTGCAGCTGTTTACCTGGCAGCAAGCCCTGGTGTACATGAGGATTTCTGGCTGTTCACTGGGACACTCCCAAACACTCCACATCATTATCACTTCTGGCTGTCAATGATGCCCTTCCCCTTGATGATGTCAGCAGTCTCAGCAGGTGCCGGGCCCCGATACCTTAACCACCTGAACACATCGGGCTCTCCACGAAGCCCCTCACCCTTGATGACATCAGCATTCCCTGCTGGTTCCCGGGCCCCAAACCCTAACACAGCTTATTACTTTCGGGCTGTTCACATGGCCCCTTCCCATGGATGACGTCAGGAATTCTGGCCAGCCCCTCTCTGGTCCCCAACCCCTTATCTACCAGAGCAGGTCCAGCATTTCACATGGGCCAGATCATGTCCTTGGTCACCTCTGCACTTCTGACTGTTCCCCTGGCCAATCCTCATTGATGATATGAACATTTTAAACTGTTTACCGGGCCCCACCCATGTTCATGTGAATATTTCCCACTGCTCCCCAGGACCTTGTTCACCTCACCAATGAGTAACACTTGCTGGCAACTTAGCTCCTAAGAAGAGGGGTGACTTCCCCATCTCTGGAATTTGACTTAAAGGCCTCACACCCACAACTCACCGTCACCTTCTGATCACAGACTGCCTGTTCCCCAGTGGGAGGGTGGCCAGCAGGGAGCCGCCAGCACTCCTTTAAGACAACCCTGGGAGTCCATGAGCCCAGAGATCCCCCATGCTCCCAAACATGGGGGAATCTCACTCTGGAGTGACCTGCTACTCTGAAAGCCCTGACTATGGGCTTTGAAATCCGGGAAAAAGCAGTGTTGAGGCCCTGAAAACCCTTTCCATACTGGAAGCAAAGTCCTGACATTCCAGAATCATGTACAGGTCCCCCCCCACCCTTCCCAAAGGGCCAGCTTTTTGCTTAATTCATGGTGAACGCCATTGGCTGAGGATAGGTACCTTCTCCCTGCGTTCCAAGTATGGACCTCAGAAAGTTGCGGAGTTTCCGAACTCTTGGGATTCTCCAATGCATTCAATTGGTTCTACAAACCTTAACACTTGACCACTTGCAACTGTTCACCTGGCAGAATGTCCTGGTGTACTTTAGGAATTCTTGCTGTTAACTGGGACAAGACCAACCGCTCAGCCTTATTACCACTACTGGCTGTCCACATGGCCCCTACCCTTGATGATGTCAGCAGTCTCAGCACGAGCCGAACCCCAAAGTCCTAACGACCTGAACACTTCAGCCTTTCCACATGGGCCCCCTTTATGACGACAGCACTTCGGCCTGCCCCAGGCCCAAAACCCATAAGCACCTGAGGGCTTCAGCCTCTCCTTGAGGCCACTCCCTCTTGATGAGGTCAGCACTCCCTGCTGGTACCCGGTCCCGAACCCCAAACCCACCTTAGTACTTCGGGTTGTCACCATGGCCCCTCCCCCTTGATGACCTTAGGTCTTCTGGCCAGCCGCTCCCTAGTCCCCAGGCCCATATCCACCAGAGCAGGTCCCTCATTATACATGGGCCGGACCATATCCTTGGTCACCTCAGGACTTCTGACTCTCCACCTGGCACCCACCCCATTGATGATATGAACACTTTAAACTGGTTACTGGACCCACCCCTTGTTCATGTGACTATTTCCTGCAGCTCCCAGGCCCTTATTCGCCTAACTAATGAGCAACACTAGCTGGGTTCTTAGCTCCTAAGAAGACCGGTAAATTCCCAATCTCTGGAAGTTGGCTTAAAGGATTCACACCCACAGCCCCAGGTCACCTTCTGCTTACAGACTGCCTCTTCCCTGGTGGGAGGCTGGCCAGCAGGGAGCTGCCAGCACTCCTTTAAGACAACACAGGGCATCCATGACCCCAGGGATCCACCATTCTTCCTAACATGGGGGCATGTCACCCTGGAGTGACCTGTGACTCTAACAACCCTGCCTATGGGCTATGAAATCAGGAAAAAGCAGTGGTGAGGCCCTGAAAATGCTCTCAATACTGGAAGAAAAGTCCTGACACTGCAGGGTCAAGTACAGTTCCCCGCGCCCTGAGGGCCAGCATTTTGCTTAAGTCATGGGGAACGCCCTTTTCTGGGGATAGGTACCTTCTCCCTGCCTTCCAGGGTATGAACCTCAGAAAGTCGGTGATTTTCCTACCTCTTGGGATCCTCCAATTCATTCACTTGGCTGTACCAGCATTAACACTTGACCACTTCCAGCTGTTGACCTGGCTGCAAGCCCTGGTGTACATGAGGGTTTCTGGCTGTTCACTGGGACACTCCCAAACACTCCACATCATTATCACTTCTGGCTATCAATGACGCCCTTCCCCTTGATGATGTCAGCAGTCTCAGCAGGTGCTGGGCCCTGCTATCTTAACCACCTGAACACTTCGGGCTCTCCATATGGCCCCTCAACCTTGATGACGTCAGCACTCCCTGCTGGTTCCCAGGCCCCAAACCCTAACACACCTTAGCACTTTCGGGCTGTCTACATGGCCCATTCCCCTTGATGACGTCAGGGATTCCCGCCATCTGCTAGCTGGTCCCCAAGCCCTTATCCACCAGAGCACCTCCAGCATTTCTCCTGGGCCAGATCTTTTCCTTGGTCACCTCAGCAGTTCCAATTGTCCACCTGGCCCATCCCCATTGATGCTATGAACACTTTAAACTGGTTTTGGAGCCCCACCCCTTGTTCATATGACTATTTCCCACTGCTCCCCAGGACCCTTTTCGCCTCAGCAATGAGCAATAGTTGGTGGGAACTTAGCTCCTAAGAAGAGGGGTGTTTTCCCCATCTCTGGAAGTTGACTGAAAGGCCTCACACCCACAGCCACCAGTCACCTTCTCATAACAGACTGCATGTTTCCCAGTGGGAAGGTGGCCAGCAGGGAGCCACCAGCACTCCTTTAAGACAACCCTGTGAATCCATGAGCCCAGAGATCCCCCATGTTCCCAAACATGGGGGAATCCCACTCTGTAGTGACTTGCGACTCTGACAGCCCTGCCTATGGGCTTTGAAATCCGTGAAAAAGCAGTGTTGAGGCCCTGAAAACCCTTTCCATACTGGGAGCAAAGAGCTGACACTCCAGGGTCACTTATAGTTCCCAGCGCCCTGAGGGCCAGCATTTTACTTAATTCATGGGGAAAGCCCTTTTCTGAGGATAGGTACCTTCTCCCTGTCTTCCAAGTATGGACCTTACAAAGTTGGAGAGGTTCCGACCTCTAGGGATTCTCCAATGCATTCACCTGGCTCTACAAGCCTTTAACACTTGACCACTTGCAACTGTTCACCTGGCAGGAAGCCCTGGTATACCTGAGGATATCTGGCTGTTCACTGGGAGAAGCTCAACTGCTCAGCCTTATTACCACTGCAGGCTCTCCACGTGGCCCCACCCCTCATGACATCACAGTCTTAGCAGGACCCGGGCCCCAAAATCTTAACCACCTGAACACATCAGCCTGTCCTCTTGGGCCCCCTTGATGAGGTCAGCACTTCCGGCCTGTCCCCAGGCCCAAAACCCATAAGCACCTGAGGACTTCAGCCTCTCCTTGAGGCCACTCCCTCTTGATGAGGTCAGCACTCCCTGCTGGTACCTGGACCTGAACCAAACCCACCCTAGTACTTCGGGATGTCACCATGGCCCCTCCCCCTTGATGACCTCTGATCTTCCGGCCAGCCGCTCCCAAGTCCCCAAGCCCGTATCCACCAGAGCAGGTCTGTCATTTCACCTGGGCCCGACCATATCCTTGGTCACCTCAGCACTTCTGACTCTCCAATTGGCACCCCGCTCCATTGATGATATGAACACCTTAAACTGGTTACTGGGACCCACCCCTTGTTCATGTGACTATTTCCTGCAGCTCCCAGGCCCTCATTCGCCTAACCAATGAGCAACACAGGCTGGCTTCTTAGCTCCTAAGAAGAGGGGTGAATTTCCAATCTCTGGAAGTTGGCTTAAAGGACTCACATCCAAAGCCCCAGGTCACCTTTTGCTCAAAGACTGCCTCTTCCCCAGTGGGAGGTTGGCCAGCAGGGAGCCACAAGCACTCCTTTCAGACAACCCTGGGCGTCCATGACCCCAGGGATCCACCATTCTCCCAAACATGGGGCTTCTCACCCTGGAGTGACCTGTGACTCTGACAACCCTGCCTATGGGCTTTGAAATCAGGAAAAAGCAGTGGTGAGGCCCTGAAAACCTTTTCCATACTGGCAGCAAAGTCCTGACACTCCAGGGTCAAGTACAATTCCCTGCGCCTGAGGGCCAGCATTTTGCTTAATTCATGGGGAACGCCCTTTGGGGATAGGTACCTTCTCCCTGCCTTCCAGGGTATGGACCTCAGAAAGTTGGGGATGTTCCTACCTCTTGGGATCCTCCAATACATTCCCCTGGCTGTACGAGCATTAACACTTGACCACTTCCAGCTGTTGAACTGGCTGAAAGCCCTGGTGTACCTGAAGATTTCTGGCTGTTCACTGGGAAAAGCCCAACCACTGGGCCTCATTCCCACCTCTGGCTGTCCCTATGCCCCCTCCCCTTGAAGACATCAGCAGTCTCAGCAGGTGCCAGCCCAAAAATCTTAACCTCCTGAATAGTTGGTGCTCTCCACATGGCCCCTCGCCCTTCAAGACCTCAGCACTTAGGGCCGGTCCCAAGGCCCCAAACCCATAACCACCTGAGCATTTCAGCCTCTCCACATGGCCCCTTCACCTTAATGACTTCAGCACTCCCTGATGGTCCCTGGGCACCAAACTCTAACCTACCTTAGCACTTCTGGCTGTCCACTTGGCCCCTCTACCTTGAGGACATCAGCGATTTGTGCCCGTCGGCCGGTCCCTGGCCCCCAAGACTATGGGCTTTGAAATCGGGAAAAAGCAGTGGTTAGGCCCTGAAATCCCTTTCAATACTGGAAGCAAAATCCTGACATTCCAGGGTCAAGTACAGTTCCCGTGCCCTGAGAGCCAGCTTTTTCTTAATTCATGGGGAAAGCCCTTTTCTGAAGACAGGTACGTTCTCAGGGCCTTCCAAAAAATGGACCCCAGAATGTTGGGGAGTTTCCGAACTCTTGGGATTCTCCAATGCATTCACCTGGCTCTACCAGCCTTAACACTTGACCACTTGCAGCTGTTCACCTGGCAGGAAGTCCTGGTGTACATGAGGATTTCTGGTTGTTCACTGGGACACGCCCAACCACTCCACATCATTATCACTTCTGGCTGTCAATGACGCCCCTCCGCTTGATGATGTCAGCTGTCTCAGCAGGTACCGGGCCCAGATACCTTAACCACCTGAACACTTCGGCCTCTCCATGTGGCCCCTCACCCTTGATGACATCAGCACTCCATGCTGGTTCCTGGGCCCCAATCCATAACACACCTTAGCATTTTCATGCTGTCCACATGGCCCCTTCCACTTGATGACGTCAGGGATTCCCGCTAGCTGCTCCCTGGGACACAAGCCCTTAATCACCAGAGCACATCCAGCATTTTACCTGATCCAGACTATTTCCTTGGTCACCTCAGCACTTTGAACTGTCCACCTGGCCCATCCCCATTGATGATATGAACACTTTAAACTGGTTACCGAGCCCCACCCCATGTTCATGTGACTATTTCCCACCGCTCCCCAGGACCTTGTTTGCGTCACCAATGTGCAACATTGGCTGGCTGTGGGGAGCAGCCCCGGGTATACGGGGGTCCTAGAGATCTGAATTCAGACTCTAGACATAGCTCTCTGCTCTCTCACCCTTTAGTTTAATAAACAGCTTGGCTGGAAAAATGTTGACGTAGTGCAAACATTCCTACGAGCAAGATCTTGCAAGGTCTTCATTACTTAGAATGTTAAAGAATAGTCAGGGCTTAATTGAAGCAATAATGAAATGTATTAATAGGGTAATTGACAGAATGAAAGGTCATTGATTGTGTTTGCAAATATCTGATTTGTAACTTCCTCCTCTGCTTGTGCTTAAATACTGTGCTGGAAATAAACTCGGGACTGCAGACTCAAGTCTCTGTCCTCCCAACCCCATCTGTTCTTGTCTGTCTTTTCTTTATCCTCACCCCTTCAATCAGGTACTGTTTGTTGCTGGCAGGTTCCATCAGCTGGCAACTTAGCTCCTTAGAAGAGCGGTGACTTCCCCGTCTCTGGAAGTTGGCTTAAAGGCCTCACAACCCCAGCCCCCTGTCAACTTCTGATCACAGACTGCCTGTTCCCCAGTGGGAGGGTGGCCAGCAGGGAGCCGCCAGCACTCCTTTAAGACAACCCTGGGAGTCCATGAGCCCAGAGATCCCCCATGCTCCTAAACATGGGGAGTATCTCTGTGGAGTGACCTGCGACTCTGACAGCCCTGACTTTGAAATCCGGGAAAAAGCAGTGTTGCGGCCCTGAAAACCCTTGCCATACGGGGAGCAAAGTCTTGACACTCCAGCATCATGTACAGTTCCCCCTGCCCAGAGGGCCAGCTTTTTGCTAAATTCATGGGGAACACTCTTTGCTGAGGATAGGTACCTTCTCCCTGTCTTCCAAGTATGGAGCTCTAATAGTTAGGGAGTTTCTGACCTCTTGGGATTCTCCAATGCATTCACCTGGCTCTACAAGCCTTAACACTTGACCACTTGCAACTGTTCACCTGGCAGGAAGCCCTGGTATACCTGAGGATTTCTGGCTGTTCACTGGGAGAAGCCTAACTGCTCAGCCATACTACCACTACTGGCTGTCCAAGTGGCCCCTCCCCCTGATGATGTCAGCAGTCTCAGCAAGAGCCGGGCCCCAAAATCTTAACCACCTGAACACTTCAGCCTCTGCACATGGGCCTTCTTGATGACGTCAGCACTTCTGGCCTTTCTACAGGCCCAAATCCCATAAGCACCTGAGGGCTTCAGCCTCTCCTTGAGGCCACTCCCTCTTGATGAGGTCAGCACTCCCTCCTGGTACCCGGTCCCGAACCAAAACCCACCTTAGTACTTCGGGTTGTCACCATGGCTCCTCCTCTTTGTTGACCTCAGGTCTTCCGGCCAGCTGCTATCTAGTCCCCAAGCCCGTATCCACCAGAGCAGGCCTGTCATTTCACCTGGGCCCGACCATATTCTTGGTCACCTCAGCACTTCTGACTCTCCACCTGGCGCCCCCCTCCCCCCCATTGATGATATGAATACTTTAAACTGGTTACTGGGACCCACCCCTTGTTCATGTGAGTATTTCCCGCAGCTCCCAGGCCCTATTAGCCTAACCAATGAGCAACACTGGCTGGCTTCTTAGCTCCTAAGAAGAGGGGCGAATTTCCAATCTCTGGAAGTTGGCTTAAAGGACTCACACCCAAAGCCCCAGGTCACCTTTTGCTCAAAGACTGCCTCTTCCCCAGTGGAAGGGTGGCCAGCAGGGAGCCGCAAGCACTCCTTTCAGACAACCCTGGGCGTCCATGACCCCAGGGATCCACCATTCTCCCATACATGGGGCTTCTCACCCTGGAGTGACCTGTGACTCTGAAAACCCTGCCTATGGGCTTTGATATCAGGAAAAAGCAGTGGTGAAGCCCTGAAAACCCTCTCAATAGTGGAAGAAAAGTCTTGACACTCCAGGGTCACTTACATTTGCTCGAGCCCTGAGGGTCAGCTTTTTGCTTAATTCATGGGGAAAGCCCTTTTCTGGGGATAGGTACCTTCTCCCTGCCTTCCAGAGTATGGACCTCAGAAAGTTGGGTATTTTCCTACCTCTTGGGATCCTCTAATACATTCATCTGGCTGTACCAGCATTAACACTTGACCACTTCCAGCTGTTGACCTGGTTGCAAGCCCTGGTGTACTGGAGGGTTTCTGGCTGTTCACTGGGAAAAGCCCAACCACTGGGTCTCATTCCCACTTCTGGCTGTCCCTGTGTCCCCTCCCCTTGATGACACAAGCAGTCTCAGCCGGTGCCAGCCCAAAAATCTTAACCACCTGAACACTTGGTGCTCTCCACGTGGCCCCCCGCCCTTCAAGACCTCAGCAATTAGGGCTGGTCCCCTGGCCCCAAACCCTAACAACCTGAGCACTTCAGCCTCTCCACATGGCTCCTACAACTTTATGACTTCAGCACTTCCTGCTGGTTCCTGGGACCCAAACTCTAACATACCTTAGCACTTCTGGCTGTCCACTTGACCCCTCCAACTTGAGGACATCAACGATTTGCACCTGTCGGCCGGTCCCTGGCCCCCAAGCCTATGGGCTTTGAAATCAGGAAAAAAGCTGTGGTGAGGCCCTGAAAACCCTTTCAATACTGGAAGCAAAATCCTGACACTCCAGGGTCACTTACAATTCTCCATGCCCTGAGGGCCAGCATTTTGCTTAATTCATGGGGAAAGCCCTTTTCTGAAGACAGGTACCTTCTCTGGGCCTTCCAGATAATGGACCCCAGAAAGTTGGGGAGTTTCTGGCCTCTAGGGATTCTCCAATGCATTCACTTGTCTCTACCAGCCTTAACACTTGACCAATTGCAGCTATTGACCTGGCAGGAACTCCTGGTGTACCTGAGGATTTCTGGCTGTTCGTTGGTACATGCCCAACCACTCCACATCATTATCACTTCTGCCTGTCAATAACATCCCCTTGATGATGTCAGCAGTCTCAGAACCTTCTGGGCTCCTATACCTTAACCACCTGAACACTTCCGGCTCTCCATGTGTCCCCTCACCCTTGATGACGTCAGCACTTCCTGCTGGTTCCTGGGCCCCGCACCTTAGCACTTACGGGCTGTTCACATGGCCCTTTCCCCTCAATGACTTCAGGGATTCCGACCAGCAGCTCCCTGGTCCCCAAGACCTTATCCACCATAGCAGGTCTGGCATTTCACCTGCGCCAGACCATATCCATCGTCACCTCAGCACTTTTGATTGTCCACCTGGCCCCTCCCCATTGATGATATGAACACTTTAAACTGGTTACGGAGCCCCACCCTTTGTTCATGTGGCTATATCTCGCTGATCCCCAGGCTCTTGTTTGCTTCACCTATGAGCAACACTAAGTGGCTACTTAGTTCCTAAGAAGAAGGGTGACTTCGTAATCTCTGGATGTGGCCTTAAAGGCCTCACACCCACAGCCCAGGTCAACTTCTGCTCACAGACTGCCTTTTTCCCGGTGGAGGGTGGTCAGCAGGAAGCTGTCAGCCCTCCTTTAAGTCAACCCTGGGCGGCCATGAGCCCAGCGATCCCCCATGCTCCCAAACATGTGGTCATCTCACCCTGGAGTGACCTGTGAATCTGACAACCCTGCCTATGGGCTTTGAAATCAGGAAAAAGCAGTGTTGAGGCCCTGAAAACCCTCTCAATACTGGAAGAAAGTCTTGACACTCCAGGGTTACTTACAGTTCACTGCGCCCTGACGGCCAGCATTTTGCTTAATTCATGGGGAACGCCCTTTTCTGGGGATAGGTACCTTCTAGCTGCCTTACAGAAAGAGAGACTAAAAAAGCAATCCCATTTACCATTGCACCAAAAAAATTAAGATACCTAGGAATAAACTTAACTAAAGAGGTAGAAGACCTATAGGTAGAAAACTACACGACACTGAAAAAAGAGATAGAGGAAGACATAAACAGATGGAAGAACATATCATGTTCATGGATTGGTAGAATCAACATCATCAAAATGTCCATACTACCCAAAACAATCTATAAATTCAATGCACTTCCCATTAAAATACCAACGACGTATTTCACAGACCTAGAATGAACTTTCCAAAAATTTATCTGGAAGAACCCAAATAGCTACAGCAATCCTGAGAAGAAAAAACAAAGTAGGTGGGATCTCAATACCAGATATCAACCTGGTACTGGCTCAAGAACAGACATATAGATCAATGGAATATAATAGAGAACCCAGAAATTGACCCAAATCAATATGCTCAAGTAATATTTGACAAAGGAGGCACAAACATTCAATGGAGTCAAGACAGTCTCTTCAACAAATGGTTTTGAGAAAATTGGACAGATACATGCAAAAAAAATGAATCTAGATCACCAACTTACACCATACACAAAAATAAACTCAAAATGGATAAAGGACTTAAACATAAGATGGGAAACCATGAACATACTAGAGGAATCCACAGGCAGCAAAATCTCGGACATATGCTGAAAGAACTTCTTTAGTGATACTACTCCTAGGGCAATGGAAGCTAAAGAGAAAATAAACAAATCGGACTACATCAAAATAAAAAGCTTTTGCACAGCAAAGAAAACCATCAATAAAACAACAAGAAAGCCCACTGCATGGGAGAACATATTTGCCAATGATATCAATGATAAGGGTTTAATCTCCAACATATACAGAGAACTCATACATCTTAACAAAAAGAAGATAAAGAACCCAATCAAAAAATGGGCAACTGATCTAAATAGACAGTTTTCAAAAGAAGACAGAAGGCAGGCCAAGAGACATATAAAAACTTGCTCACAGTCACTAATCATCAGAGAGATGCAAATCAAAACAACAATGAGGTACCATCTCACACCTGTCAGAATGGCTATTATCAACAAATCAACAAACAACAAGTGTTGGCGAGGATGCGGAGAAAAAGGAACTCTTTTGCACTGCTGGTGGGACTGCAGACTGGTGCAGTCACTGTGGAGAACAGGAGCTTCCTCAAAAAACTAAATGGAACTCCCATTTGACCCAGTAATCGCACTTCTAGGAATATATCCCAAGAATCTAGAAACACGTATCAGAAAGGATATATGCACCCCTATGTTCATAGCCGCACAATTCACCAAAGCTAAGATTTGGAAACAGCCTAAATGCCCATCAGCAGATGAATGGATTAAAAAATGTCGTATATCTATACAATGGAATACTATGCAGTGGTAAAAAAAAGAAGGAGTTCCTACCATTTGCAACAATATGGATGGAGATGGAGAATATTATGTTGAGTGAAATAAGCCAGGCAGAGAAAGATAAATATCACATGATCTTGCTCATTTGTGGAATATAATGAACGGCATAGACTGATGAACAAGAACAGATCCAAAGGCTGAGAAACGGCGATCAGAACATCATACCTCAGTAAGGTAGGGGAGGTTGGGGGTAAGATGGAGAAATCAACCAAGGGATTTGTATGCATGCATATGAACCTAATCAATGGACACAGACAACAAGGGGCAGGGCATAAGTGGGGAGTGGGGGGTTATGGGGAAATAAGGACACATATGTAAAAAATAAAAATTAAAAAAATTAATTAAAAAATTATAAAATAAAAATAAAATGCTAAATCTAATCAATACTAGTGGTCACCATAACCTTAAGAGAAATTGTTTCATGTGACAAAAATTTTTAAATGAAACTCTCTGTAGCCTGAAAATTATTTTGGAAGGAAACAAAGAGAAGTTTCCTTCAAAAGTCATAAGGATTGTAATTGAAAGTCAATATATTTGGCCTCTTGAACTAAAGTAAGTAATTTGTGTTTTTGCCTCCCTGACAAAGTTTGTATAAAGCTGCAAAAATAAATTTACAGCCAGCTTGAAATGGAATTGCCAGGGCCTAGGGCAAAGAATATCCTTACATGATATTATTCTACAATGTTATTATAAATTTAGATATTTTACAACAGCATATTGTACAATTATTCCAAACAAACTTACAAACTAATTCTTTGAATGGTTGGCAGCAACAAAAAAAAAAAAAAAAAAGAAAAGAAAAAAAAGGACAGGAAAGGATTTAATCCCTTTCAGAAGGAATTAAGGCACTGGGAAGGCACTTGAGCATCCTATATTGGCCCCTCTTGCCTTTTGTGCCAAGAGGGACCCTCTTTTCACAATCCAATTGCCCTCAGCTGTTGCCTGACCTTTCTGTTCATGCTGAGCTTGAAGCCTCATGGGGGCTGGTAGCATGGATCTGTCTCACACCCAATTGTGTGAGCTGGGCCCTCACTGGAGAAGAAACCCGAGTTGCCCGAGATATGTGATCAACACCGGGACCCTGCCAGCAGGCCAGGGGTTCTCAAGGCAGGTGCTGGGTGTGGAGGCCACTGGGGCATAGGCTACCAAGGAGATAGAACTGAACCTCACATCGCCCTGCTTGGCCCCGGAGGATGGCTGGTTAGCCAGAGATGGGTAAGATTCCTCAAGTAAGGAACAACCTAAGACAGGCACAGTTGCAGAGGGGCCATCAGCAGAGAACTTGGGGGGGCAACAGAAGTGGGGCACAGACCCTCACCCCCTCCCAACATTGCAGGGGCTTGAACCCTCGCCCCTTCTGAAGGAGGTCTCCTGCCCCCATGGCTGCTTCACGCTACCCACACCCAGCTCAGATCGGGACCCAGGCAACAGAAAGAGACTTGGCCCAGCTCAGATGGGGACCCAGGTAACAGACAAGAGACTTGGCCGACAGCAGCTGCCCTATATCTAAATTCAGCCTAGCATCAGGAATGCTCAGGGCCCACTCAAGAATGCAAATAATCCTCCCCACTAACATTTACAGGGTAAACTAAGATTGTTGGTAGAGTATTAACTTTGACAATAAAATAGTAATCAAGTTTTCAGATTAATTTAAATAGGCTAATTGAAATAAGTGAATATTCAAGTAAATTTAATTGTACTGGACAAAAATCTGTTCTTAAAGTAATAACTAAAATTTCTATTGGTAGTTCATCTCATGGTAAAATTCCTGAACATGCAATGAACCTAAAGCAGTCATATTTTTGGGCAAAAAAAAATTAAATTTAAAGTTACCAAGACTGCATTATAAAATTGACAAAAACCTCCATTAGTAAAAAAAAAGGGGGGGGGGATAGTAGGGTAATATCATGTAAGGAAAAATATCCTATAAGTAAATTACATCTAGAAAATTTTTACTTTACCAAATTAATTTTCATTTGTAATGCTAACAGCAAGACCGCCATGAAAAACACACATGGTGTCTAAATAAGACAAAGGAAAATTGTTTGGGCAAAAATAAAAAGGATCCCAAATCAATTATATAGAAAAGATTCCTTTATTAATTTGTGGTTGAGAATATGTTTGTATATTTTCAGAAAACAACTCCAAGACCATGTGGATTCCTGCAACAGAGAGGAATTGACAGGTGTGCTCCAACCACGAAGACAAGAGGAAATACAGTCCAGAGATGGAAGACGCTGACAATGCCTTGCCATGCGAGCAGTCAGCAGCTGTGCACCGCTGCAGGTTACCTAGGACCAAACCAGAGAGGGTCGGACCTGCATTGCCACCATGTGCCCACCATCCAGATACCATTGCTGACATGTACACATAAGGAACTGTTAGACATTGAAATGGGGACTAAGAACTGTTGGATATTGAAATTGGGACTCAAACATTTTTTTATTTTTTTTTTATTTTTTTTTTTTTTTTGTTATTATATGCTTATTTCTAGTCTGCAAAGGCAAAATTTTTTAAAGGGAAGAAATGGTGGGAAAAAGATACAGAGGCAAAGAAGCATTGAACAGGAAAGAAAGGGGAGAAAGGGGAGGTTGGACAAGGGGGCTGTAAGAGACCAACCGAAGGACTTGTACGCATGCATATAAGCACAACAAATGTATACAAGACACTAGTGGGGGGAGGACAGGTGAAGGCATGTACGGGGGGTTGGGGAGGTTAGGGGGAGGACAATGGGGGGCAAAAAGAGACATATGTACTACTATTTGTAATAAACCTAACCCTAACCCTAGCCCTAACAATAGCCCTAACCCTAACTATAACCCTAACAATGGCCTTAGCCCTAACCTTAACCCTAAGCCTAAACTAACCCTAATACTAGCTCTAACCCTAGCCTTAACCCAAGCCCTAATAATAGACCAAACCCTAACCCTAAACTTAAGTCTAATCTGAACCCTAACACTAGACTTAACCCTAACCCTACCCATAAACCTAACCCTAGACCTAGCCCTAACCCTAATAAAAACCCTAACCCTAACTATAACTCCAGCCCCAACCTAAGCATAAACCAAGCCCTAACTCTAACCCTAACCCTAGCCCTAGCCCTAACGCTTACCTAGAGAATACCCTAGCCCTAAGCCTAGCCCTAGCCCTAACCCTAAGAAAAACCCAAGACCTAATCCTAAGCCTAAAGCTACCCCTAACCCTAAGCCTAAACCTAAACCTAGCTCTAGCTCTAACCCAAATGCTAACCCTAACTGTAACCCTAGACCTAACCCTACCCCTATACTTAACCTAGCTCTAACCCTAGACCTAACTCTAATAATAGCCCTAACCCTAGCCCTAACCCAAGACTTAAAGCTAACCCTAACCCTAACTCTGACCTTAACCCTACCCTAGCTCTAGCCCTAGCCCTAACCCTGATACTAGCCCTATTCCAAAAGTAAACCTAGATTTAAACCTAAGCTAAACCTAGCCCTTGCCCAAACCCTAGCCTTACCCCTAACTTTAACACAAACACTAGCCCTAAACCTAACAATAAACCTCGCCCTAACCCTAGCCTTATTCCTAACCCTGATCCTGAACATAGTGCTAAACCCAGCCCTAACCCTAGCCTTAACCATAAACCTAACACTAATACTAGTCCTAACCCTAGCCTTAAAGCTAACCCTAACCCTAATCTAACCCTAACCCTTACCCAAGCTCTAGCCCTAGCCCTAACCCTAATACTAGACCTATCCCAAACCCTAGACTTAAAGCTAACCCTAACCCTAGCCTTAGCAAAAATCCTAGCCCTAAACCTAACGCAAAATCTAGCCCTAACCCTAGCCTTAACCATAACCCTAATCCTAGCTCTAACCCTAGCACTAATCCAAACACTAGCCCTAACCCAAATGCTAACCCTAACCCTTGCCATAATCCGAGCCCTAACCCTAACCGAAACCCTAGCCCTAGCAATAGACCTAATCCTAACTCTCACCCTAACCCTTGCTTAGCCCTAACGTTAACCCTAGGCCTAAACTAACCCTAATACTAGCTCTAACCGTAGCCTTAACCCTGCCATAATAATAACCCAAACCCTAATGCTAACCCTAACCCTAAACTTAAGCCTAATCAGAACCCTAAAACTAGCCCTAACCCTAACCCTAACCTTAAACCTAACCTTAGCCATAACCCTAACTGTAACACAAACCCTAATCCTAACTCTAGCCCCAACCCAGCCCTAAACCAAGCCCTAAACTCAACCCTAACCCAAGCCCTAGTGCTAACCCTAACCATAGCCAAAACCCTAGCCGTAACCACAGGCCTAGCCCTAAACCTAACAAAAACCCTAGCCCTAAGCCTAACCCTAACCCTAGCCCTAACCTTAGCCAAACACTAACTCTAACCCTAACCAACCCGACCCCTAAACTTAACCTAGCTCTAACCCTAGACTTAACCCTAACATTAACCCTAATACTACACCTAACACTAGCCCTAACCTTAGCCTTAAACCTAACTCTAACTCTAAAAAGAGCCCTAACCTAACTATAGCAATTGCCCTAACCTGAACCCTATTAATAGTCCTAACCCTAGCCATAACTGAAGCATTAATCCTAACTCTAACCCTAACCCTAGTAAGAACCATAACCCTAGCCCTAACCCAAGCCTTAAAGCTAACCATAACCCTAACTCTAGCCCTAACCATAGCCCTAACTCTAGCACTAGCCCTAACCCTAATATTAGCTCTATCCCAAACCTACCCCTAGCCTAAAATCTAACCCAAACCCTAGCCTTAGACAAAACCCTAGCCCTAACCCTAACTGTACCAAAAACCCTAGCCCTAAACAAAATACTAAAGCTAGCCCTAACACTAGCCCTAACCCTAACCCTACCCCTAGCCCTAAAACTAACATTTAACCTAACCCTAACCCTAGCCTTAACCCGAACCCTAATCCTAACCCTAGCGCTAAACCTAGCCCTAACTCTAATCCTAACATTAATACTAGCCCTAACACTAGTCCTAACCCTAGCCTTAAACCTAACTCTAACCCTAAAAAGAGCCCTAACCTAAACCTAGCACTTGCCCTAAACTTAACCCTAATACCAGCCCTAACCCTAGCCATAACCCAAGCCTTAACCCTAACCCTAACACTAATCCTAATACTAGCCCTAACCCAAACGCTAACTCTAACCCCTACCCTAACACTAACGCTAACCAAAACCCTAGTCCTAGCACTAGCCCTAACCCTAACCCTAGCCTTAGCCCTAACCTTAAACCTAAGCCTAAACTAACCCTAATACTAGCTCTAACCCTAGACATAACCCAAGCCTTAACCCTAACCCTAACACTAATCCTAATACTAGCCCTAACCCAAACGTTAACCCTAATCCCTACCCTAACACTAACCCTAACCAAAATCCTAACCCTAACACTAGCCCAAACCATAACCCTAACCTTAAAACTACCACTAGACCTAGCCCTAACCTTAACACAAACCCTAAGTCTAACTCTTAGTCTAGCCCCAAACCAGCCCTAAACAGAGCCCTAACACTAAACCTAACCCTAGCCCTAGCCCTAACCCTAGCCCTAACCAAAACCCTAGCCCTAACTGTAGCCCTAGCCCTAAATCTAACAAAAACCCTAGCCCTAAACCAAACCCTAAAGCTAGCCCTAGCACTAACCCTAACCCTAACCCTAGCACTAGCACTAGCCCTAATCCTAAATCTAATGCTAACCCTAGCCTTAGGCCTAACCTTAACCCTAAACCTAAACTAACCCTAATACTAGCTCTAATCCTAGCCTTAACCCTAGGCCTAATACTAGCCCAAACCCTAATCCTAACACTAACCCTAAACTTAAGACTAACCATAACCCTAACACTAGACCTAACCCTAACCCTAACCTTAAACCTACCCTAGCCCTAGCCCCAACCCTAGCCATAACCCAAAAGCTAACCCTAACCCTAGCCCTAACCCTAGCCATAACCCTAACCCTAAACGTAACACAAACCCTAGCCATAAACCGAACACTAAAGCTAGCCCTAACCCTAACTCTCATCTTAACCCTTGCTTAGCCCTAACGATAAACTTAGTCTAATAGTAGCTCTAACCCTAACCCTAAACATAAACTTAAGCCTAATCCTAACCTTAACACTAGCCCTAACCCTAAGCCTAACCTTAAACCTAACCCTAGCCCTAGCCCTAACCCTAACATAAACCCTAATCCTTACCCTAACTCTAGCCCCAACCCAGCCCTAAACCAAGCCCTAACCTTAACCCTAACCCAAGGCCCAGCGCTAACTATAACCAAAAACCTAGCCCTAACCATAGGCCTAACCCTAAACCTAAACAAAAACCCTAGCCCTAAACCTAACACTAAAGTGAGCCCTAACCCTAAGCCTAACCATAACCCTAACCCTAACCCTTGCCCTAACCCTACCACTAAACTTAACCTAGCTCTAACCCTAGACCTAACCCTAACCCTAATAAGACCCCTAACCCTAGCTCAAACCCAAGCCTTGAAGCTAACTCTAACACTAACTCTAGCCTTAACCCTGGCCCTAGTCCTAACCCTAATATTAGCGATATCCCAAAACTAACCCTAGCCTTAAACCCAACCTAACCCTAGCCTTAGACAAAACCCTAGCTCTACCCCTAAATGTAACACAAACCATAGCACTAAACCTAATGCTAAAGCTAGCCCTAAACCTAGCCCTAACCCTACCCCTAGCCCTAAACCTAACAATAAACCTAGCCCTAACCCAATCCTAATCCTAAACCTAGTGCTATAGGTACCGCTAACCCTAATCCTAACACTAATACAAGCCCTAAGCCTAGCCTTAAATCTAACTCTAACCCTAAAAAGAGCCCTAACCTAACCCTATCACTTGCCCTAACCTTAATCCCAATACTAGCCCTAAACCTAACCATAACCCAAGCCTTAACCCTAACCCTAACCTTAACCCTAACCCTAGCCCTAACCCTAGCCATAACCCTAGCTCTAGCCATAGCCCTAAACCTCACTCTAAACCTATCTCTAGCCTTATCCCTAACCCAAACCTAAAGGTAAACATAACCCTAGCCCTAGCACTAACCCTAACACAAAACCTAAACCTAACCAAACCCTAGCCCTAAACTAACCCAGCCCTAAACTGAGCCTTAACCCTAACCCTAACCCTAGCCCTAGCCCTAACTCTACCCCCAGCCAAAACCCTAGCCCTAAACATAGCCCTAGCTCTAACCCTAACACAAACCCTAGACCTAAACCTAACCCTAAAGCTAGCCCTAACCCTAACCCTAGGCCTAGCCCTATCCCTAAATTTAACCAACTCCAACCCTAGCCCTACCACTATCCCTAACCCTAATACTAGCCCTAACACTAGCCCTAAGCCTAGCCTTAAACCGAAATCTAACCCCATAAAGAGCCCTAACCAAACCCTAGAATTTGACCTAAACTTAACCCTAATATTAGCCCTAACCCTAGACATAACGCAAGCCTTAACCCTAACCCTAAACTTAACCCTAATCAAACACTAACCCTAACCCTAACCTTAACCCTAGCCCTAATCCTAACCCTAACCCTAACCATAACCTTAAACATAACCTTCACCCTAATCCTAAACCGTACCTTAACGGGAATCCTAGCACAACCTTAATCATAACCATGAGCACAACCCTAGCCCTATCCCTAATCTAAATCTAACCCTAACCCCAATCCTAGCCCTAAAACTAACATAACCCTAAACCAAACCCTAGCCATAACCCTAACCTAAATCTAACCTTAAACCGAGCCCTACCCTAGCCCAAACCATAACCCTAACCCTAACAATAACCCTAAATCTAACAATAAACCTAGCCCTAACCAAAGCCTCAACCCTAACCCTAATCCTAAACCTAGCGCTGAACCTAGTCCTAACCCTAGCCTTAACTCTAACCCTAACACTAGCCCTACCCCTAGCACTTATACTAATCTTAGCTCTAACCCAAACACTAACCCTAACCCTACCCCTAACCCTAGCCCTAACCCTAACCCTGACTGTAGCCCTAGCACTAGCCCTAACCCTCACTCTAAAACTAACGCTATCCTTATCCTTAACCCAAACCTTAACCCTAAAGTTAAACCTAATCCTAGTCTTAGCCCTAACCCTAACACAAACACTAACCCTAATCCTTACCTAACTCTAGCCCCAACCCAGCCCTAAACTGAGCCTTAACCCTAACCCTAACCCTAGCCCTAGCCCTAAACCTAACACAATCCCCAGCCCTAAACCTAACCTTAAGCTAGCCCCAACCCTAACCCTAGGACTAGCCCGACCCCTAAACTTAACCAACTCCAACCCTAGCCCTACCCCTACCCATTACCCTAATATTAGCCCTAACACTAGCCTTAAACCTAACTCTAACCCTAAAAAGAGCCCTAACCTAACCCAAGAATGTGCCCTAACCTTAAGCCTAACACTAGCCCTAACCCTACCCTAATACTAAACTTAACCCTAATCAAACACTAACCCTAACCCTAACCCTAACCATAAACCTAAAAGCAATATGAGCCCTAACCCTAAACCTAACACTAACCCTAATCCTACACCGAACCTTAAACTGTCATATCAGCTGTATGAAAATAATTACTGAGACACAGAGCTGGCTAACTAGGAGCCATTGCTGTTTGTCATGCCCTAGCCTAGTGACGCCCTGAGACCCCGCCCCACACAACCTACAAACCCACCCAAGCTCCAAGCAGCTTTCTCTTTAGCATAAGAAAGGCCTGCCCTATCGCAGCTTAACCTAGCAAATTTGCAGCCTGGGTCAGACAGCTCCAAAACCTCCAAACCCCAAGCAAAGAAGAGAAAACTGTAGCTCTTGCTGTAGCTCCTGCTGGATGGACTCAGACAATAGCTGACCTGCACCCCATTGGAGATCCAGAAGCCAGTATACCTAGTGGTCAGTGTGAGAAACCAGATTTCAACGCCTCACATCCATAAGTGACACATTCAAGAGGCAGACTCAGCGAGCACCAAAGCCCCACTGAAACAAGTCCTGCACCATAAGCGTGTTCTTATAGACACAGCGAGTCCTCACAGCCAATTGGCCTGGAGGTCAATTCCTCCCAGCGTACCAACAGCAATTAAGGCTTAACTACACCAAGACTTTGCACTCAGCCCACAAAGGGGTATACCAAGAGCGAACACATCAAGTGATTGGGGAGGCTGAGGTACTGCCCCCTATAGGTCACCTACTACACAAAGCCACTCCATCAACACAGGGAAGCAGCCAAAATGCGGAAACAAAGAAACATGTCACGAATGAAAGAAACGGAGGAAAGCAAACTACTGAACGACATAGAGTTCAGAACCACATTTATAAGGTTACTCAAGAATCTTCTAAAAACCGCCGAGAAACTTGATGACACTTCTGAGGAGCTTAGTGAGACCTTCAAGGACCTTAATGAGAATGCCAAAAAAATGGAAAAGGACCAGTCAGAAATGAAGCATACACTGTCTAAAATAAAGAATATACAGAAACTCAACTGTAGATCAACGTACCCCAAGAATCAAACCAAAGATCTGAAATATGAGGAAACAAAAAACACCCAACCAGAAAAACAAAAAGAAAAAAGAATCCAAAAATATGAAGGTAGTGTAAGGAGCCTCTGGCACAACTTCAAGCATACCAACATCCGAATGTTTGGGGTGCCAGAAGAAGAGAGAGAGCAAAATACTGAAAACCTATTAGAAGAAATAATGACAGAAAACTTTCCCTACCTGGTGAAAGAAATAGACTTACAAGTCCAGGAAGCGCACAGAACCCCATACAAGAGGAATCCAAAGAGGACCACACCAAGACACATCATAATTAAAATGCCAAGGGCAAAAGACAAAGAGAGAATCTTGAAAGCAGCAAGAGAAAAATGGTTAGTTACCTACAAGGGAGTACCCATACGACTGTCAGCCGATTTCTCAGCAGAAACTATGCAGGCCAGAAGGGAGTGGCAAGAAATATTCAAAGTGATGGACAGCAAGAACCTACAACCAAGATTACTCTACCTAGCAAAGCTATCATTCAGAGTTGAAGGTCAGATAAAGAGCTTCACAGACAAGAAAAAGCTAAAGGAGTTCATTGCCACCAAACCAGGATTACATGAAATGCTGAAGGTTATTCTTTAAGAAGAGGAAGAAGAAGAAAAAGGTAAAGACAAAAATTATGAACAACAAAATGACATCAAATACATACCTACCAACAGGTGAATCCAAAAATCAAGTGAATAAAAATCTGAAGAACAGAATGGACTGGTGAATATAATAGAATCAGGGACATAGAAAGGGAGTGGACTGACGACTCTCAGGGGAAGCAGGTGTGAGGGATGCGGGAAGAAATTGGACAAAAATCTTACTCCTATGGATGAAGAAAGTGGCAGGGGGTAAGGGCATGGGGTGGGGTGGGGAATCAGGTGGAGGGGAGCTATGGGGGGAAAAAAAAGAGGAACATCTGTAATAATCTGAACAATAAAGATTTATTTAAAAAAATAAAGTATGTGAGCCCTAAGAAAATTAGACATATAATACCTTAATAAAAAAAGGATATAAAAGAAATGAACATAAACATTGATAACAAAAAATCTATCAAAATAATAAATGTTATTCAAATAACAACAACAAAAAAATGTTTAACCAACCTTCTTTCAAAAACACCAACTCTTTGAGACTGAATTACTAATATAACCAGTATCCAAATCAGTTCTCTACACTTCGAACATGATTTCCTAGTGAGTAAATAGTTTCCTTCAGAAATTAAAGCTCTTTGAACATGTATTCCAAGTTAGGAAGAACAGTCCTAAATATTTTCCTACCCTATCATAGTGAATTCTCAGTGTTAGATTCAATTTTGTCCAGTGATACAAGTTCATTCATTGAGGATTCCAAATGTTTATACACAATAAGCCTAACCTTAACCCTAACCCTAAGCCTAACCCTAGCCTGAACCCTAACCCCAATACTTGCCCTAACACTAGATAAAAACCCTAAACTAACTCTAACCTTAAACCTAGGCCGAACCCTAACATTAACCCTAACTCTAATTTAAACCCTAACCCTAATCCTCATACTAGTCTTAACTCTAGCCTTAACATTAGCTTTAACCCTAACCAAACCCTAGTCCTAACCTGACCCCTAGCCCTAGCCCTAACCCTAGTCCTAATACCAGCGCTAAACCTAACCCTAACACTAACCCTAAATTTATCCCTAATCCTAGCCCTAACCCTAAACCTAACCCTAATTCTCATACCAATCTTAACCCTAGTCCGAACTATAGGCTTAACCCTAACCGCAACACTAGCCCTACCCCAAACCATAGGCCTATCCCTAACCCTAAACCTAACCCTAGCCCTAACCCTAGACTTAACCTTAAAACTAACCCTAACTGTAATACTAACCTAAAACATAGCCCTAACCCTTTCCTTAACCCTAACCCTTCCCCAAATCCTAGCCCTATCTCTAACCCTAATACTAGCCGTAAACCTAGCCCTAACTCTAGACTTAACCCTACCCTAACACTAACTCTAGCCTTAAACATAGCCATAGCCCTAACCTTACCCTAACCCTAACCCTAATCTAAACCTAAACATAATACTAACCCTAATCCTAACCCCAGCCCTAATCCTAAACCTAATACTAGCCCTAACCCTAGCCTTGAACCTAACCCTAACCCTAATGCTAACAATAATACTACCCCTAACCCTAGCCTTAACACTTACCCTTACTCTAACCCTAGCCCTATCCCTAACCCTAATACTAGCCGTAACCCTAGCCCTAACTCTAGATTTAACCCTAACCCTAACCCTAACTCTAGCCTTACACATAGCCATAGCCCTAACCCTAACCCAAAATCTAGACCTAACTCTAACTCTAACCTTAATACTAGCCCTAACCCTAACCTTAACCCTAACCCTAATGCTAAACCTCATCCTAACTGTAGACATATCCCTAGGCCTAAAACTAAACCTAATCCTAATCTTAACTCTAACCCTAACCCTAACACTATCCATATCCCTAAGGCTAACTATAGCACTATCCCTAATTCTAACCTTAGCCCTAACCCTAACCGTAAACCTAACCCTAATACTAACCCTATCGCTAACTCTAACCCTAACCCTTACCCTAATGATAAACCTAATATTAGCCCTAATTCTAGTCCTAATCCTATCCTAAACCCTAACCCTAACCCTATCCCTAAACCTAGCTATAGCCCTATCCCTAAACCTAGCTATAGCCCTATCCCTAAACCTAAACCTAACCCTAACTCTAGTCCTAGCCCCAACCCTAATACTCGCCCTAACCCTAGCTATAACCATATCCTTAACCCAAGCTTCACCCTAACCCTAAACCGAGGTCTAACCCTAACCCTATCCATAAGCCAAACCCAAATATTAGCCCTAAAGCTAACCCTAATCCTAACCCTAACCCTAAAGGTAGCCATATACCTAGCCCTAACCACAATGCTATTCCTAACCCTAACCCTACCCCTAACCCTTGTGCAAGCCCTTACACTAACACTCACACTAATCATACCCTAAGCCTCACCCTAACCCTAAACTTAACCCTAACCCTAACCTTAACCCTAACCCTAAACCTAAACCTAATAAAAGCCCTAACCCTAGCCTTCAACCTAACCTTAGCCCTAACCCTAACACTAACACTAATAGTAGCCCTAACCCTGGCCTTAACGCTAACCCTTACTCTAACCCTAGTCCTACACCTAACCCTAAGACTAGCTGTAACCCTAGTCCTAACTCTAGACTTAACCCTAAACCTGACCCTAACCCTAACTGTACCTTAAAATAGCCATAGCCCTAACCCTAGGCCTAACCCAAGCCTTAATCCTAATGCTACCCCTAACCCTAGTGCTAAACCTAGTCCTAACCCTGGCCTTATCCCTAACCCTAACCCTAGAACTTACCCTAACCATAGCCCTAACCCAAATGGTTAGGGCTATGGCTATGTGTAACCCTAACCATTGCCCTAAACCTAGCCTTAACCCTAACCCTAACCCTAACCCTAACCTAACCCTAACCCCTACCCTTAACCCTAATACTAGCCCTAAAACTGGCCCTAACCCTAGCCTTAAACCTAACTAACCCTACAAAGAGTCCTAACCTAACGTAGAATTAGCCCTAACCTTAACCCTAATATTAGCCCTAACTCTACCCATAATCCAAGCCTTAACAATAAATCTAACCTAACCCTACTTATAACCCTAGCTCTTGCTCTAGCCTTAACCCTAATCATAAACCTAACCCTAGCGCTAAACCTAGTCCTGACCATAGCCTTAACCCTAACCCTAACACTAGCCCTAACCCTAGCACTTATACTAACCTTAGCCCTAACCCAAACACTAACCCTAACCCTAGCCCTAACCCTAGCCATAACCCTAGCTCTAGCCCTAGCCCTAACCCTCACTCTAAACCTAACTCTAGCCTTATCCCTAACCCAAACCTAAAGGTAAACCTAACCCCAGCCCTAGCCCTAACCCTAAAACAAATCCTAACCCTAACCATAACCCTAGCCCTAAACTAACCCAGCCCTAAACTGAGCCTTAACCCTAACCCTAGCCATAGCCCTAACCCTAAACATAACCCTAACTGTAATCCTAAACCGAACCTTAACTGGAAACCTAGCACAACCCTAACTCTAACCATGACCATAACCCTAGACCTAACCCTAATCTAAATATAACCCTAACCCCACCCTAGACCTAAAACTAACCTAACCCTAAACCAAACCCTTGCCATAACCCTAACCTAAGTCTAACCTTAAGCCTAGCCCTAACCCTGGCCCAAACCCTAACCCTAACCCTAACCCTAACCCAAGCCCTAACACTAACCTTACCCTAATATTAGCCCTAATCCAAGCCCTAACGCTAGCCTTAACCAAAACCTTAACCCTAACCCTAAACCTAACCCTAACTCTAAGCCTAACCTAACCCTAAACCTGACAAAAACCCTAGCCCTAAACTGAACCCTAAAACTAGCCCTTGCACTAACCCTAGCCCTAACCCTAACCTTAATCCTAACCCTAACCCTAACACTAGCCTTAACATTAGCACTAACCCTTGCCTTAAACATAACACTAACCCTAAAAAGAGCCCTAACCTAACCCTAGCACTTGCCCTAACATTAACCCTAATACTAGCCATAACTGTTGCCATAACCCAAGACTTAAACCTAACCCTAAACCTAACCCTTGCCAAAACCCTAGCCCTAGTTCTAGCCTTAACCCTAACGCTAACCCCAACTTTACTCTAACCCGAATATTTGCCCTAACCTTAGCCAAACCCTAAACTTACCCTAAACCTAACCCTAGCCATAACCCTAAACATAATGGTAACCCTAACACTAACACTAGCCCTAACCTTAGCCCTAATCTAAGCATTAAAGCTAAACGTAACCCTAATTCTAGCCGTAACCCTAGCCCTAGCTCTATCCCTAGCCCTAAACCTAATACTAGCCCTATATCAAAACTAACCCTAGTCTTAATCCTAACCCTAACCCTAGTCCTAACCTTGGCACAAAGCCTAGCCCTACCCTTCACCATAACACAAACTCTAGCCTTAAACCTAATGCTAAACCAGGCCCTAAATCTATCCCTAAACCTAACCTAACCCTAACCCTAAACCTGACAAAAACCTTAGCCCTAAACTGAACCCTAAAGCTAGCCCTTGCACTAACCCTAACCCTAACCCTAACCCTAACCCTAACCCTAACCCTAATATTAGCCCTAACCCTAATCCTAACCCTAGCCCTAGACCTAGCTATAGCACTATCCCTAAACCTAAACCTAACCCTAACCCTAGTCCTAAGCCTAACCCTAATACTCACCCTAACACTAGCTATAACCATATCCTTAACCCAAGCTTCACCCTAACCCTAAACCGAGGCCTAACCCTAACCCTATCCATAAGCCTAACCCAATATTAGCCTTAAAGCTAACCCTAACCCTAACCATAACCCTAACCCTAACCATAATGCTAACCTAACCCTCACCCTATCCCTAACGCTTGTGCAACCCCTTACACGAATGCTAACACTAATTATAGCCCTAAGCCTCACCCTCACCCTAAACATAACGCTAACCCTAATCATTACCTAACAATAGCCTTACCCTTAGTACTAAGCCTAACCTTAATACTAACCTGACTCTAACCCTAGCCCTAACCCCAAACCTAATATTAGTCCTAACACTAGCTTTCACCCTAACCATAAACCAAACCCTAACCTTAGCCCTATCCCTAACCCTAGTCCTAACCCTAAACCTAACCCTAGCCTTAACCCTAACCCTTACCTTAACGCTAGCCCTAGCCCTAGCCCTAACCCAAACACTAACCCTAACCCTAACCCTAACCCTCATACTAGTCTTAACTCTAACCCTAACTCTGGCTTTAACCCTAAAACTAACCCTAGCCCTAACCCAACCCTTAACTCTAACCCTAATACTAGCCCTAACCCTAGCCCAAACCCTAGCTTTAACCCTAACGCTTACCCTAAACCTAGCCCTAACCCTAGCCAAACCCTAACCCTAATTTAAACCCTAATCCTAACCCTAAACCTAATCCTCATACTAGTTTTAACTCTAGCGCAAACACTAGCCTTAACACTAACCTAACCCGAGCCCTAACCCTTGTCCTAATACTAGCGCTAAACCTAACCATAACACTAACCCTAAACTTAGCCCTAATCCTAGACCTAACCCTAAACCTAACCCTAAATCTCATACTAGTCTTAAACCTAGCCTGAACTCTAGGCTTAACCCGGACCCGAACTCCAGCCTTAACCCTAATCCTAACACTAGCCCTAACCCAGATCCTAGCTCTATCCCTAACCCTAACCCTAACCCTTACCCTAACCTTACCCTAACCCTAACCCTAACCCTAACCCTAACCCTAACCCTAACCCTAACACTTATAGTAGCCGTAAACCTAGCCTTAACCGTAACCCTTACCCTAGCCCTAGCCATAACCATAACCCTAATTTAAACCCTAACCCTAACCCTAATCCTCATACTAGTCTGAACTCTATCCCTAACTCTAGCCTTAACCCTAACCTAACCCAAGAACTAACCCGATCCCTAGCCCTAACCCTAACCCTAGTCCTAATACTAGTGCTAAACCAAACCCTAACACTAACCCTAAACTTACCCCTACTCCTAGCCCTAACCCTAACCTTAACCCTAATTCTCATACTAATCTTAAACCTAGCCCAAACTCTAGACTTAACCCTAACCCGAACCCTAGTTTTAACGCTAATCAGAACACTAGCCCTACCCTGGACCATAGCCCTATCCCTAACACTAACACTAACCCTAACCCTAAGCCTAGCTCTAACACTAGCCTTAACCCTAACCCTAACACTAACACTAATACTAGTCCTAACCATAGCCCTAACCCTCTCCTTAACCATAACCCTTACCCAAAACCTAGCCCTATCCCTAACCCTAATACTAGCCGTAAATCTAGCCCTAACTCTAGACTTAACACTACCCTAACACTAACTCTAACCTTAAGCATAGCCATAGCCTAACATTAACCATAAACCTAGACCTAACTCTAACCCTAACCTAAGCCTAACCCTAATACTAGCCCTAACACTAACCTTAGCCCTAACCCTAATGCTAACCCTCACCCTAACCACAGCCATATCCCTAGACCTAAAACTATCCCTAATCCTAATCCTAACTCTAACCCTAACCCTAGCCCTATTCCTATCCCCAACGCTAACTATAGCCCTATCCCTAAGTCCAAACTAAGCCTTAACCCTACCCCGAACCTTAAACCTAAACCTAACCTTAATACTAAGCCTAACCCTAACTCGAACCCTAACCCTAGCCCAAACGCTAACCCTAATGCTAGCCCAAATCCTAGTCCAATCCTTATCCTTAACACTAAACCTAACCTTAATCCTAGCCCTAAAATTAGCCATAGCCCTATCCCTAAACCTAAACCTAACTGTAACTATAGACCGAACCTTAACGCTAACACTAACACTAGCCTTAACCCTACCATTAGCCCTAGCCATAACCCAAACCCTAAAACTAACCCTAATCCCAACCCTAACCCTAGCCCTAAACCTAACCCTAACCCTAACCCTGGCCCTAAAACTGGCCCTAACCCTAACCCTACCCTATCCCTAAACCTAATACTAGCCCTAGCCCTAGCCCTAACCGTACCCTTAACCCTAACCCTTACATTAACCCTAGCCCTAGCCATAGCCATAACCGAAACCCTAACCCCTAACCCTAATCATCATACTAGTCTTAACTCTAGCCCTAACTCTAGTCTTAACCTTAACCCTAACCCTACCCGTAACCTAACCCCTATCCCTATCCCTAAACCTAACCCTAACCCTAAACCTAACACTAACCTTAAACCTAACCCTAATGCCCTAACCCTAGCCTTAATCCTAAGCCTAACCCTAACCCTAGCCCTATCACTAACCCTAATACTAGCAGTAACCGTATGCTTAACTCTAGAGTTAACCCTAACCCCAACCCTAACATTAGCCTCAAACATAGCCATAGTCCTCACCCTAACCCTAAACATAGACTTAACTCTAATCCTAACCCTAAGCTTAACTCTAATACTAACCCTAACCCTACCCTTAACCCTAACCCTAATGCTAGCCCTCACCCTAACCATAGCCATATCCCTAGGCCTAAAACTAATCCTAATCCTAATCCTAACTCTAACCCTAACCCTTACCGTTTCCTATCCCTAACACTAACTATAGCTCTATCCCTAATTCTACTTAGGCCTAACCTTAAACCTAAACCCAAACTTAATACTAAGCCTAACCTTAACTGTAACCCTAACTCTAAACCTAACCCTATCCCTAATGTTAACCCTAATGCTAGCCCTAATCCTGGCCATAGCGCTATCCCTAAAGCTAATACTAACCCTAAACCTACCCTAATCCTAACCCTATCCCTAACCCTAAAACTAGCCCTAGCCCTAGCCCTAGCCCTAGACCTAACCCTAGCCTTAACCCTAACCTTTACCCTAACCATACTCCTAGCCCTAGCCATAACGCTAACCCTAAATTTAACCCTAACCCTAATCCTCATCCTCATACTAGTTTTAACTTTAGCCCTAACCCTTGCCTTAACCCTAACCTAACCCTGGCCCTAACAAAAACCCTAGCCCTAGCCCTAACCCTTGTCCTAATATTAGCACTAAACCTAACCCTAACACTAACCCTAAACTTAGCCCTAATCTTAGCCCAAACCCTAACCCAAAAACTAATTCTCATTACTAGTCTTAAACCTACCCGAACTCTAGACTTAACCCTGACCTGAACCCTAGCCTAAACCTTAACCTTGAAACTAGCCCTAACCTGGACCCTAGCCCTAGCCCTTACCCTCACCTTAACACTAACCCTACCCCTAACCCTAACCCTACCCCTAACCCTAGTGGAAGCCCATGCATCAACCCTAACACTAACTGTAGCCCTAAGACTCACCCTCACCCTAAACCTAACCCAAACCCTAACCCTTAACCTAACCCTAGCCCAACCCTTAGGCCTAACCCTAAACCTAATACTAGCCCTAAACCTAGCCTTCACACTAACCCTAACCCTATTTCTAACCTTAGCTTTACCCCCAACCCTAAACCTAGCCCTAAACCTAACACTGACCCTATCCCTATCCCTAACCCGAACTTTACCCCTAAATCTATCCCTAACCCTAACCCTTACCCTAACCCTAATACTAACCCTAACCCTAACCCTAAACCTCACACTAGCCTTAACCCTAGTCTTCACCCTAACCCTAACCCTAACCTTAAGGCTAACCCTAACCCTAGCCCTACACCTACCCCTAACACTAACCTTAACCCTAACCCTAAACCTTGCCCTACCACTAGCCTGAAGGCTAACTCTAATCATAACCCTAACCCTAGCCCTAAAACTAGCCCTTACACTAACCATAATCATAACCATAACACTAGCCCTAGCCCTAGCCTTAACCCTAACCCTTACGTTAACCCTATACTTAGCCATAACCCAACCCCTAACTCTAACCCTAACCCTAAGCCTAATACTCATACTAGTCTTAACTCTAGCCTTAATCCTAACACTAAACCTATCCCTAACCAAACCCCTAGCCCTAGCCCTAATCCTAGCCATAATACTAGCGCTAACTATAACCCTAACACTAATCCTAAACATAGCCCTAATCCTAGCCCTAACCCCAACACTAACCCTAATTCTCATACAAATATTAACCCTAGTCCAAACTCTAGGCTTAACCCAAACCCGAACTCTAGCCGTAATCCTAACCTGAACACTACCCCTAAACCGGACCCTAGACCAATCCCTAACCCTAACCTTAGCCCAAACCCTAAATCTGATAATAGCCCTAACCCTAGTCCTCACCCTAACCCTAACCCTAACCTTAACTCTAGCCCTACTGCTAACCCTACCCCTACCCCTAACCCTAACCCAAGCCCTACGACTAGCCTTAAGGCTAACCCTAACCCTAATATTAGCCCTAACGCTAACCCTAGACCTAAAACTAGCCCTTACCCTAACCATAACCCAAACCATAACACTAGCAGCCCTAGCCTTAGCCCTAACCCTAGCTCTAACCCTAACCATTATGTTAACCCTAGCCCTAGCCCTAGCCTTAGCCATAACACAAACCCTAACCCTAACCCAAACTGTAATACTCACACTAGTCTTAACTCTAGTCCTAACTCTAGCCTTAACCCTAACACTAACCCCAGTCTTAACCAAACCCTTAGCCCTATCCCTAACCCTAACCCTAACCTTACCCCTAAAAGTAGTCCTAACCCTAACTCTTACCCTAACCCTAATACTAACCCTAACCCTAACCCTAGCCCTAACCCTAAACCTCATACTAACCCTAACCCTAGTTTCACCCTAACACTAACCCTAACCTTAAGCCTAACCTTAACCCTAGCCCTACCCCTAACCCTAACCCTAACCCAAGCCCTACGACTAGCCTTAAGGCTAACCCTAACCCTAATATTAGCCCTAACACTAACCCTAGCCCTAAAACTAGCCCTTACCCTAACCATAACCCAAATCATAGCACTAGCCCTAGCCCTAGCCCTAGCCATAACACAAACCCTAACCCTAACCCAAACTGTAATACTCACACTAGTCTTAACTCTAGCCCTAACTCTAGCCTTAACCCTAACACTAACCCCAGCCCTAACCAAACCCTTAGCCCTATCCCTAACCCTAACCCTAACCCTAACCTTACCCCTAAAATTAGTCCTAACCCTAACCCCAGTTTCACACTAACTCTAACCCTAACCCTAACCCTAACCCTAAACCTCATACTAGCCCTAACCCTAGTTTCACCCTAACCCTAACCCTAACCTTAAGCCTAACCCTAACAATAGCCTGACCCCAAACCCTAACCTCACCCTAACCCTAACCCTAACGCTAGCCCTATCCCTAACCCTAACCCGAGCCCTACCACTAGCCTTAAGGCAAACCCTAACCCTAATACTAGCCCTAACCCTAACCCCAGCCCTTAAACTAGCCCTTAACCTAAACATAATCCTAACCATAACACTAGCCCTAGCCCTAGCCCTAACCCTAGCCTTAACCCTAACCCTAACCCTAACCTTAACCCTAACGCTTACCCTAACCATACCCCTAGCCTAGCCATAATGCTAACCCTAAATTTAACCCTAACCCTAACCCTCATACTCATACTAGTTTTAACTTTAGCCCTAACTCTAGCCTTAACACTAACCTAACCCTAGCACTAAACAACCCCTAGCCCTAGCCCTAACCCTTGTCCTAATATTAGTGCAAAACCTAACCCTAACACTAACCCTAAACTTAGCCCTAATCCTAGTCCGAACCCTAACCAAAAACTAATTCTCATCACTAGCCCAAACTCTAGGCTTAACCCTGACCCAAACCCTAGCCTTAACCCTAACCTGAAAACTAGCCCTAACTGGATCCTAGCCCTACCCCTTACCCTAACCCTAACCCTAATCCTGACCCTAACCCTAACCTCACCCTAACCCTAACCCTACACTTAGCACTAACCCTAAACCAAATACTAACCCTAACCCTAACCCTACCCTACCCCTAACCCTAAACTTAACCCTAACCCTAGCTCTACCACTAGCCCTAAGGCTAACCTTAAGCCTAATACTCGCCCTAGCCCTAGCCCTAGCCCTAACACTAACCCTAATCCTAACCCTAACCCAAGAACTAACCATAGCCGTAACCCTAACTCTAATAGTACCCCTAACCCTAGCATTAACCCTAACCTGGGCCCTAATCCTAGAACTAGGTAAGTTAAGCCTAGAGTTCAGGATAGGGTTAAGATTAGTATGTGAATTAGGGTTAGGGTTAGGGCTAGACCTAGGGCTAGTATTAGGGTTAGGGTTAGTTTAGGGTTAGGGCTAGTTTTAGGGGTTGGGTTAGGGTTAGGTTTAGGGCTAGGGTTAGGTTTAGGGTTAGGGCTAGGGCTAGGGTTAGGGCAAGGGTTAGGGTTAGGATTTGCGTTAGGATTAGGGTTAGTGTAAGAGCTAGGGCTAGGGTTAGGCTTAGTATTAGGGTTAAGGTTAGCCTTAGGGCTAGTGGTAGGGCTAGAGTTAGGGTTAGGGTTGGGGTTAGGATTAGGGATAGCGTTAGGGCTAGGGTTACATTTAGTGTTAGGGATAGGTATAGGGTTAGGGTTAGGGTTAGGGTTAGGGGTAGGGCTATGTTTCGGGTTAGGGTTAAGGTTAGGGCTAGGGCTAGTTTAGGGATAGAGTTAGGGGTAGGGATAGGGCTATGTTTAGGGTTAGGGTTAGGGTTAAAGTTAGGGTTAGGGCTAGTTTAGGGTTAGGGTTATGGTTAGAGTAAGAGCTGGGTTTAGGGCTAGGGTTATGATTAGGGCTAGTATTAGGGTTAGGGTTAGCCTTAAGGTCAGTGGTAGGGCTAGGGTTAGGGTTAGGGGTTGGGCTAGTGTTAGGATTAGGGTTAGGGTTAGGGCTAGTTTTAGGAGTAGGTTCAGGGTTAGTGTTAGGGCTAGGGTTGGGTTAGGTTTAGGGTTGTGTTAGGGTTGGGGTTAGGGTTAGGATTAAGGTTAGGTTAGGGTTAGGGTTAGGGCTAGGTTTAGGTTTAGGGTTAGGGATAGGTCTAGGGTCAGGGCCAGGTTTAGGGTTAGGGTTAGGGCTAATGCTAGGATTAGGGGTACTATTAGAGTTAGAGTTACAGCTAGGGTTAGTTCTTGTGTTAGGGTTAGGGTTAGCCTTAGGGCTAGTTGTAGGACTAGGGTTAGTGTTAGGGTTAGGGTCAAGGGTAGGGCCAGGGTTAGGTTTAGGTTTAGGGTTAGGGTGAATTGCTAGGGTTAGGGCTAGTATTATGTTTAGGGTTAGGGCTAGGTTTAGGGCTAAAGTTAGGGTTAGGGTTAGGGATACGATTAGGGTTTGGTTTTGGGCCAGGGTTTTGATTGGGGGTAGCATTAGGTTAGGGATAGGGTTAGTGTTAGGGTGAAGGGTAAGGTTAGTGCTGTTATTAGGTTTAGGGGTAGGGCTATGTTTAGGGTTAGGGTTAGGGTTAAGGTTAGGGATAGGGCTAGTATTAGGGTTATGGTTATGGTTAGGATAAGGGCTAGTTTTAGGGCTAGAGTTAGGGCTAGGGCTAGTATTATGGTTAGGGTTATCCTTAAGGCCAGTGGTAGGGCTACGGTTAGTGTTAGGGTTAGTTTTAGGGTTAGGGCTAGGATTAGGGTTACGGTTAGGGTTAGGGGTAGGGTGAAGGCTATGGTTATTGCTAGTATCAGGTTTAGGGTTAGGGCTAGGTTGAGGGTTAGGGTTAGTATTAGGGATAGGTTTAGGGTTAGGGATAGGGCTAGGGTTAGGGCCAGGTTAGGGTTAGGGTTAGGGCTAATGCTAGGATTAGGGGTACTATTAGAGTTAGAGTTACAGCTAGGGTTAGTTCTTGTGTTAGGGTTAGGGTTAGCCTTAGGGCTAGTTGTAGGACTAGGGTTAGTGTTAGGGTTAGGGTCAAGGGTAGGGCCAGGGTTAGGTTTAGGTTTAGGGTTAGGGTGAATTGCTAGGGTTAGGGCTAGTATTATGTTTAGGGTTAGGGCTAGGTTTAGGGCTAAAGTTAGGGTTAGGGTTAGGGATACGATTAGGGTTTGGTTTTGGGCCAGGGTTTTGATTGGGGGTAGCATTAGGTTAGGGATAGGGTTAGTGTTAGGGTGAAGGGTAAGGTTAGTGCTGTTATTAGGTTTAGGGGTAGGGCTATGTTTAGGGTTAGGGTTAGGGTTAAGGTTAGGGATAGGGCTAGTATTAGGGTTATGGTTATGGTTAGGATAAGGGCTAGTTTTAGGGCTAGGGCTAGTATTATGGTTAGGGTTATCCTTAAGGCCAGTGGTAGGGCTACGGTTAGTGTTAGGGTTAGTTTTAGGGTTAGGGCTAGGATTAGGGTTACGGTTAGGGTTAGGGGTAGGGTGAAGGCTATGGTTATTGCTAGTATCAGGTTTAGGGTTAGGGCTAGGTTGAGGGTTAGGGTTAGTATTAGGGATAGGTTTAGGGTTAGGGATAGGGCTAGGGTTAGGGCCAGGTTAGGGTTAGGGTTAGGGCTAATGCTAGGATTAGGGGTACTATTAGAGTTAGAGTTACAGCTAGGGTTAGTTCTTGTGTTAGGGTTAGGATTAGTGTTAGTGTTAGGGCTAGGGTTAGGGTTAGCTCTAGTATTAGGGTTAGGGTTAGCCTTAGGGCTAGTTGTAGGACTAGGGTTAGTGTTAGGGTTAGGGTCAAGGGTAGGGCCAGGGTTAGGTTTAGGGTTAAGGTTAGGGTGAATGCTAGGGTTAGGGCTAGTATTATGTTTAGGGTTAGGGCTAGGTTTAGGGCTAGTGTTAGGGTTAGGGTTAGGTTTTGGGTTAGGGTTTTGATTGGGGATAGTATTAAGTTAGGGATAGGGTTAGTGTTAGGGTGTGGGTAGGGTTAGGGCTGGTATTAGGTTTAGGGTTAGGGCTGGGGTTAGGGCTAACTTTAGATTTAGGAAAAGGGCTATAGTTAACATTAGGGATAGGGATAGGGTTAGGGGTAGGGTTAGAGTTAGGAGGATTAGGATTAGGATTAGTTATGGTTATGATGAGTTTTAGCAGTATGGTTGGGATTAAGGTTAGGGTTAGGGCTAGTATTAGGTTTAGGGATAGTGCTAGGGTTAGGGTTAGGGTTAGTATTAGGGTTAGGGTTAGGGTTAATGCTAGGGTTAGGGGTACTATTAGGGTAGGGTTAAGGCTAGAGTTATTTCTTGGGTTAGGGTTAGGATTAGGGTTAGGATTATGGTTAGTGTTTGGGCTAGGGATAGTGTTAGGACTAGTATTAGGGTTAGGATTAGCCTTAGTGCTAGTTGTAGGGCTAGGGTTAAGGTTAGGGTTAGGGGTAGGGCTAGGGCTATGGTTAGAGTTAGGGTTAGGGTTAGGCTGAAAGCAAGGGTTAGGGCTAGTATTAGGTTTGGGGTTAGGGCTAGTGTTAGAGTTAGGGGTAGTATTATCATTATGGTTAGTGCTCAGGGTAGGGATAGGGTTAGGGTTATGGTTAGGTTTAGGTTTAGGGTGAGGCTTAGTGCTACGTTTAGGGTGAGGGTTAGTGTAAGGGCTCGGGCTTGGGTTAGTGCTAGTGTTAGGGTTAAGGTTAGCCTTAGGGCTAGTGGTAGGTTTAGGGTTAGGGTTAAGGTTGGGGTTAGGGTTAGTGATAGGGTTTAGACTAGGGTTAGGTTTAGTATTAGGGATAGTTATAGGGTTAGGGGTAGGGTTAGGGGTAGAGATATGTTTAGGGTTAGGGTTAGGGTTAAGGTTAGGGCTAGGGCTAGTCTAGGGTTAGGGTTATGGTTAGGGTAAGGGCTAGGTTTAGGTTAGGGCTAGTATTAGGGTTAGGGTTAGCCTTAAGGTCAGTGGTAAGGCTTGGGTTAGGGTTAGGGTTAGGGGTAGGGCTAGGGTTAGGGTTATGGGTAGTTATAGGGTGAAGGCTACAGTTAGAGCTAGTATTAGATTTAGTGTTAGGGCTAGGGTGAGGGTTAGGGTTAGGTTAGGGTTAGGGTTATGGTGGGTTAGGGTTAGGGCTAGGTTTAGGTTTAGGGTTAGAGATAGGGCTAGGGTTACGGCCAGGTTTAGGATTCGTGTTAGGGCTAATGCTAGGGTTAGGGGTACTATTAGAGTTAGAGTTACAGCTGGGGTTAGGATTAGGGTTAGTGTTAGGGCTAGGGTGAGGGTTGGCTCTAGTATTAGGATTAGGGTTAGCCTTAGGGCTCGTTATAGGACTATGGTTAGGGTTAGGGTTAGTGTCAGGGGTAGGGCCATGGTTAAGTTTAGGGTTAGGATTAGGGTGATTCCTAGGGTTAGGGCTAGTATTATGTTTATGGTTAGGGCTAGGTTTAAGGCTAAAGTTAGGGTTAGGGTTAAGGATAGGGTTGGGGTTAGGTTTAGGGTGAGGGTGAGGTTTAGTGCTACGTTTAGGGCGAGGGTTAGTTTAAGGTCTTGCACTGGGGTTAGAGTTAGGCTTAGGGTTAGGATTAGCGTTCTGGTTAGGGCCAGGTATATGGCTACCTTTAGGTTTTTGTTAGGGTTATGGTTAGATTTAGGGCTAATTTTAGGGTTAGACTTATGGATAGGGTTAGGGTTAGGCCTCAGTTTAGGGTTAGGGTTAAAGATATGGTTATGGCTAGGGTTAGGGCTAGTATTAGGGTTAGGGTTAGGATTAGAGTTAGGGTTAGGTTTAGTTTTAGGAATAGCACCATGACTTGGTTTAGGGCTAGGGATAGGATTAGGGTTAAGGATAAGGTTAGGTCTAGGATTAGGGCTAGGATTATGGTTAGGGATAGGGCTAGGGTTTGAGTAAGGTTTAGAGTTAAGGCTAGGGTTAGGGGTAGTATTAATGTTAGCATTACGGTTAGGGTTAGGGTTAGGTTGAAGGCTAGGGTTAGGGCTAGTATTAGGTTTAGCGTTAGGGCTGAGGTTGGGATTAGGATTAGTATTAGGTTTAGGTTTAGGGCTGGGGTTATGGTTAGGGTTAGTTCTATGGCTATGTTTAAGGCTAGAGTTAGTGTTAGGGTAGGGTTAAGTCTACAGTTAGGGCTAGGTTTACAGCTAGAATTAGGGTTAGGGATAGGGCTAGAGTCTGTGTAAGGGTAAGGGTTAAGGAGAGGGTTAGGGCTATGGTTTGGGATAGTATTAGTGTTAGAGTTAGTGTTAGGGTTAAGGCTAGTGTTAGGGCTAGAGTTAAGACTAATATGATTTTTAATTTAAACCCTAACCTAATAATTTAGGTTAGGGTTTAAATTAGGGTTGGGTTTCGAGCTAGGGTTAGGGCTAGATTTAAGGTTAGACTTAGTTTAGGGTTTTGGCTAGAGTTAGGGCATGTATTAGGGTTATGGTTAGATTTAGGTCTAGGTTTAGGGTTAGGGTTAGGGTTAGGGTTATGGCTATGTTTAAGGCTAGAGTTAGGATTAGGGTTAGGGTTAGAGTTAAGTCTAGAGTTAGGGCTAGTGTTACAGCTAGCGAAATATTTAGGAATATGCTTCATACACTTGGAATGCATGTTCAAAGAGCTTTAGTATCTGAAGGAAACTGTTTAGTCAGTGAGAAATCATGTTCGAAGAGTAGAGAACTGGTGTGGATACTGGTTATGTTTATAATTCAGTTGAAATGAGTTGGTGTTTTTGAAAGAAAGTTGGTTAAACATTTTAACAATCATTTTCTTAATTGTTCACATACCTTAGTTTTTTTCATACAGCTGATATAACAGTTTAGGGTTAAGGTTAGGATTAGCTTAGGGTTAGGGCTAGGATTACGGTTAGGGTTAGGCTAAATGTTGGGCTAGGGTTAGGGTTATTGCTACGTTAGGGTTAGGGTCAGGGTTAAGGCTGGTGTTAAGGCTTGGTTAGCTCTAATATTTGGGGTAGAGTTAGGGTTAAGGCTAGGGTTAGAGCTAGGTTTAAGGTTAGGGTTAAGTTTAGGGTTATGGATAGTATTACGCTAGGGTTAGGGTTAGGGCTAGGGTTATACTATCCCAAAACTAACCCTAGAGCTAGTATTAGTGTTAGTTTAGGCTTAGGGTTAAGGTTAGGGCTCATACTAGGGTTAGGGTTAGGGTTAGTATTAGGGCTAGGGTTAGGGTTAGTATTAGGGCTAGGGTTAGGGTTAGGGTTAGGGCTAGTTTTAGGGCTAGGATTAGGGCTAAGTTTAGGGTTAGTGTTCGTGTTAGTGTTTATGCTAGTATTAGGGCTAGGGTTTGGGTTAGGGCTAGGGTTAGTATTAGGGTTAAGGCTAGAGTTAGGAATAGATTAAAGACTAGTATGAGGATTAGCATTAGGGTTAGGCTTAGGGTTTGTGTTCTGGCTAGGGCTAGGGCTAGCATTAAGTTAAGGGTTAGCGTTAAGGCTAGGGGTAGGGCTAGGGCTAGGGCAAGTATTAGGGTTAGGAATAGGGTGAAGGCTAGGTTTAGAGCTAGTATTAGGTTTAGGGTTAGGATTAGGGTTAGTATTAGGGTTAGGGTTAGTGCTAAAGGTATGGCTAGGGTTAGGTTAAGGGTTAGGGTTAGGGTTATGGTTAGCTTTAGGGCTAATATTAGGGTTAGGCTTATGGATAGGGTTAGGGTTAGGCCTCGGTTTAGGGTTCGGGTTCGGGTTAGGGTTAAGGATATGGTTACAGCTAAGGTTAGGGCTAATAATAGTGTTAGTGTTAGGGTTAAGGCTAGTGTTAGGGTTAGGTATAGGTTTAGGAATAGAGCTTTGGCTAGGTTTAGATCTAGGGTTAGGGTTAGGGTTAGGAATAGGATTTGGGCTAGGATTAGGGTTAGCTTTAAGAATAGGGTTAGGGTTAGAGTTAGGGTTAGGCTTAGTATCAAGGTTAGGTTTAGGATTAAGGTTAGGGCTAGGTTTAGGCTATCGCCATTTTTAAGACTACAGTTAAGGTTAGGGTTAGGATTAGAGTTAAGTCTAAAGTTATGGCTAGGGTTATGTCTAGTATTAGGGTTAGGGATAGAGATAAGGTTAGGGTTAAGCAGAGGTTTAGGGCTAGGGTTAGGGCTAGTATTAGTGTTAAGTTTAGGGTTAGGGTTAAGGCTAGTGTTAGGGCTAAGGCTAGGCTTAGGGTTAGGGTTAGTGTTAGGGATAGGGCTAGGGTTATTATTAGTCTTAAGTTAAGTTTTAGGGTTAGGGTTTGGGATAGTATTAGGGCTACCATAAAGATTATGCTTAGAGGTAGTATTAGCAATAGTTTAGGGTTAGGGTTAAAGCTAGTGTTAGCGTTAGAGTAAGGGATAGGGTTTGGGTTAGAGCTAGTTTAAGTTTTGGGGAAGGGTTAGGTCTAAGGTTAGGATTAGGCCTAATGTTTGGGTAAGGGCTAGAGTTAAGGTTAGGGTTAGGGTTACAGTTAGGGCTAGCTTCAGGGTTAGGTTTAGTGGTAGGGTTTTTGTTAGGTTTAGGGCTAGGGCTATGGTAAGGGCTAGGGTTTTGGCTATGGTTAGGGTTAGGTTTAGGGTTAGGGCTAGGGCTAGGGTTAGGTTTAAGGTTAGGGTTAGGGTTAGGGCTACGGTTAGGATAAGTGCTATGGTTTAGGGCTAGGGTTAGGGTTAGGGTTAAGGTTAGGGGTAGTTTTGGGATAGGGTAGTAGCAGGCCTAGTGCTAGAGCTAGGGCTAGAGTTAAGACTAGAGTTAGGGTTAGAGTTAGCTTTAAAGTTTGGGTAAGTGCTAGTGTTAGGGCTAGTATTAGTGTTAGGATTACCGTTAGCTTTAGAGTTAGGACTATCGTTATGGCTAGGTTTAGGATTAGGGTTAGTTTAGGATTTGGCTAGGGATAGGGCTAGTATTTGTGTTAGAGTTAGGGCTAGATTTAGGGATAGGGTTAAGGCTAGAGCTAGGGCTAGGGTTATGGCTAGGGATAGGTTTAGGGTTAGGGTTAGGGTTAAGATTAGAGCTATGTTAAGTTTAGGGGTAGGGTTAGGGTTAGGGCTATATTTAGGTTTATCATTTCGGTTAGGGCTAGTGTTAGGGTTAACATTAGTGTAAAGTTTAGGGTTATCTTTAGGATTAGGTTTAGGGTTACGGCTAGGATTACAGTTAGGTTTAAGGTTAGGGTTAAGGTTAGGGCTAGGGTTAGGATAAGTGCTATGGTTTAGGGCTATTGTTAGGGTTAGGGTTCAATATAGAGTTAGGATTAGAGTTAGGGTTAGTGCTAGTGTTAGCATTAGGGTTAGAGTTAGGTTTAAGGTTTGGCTTGGGTTATGGCTAGGGTTAGGGTTAGGGTTAGGGTTAGTGTTAGGGTTAGGGTTAGGGTTAGGTTAGGGTTAGGTTTAGGGTTAGCATTTGGTATAGGTCTAGTATTTGGTTTAGTTTAGATTTAGGGTTAAGATTAGGGCTAAAGCTAGGGTTAGGGTTAGAGATAGGGTTAGGGCTAGGGCTAGGGTTAGCATTTGGGTTAGGGCTAGGGTTAGGATAACTGCTATGGTTTAGGGCCAGGGTTAGGGTTATAGTCAAGGCTAGGGTTAGTTTTGGGATAGGGCTAGTATTAGGCCTAGGGCCAGAGCTAGGGCTAGGGTTGGGACTAGAGTTAGGGTTAGAGTTAGTTTTAAAGCTTGGGTAAGGGCTAGGGTTAGGGCTACTATTAGTGTTAGGGTTAGCAGTAGCTTTAGGGTTAGGGCTAGCATTATGGCTAGGTTTAGGATTAGGGTTAGTTTAGGATTTGGCAAGGGAAATGGTTAGTATTTGTGTTAGAGTTAGGTCTAGGGTTAGGGTTAGGGTTAAGGATAGAGCTAGGGCTATGGTTATGGCTATGGTTAGGTTTAGGGTTAGGGTTAGGGCTAAGGTTAGAGCTATGTTAAGTTTAGGGGTAGGGTTAGTGGTAGGGTTAGGTTTAAATTAAGCGTTTGGGTTAGGGCTAGTGTTAGGGTTAGCATTAGGGTAAAGTTTAGGGTTATCTTTAGGGTTAGGTTTAGGGCTAGGGTTAGAGTTAGGGTTAGGGCTAGGGTTAGGTTTAAGGTTAAGGGTAGAACTAGGGCTTGGGTTATGAATAGGGTAAGGATTACTGTTAGGGTTAAGTCTTGGGTTATGGCTAGGGTTAGGGCTACTATTAGGGTTAAGGTTAGGACAAGTGCTAGGGTGAGGTTAGGGCTTTTTTAGGGTAAGAGTTAGGTTTAAGGCTTGGTTTAGGGCTAGTGTTAGGGCTAGTATTAGTGTTAGGGTTAAGGTTAAGGCTACGGATAGGCTAGGGTTAGAGCTAGGTTAATTTTCGGGGTATGGTTAGGGCTATGGTTAGGATTAGGGTTAGAGTTTGGGTAAGGGCTAGGGTCAGGGTTAGGTTTGGGGCAAGAGTTAGGGTTAGGGTTAGGGCTAGCTTTAGGGTTATGTTTAGGGGTAGGATTTTTGTTAGGGTTGGGCTAGGGCTATGGTAAGGGCTAGGGTTTTGACTATGGATAGTGTTAGAGCTAGGGCTAGGGTTATGATTAGGCTTAAGTTAAGGGTTAGGGTTAGGGTTTGGGCTAGTAATAGGGCTATGGTAAAGACTAGGGTTAGAAGTAGTATTAGGGTTAGTTTAGGGTTATGGCTAAAGCTAGGGTTAGGGTTAGAGTTAGGGTTAGGGTGTGGGTTAGAGCTAGTTTAAGTTTTGGGGAAGGGTTAAGGCTACGTTTAAGATTAGGCTTAGTGTTTGGATAGGGCTAGGGCTAAGGTTAGGGTGAGGGTTATGGTTAGGGCTAGCTTTAGGGTTAGGTTTAGTGGTAGGATTTTTGTTAAGTTTAGGGCTAGGGCTATGGTAAGGCTAGGGATTTGGCTAAGGTTAGGGTTAGGATTAGGGTAGAGTTAGTGTTAGGGTTAGGGTTAGGATTACGCTTGTGTTTGGGTTAGGTTAAGGTTAGGGTTAGGGTTACGGTTAACGGTTGGTTTAGCACTAGTATTTGGTTTATTTTAGGCTTGGGGTTAAGATTAGAGCAAAGGCAAGGGTTAGGGTCAGAGTTAGAGTTAGTGCTAGTTGTAGAGCTGGGGTTAGGGTTACGGTTTGGGTTAGGATTTGGGTTGGTGCTAAGGTTAAGATGAGTTCTGTGGTTTAGGGCTAAAATTAGGGTTAGGGTTAAGGCTAGGGATAGTTTTGGTATCGGCTAGGTCTAGATCTAGGGCTAGGGTTAGGGCTTGAGTTAGTGTTAGGTTAGCTTTAAGGCTTGGGTTAGGGCTAAGTTTAGGGTTTGAGTTAGGGTTCAGGCTAGTGATACAATAGTGTTAGGGTTACAGTTAGGGCTATTGTTAGGGTTAGGGTTTAGTATAGGGTTAGGTTTAGAGTTAGGGTTAGTGCTAGTGTTAGGGTTAGGGTTAGAGTTAGGTTTAAGGTTTCACTTGGGTTACGGCTGGGGTTAGGGTTAGGGTTAGGGTTAGCATTAGGGTTAGGGCTAGAGTTAAGGCTAGTATTAGGGTTAGGGTTTTTGTTAGGGTTAGGGCTAGGGCTATGGTTAGGGTTAGGGTTAGGGTTAGTGCTAAGGTTAGAGCTAATATTAGGGTAAGTTTAGGCATAGGGTTAAGGTTAGGGTTAAGGCTTGGTTTAGGGTCAGAGTTAGGGTTATGGCTAGTGCTAGGGCTATGGTTAGGGTTAAGGTTAGGTTTAGGGCTAAGGTTTGAGCTATGTTTAGTGGTAGGGTTAGGGCTTGGGTTAGGTTTAGGTTTAGCCTTTGAGTTAGGGCTAGTGCTAGGGTTAGCACTGGGGTAAGGTTTAGGGCTAGCTTTAGGGTTAGGTTTAGGGGCAGGATTTTTGTTAGGTTTAGGGCTGGGGCTCTGGTAGGGGCTAGGGTTTTGGCTACGATTAGTGTTAGGGCTAGGGCTAGGGTTTAGATTAGGCTTAAATTAAGTTTAGGGTTAGCTTTGTGCTAGTATGAGGGCTACCATAAAGACTATGTTTAAAGGTAGTATTAGCGTTAGTTTAGGGTTAGGGCTAAAGCTAGTGTTAGGGTTAGATATAGGTGTAGGGATTGGGTTATAGCTAGTTTATGTTTTGGGGAAGGATTAGGTCTATGGTTAGGATTAGGCTTAATGTTTGGGTAAGGGCTAGAGTTAAGGTTAGGGTTAGGGTTATGGTTAGGGCTAGCTTTAGGGTTACATTTAGTGGTAGGGTTTTTGTTAGGTTTAGGCCTAGGGCTCTGGTAAGGACTAGGGTTTTGGCTATGGTTTAGGTTAGGTTTAGGATTAGGGCTAGGGCTAGGGTTAGGTTTAAGGTTAGGGTTAGGGTTAGGGCTAGGGTTAGGGTTATGGTTAAGGCTAGGGTTAGTTTTGGGATAGGGCTAGTAGTAGGCCTAAGGTTAGAGCTAGGGCTAGGGTTAGGACTAGAGTTAGGGTTAGAGTTAGTTTTAAAGCTTGGGTAAGGGCTAGGGTTGGGGCTACTATTAGTGTTAGGGTTAGTATTAGCTTTAGGGCTAGGGCTAGCGTTATGGCTAGGTTTAGGGTTAGGGTTAGTTTAGGATTTGGCTAGGGATAGGGTTGGTATTTGTGTTAGAGTTAGGGCTAGGGTTAGGGTTAGAGTTAAGGATAGAGCTAGGGCTATGGTTATGCTATGGTTAGGTTTAGGGTTAGGGTTAGGGCTAAGGTTAGAGCTATGTTAAGTTTAGGGGTAGGGTTAGTGGTAGGGTTAGGTTTAAATTAAGCGTTTGGGTTAGGGCTAGTGTTAGGGTTAGCATTAGGGTAAAGTTTAGGGTTATCTTTAGGGTTAGGTTTAGGGCTAGGGTTAGGGTTAGGGTTAGGGCTAGGGTTAGGTTTAAGGTTAAGGGTAGAACTAGGGCTTGGGTTATGAATAGGGTAAGGATTACTGTTAGGGTTAAGTCTTGGGTTATGGCTAGGGTTAGGGCTACTATTAGGGTTAAGGTTAGGACAAGTGCTAGGGTGAGGTTAGGGCTTTTTTAGGGTAAGAGTTAGGTTTAAGGCTTGGTTTAGGGCTAGTGTTAGGGCTAGTATTAGTGTTAGGGTTAAGGTTAAGGCTACGGATAGGCTAGGGTTAGAGCTAGGTTAATTTTCGGGGTATGGTTAGGGCTATGGTTAGGATTAGGGTTAGAGTTTGGGTAAGGGCTAGGGTCAGGGTTAGGTTTGGGGCAAGAGTTAGGGTTAGGGTTAGGGCTAGCTTTAGGGTTATGTTTAGGGGTAGGATTTTTGTTAGGGTTGGGCTAGGGCTATGGTAAGGGCTAGGGTTTTGACTATGGATAGTGTTAGAGCTAGGGCTAGGGTTATGATTAGGCTTAAGTTAAGGGTTAGGGTTAGGGTTTGGGCTAGTAATAGGGCTATGGTAAAGACTAGGGTTAGAAGTAGTATTAGGGTTAGTTTAGGGTTATGGCTAAAGCTAGGGTTAGGGTTAGAGTTAGGGTTAGGGTGTGGGTTAGAGCTAGTTTAAGTTTTGGGGAAGGGTTAAGGCTACGTTTAAGATTAGGCTTAGTGTTTGGATAGGGCTAGGGCTAAGGTTAGGGTGAGGGTTATGGTTAGGGCTAGCTTTAGGGTTAGGTTTAGTGGTAGGATTTTTGTTAAGTTTAGGGCTAGGGCTATGGTAAGGCTAGGGATTTGGCTAAGGTTAGGGTTAGGATTAGGGTAGAGTTAGTGTTAGGGTTAGGGTTAGGATTACGCTTGTGTTTGGGTTAGGTTAAGGTTAGGGTTAGGGTTACGGTTAACGGTTGGTTTAGCACTAGTATTTGGTTTATTTTAGGCTTGGGGTTAAGATTAGAGCAAAGGCAAGGGTTAGGGTTAGAGTTAGAGTTAGGGCTAGTTGTAGGGCTAGGGTTAGGGTTAGGGTTTGGGTTAGGATTTGGGTTGGTGCTAAGGTTAAGATGAGTTCTGTGGTTTAGGGCTAAAATTAGGGTTAGGGTTAAGGCTAGGGATAGTTTTGGTATCGGCTAGGTCTAGATCTAGGGCTAGGGTTAGGGCTTGAGTTAGTGTTAATTTTAGCTTTAAGGCTTGGGTTAGGGCTAAGTTTAGGGTTTGAGTTAGGGTTCAGGCTAGTGCTACAGCTAGTGTTAGGGTTACACTTAGGGCTATTGTTAGGGTTAGGGTTCAATATAGGATTAGATTTAGAGTTAGGGTTGTGCTAGTGTTAGGGTTAGGGTTAGAGTTAAGTTTAAGGTTTCACTTGGGTTATGGCTAGGGTTAGTGTTAGGGTTAGGGTTAGGGTTAGCATTTGGTTTAGGTCTAGTATTTGGTTTATTTTAGGCTTAGGGTTAAGACTAGGGCTAAAGCTAGGGATAGGGTTAGAGTTAGGGTTAGGGCTAGGGCTAGGGTTAGCATTTGGGTTAGGACTAGGGTTAGGACAAGTGCTATGGTTTAGGGCTAGGGTTAGGGTTAGGGTCAAGTCTAGGGTTAGTTTTGGGATAGGGCTAATAGTAGATCTAGGGCTAGAGCTAGGGCTAGGATTAGGACTAGAGTTAGGGTTAGAGTTAGTTTTAAAGCTTGCATAAGGGCTAAGGTTAGGGCTAGTATTAATGTTAGGGTTAGCAGTAGCTTTAGGACTAGGCCTAGCGTTATGGCTAGGTTTAGGATTAGGGTTAGTTTAGGATTTGGCTAGGCATAGGGTTAGTATTTGTGTTAGAGTTAGGGCTAGGGTTATTATTAGGCTTAAGTTAAGCGTTAGGGTTAGGGTTTGGGCTAGTATTAGGACTATGGTTAATACTAGGGTTAGAGGTAGTATTAGGGTTAGTTTAGGGTTAGGGCTAAAGCTAGGGTTAGGGTTAGAGTTAGGGTTAGGGTTTGGGTTAGAGCTAGTTTAAGGTAGGGGAAGTGTTAGGGCTACGTTTAAGAATAGGCTTAGTGTTTGGGTAAGGTCTAGGGCTTAGGTTTGGGTTAGTGTTATGGTTAGGGCTATCTTTAGGGTTAGGTTTTGTGGGAGGGTTTTTGTTAGGTTTAGGGCTAGGGCTATGGTAAGGGCTAGAGTTTTGGCTACCTTTAGGATTAGGGTTAGGGGTAATGCTAGTGTTAGGATTAGTATTTGGGTTTAGGCTAGGGTTAGAATAAGTGCTAGGTTTAGCACTAGGCTTAGGGTTAGGGTTACAGCCAGGGTTAGTTTTGGTATAGGGCTAGTATTAGGTCTAGGGCTAGAGCTAGGACTTGGGTTAGGGCTAGAGTTAGGGTTAGAGTTAGATTTAAAGCTTGGGGTAGGACTCGGGTTAGGGCTAGTATTAGTGTTAGGGTTAGCGTTAGCTTTACAGTTAGGGTTAGGGTTAGGATTAGGGTTCGGGTTACGGTTAGGTCTAGAGTTAAGGCTAGTATTAGGGTTAGGGTTTTTGTTAGGGTTAGGGCTAGGGCTATGGTTAAGGTTAGGGTTAGGGTTAGTGCTAATATTAGGGTAAGTTTAGGCATAGGGTTAAGGTTAGGGTTAAGGCTTGGTTTAGGGTCAGAGTTAGGCTTATGGCTAGTGCTAGGGCTATGGTTAGGGTTAAGGTTAGGTTTAGGGCTAAGGTTTGAGCTATGTTAAGTTTAGTGGTAGGGTTAGGGCTTGGGTTAGGTTTAGGTTTAGCCTTTGAGTTAGAGCTAGTGCTAGGGTTAGCATTGGAGTAAGGTTTAGGGCTAGCTTTAGGGTTAGGGTTAGGGCTTGCTTTAGGGTTATGTTTAGGGGTAGGATTTTTGTTAGGTTTAGGGCTAGGGCTATTGTAATGGCTAGGATTTTGAATAAGATATTGTTAGGGCTAGGTTAGGGTTAGAGTTAGGGTTAGTGTTAGGTTTAAGGCTAGGGTTAGTTTTGATATAGAATTAGTGTTAGGGTTAAGGCTAGGGTTAGATCTAGGACTATGGTTAGGGCTAGAGTTAGGGTTAGTGTTAGCTTTAAGACTTGGGTTAGGGCTAAGGTTAGGGCTAGTATTAGGGTTAATGTTAGCACAAGTTCTAGTGTTAGGTTAGGGCTCTTGTTAGGGTTAGAGTTAGGTTTAAGACTAGGGTTAGGGCTAGTATTAGTGTTAGGGTTAGGATTATGGCTAGGGTTAGAGCTAGTTTAAGTTTTGGCGTAAGGTTAGGGCTATGGTTAGGATTAGTGTTAACATTTGTGTAAGGACTAGTGCTAAGATTAAAGTTAGGATTAGGGTTAGGTTAGGGTTAGCGTTAATGTTAGGGTTTGGGTTAGGGTTAGGGTTGTTAGGGTTAGGCTTAGTGTTAGGTTTAGAGCTATGGGTAGTATTAGGGGTAGACTAGGGTTAGGTCTGGGTTAGTGTTTGCTTTAAGGCTAGTGGTAGGGCTAGGGTTAGGGTTAGGATAAAGGCTAGGTTTAGGTTTTCGGTTCGGGTTAGCATTAGGGTTAAAATTAAGGTTAGGATTATGGCAAGGGCTAGGGCTAAGGTTAGGGTAAAGGTTAGTGTTAAGGCTAGATTTAGGGCTAGGACAAGCCTTATTATTAGGGTTAGGGTTAGGGTTAGGGTTAGGGTTAGGGCTATGGCTAGGGCTATGGTTCAGGCGAGGGTTAGGGTTAGTTTGGGGGTTAGAGTTAGCCTTAGGGTTATGTTAGAGCTTTGCTTAGGGTTAGGGTTAGGGTATATCTAGTGTTAGGATTAGGTTTATGGTTAGTGTTAAGGGTAAGGCCAGGTTTAGGGTTAGGGTTAGGGTTAGGGTTAGGGCTAGGGTTACAACTAAGGGTTGGGCTACGGTTAGGTTAGGGTTAGCATTAAGGCTAGGGCTAGGGCTAGGGGTAGTGTTAGGGCTAGTATTAGGGTTAGGGCTGGGTTAGCGTTAGGTTTAGGGCTGTGTTTAGGTTTAGGGTTAGAATTAGGTTTAGGGTTAAAAGTAAAATTAGTGTTTTGGTAAAGGCTAGTGCTAGGGTTAGGGTAAGGGTTAGGGTTAAGACTAGGATTAGGGTTAGGGCCAGGGTTACCATTAGGGTTAGGGTTAGGGTTAGGGCTAGTTTTTGGGCTAGGGTTAGGTTTATGGTTAGGGCTATGGTTAGAGTTAGGGTTACAGTTTTTGTTAGGGGTAGAGGTAGGGGTAGGGTTAATGCTATGGCCAGGGTTAAAGTTAGTGTTAGGGTTAATGGTAGGGTTAAGGCTACTATTACAGTTAGGCTTAAGGCTAGGGTTAGGGGTAGGATTGGGGTAGCCTTAGGCCTCGTGTTAGTGCTTTGTTTAGTGTTAGGGTTAGGGTAGATCTAGTGGTAGGGGTAAGTTTAGTAATAGGGTTAGGGGTAGGGCTAGGGTTTGAGTTAGGGTTAGGGTTAGGGTTAGGGCTAGTTTTAAGGCTAGGGTTTGGGTTAGGATTATGGCTAGAGTGAGGTTTAGACTGAGTGCTAGGGTTAGGGACAAGGCCAGGGTTAGGGTTAATGCTAGGGTTAGGATTAGTGTTAAGGCTAGGGTTAGGGCTAGCATAAGGTTTAGTGTTAGGTCCAGAGTTAGGGTTCAGGTTTTTATTAGGGTTAGGGTTAGAGCTAAGGGTAGGGCTAAGGTTAGGGTTAGAGTTAGGGTTAGCCTGAGGGTGTGGCTTAGGGCTATGGTTAGTGTTAGGATTAGTGTAAGGGCTTGCACTAGCATTAGGTGTAGGGTTAGAGTTTGGGTTAGAGTTATGTTTAGGTCTAGGTATATGGCTAACTTTAGTGTTAGGGTTATGGTTAGATTTAGGACTAATATTAGGGTAGGGTTAGGGTTAGGGTTAAGGATATGGTTATGGCTATGGTCAGCAATAATAATAGGGTTAGAGTTAGGGCTAGATTTAGGGTTAAGTTTAGGTTAGGAATAGGGCTGTGGCTAGGTTTATGTCTAGGGTTAGGGTTAGGGTTAGGCTTAGGCTTAGGGCTAGTGTTAGGGCTTTGGTTAGAGTAAGGGTTAGGGTAGATCTAGGTTTAGGATTAGGTTTATGGTTAGGGTTAGGGGTAGGACTAGGGTTAGAGTTAGCGCTAGCGTTAGATCTAAGGGTTGGGATAGGTTTAGGGATAGTATTAGGTTTAGGTCTGGGTTACGGTTTGCTTTAGGGCTATTGATAGGGCTCGGGTTGAGTTAGGGTTATGGCTAGGTTAATTTTAGGGTTAGGTTAGGGTTAGGTTTAAAATTACGGTTCGGGTTATGGCAAGGGCTAGGGCTAAGGTTAAGGTAAGGGTTAGGATTAAGGCTAGCTTTAGGGCTAGGGCTAGGTCTAGTATTAGGGTTAGGATTATGGTTAGGGTTAGGGCTAGGATTAGGCCTATGGTTAGGGTTAGAGTTACCCTTACAGCTAGTGTTAGAGCTAAGCGTGTGGCTAGGGTTAGGTTAGGGTTAGCTTTAGGGCTAGGGATCGGGTTAGGGGTAGTATTAGTGCTAGGGATAGGGTTAGGCCTTGTATTAGGGTTAGGGCTGGGTTATGGTTACTCTTAGGATGGTAGTGCTAGGGTTTGGGTTAGGTTTAGGTTTTGGGTTTGGTTTAGGGTTAGGGTTTAAATTAAGGTTAGGGTTATGGCAATGGCTAGCACTAGGGATACAGTAAGGGTTAGTGTTAAGGCTAGGTTTAGGACTAGGACTTGGACAAATATTAGTGTTAGTGTTAGTGTTAGGGTTAGGGTTAGGACTAGTTTTGTGGCTAGGTTTAAGGTTAGGGTTAGAGTTAGGGTTAGGGTTATGGATAGAATTAGGGCTAGACTAGGGTTAGGGCTAGTATTAGGGTTAGGTCTGGGTTAGGGTGGGCCCTAGTGCTAGCGGTAGGGTTAGGGTTAGGCTTAGAGGTAGGGCTAGGTTTAGGTTTATGGTTAGGGTTAGGATTAGGGTTAAAATTAAAGTTAGGATTATGGCAAGGGCTAGGGCTAGGGTTAGGGTAAAGGTTAGGGTTAAGGCTAGGGTTAAGGTTTGTGTTAGTGTTAGGGTTAGGGTTAGCCTTAGGGCTAGTGTTAGAGCTTTGGTTAGGGTTAGGGTCAGGGTAGATCTAGAGATAGCGTTAGGTTTATGGTTAGTGTTATGGGTAAGGCTAGGTTTAGGGTTACGGTTAGGTTAGGGCTAGGGTTACAACTAAGTTTTGGGCTTGATTAGGTTAGTGTTAGGGTTTGGTTTAGGGTTAGGGGTAGTATTAGGTCTAGGGCTAGGGTTAGGGCTAGTATTACGGTTAGGGCTGGGATAGGGTTAGCTTTAGGGCTAGTGGTAGGGCTAGGGTTAGGGTTAGTGTTTGGGCTAGGTTTAGGGTTAGGGCTAGTTTTAAGGCTAGGGTTAGGGTTAGGGTTAGGGTTAGGGTTAGGGTTAAGGATAGGGTAAGGGATAGTATAAGGTTTAGTGTTAGGTCTAGGGTTAGGGTAAGGGTTAGCCTGAAGGTGAGATTTAGCGCTATGGTTAGTGTTAGGGTTAGTGTAAAGACTTGCACTAGCATTAGGGGTAGAGTTATAGTTAGGATTAGTGTTATGTTTAGGACTAGGTATATGGCTACCTTTAGTGTTAGGGTTATGGTTAGCTTTAGGACTAATGTTAGTTTTAGGGTTAGGGTTAGGGTTAAGGATATGGTTATGGCTAGGGTTAGTGATAATATTAGGGTTAGGGTTATGGCTAGACTTAGGTTTAGGGTTAGGTTTAGGGATAGGGCTATGGCTAGGTTTAGGGCTATGGCTAGGGTTAGGGTTAGGGGTAGGGGTAGGGGTAGGGGTAGGGGTAGGGCTAGGTTTAGAGTTAGGGTTAGAGTTAGTACTAGGTTAGAGCTAAGGGTTGGGCTAGGTTTAGGTTAGGGTTAGGGTTTGGGTTAGGGGTACGTGTAGTATTAGATCTAGGGCTAGATTTAGGGTTAGTATTAGGATTAGGTCTGGTTTAGGGTTACCTTTAGGGCTAGTGGTTGGGCTAGGGTTAGGGCTAGGTTTAGGGTTAGTGTTAGGGTTAGGGTTAGGGTTAAAATAAAGTTATGGTTATGACAATGGCTAGTGCTAGGGTTAGGGTTAGGGTTAGGGGTAGTATTAAGTGCAGACTAGGGTTAGGGCTAGTGTTAGTGTTAGGTCTGGGTTACGGTTGGCCTTAGGGCTAGTGGTAGGGCTAGGGTTAGGGTTAGGGTTAGGGCTAAGTTTAGGTTTACGGTTCGGGTTAGGATTAGGGTTAAAATAAAGGTTAGGATTATGGCACAGCCTAGGGCTTGGGTTAGGATAATGGTTAGGGTTCAGGCTAGGTTTTGGGCTAGGGCAAACCCTATTATTAGGGTTAGGGTTAGGGTTAGGGCTTTGGCTACGGATATGGTTAGGGCTAGGGTTAGGGTTAGGTTTATGGTTAGTGTTAGGGTTAAGGCTTGGGTTAGGGTTAGGGTTAGGGTTAGGGCTAGGTTTAGTTTTAGGGTTAGGTTAGGGTTAGGGTTAAAATTAAGGTTAGGTTTATGGCAAGGGCTAGGGCTAAGGTTAGGGTAAGGGTTAGGGTTACAGCTAGGTTTAGGGCTAGGGCTAGGCCTAGTATTAGGGTTAGGGTTATGGTTAGGGTTAGTGCTACGGCTACTGCTATGGTTAGGGCAAGGGGTAGGGTTAGGTTTAGTGTTAGGCCTAGGGTTAGGTCTATGTTTCGGGTTAGGGTTAGCCTTAGGGCTAGTGTTAGACCTTTGGTTAGGGTTAGGGTTAGGGTAGATCTAGAGTTAGGCTTAAGTTTATGGTTAGTGTTATGGGTAAGGCTAGGTTTAGGGTTACGGTTAGGTTAGGGCTAGGGTTACAACTAAGTTTTGGGCTAGGTTAGGTTAGTGTTAGGGTTTGGTTTAGGGTTAGGGGTAGTATTAGGGCTAGGGCTAGGGTTAGGGCTAGTATTACAGTTAGGGCTGGGATAGGGTTAGCTTTCGGGCCAGTGGTAGGACTATGGTTAGGGTTATTGTTAGGGCTAGGTTTAGGGTTAGGGTTATGGTTAGGGTTAAAATTAAAGTTAGGGTTATAGCAATGGCTAGCGCTAGGGTTAGAGTAAGGGTTAAGGTTAAGGCTAGAATTAGGACTAGGGCCAGGTCTACCATTAGGGTTAGGTTTAGGGTTAGTGTTAGAGCTAGTTTTTAGGGCTAGGGCTTGGTTTCTGGTTAGGGCTAGGGTTAGAGTTATGGTTAGAGTTTGAGTTAGGGGTAGAGGTAGGGGTAGGTTTATTGATAGGGCCAGGGTTAGGGTTAGTGTTTGGGTTAATGGTAGTGTTAGGGCTACTCTTACAGTTAGGCTTACGGCTAGGGTTAGGGTTTGGATTAGGGTTAGCCTTAGGGGTAGTGTTAGGGCTTTGTTTAGGGTTAGGTTTAGGGTAGATCTAATGGTAGGGGTAATTTTATTAATAGGATTAGGGGTAGGGCTAGGGTTAGGGTTAGGGTTAGGGTTAGGGTTAGGGTTAGGGTTAGGGCTAGTTTTAAGGCTAGGGTTAGGGTTAGGGTTATGGCTAGGGTTATGGCTAGAGTGCTAGGGTGAGGGATACAGCCAGGCTTAGGTTTAGGGTTAGGGTTAATGCTAGGGTTAGGGTTAGGTTAGGGTTAAGGCTTGAGTTAGGGCTAGTATAAGGTTTAGTGTTAGGTCTAGGGTTAGGGTTCGGGTTAGTATTAGGGTAGGTTTAGAGCTAAGTGTAGGACTAAGGTTAGGGTTAGGTTTAGGGTTTGGTTTAGGTAGATCTAGGGTTAGGGTTAGGTTTATGGTTAGGGTTAGGGTTAGGGGTAGGGCTAGGGTTAGAGTTAGGGTTAGAGTTAGCGCTAGGGTTAAAGCTAAGGGTGGACTAGGGTTAGGTTAGAGTTAGGGTTTTGGTTAGGGTTAGGGCTAGTATTAGGGTTAGGGCTAGTGTTAGGGCTAGCATTAGGTTTAGGGCTAGCTTTAGGGCTAGTGTTAGGCTTAGTGTTAGGGCTAGGTTTCGGTTTTGGGCTGGGTTAGGGGTAGGGTTAAAATTATGGTTGGGTTTATGGCAAGCGCTAGGGCTAAGGTTAGGGTAAGGGTTAGGTTTAAGGCTAGGTTTAGGAACAGGGCTAGGCCTAATATTAGGGTTAGGGTTAAGGGTAGGGTTAGGGTTCGGGCTATGGCTAGGGCTATGGTTAGGGTTAGGTTTAGGTTTAGGGCTAGGGTTAGGGTTTGGGTTAGGGTTAGGGCTAGGATTAGGGTTAGGGCTGGGATAGGGTTAACTTTAGGACTAGTGGTAGGGCTAGGGTCAGGGTTAGTGTTAGGGCTAGGTTTAGATTTAGGGTTAGGGTTAACATTAAAGTTAGGTTTATGGCAAGGGCTAGTGTTAGGGTTAGTGTAAGGGTTAGGGTTAAGGCTAGGATTAGGGTTAGGGCCAGGGCTACCATTAGGGTTAGGGTTAGGATTAGGGTTAGGGCTAGATCTGGGCTTGGGTTAGGCTTCTGGATAGGTCTAGGGTTAGATTTAGGGTTAAGGTTTGCATTAGGGGTAGAGGTAGGGGTAGGGTTATTGCTAGGGCCAAGGTTAGGGTTAGTGCTAAGGTTAATGGTAGGGTTAGGGCTACTATTACAGTTAGGCTTAAGGCTAGGGTTAGGGTTACGATTAGGGTTAGCCTTAGGGCTAGTTTTGGGGCTTTGTTTAAGGTCAGGGTTAGGGTAGATTAGGGTTAGGTCTAAATTTAGTATTAGGGTTAGGTGTAGGGCTAGCGTTAGGGTTAGGGTTATTGTCAGGGTTAGGGCTAGTTTTAAGTCTAGGGTTAGGGTTAGGGTTATGGCTAGGGTATGGATTAGGGTTAGGGTTAGGGTTAAGGCTAGGGTTAGGGCTAATATAAGGTTTAGTTTTAGGTCTAGGGTTAGGGTTAGGGTTAGCCTGAGGTTGAGGCTTAGGGCTATGGTTAATGTTATGGTTAGTGTAAGGGCTTGCACTAGCATTAGGGGTAGAGTTAGAGTTAGAATTAGTGTTATGTTTAGGTCTATGTATATGGCTACCTTTAGTGTTAGGGTTATGTAAGCTTTAGGACTAATATTAGGGTTTGGGTTAGGGTTATGGCTAGGGCTATGGTTAGGGTGGGGGTTAGGGTGAGGTTAGGCTTAGGGCTAGGTTTAGGCTAGGGTTAGGGTTAGGGATAAGGTTAGCTTTAGGGCTCTTTTTAGGGCTTTGGTTAGAGTAAGGGTTAGGGTAGACCTAGTGTTAGGGTTAGGTTTATGGTTAGGGTTAGGGTTAGGGGTAGGGCTAGGGTTAGAGTTAGGGTTAGAGTTAGCACTAGGATTAGAGCTAAGGGTTGGACTAGGGTTAGGTTAGGGTTAGGGTTTGGGTTAGGGTTAGGGGTAGTATCAGGGCAGGGGTTAAGGCAAGTATTAGGTTAGGGCTGGGTTAGGGTTAGCTTTAGAGCTAATGGTAGGGCTAGGGTTAGGGTTAGGGTTAAGGCTAGGTTTAGGTTTAGGGTTAGGTTAATGTTAGGTTAAAATTAAGGTTATGGTTATGGCAAGAGCTAGGCTAAGGTTAGGGTAAGAGTTAGGGTTAATGCTAGCTTTAGGGCTAGGGCTTAGCCTAGTATTAGGGTTAAGATTATGGTTAGGGTTAGTCCTATGGCTAGGGCTATGGTTCGGGTGAGGGTTTGGTTTAGGTTTAGGGTTAGGGCTAGGGTTAGCCTTAGGGCTAGTGTTAGAGCTTTGGTTAGGGTTAGGGTTATGGTAGATCTAGTGTTAGGGTTAGGTATATGGTTAGTGTTAGGGGTAAGGCTAGGTTTAGGGTTAGGGTTTGGTTGGGGCTAAGGTTTGGGCTAGGTTTAGGTTAGGGTTAGGGTTTGGGTTAGTTTTAGTGGTAGTGTTAGTGCTAGGGTTAGGGTTAGGGTTAGGGCTAGTTTTTGGCCTAGGATTAGGTTTCTTTTTAGGGTTAGGGATAGAGTTAAGGTTAGAGTTTGCCTTAGGGGTAGAGGAAGGGGTAGGTTTATTGCTAGGGCCAGAGTTAGGGTTAATGTTAGGGTTAGGGCTACTATTACAGTTAGGCTTATGGCTAGGATTAGGGTTAGGATTAGTGTTAGTGTTAGGGTTAGGGCTACGGTTACGGATAGTATTAGGGTTAGGGTTTACTTTAGGTCTAGTGTTAGGGCTTTGGTTAGGATTAGGGTTAGGGTAGATCCAGGGTTAGGGTTAAGTTTAGTGTTAGGGTTAGTGGTAGGGCTAAGGATAGGGTCAGGGTTAGGGCTAGTTATAAGGCTAGGGTTAGGGTTAGGGTTATGTCTAGGGTTAGGGTAGCCTGAGTGCTAGGGTTAGGGTTAGGGCCAGGTTTAAGTTTAGGTTTAGGGTTAATGTTTGGGTTAGGGTTAGGGTTAGGGGTAGCCTTAGGCCTAGTGTTAGGCCTTTGGTTAGGGTAAAGGTTAGGGTAGATCTAGGGTTAGGGTTAAGTTTCGTGTTAGGGTTAGTGGTAGGGCATGGGTTAGGCTTAGGCTTAGGGTTATGGTTTGGGTTAGGGCTAGGGTTAGATCTAAGGGTTGGGCTATGGTTAGGTTAGGGTTTGGGTTAGGGTTAGGGTTAGGGTTAAAATTAAGGTTAGTGTTATGGCAAAGGCTAGGTCTAAGGTTAGGGTAAGGGTTACGGTTAAGTCTAGGTTTAGGGCTAGGGCTATGCCTAGTATTAGCTTTAGTGTTATGGGTAGTATTAGGGCTAGGGCTGGGGTTAGGGCTAGTATTAGGGTTGGGTGTGGGTTAGGGTTAGCCTTAGGGCTAGTGGTAGGGCTAGGGTTAGGGTTAGGGTTAAGGCTAGGTTTAGGTTTAGGGTTAGGGTTAGGGTTAAAATTATGGTTATGGTTATAGCAAGGGCTAGGGCTAGGTCTAGTATTAGGGTTAGGATTATGGTTAGGGTTAGGGCTAGGATTAGGCCTAGGTTTAGGGTTAGAGTTACCCTTACGGCTAGTGTTAGGGCTTAGGGTTAGCGTTAGGGTTAGGGTTAGGGTTAGAGCTAAGGGTGTGGCTAGGGTTAGGTTAGGGTTAGCTTTAGGGCTAGGGATCGGGTTAGGGGTAGTATTAGTGCTAGGGATAGGGTTAGGGCTTGTATTAGGGTTAGGGCTGGGTTAGGGTTACTCTTGGGATGGTAGGGCTAGGGTTTGGGTTAGGTTTAGGTTTTGGGTTTGGTTTAGGGTTAGGGTTTAAATTAAGGTTAGGGTTATGGCAATGGCTAGCACTAGGGATACAGTAAGGGTTAGTGTTAAGGCTAGGTTTAGGACTAGGACTTGGGCAAATATTAGTGTTAGTGTTAGGGTTAGGGTTAGGACTAGTTTTGTGGCTAGGTTTAAGGTTAGGGTTAGAGTTAGGGTTAGGGTTAGGGTTATGGATAGAATTAGGGCTAGACTAGGGTTAGGGCTAGTTTTAGGGTTAGGTCTGGGTTAGGGTTGGCCCTAGTGCTAGTGGTAGGGTTAGGGTTAGGCTTAGGGGTAGGGCTAGGTTTAGGCTTAGGGTTAGGGTTAGGATTAGGGTTAAAATTAAAGTTAGGATTATGGCAAGGGCTAGGGCTAGGGTTAGGGTAAAGGTTAGGGTTAAGGCTAGGGTTAAGGTTAATGTTAGTGTTAGGGTTAGGGCGATGGCTACGGCTATGGTTAGAGTGAGGGTTAGGCCTAGTTGCCTGCCTAGAGTTGGGATTATGGTTAGCCTTAGGGCTAGTGTTATAGCTTAGGTCATGGTTAGGGTTAGGGTAGATCTAGTGTTAGGGTTAGCTTTATGGATACTGTTAGGGTTAAGGCTAGGTTTTGGGTTAGGGTTAGGTTAGGGCTAGGGTTACAATTAAGGTTTGGGCTAGGGTTAGGTTAGGGTTAGGGTTTGGGTTAGGGTTAGGAGTAGTATTAGGGCTAGGGCTAGAGTTAGGGCTAGTATTAGGGTTAGGGCTGGGATAGGGTTAGCTTTAGGACTAATGGTATGGCTAGGATTAGGGTTTGTGTTAGGGCTAGGTTTAGGTTTGGGGTTAGGGTTAAAATTAAAGTTAGGGTAATGTCAAGGTCTAGTGCTAGGGTTAGGTAAAGGGTTAGAGTTAAGGCTAGGATTAGGGTTAGGGCCAGGGCTAACATTATGGTTAGTTTTAAGATTAGGGTTAGGGTTAGTTTTTGGGCTAGGTTTAGGTTTCTGGTTAGGGCTAGGGTTAGAGTAAGGGTTAGGGTTTGTATTAGTGGTAGAGGTAGGTGTAGGGTTATTGCTTGGGCCAGAGTTAGGGTTAATGTTAGGGTTTATGGTAGTGTTAGGGCTACTATTACAGTTAGGCTTAAGGCTAGGGTTAGGGTTAGGATTAGGGTTAGCCTTAAGCCTAGTGTTAGGGATTTGTTTAGGGTTAGTGTTAGGATAGATCTAGGGTTAGGGGTAAAAGTTTTATATTATGGTTAGGGTTAGGGCTAGGGTTAGGCTAGTATAAGGTTTAGTGGTAGGTCTAGGGTTAGGTCTAGGTTTAGTGTAAGGGCTTGCACTAGCATTAGGGGTAGTGTTAGAGTTAGGATTAGCGTTATGTTTAGGTCTAGATATATGGCTACCTTTAGTGTTAGGTTATGGTTAGCTTTAGGACTAATATTAGGGTTAGGGTTAGGGTTAGCGTGAACAATATGGTTATGGCTAGGCTTAGCGATAATATTAGGGTTATAGTTAGGGCTAGACTTAGGGTTAGGTTTAGGTTTAGGGATAGTGCTATGGCTAGGTTTAGGGCTAGGACTGGGGTTAGGGTTAGGGTTAACCTTAGGGCTAGTGTTAGGGCTTTGGTTAGAGTAAGAGTTATGGTAGATCTAGGGTTAGGTTTAGGGTTTGGTTTGGGATTGGGTTAGGGTTAGGTTTAGGGTTAGATTTAGGGCTAGGTTTAGGTTTATGGTTTGGTTTAGGATTAGGGGTAAAATTAAGGTTAGGATTATGGCAAAGGCTAGGGCTGGAGTTAGGTTAAAAGTAGGGTTAAGGCTAGATTTAGGGCTAGGGTAAGCCCTATTATTAGGGTTTGGGTAAGGGTTAGGGCTATGGCTAGGGTTATGGTTAGGGTGAGGGTTGGGGTTAGTTTTAGGGTTAGGGCTAGGTTTAGGTCTAGGTTTAGGATTAGGGTTAGTCTTAGGGCTTGAGTTAGAGCTTTGGTTAGGGTTAGGGTTAGTGTAGATCTAGTTTTAGGGTTAGGTTTATGGTTAATGTTAGGGGTAAGGCTAGGTGTAGGGTTAGGGTTGGATTAGGGCTAGGGTTCCAACTAAGGGTTGGGCTAGGGTTAGGTTAGGGTTAGCATTAGTGCTAGGGTTAGGGTTAGATTAGGTTTAGGGCTAGGGTTAGGGTTAGGGTTAGGGCTAGGGTTAAAATTAAAGTTAGGGTTATGGCAATGGCTAGCACTAGGGTTAGGGTAAGGCTTAAGGTTAAGGCTAGGATTAGGGCTAGGGCCAGGGCTACCATTAGGGTAGGGTTAGTGTTAGGGTTAGGGCTAGTTTTGGGGCTAGGGTTAGGTTTATGGCTAGGTCTGGGGTTAGAGTTAGGGTTAGGGTTTGTGTTAGGGGTAGAGGTAGGGTTTGGGTTATTGATAAGGCCAGGGTTAGGGTTAGTGTTAGGGTTAATGGTAGGGTTAGGGCTACTATTACAGTTAGGGTTTCGGCTAGGGTTAGGGTAAGGATTAGGGTTAGTGTTAGGGCTAGGGCTAGTATTAGGTTTAGGGTTAGCCTTAGGGCTAGTGTTAGGGCTTTCGTTAGGGTTAGGGTTAGGGTAGATCTTGGGTTAGGTTAAGTTTAGTGTTACGGTTAGGGGTAGGGCCAGGGTTAGGTTTAGGGTTAGTGTTAATGCTAGGGTTAGGGTTAAGGCTAGGGTTAGGGCTAGTATAAGGTTTAGTGTTAGTTCTTGGTTTAGGGTTAGGGTTAGTATTGGGGTTAGGGTTGGAGCTAAGTGTAGGGCTAAGGTTAGGGTTAGGGTTAGGGTTAGCCTGAGGGTGCGCTTAGGTTGATGTTTAGTGTTAGGGTTAGTTTAAGGGCTTGCAGTAGCGTTATGGGTAGGGTTAGAGTTAGGATTAGCGTTATGTTTATGTCTAGGTATATGGCTACCTTTAGTGTTAGGGTTATGGTTAGCTTTAGGACTAATATTAGGGTTAGGGTTAGGGTTAGGGTGAAGGATATGGTTATGGCTAGGGTTAGCAATAATATTAGAGTTAGGGTTAGGGCTAGAGTTAGGGTTAGGTTTAGTTTTAGGGATAGAGCAATGGCTTGGTTTAGTGCTAGGGATAAGGTTAGGGTTAGGGTTAAGGATTAAGTTAGGACTAGGATTAGGTCTAGGATTAGGTTTAGGGTTAGGGTTAGGGTTAGGCCTAGTGTTAGGACTTTGGTTAGGGTTAGGATAGATCTAGGGTTAGGGTTTGGTTTATGGTTAGGGTTATGAGTAGGGCTAGTGTCAGGGTTAGGTTTAGGGCTAGGGTTAGGTTAAGGGTTATGGTTAGGGTTAGGGTTAAGGCTAGGGTTAGTTTTGGGATAGGGCTAGTATTAGGGATAAGGCTAGGACTAGAGCTAGTTTTAGGGTTAGGGTTAGAGTTAAGATTAGGGTTGGCTTCAATGCTTGGGTTTGGGATTGGTTTAGGGCTAGTATTAAGGTTTGGGTTAGGTTTAGGGTTAAGGCTTGGGTTATGGATTAGCGTTAGTGTTAGAGCTAGGGCTAGTGTTATGGCTAGAGTTAGGGTTAGGTGTAGGAAACCAATCTTTGTGCCACTAATAGGAAGATTTGGAAAGGCCGTCAACCTTAATTACTCTGAAAGGTGGAAGCTAATCACTTACTGTTTAGTTGAAACATTGTTAGCCAAAGCAGTCTCCACTTCTGTTTGTGTCATGTAAATTTCTGTTATTGGAATTTCCTGCCTAAAGGTTGTGGGTGTATCCCATTGTCTCAATAAAAGGGATAGCAAGGTCAGAGCGGGGGCAGTCTTCCCACTAGAGGTTGGCTCCCACCTGGCCCCTAATATTCCCAAATTAATACTTTTCTAGTCTCTTTTCATTTGTGTGCGGCCTTCTCCAGAACCCGAACCCTGAACCGGGACCCTGAACCACGCGGGACGTGAAAGTGGTTCCCACAGTTAGGGTTAGGTTTAAGGCTTGGGATAGGGCTAGGATTAGGGCTAGGATTAGGTATAGGTTTAGGATTAGGGTTAAGGTTAGGGTTAAGGCTTGGGTCATGGCTAGGGTTAGGGCTATTATTATGGTTAAGGTTAGGGAAAGTCCTATGGTTAGGTTGTGCTTTTTTTAGGGTTAGAATTAGGTTTAAGCCTAGGGTTAGGGCTAGTATTAGTGATAGGGTTACGGTTAGGGTTAGGGCTAGGGTTAGATCTAGATTAAGTTTAGGGGTAGGTTTAGGCCTAGGGTTAAGTCTAGTGTTAGTGTTTGGGTTAGCGCTAGGGCTAGGGTTAGGTCTAGGGTTAGTCTAGGTTTAATTTAGGGGAAGGGTTAGGGTTATGACTTGTATTAGGGTTAGGGTTATGGTTAGGGTTAGGGTTAAGGCTTGGGTTATGGCTAGGGTTAGGGCTACTATTAGGGTTAAGGTTAGGGCAATGTTAGGGTAGGTTAGGGCTCTTTTTAGGGTTAGAGTTAGGTTTAAGGCTAGGGTTAGGGCTAATGTTAGGACTGGTTTTAGTTTTAGGGTTAGGTTTAGGCCTAGGGTTTGTGTTATGGTTAAGGGTAGAGCTAGGGTTTTGTCTAGGGTTAGGGCTACGGTTAGGGTTAGGTTTAAGACTAGGGTTAGTTTTGGGATAAGGCTAGTATTATGGTTAGGGTTAGGGCTAGAAGTGGGGCTAGGGTTCTGGCTAAGGTTAGGTTTAGGGTTACGGTTAAGGATTGGGTTATGGCTAGGTTTAGGGCTAGTATTAGGGCTAGTATTAGGGTTAGGGTTATGGTTATGGTTATGGTTAGGGTTAGGTTAAGTTTAGGGGTACGGTTAGGGCTAGGATTAGGATTAGGGTTAGCATTTGGTTTAGGGCTAGGGCTAGGGTTAGGGTTAGGGTTAAGGCTAGGTTTAAGGCTAGTAATAGGTTTAGGGTTTTTGTTAGGATTAGGGCTAGGGCTAGGGTTAGGTTTAAGGTTAGGGTTAGCATTAGGCTATTGTTAGGGTTGGGATTAGGCTTAAGTTTAGGGTTAGTGGTTGGTTTAGGGTTTTGGCTAGTATTAGGGCTTTGGTTAATACTAGAGTTAAAACTATAATTAGTGTTAGTTTAGGCTTAGAGTTAAGGTTAGGTATAAGGCTAGGCTTAGGGTTAGGGTTAGGGTTAAGGCTATGGTTAGAGCTAGGTTAAGTTTAGGGGTAGGGTTAGAGCAAGGGTTAGGGTTAGGTTTAGCATTTGGTTTAGGGCTAGGGTTAGTATTAGAGTAAGGGTTAGGGTTAGCTTTAGGGTTAGGTTTAGGGATAGGGTTTGTGTGGGTTAGGGTTTGGGCTATGATTTTGTCTAGGGTTAGGTTTAGGTCTAGGACTAGTCTTAGGGTAGGGTTAGGGCTTGGTTTAGGGCTGGGTTGGGGCTAGTGTTAGGGTTACAGTTAGGGTTTTTTTAGGTTTAGGTCTAGGTCTAGGGTTAGGATTAAGTTTAGGTTTAGGGTAAGGGCTAGTGCTAGGGCTAAGTCTAGGGCTAGGTTTAGGGTTAGGGTTAGTGCTAGGGTTAGGGTTAACATTTTGGTTAGGGCTAGGGTTAGGATAAGTGCTGGGGTTAGGGCTAGGGTTAGGTTTAGGGATAAGGCTAGGGTTAGGGCTAGGTTTAGCACTTGGGTTAGGGTTAGGGTTAGGGTTAAGGTTAGGGCTAGGTTTAGGGCTAACTTTAGCGTTCCGTTTAGGGCTATAGTTTGTGTTACAGTTTGGGGTAGGCCTAGGGATTGGGCTAGGGCTAGTGTAAGGGATAAGTTCTAAGGCTAGGGTTTGTTTTTGGATAGCGCTAGTATTTGGGTTAGGCCTATGGCTAGAGCTAGGGCTAGGGTTAGGGCTAGAGTTAGGGTCATGGTTAGCTATAAGAGTTGGATTAGGGCTAGGGTTAGGGCTAGTATTAGGGTTAGGGTTAGGGTTACGGTTAAAGCTTGGGTTATGGCTAGGGTTAGGGCTAGTAGTAGGGTTAAGTTTAGTGCAGGTGCTAGGTTTAGATTTGGGCTCTTTTTAGGATTAGAATTAGGTATAAGGCTCAGGTTAGGGCTAGTGTTAGGTCTAGTTTTAGTGATAGGGTTAGGGTTAGGGCTATGGTTAGACCTAGTTTAAGTTTAGGGTTTGGGTTAGGCTTAGCATTTGGGTTAGGGCTAAGGCTCAGGTTAGGGTTAGGGTTATGGTTAGGGCTAGTAATAGGGTTAAGGTTAGGGCAAGTGCTAGTGTTAGGTTAGGTCTCTTTTTAGGGTTAGAGTTAGGATTAAGGCTTAGGGTTGCTAGTGTTAGGGCTACTTTTAGGATTAGGGTTAGGATTAGGTCTAGGGTTAGATCTAGGTTAAGTTTAGGGGTAGCGTTAGGACTAGGGTTAGGGTTGTGGTTAGCATTTGTGTTAATTTTAGGGTTATGATATGGCTAAGGTTAGGGTTAGGGTTAGTATAGGGTTTGGCTAGGGTTAGGGCTAGAATTAGGGTTAGAATTAGGGGTAGGGTTAGGATTAGGGTTAGGGGTAGAGCTAGGGCTAGCGTTTTGGCTAAGGTTCAGTTTAGGGTTACCATGAAGGCTTGGGTTATTGCTAGGATTAGGGCTACTATTAGGGTTAAGGTTAGGGCAAGTGCCAGGGTTAGGTTAAGGCTCTTTTTAAGGTTAGAGTTAGATTTAAGGCAAGGTTTTAGGATAGTGTTAGGCCTAGTATTAGGGTTATGTTTAGGTCTACGGTTAGAGCTAGGTTAATTTAGGGTTAGGGTTAAGGCTAGGGTTCGGGTTAGCGTTTGGGTTAGGGCTAAGGCTAGGATTTGGGTTAGGGTTCAGCCTAGGGTTAGGGTTAGCGTTTTGGTTAGGCCTGTGGTTAGGATAAGTGCTAGGTTTAGGGATAGGATTAGATTTAAGGCTAGGGTTATTTTTGGGATAGGGCTAGTGTTATGGTTAGAGCTAGGGCTAGAGCTAGGTCTTGGGTTAGAGCTAGAGTTAAGGTTAGGATTAGCTTTAAGGCTTGGGTTAGGGCTTTGTTTAGATCTGGTATTAGGGTTAGGGTTAGGGTTAGGATTAAGGCTTGGGTTATGGGTTAGGTTTAGGGTTAGAGCTAAGGCTAGGGTTATGGCTAGAGTAAGGATTAGGGTTAGCTTTAAGGCTTGTGTTAGGGCTAGGGTTAGGGCTATATTAGGGTTAAGGATAGGGCAAGTGCTAGATTTAGGTTGGGCTCATTTAGGGTTAGAATTAGGTTTAAGGCTAAGTTTAGTGCTGGTTTAGGGCTAGTATTAGTGTTAGTGTTAGTGTTAGGATTAGGGCTAAGGTTAGAGCTAGGTTAAGTTTAGGGGTAGGGTTAGGCCTAGGGTTAGGGTTAGTGTTTGAGTTAGGGCCTGGCCTTGGGTTAGGGTAAGGGATAGGGTTAGGGTTAGTTCTAGGGTTAGATTTAGGTTAAGTTTAGGGGAAGTGTTAGGGCTAAGTTTAGGGTTAGGGTTAGCGTTTGGGTTAGGGCTAGGGCTAGGGTTAGTGTTAGTGTTAGGATTAGGGTTAGGGCTAGATTTAGGGTTATGTTTAGGGCTAGGGTTTGTGTTAGGGTTAGGGCTATGGTTAGGGCTAGTGTTTTGGCTAGGGTTATAGGTAAGGTTAGGTCTAGGTTTCATCCTGGGTTGTGGCTTGAGGTAGGGTTAGGGTTAGGTTTAGGGCTAGGGTTATGGTTAGGTTTAGGCCTAGGTTTAGAAAAGGCTATTTTAGGGGTAGGGTTAGGGTTAGGCATAGGGTTAGGGTTAGGTTAGGGCTGTTTTCAGGGTTAGAGTTAGGTTTAAGGCTAGGGTAAGGGCTAGTGTGAGGGCCAGTATTAGTGTTAGGGTTAGGGTTAGGTCTATGGTTAGAGCTAGATTAAGTTTAGGGGTAGGGTTAGCTCTAGGGTTTGGGTTAGGGTTAGCATTTGGGTTAGAGTTAGGGCTAGGTTTAGGTTTAGGCTTAGGTTTAGGGCTTGGGTTTTTGTTAGGGTTAGGGCTAGTGCTATGGTTAGGGCTAGGGTATTTGCTATGTAACGGTTAGGGCTAGGGCTAGGATTAGGGGTAGGGTTTGGGCTAGTTTTAGGCTTGTGTTGGGGCGGAGTTATGGATAGGGTTAGGGTTTTTATTAAGGTTGGGACTAGGGTTAGTGCTAGGTTACAATTTAGGGTTAGGGTTAGGACTAGCGTTAGGGTATTTATTAGGCTTAAGTTTAAGGTTAGGTTTAGGCTTAGGGTTTGGGCTAGTATTAGGTCTTGGGCTAAGACTAGGGTTAGAGCTAGTATTAGGGTTAGTTTTGGCTAAAGGTTAAGGTTAAGGCTAAGGCCAATTTTATGGTTATAGTTAGGGTTAGGGCTAGTGCTGGGGCTAGGGTTAAGGTTAGGTTTAGTTCTAGGGTTAGGGCTAGGGTTAGGGTTAGCATTTGGGTTAGGGTAAGTTTAGGATAAGTGCTAGGGTTAGGGCTAGGTGTAGCGCTTGGGTTAGGATTAGGTTTAGGATTTATGGTAGTGTTCAGGCTATGTTTTCTTTTTAGTTTTAGGGCTAGGGTTGGGTTAGGTTCAGGGCTAGGGTTAGGACTACCTTTTGCGTTCAGTTTAGGGCTAGGGTTTGTGTTATGGTTAGGGTAGGGCCAGGGTTTGGGTTAGCACTAGGGTTAGATTTAGGGTTAAGGCTAGAGTTAGTTTTGGGATAGGACTAGCATTAGGGTTAGGGCTAGGGTTAGAGCTAGGGCTAGGGTTAGGGCTAGACTTAGGGTTAGGGTTACCTTTAAGGCTTGGGTTAGGACTAGGTTTAGGACTTTTATTAGGGTTAAGGTTAGGGTAAGGGTTAGAGTTTAGGCTTGAGTTATGGCTAGGGTTAAGGCTAGTGACAGTGGAGTGTCAGGACTTTGTTCCAAGTATGGAAAGGTTTTCAGTGCCTCAACAATGCTTTTACCCGGATTTCAAAACCCATAGTGAGGGATTCCAGTGTAGCAGGTCACCACAGGGTGAGATGCCCCCATGTTTGGGAGCATGGGGGATCCCTGGGCTCATCGCCGCCCAGGGTTCTCTTAAAGGAGTGGTGGCATCTTCCTGCTGACCACCCTCCTACCGGGGAAGAGGCAGTCTGTGAGCAGAAGTTGACCTGGAGCTGTGGGTGTGAGGCCTTTAAGTCAACTTCCAGAGATTAGGAATTCACCCCTCTTCTTAGGAGCTAAGTACCCAGCCAGTGTTGCTCATAGGTGAGGTGAACTAGGGCCTGGGGAGCAAGGGGAAAAATCACATGAAAAAGGGGTGGGTCCCAGTAACCAGGTTAAAGTGTTCATATCATCGGTGGGGAGGGGACAGGTGGAGAGTCAGAAGTGCTGAGGTGACCAAGGATATGGTCTGGCCCAGGAGAAATGCCAGACTCCTCTGGTGGATAAGGGCTTGGGGACCAGGGAGCAGCTGGGTGGAAGCGCTGAAGTCATCAAGGAGGAGGGGCCACATGAACAGTCCGAAGTACTAAGGTGGGTGAGGTTTTGGGGCCCAGGTACCAGCAGGGAGTGCTGACATCATCAAGTGGGAGAGGCCACGTGGAGAGGCTGAAGTGCTCAGGTCTTTATAGGTTTGGGGCCTGGGGACAGGCTGGAAGTGCTGACGTCATCAAGGGGTAGCTGCCTTGGTGAGAGCTGAAGTGTTCAGGCGGTTAAGATTTTGCTGAGGACACGTGCTGAGACTGCTGAGGTCAACAAGGGGAGGGGCGTCTTGGACAGCAGGAAGTGGTAATGAGGCTGAGTGGTGGGGCTTTTCCCAGTGAACAGCTAGAAATCCTCAGGTACACCAGGGCTTGCTGCCAGGTCAACAGCAGGAGGTGGTCAAGTGTTAAGTCTGGTAGAGCCAGGTGAATGCATTGGAGAATCCCAAGAGGCCGGAAACTCCCCAACTGTCTGAGGTCCATACTCTGGCAGGCAGGGAGAAGGAACCTATCCACAGGAAAGGGCGTTCCCCATTAATTAAGCCAAAGGTTGGCTCTCAGAGCGCGTGTAACTCTAAGTGACCCTGGAATGTCAGGACTTTTATTCCAGTATGGAAAGAGTTTTCTGGGCCTCAACACTGCTTTTTGCCAGATTTCAAAGCCCATAGGAAGGGTTGTCAGAGTCACAGGTCCCTCCAGGTTGAGATGCCCCCATGTTTGTGAGCATGGGGGATCCCTGGGCTCATGGTCGCCCAGGGCTGTCTTAAAGGAGGGCTGAACGGGTTCCTGCTGACCACCCTCCCACCGGGGAAAAGGCAGTCTGTGAGCAGAAGTTGACCTGGGACTGTAGGTGTGAGGTCTTTAAGCCAATTCCAGAGATTAGGAAGTCACCCCTCTTCTTAGGAGCTAAGTAGCCAGCCAGTTTTGCTAATTGGTGAGTCAAACTAGGGCCTGGGCAGCAGGTGGAAAATGTCATATGAATGAGGGGTGGGTCCTGGTAACCAGTTTAAAGTGTTCATATCATCAATGGGGAGGAGCCAGGTGAACAGTCAGAAGTGCTGAGGTGACCAAGGATATGGTCTGGCCCAGGTGAAATGCTGGACCTGCTCTGGTGGATAATGGGTTGGGGACCAGGGAATGGCTGGCTGGAAGCACTGACTTCATCAAGAGGAGGGGCCACATGGATAGCCCAAAGTACTAAGATGGGTTATGGTTTGAGGACAGGGTACCAGCAGGGAGTTCTGATGTCATCTAGGGCGTGGGACCACGTGGAGAGGCTGAAGGTCTCAGGTGGTTATGGGTTTGGGAACTGGGCACCAACTGAAAGTGCTAAAGTGATCAAGGGGAGGGGTGTCATTGACAGCCAGAAGTGATAATGATGTGGGGTGGTTGGGCGTGTCCCAGTGAACAGCCAGAAATCCTCAGGTACACCAGGGCTTGCTGACAGGTCAACAGCTGCAAGTGGTCAAGTTATAAGGCCTATAGAACCAGGTGAATGCATTGGAGAATCCCAAGATGTCGTAAACTCCCCACCTTTCTGGGGTCCATTCTCTGGAAGGCAGGGAGAAGGTACCTGTCTTCAAAAAAGGGCTTTTCCCATGAATTAAGCAAAAAGCTGGCCCTCAGGGCACGGGGAACTATAAGTGACCCTGGAGTGTCAGGATTTTGCTTCCAGTATTGAAAGGGTTTTCAGGGCCTCACCACTGCTTTTTCCTGATTTCAAAGCCCATAGGCAGGGTTGTGAGAGTCGCAGGTCACTCCAGGGTGAGATGCCCCCATGTTTGGGAGAATGGTGGATCCCTGGTGTCATGGACACCCAGGGTTGTCTGAAAGGAGCGATTGCGGCTCCCTGCTGGCCACCCTCCCACCATGGAAGAGGCAGTCTGTGAACAGAAGGTGACCTGGGGCTTTGGGTGTGGGTCCTTTAAGCCAACTTCCAGAGATTGGGAATTCACTCCTCTTCTTAGGAGCTAAGAAGCCAGCCAGCGTAGCTCATTGGTTAGGCGAATAAGGGCCTGGGAGCTGCAGGAAATAGTCACATGAACAAGATGTGGGGCCCAGTAACCAGTTTAAGGTGTTCATATGATCAATGGGGGGACGCCAGGTTGACAGTCAGAAGTGCTGAGGTGACCAAGGATATGTTCGGGCCCAGGAGAAATGATGGACCTGCTCTGGTCGATAAAGGCTTGGATACTAGGGAGTGGCTGGCAGGAAGACATGAGGTCATTAGGGGGAGGGGCCACGGTGACAACCCAAAGTAGTAAGGTGGGTTTTGGTTTATGTCAGGGTACCAGCAGGGAGTGCTGACCCATTCAAGGCAGAGGGTCCTCAAGGAGAGGCTGAAACCCTCAGATGCTTATGGGTTTTGGTCCTGGGGACAGGCTGGAAGTGCTGACCTCATCAAGGGGAGGGGCCTTGTGGACATCCAGTAGTGGTAATAAGGCAGAGCAGTTAGGCTTGTCCCAGTAAACAGCCAGAAATCCCCAGGTGGACCAGGGCTTGCTGTCAGGTCAAAAGCTGCAGTGGTCAAGTGTTAAGGCTGGTAGAGTCTGGTGAATGTATTGGATAATCCCAAGAGGTCGGAAATTCCCCAACTTGCTGAGGTTCATACTCCTGAAGGCAGGGGAAGGTTCCTATCCTCAGAAAAGGGCGTTCCCCATGAATTAAGCAAAAAGCTGGCCCTCAGGGCAGGGGGAACTGTAAGTGACCCTAGAGTGTCAGGACTTTGCTCCCAGTATGGAAAGGGTTTTCAGGGCCTCAACATGGCTGTTTCCCAGATTTTAAAGTCCAGAGGCAGGGCTGTCTGCATTGCAGATCAGTCCAGAATGAGATGCTCCTATGATGGGGATCATGGTTCGTTCCTGTGTTCATATACCCACATGATTCTCTTAAAAGTGTGGTGATGGCCCACCCTCTCCACCAGGTATTTGGCAGTTTGTGAACTTAAGGTGATCTGGGGCTCTGTGTGTTATGCCCTTAAGCCAACTTCCAGAGATTGGAAAGTCACCACTTTTCTTAGGAAGTAAGTAGCTGGCCAGTGTTGATCATTAGTCAGGCGAAAAATGCCTGGGGAACAGCGGGAAATAGTCATGTGAACAAGGTTTAGGGCCAGGTGACCAGCTTAAAGTGTGCTGGCAGCCCGCCATCTCCACCGTGTATTGTGAGAGGGAATTTGGACATCCCTTGAGGAGTCCCAGATTGGAGAGGGTGCAAGGCTGGGCTGAGGGACACACACCCCCATGCAAGAATTTTGTGCACCGGGCCTCTAGTCCTCTAGTGTGTGTGTGTGTGTGTGTGTGTGTGTGTGTGTGTATATAAAAGGTCCAGTGAGTGCATGAATTTGTGCATGGGTGGGGTTCGGCCAGCCTGGCCAAGGGGAGGGGACATGGGTGGTTGGCCAGTCTGACAGCTGGTCAAGGGGACAATTTGCATATTGGCTTTTTATAAAATAGGATATACACTGAGTGGCCAGATTAGTATGCATTCAGAGATCATAATAATCTGCACACTCAGTATATAGTTTGAGCATAAAGTATTTTCAAATACTTTCCACGGTGAAAGTTGTAGTACAGATGACATAATGCCCAGTGAGTGCTGTTAGGAAGTTAACTGCTCACAGGTGCCAGCTTAGATCCTGATAAGCTATGCACTCTAATGTGGGGCTCACTCAACAGACAGCCAATCTTCTTTTGTTCCTTTGCTATTTTAAAAAGGAAAAAATATTGCCTCTTGACTTCCATAATTCTGTTGATGGGTGAGTAGGGCAATGGCTGGCTCCGAATCAAACTTACTTTGTCTTTTTATGAGGTATGTGGCCCTTCCATGAATGTTGTCAGCAATAAAGTGACCTGTTCTAATCTATATATTTGGATTGAGAATTTGAAAATGTAGAGTAGGCTTTATAATTATACTAGAGGCCCAATGAATGAAATTCATGCACGGGGGTGTGTGTCCCTCAGCCCAGCGTGGATCCTCTCCAATCGGGGACCCCTCAAGGGATGTCCGACTGCCTGTTTAGGCCCGATCCTGGTAGAATCCACAATCCAGGACTGCTGGCTCCCAATTGCTCACCTGCCTGCCTTCCTGATTGCCCCTAACCGCTTCTGCCTGCCAGCCTGATCACCCCCTAACTGCCCCCCTGCCAGCCTGTTTACCCCTAACTGCCCTACTCTGCAGGCCTGCCTCCCCCAAATGCTCTTCCCTGCAGGCCTGGGTCCCCCCCAATGCCATTCCCTGCCAATCCCATCACCCCCAACTTCCCTCCTCTGCCAGCCTGTTTACCCCTAACTGCCCTACTCTGCAGGCCTGTCTCCCCCAAATGCTCTTCCCTGCAGGCCTGGGTCCCCCCCAATGCCATTCCCTGCCAATCCCATCACCCCCAACTTCCCTCCTCTGCCAGCCTGGTCACCCCTAACTACCTTCCCCTGCAGGCTTGATCACCCCCAACTGCCCTTCCTTGCAGACCTGGTCCCTCCCAACTGTCCTCCCTTGCTGGCCATCTTGTGTCCACATGGGGGCAGCCATCTTTGATCACACGGGGCAGCCATCGTGTGTGTTTAGTGATGGTCAAGTTGCATATTACTCTTTTATTTGATAGGATAGAGGCTTGGTACATGGGTGGTGTCCGGCTGGTTTGCCCTGAAGGGTGTCCCGGATTAGGGTGGGAGTTCTCTTGGGGCATAGGGTGACCTGAGTGAGGGGCCTGTGGCAGTTTGCAGGTCAACCACGCCCCCCAGAGACCCAAGCAGAGGCCCTGGTATCTGGGATTTATTTATCTTCTATAATTGAAACTTTGTAGCCTTGTGCAGAGGCCTGGGCTGGCCAGGGAGTGCAGTAAAGTTCAGCTTCCTCCATTTCCAGGGAAACCCAACCCTCCTGCTCTCTCCGTGTTTCAGCCTTCTTGGTTGAGTTAATTTGCATACTCACTCCTGATTCGCTGGTGGGCGTGGCTGGTGGGCGTAGCAGAAATATGGTCAATTTGCATATCACTCTTTCATTAGATAGGATGGATGTCATCTCTGTGACTTTGAAGTAAAAAGTAGAATAAATTATAGTATATCCTATATTCATGGATTGGAAGCTGAGCATTGTTATTCACTGATTTAGGTGATTAGGCAATTAATAAAATGTTTCAAGTTAAAAATCAAGTTATGCTATATGGTGTAAGAATATTCTTTTCCAAATTTTCCTTTCAGATTTATTGTAAAATAGACGATGTTACTGTGCTGATTTTTATCTAAAAAGTCATTTTATATTGTAGAAAAAATATTTTATTCAAAGATTAGAATTGAAAGAGTAATAGTTTAAAAAATAAACAAGTGACACGTGAGGTTCCCCTTACTCCCCCATTATAAAGATATTTTGGAATCCAAAGTGCCCTTGTGACTCTTGATGTTAATGGCTTTGTATTTTTACCTATAATTCCTTAGCAATTAATGGCAAAAAAAACAAAAAAACACACAAAGAAAAGCTAAATTCATGTGTATCAAGAGAAAATAAATAAATAAATAAATAATTGTTCAAAGAGTACCGAAATTTTGCATTGGATGTACTGATTTTAAGCTCATTGTTAAGAAATAAAAATTGTCTCCCATTCTTTTCTAAAAGATTTAGTTGGGAAAAATCTGGTGTAAGAAGAGAACTTTACCAGGAGTTACTTTTAAGTTTTAAAATTTTTTATTGTTTAAAGTATTATATATGTCTCCATTTCCCCAATTAGCCTCTCCCTGGCTGCTCCCTCCCACCCCACCCTCCAGCACATGCCAGCACACCCTATTGTCTGTGTCCATTGGTTATGCTTATATGCATACATACAAGTCCTTTGGTTGATCTCTTCCCTCACCCTCCCACCCTCTCCTGGCTTCCCTCTGAGGCTGGATGGTCTGTTCGATCCTTCTAAGTCTCTGGATCTATTTTTGTTCATCAGTTTGTTGTTCATTTTATTTCACGAGTGAGTGAGATAATGTGATATTTATCTTTCTCTCCAGGACCATCCATGCTGTTGAGGAAGGTAAGAGTTCCTTCCTTTTTATAGCAGTATAGTATTCCACTGTGTAGATGTAGCACAGTTTTTTAATCCACTTACCTGCTGGTGGGCACTTAGGCTGTTTCCAAATCTTAGCTATTGTAAATTGTTCTGCTATGAACATAGCGATGCATATATTCTTTCTGATTGGTGTTTCTAGTTTCTTGGAATATAGTCCTAGAAGTGGGATCACTGGGTCAAATGGCAGTTCCATTTTTAGTTTTTTGAGGAAACTCCATACTGTTCTCCACAGTGGCTGCACTAGTCTGCATTATCACCAGCAGTGCATGAGGGTCCCTTTTTCTCTGCATCCTGCCAACACTTGTCATTGGTTGATGATTGCCATTCTGACAGGTGTGAGATGGTACCTCATTGTCATTTTGATTTGCATCTCTCAGATGATTAGTGACTTTGAGCATGTTTTCATATGTCTCTTGGCCTTCCTTCTGTCCTCCTATGAAAAATATCTATTTAGATCTGTTGCCCATTTTTTTTTTAAATTGGGGTTGTTTGTCTTCCTTTTGTTAATTTGTATGAGTTACCTGTAAACGATGGAGATTAAACTCTTATTGGTGATAACATTGGCAAATATGTTCTTCCATGCTTTCTCATTGTTTTCTTTTGCTGTGCAGACGCTTTTTATTTTGATGTAATCCCATTTGTTTATTTTCTCTTTAGTTTCCATTGCCATAGGAGCTATATCTGTGAAGATATTGCTTTGGCATATGTCTGAGATTTTGCTGCCTGTGGATTCCTCTAATATTTTTATGGTTTTCTATCTTACATTTAAGTCCTTTATCCATTTTGAGTTCATTTTTGTGTATGATGTAAGTTGGTGGTCTAGTTCAATTTTATTGCATTTATCTGTCCAATTACCCCAACACCATTTATTGAAGAGACTGTTTTGACTCCATTGTATGCTCTTGCCTCCTTTGTCAAATATTAATGGAACATAATGGCCTGGGTCGATTTCTGGGTTCTCTGTTCTGTTCCATTGATCTATATGTCTGTTCTTGTGCCAGTACCAGGGAATTTTTGAGAGCAGTGAGTTTGTAATGAAGCATCCATTTTATATAAATACTGCTGTTTGAAATATTAACCCTGCTATTTGGCTTCTGTAAATTCTTGCTTGCTAAGACTACTCCCACTTCAGAGAGGCCGTTAAATCTTCCCCAGACAAGGTTATCAGTGCTGTCGCCAGGCCAGGCCTCTGGTTGAGGTCCCAAGGACCCGGCACATACAGGCTCTTCAAGAACTTGTAAAAGGGGCCAGAAACACCCCATATTTGGGAGACAAAGAAGGTGAAAACATATAAATAGGGAAAGTTCCTGCATGTTGGGGCCCAGAATTTGAGAGACATTTTCCTCTGGACCTGCGCGTAATAAATGTAACTCCATCTCTCCAAGTATTGCTTTGTTCTTCTTCGGTTTTCTGTAACAGTAATACAGCTTGATATCTGGTATTGAGATCCCTCCTACTTGGTTCTTCTTTCTCAGGATTGCTGCAGCTATTTGGAGTCTTTTCTTTTTTTTTTTTTTAACCCAGATGAATTTTTGGAGAGTTCGTTTTAGGACTGTGAAATATGCCATTGGCATTTTAATGGGGAGTGCATTGAATCTATAGATTGCTTTGGGTAGTATGGACATATTACTGATTAGATTCTATGATATGTTCTTCCATCTGTTTATGTCTTCCTCTATCTCTTTTTTCAGTGTCCTGTAGTTTTGTGAGTACATGTCTTTTAGCTCCTCAGTTAAGTTTATTCCTAGGTATCTTAATGTTTTTGGTGCAACGGTAAATGGGATTTTTTAAACCGCTCTTTCTCTAAGTTCACTATTGGCATATAAAAATTCCATACATTTCTTGGCATTAATTTTGTATCCTGCTACATTGCCAAATTCATTTATTAAGTCTAATGGAGTGTTTGGGTTTTTTTACGTATACCATCATGTGACCCGTGAATAATTGCAGCTTTATGGATTCTTTTCCAGTTTGGATATCTTTTATTTCTTCTTCTTGTCTCTATGACTAGCACTTCTGGTACTATGTGGAGCAGGAGTGGTGACAGTGCGCATCCCTGTCTTGTTCCTGTTCTTAGGGGAAATGATTTTAGTTTTTGCCCATTGAGTATGCTGTTGGCTGAGTTTTGTCTTATAAGGAAGGCTTTTATTATGTTGATGTATGATCCCTCTATTCCCAGTTTACTGAGGGTTTTTAGCAAGAAAGAGTGTTAGATTTTTCAAAAGCCTTTTCTGCAGCAATTGATATGACTGGGTGACTTTTGTCTCTCACTTTGTATATGTGATATATCACATTGATTGATTTGTGGATATTATACTAGCCTTGCATCCCTAGAATTAATCCCACTTGGTCATGGTGTATGATCTTTTGAATGTAACGCTGGATCCAATTTGCTAGAATTTTGTTGAGTATGTTAGCATCTATGTTCACCAGGGCTATTAGCCTGTAATTCTCTTTCTTTGGGTGTCTTTATGTGCTTTTGGGATTAGGGTAATGCTGGATGTATAGAAAATGCTTGGAAGTGTTCCTTCCTCTTGAATTTTTTTGAATACTCTGAGGAGGATAATTTTAGTTGTTTGAATGTTTGGTAAAACTCCCCTGTGAAACTGTCTAGCTCAGCGCTTTTGTTTGCTGGGAGTTTATGATGACTGCTTTTGATGACTTTGGCCTCCAAGTGTTTGATTTTTATAAAATTGTTTTTATTGTAGTTGATTTCTAATTTCCTCCATACTTATTGGCCTATTCAGATTTTTTTATTCTTCCTGATTGAGATTTCGAAGATTGTACTTTTCTAGGAACATGTCCATTTCCTCTAGGCTGTCCAGTGTGTTGTAATGAAGTTGTTCAAAGTATCTTTTTTATAATCCTTTATATTTCTGTGGGGTTGGTTATTACTTTACTTCTATCATTTCTGATTTTGTTTATTTGGGCCATCTCTATTTACCTCTAGGTGGTCCTCGCTAGAAATTCAACAATCTTGTGTATCTTCTCAAAGAAATTGCTCTTGGTTTTATTGATTTTTGTTTCCTCTGTGCCATTTATTTCTCCTCTGATGTTTATTATCTCCTTCCTTCTGATTACTCTGGACTATTCTTGTTGCTCTCTTTTTAATTCTTTAAGTTTAGGGTTAGATAATATATTACCTGTTTTTCTTGTTTTCTGAGGTAGACCTGTGGTGCTATGAATTTCCTTCTCCCTGCTGCTTTCAATGTGTCTCATTATTTTTGGATTGTTGTGTTTTCACTGTCATTTGTTTCCAGTATGTTTTTGTATTTACATTTGTAGACATCAAATATTTGGAAAAACGATGAATTGGCACTAGGAATTCACAATGATAGAGCTCGAATCACTGGACAAAAATGAATCAATCATTGAGAATTCAAACGAAAGAATAGGGAAATATTTAGAAAGTAGCCAAAAAGAGTAAGAATACTTGTTCATAGAGCCTTCATATCTGAAGGACTCTGCTTACTTACTGGGAAATTGTCTTCAAAGAGCAGAGAAGTGAGTGTGATATTGTTTATTTTTACAATTTAGTTTAAAGGAGTTGGCATTTTGGGAAGAATGTTGGTGAAACATAAATTCATTTTCATGGAGCTGATATAAACAATATAAAAGTAATCAAAACTCTTAGAAATCAAACTGATAGTCCATCTTGCGTTCCAAGTAGTAATAATTTACATTTAAGGACTGGTATATTTGGCTAAACGCTCTATAAATACTTGGAATTCACAGTGAATCAGCTGACATCACTGGAGAAAAGTGAATGAAACACTGAAAATCACAGTGAAAGCCAAGGGAAATATTGAGGAAGGTGCCTGAAAGAGTAGGAATACAAGTTCATAGACCCTTAATACCTTAAGGACATTGATTAGTCACTGGAAAATTATGATCAAAGAGCAGAGAAGTGAGTGGAATACTGTTTACTTTTATAATTAAGTGTTAAATGCATTGGTGTTTTAGGAAGAAAGTTGTGAAACATAAATTCAGTTTCATATAGCTAATATAAAACTATAAATGTATTCAAAATTCTTAGAAATAAAATTGAAAGTCAAGCTAGTGTTCAAAGTAGTAATAATTTACATTGAAAGTCTGGTATATTTGTCAAAACGCTCTATACATACTTAGAATTCACAGTGATTCAGATGAATCCAATACTGAGAATTCAAAGGAAAGAATAGAAAAATATTAAGGAAGTTGCCTGAAAGAGGAGGAATACATGTTCATAGAGCTTTAATATCTGAAGGGCACAGTTTCATCACTGGGAAATTGTGTTCAGAGGGCAGAGAAATGAGTGCGATACTCTTTACTTTTATAATTCAATCTAAATGAGTTGATGTTTTAGGAATAAAGTTGGTGAAACATAAATTCATTTTCAAAGAGCTGATATAAACAGTAGAAACGTAATCAAGACTATTAGAAATCAAACTGTTACTCAATCTTGTGTTCAAAGTAGTAATAATTTACATTTCAGGACTAGTATATTTGGCTAAATGCTGTATAAATACTTGGAATTCACAGTGAATCAGCTTAAATCCCTAGAGAAAAGTGAATGAAACACTGAAATTAACAATGAAAGCCTAGGGAAATATTCAGGAAGGTGCCTAAAAAATTAAGAATACAAGTTCATAGAGCCTTCATATCTGAGGGACATTGATTAGTCACTGGGAAATTAGGTTCAAAAAGCAGGGAAGTGAGTGGAATACTGTTTACTTTTACAATTAAGAGTCAAATCATTGGCGTTTTAGGAAGAAAGTTGTGAAACATAAATTCATTTTCATAGAGCTAATATAACACTATAAAAGTATTCAAAATTCTTAGAAATAAAAATGATAGTGAAGCTAGTGTTCAAAGTAGTAATAATTTACATTGAAAGTCTGGTATTTTGGCGAAACACTCTATAAATACTTAGAATCCAACACTGAGAATTCACAAGGAAAGAATAGAAAAATATTTACGAAGTTGCCTGAAAGAGTAGGAATACATGTGCATAAAACGTTAATATCTGAAGGGCACAGTTTCATCACTGGGATATCATTTTCAAAGAGCAGAGAACTAAGCTGGATACTGGCTAATTTTATAATTGAGTATAAATGAGTTGGCAAATTTGAAAGAAAGTTGGTTAAAGACTGAAACTTTCATTTTCATAGGGTTCACATCCCCATATGAAAATGTGAAAACTCTATCAACTCACAAAAACCGAGCAGGGAAATGGCTAAGAATGTGTCTGAAACACTTGGAATTCATTTTTAGAACCTTAATTTCTCTAGTGTAGTGTTCAGACACCAAATTTTAGTATTCAAAGAATTGTGTAAGGTAGGATAGTCTTTACAAAAGAAAAAAATTTACATTTGTAGAGATCGCATACGTGGAAAAATGACGAATCGACACTAAGAATTCACAGTGATAGAGCTTGAATCACTGGACAAAAATGAATCAAACATTGCGAATTCAAATGAAAGAATAGGGAAATATCTAGGAAGTAGCCTGAAACAGTAAGAATACTAGTTCATAGAGCCTTCATATCTGAAGGACTCTGCTTAGTCACTGGAAAATTGTGTTCAAAGTTTAGCGAAGGACGGTGATACTGTTTACTTTTACAATTCATTGTCAAAGAGTTGGCATATTAAGAAGAATGTTGGAGAAACATAAATTCATTTTCATAGAGTTGATATAACACTACAAAAGTATTCAAAATTCTTGGAAATTAAAATGATAGTCAAGCGTGTGTTTAAAGTAATAGTAATTTATTTTAAAGTCTGGTATATTTGGCTAAATGTTGCATAAATACTTGGAATTCACAGTGATTCCAATGGATCAGTGGAAAAAGTCAATCAAACACTGAGAATTCGCAAGGAAAGAATAGAAAAATATTTTGGAAGCTGCCCGAAAGAGGAGGAATACATGTTCATAGAGCCTTTATATCTGAAGAGCACAGTTTTATCACTGGGAAATTGTGATCAGAGGGCCGAGAAATGAGTGCGATACTCTTTACTTTTATAATTCAGTCTAAATGAGTTGATGTTTTAGTAAGAAAGTTGGTAAAACATAAATTCCGTTTTATAGAGCTGATATAAACAGTATAAAAGTAATCAAAACTCTTAGAAATCAAACTGATAGTCCATCTCGTGTTTGAAGTGGTAATAATTTACATTTAAGGACTGGTATATTTGGCTAAATGCTGTATAAATACTTGCAATTCACAGTGAAACAGCTTAAATCATTGGAGAAAAGTGAATGAAACACTGAAAATCACAATGAAAGCCTAGGGAAATATTCAAGAATGTTCCTCAAAGATTAGCAATCCAAGTTCATAGAACCTTCATATCTGAAGGACATTGATTAGTTATAGAGAAATTATGTTCAAAGACCAGAGAAGTGAGTGGAATACTGTTTACTTTTACAATTAAGTGGAAATGCATTGGCATTTTAGGAAGAAAGTTGTGAAATATAAATTCATTTTCTTAGAGCCAATATAACACTATAATAGTATTCAAGATTCTTAGAAATAAAAATGATAGTCAATCTAGTATTCAAAGTAGTAATAATTTACATTGAAAGTCTGGTATATTTGGCAAAATGCTCTATAAATACTTGGAATTCACAGAGAATCAGCTTAAATCACTGGAGAAAAGTGGATGAAACACTGAAAATCACAGTGAAAGCCTAGGGAAATATTGAGGAAGGTTCCTGAAAGAGTAGGAATCCAAGTTTATAGAGCCTTAATATCTAAATGGCACAGTTTCATCACTGGGCAATTTTGTTCAAAGGCCCCTAACCCATAACCACCTGACCACTTCAGCCTCTCCACGTGGCCCCTCCCATTGAAGACCTCAGCACACCCTGCTGGTTCCGGGGCCCCAAACCCTAACCCACCATAGTATTTTGGGCATTCCTCCTGGCCCCTCCCCTTTGATGACATCAGCTCTTTTAGCCAGCCTATCCCTGGTCCCCAAGCCTTTACCCACTGGAACACTTCTGGCATTTCACCTTGGCAAAACCATATCCATGGTCACCTCAGCACTTATGACTCTCCACCTGAACCCTCCCCATTGATGATATGAACTCTTTACACTGGATACCCTGACCCACCCCTTATTCATGTGACTATTTCCCACTGCTCCCCAGGCCGATGTTCGCCTCACCAATGAGAATCTTGGCTGGCTACCTAGATCCTAAGAACAGGGGTGACTTAACAATCTCTGGAAGTTGGCTTAAACACCTCACACCCTCAGCCATAGGTGACCTTCCGCTCACAGACTGCCTCCTCCCGGGTGGGAGGGTGGCCATCAGGGAGCCACCAGCAGTCCTTTAAGATAACCCTGGATGTCCATAAGCCCATGGATCCTCCATGCTCCCGAACATGTGGGCATATCACCCAGGAGTGACCTGCGACTCTTCCAGGCTTGTCTATGGGCTTTGAAATCTAGGAAAAAGCAGTGTTGAGGCCTGAAAACCCTTTCCATACAAGGAGCAAAGTGCTGACTCGCCAGGGTCACTTACAGTACCCCGTGCCCTGAGAGCCAGCTTTTTGCTTAATTTCTGGGGAATTCCCTTCTCTGAGGATGGGAAGCTTCCCCCTGCCTTCCAGAGTTTGGACCTCAGAAAGGTGGGGAGTTTCCGACCTCATGGGATTGTCCAATTCATTCACCTGTCTCTACCAGCCTTAACACTTGACCACTTCCAGCTGTTGACCTGGCAGCAAGCTCTGGTCTACTTGAGGATTTTTGGCTGTTCACTGGGACAAGTCCAACCACTCATCCTCATTATCACTTCTGACTGTCCACGTGGCCCTCCCCTGGATGAGATCAGCACTCTCAGCAGGTTCTGGGCCCAAAAACCTTAACCACCTGAACACTTCAGGCACTCACATGGCCCATCTTTCTTGATGACATCAGCACTTTCGGCCAGTCCCCAGGCCCCAAACCTATAACCACCTGAGCACTTCAGCCTCTCCACGTGGCCCCTCCCCTTGATGACGTCAGCACACCCTGCTGCTTCCAGGGACCTAAACCCTAACCCACCTTAGTATTTTGGGCTATTCTCCTGGCCCCTCCCCCTCGTTGACATCAGCCCTTTCTGCCAGCCTGTCCCTGGTCCCCAAGCCTTTACCCACCGAAACACTCCTGGACTTTCACCTAGGCCAGACCATATCCTTGGTCACCTCAGCACTTCTGACTCTCCACCTGACCCCTCCCCATAGATGATATGAACTCTTTACACTGGATACCAGGACCCAACCCTTATTCAAGTGACTATTTCCTCCTTCTCCCCAGACCGATGTTCGCCTCACCAATGAGAATCTTGGGTGGCAGCTTAGCTCCTAAGAAGAGGGGAGACTTCACAATCTTTGGAAGTTGGCTTAAATACCTCACACCCTTAGCAACAGGTGACCTTCCACTCACAGACTGCCTTTTCCGTGGTGGGAGGGTGGCCATCAGGGAGCCACCAGCACTTCTTTAAGATAGCCTGGGCATCCACGAGCAAAGGGATCCCCCATACTCCCAAACGTAGGGGCATCTCACCCTGGAGTGACCTGCGACTCTGTCAAGCCTTCCTATGGGCGTTTAAATCTGGGAAACAGCCGTGTTGAGGCCCTGAAAACCCTTTCCATACTGGGAGCAAAGTCCTGACACTCTAGGGTCACTTATAGTTCACCCTGCCCTGAGGGCCAGCTTTTTGCTTAATTCCTGGGGATCTCCCTTCCCTGAGGATAGGAAGCTTCCCCATGCCTTCCAGAGTTTGGACCTCAAAAGGTGGGGGGTTTCCGATCTCCTGGGAGTCTCCAATGCATTCACCTGGCTATACCAGCCTTAACATTTGACCACTTCCCGCTGTTGACCTGGCAGCAAGCCCTGGTCTACCTGAGTATTTTTGGCTGTTCACTGGGACAAGCCCAACCACTCAGCCTCATTATCACTTCTGGCTATCCACGTGGCCCATCCCTGGATGAGGTCTGCACTCTCAGCAGGTTCTGGGCCCCAAAACCTTAACCACCTGAACACTTCCGGCACTCACATGGCCCCTTCCTCTTGATGACATCAGCCCTTTGGGCCAGCCTGTCCCTGGTCCCTAAGTCTTTACCCACCGAAACACTTCCAGCATTTCACCTAGGTTAGACCATATCCTTGGTCACCTCATCACTTCTGACTCTCCACCTGGCCCCTCCCCACTGATGATATAAACTCTTTATAGTAGATACCGGGATCCACCCCTTACTCATGTGACTATTTCCCGCTTCTCCCTAGAATGATATTCGCCTCACCAATGAGAATCTTGGCTGCCTACTTAGCTTCTAAGAAGAGGGGTGACTTCACAATCTCTGGAAGTTGGCTTAAAAGCCTCACACCCTCAGCCAGAGGGGACCTTCCGGTCACAGACTGCCTCTTCTGTGGTGGAGGGTGGCCATAAGGGAGCTGCCAGAAGTCCTTTAAGATAACCCTGGGTGTCCATGAGCCCAGTGATCCCCCATGCACCCGAACACGGGGGCATCTCACCCAGGATTGACCTGTGATCCGGCCAGGCCTGCCTATGGCTTTGAAATCCAGGAAAAAGAAGTGTTGAGGCCTTCAAAACCCTTTTTGTACTGGGAGCAAAGTTCTGACACTCCAGGTTCACTTGCAGTTCCCTGAGCCCTAAGGGACAGCTTTTTGCTTAATTTATGGGGAAAGCCCTTTCCTGAGGATAGGTACCTTCTCCCTGACTGCCAGAGTATGGACCTCAGAAAGGTGGGGAGTTTCCGACCTCTTGGGATTCTCCAATGCATTCACCTGGCTCTACCACACTTAACACTTGATCACTTCCTGCTGTTGACATGGCAGCCTCCCCTGGTCTATCTGAGGGTTTCTGGCTCTTCACTGGGATAAGCCCCACTACTCAGCCTCATTACCACTTCTGGCTGTCCAGTTCACCCCTCCCCTTATTGACTCAGCAATCTCAGCAGGTCCCATCCTCAAAATCTTAACCACCTGTATACTTCAGGCTCTCACCAAGGCACCTACTCCTTGATGCTGGCAGCACTTCTAGCTGGTCCCCAGGCCCCAAACTTGTAACCAACTGAGTACTTCAGGCTGCCCACGTGACCCCTCCTCCTTGATGAAGTCAGCCTTTCCTGCCAGCCACTCCCTGATCACCAAGCCCTTATCCAGCCAGCAGGTCCCATATTTCACTTGGGCCAGACCATATCCTTATTCACCTCAGCACTTCTGACTCTGCACCTGGCCCCTCCCCATTGATGAAATGAATACTTTAAACTGGTTACCGGGACCCACCACTGGTTCATGTGACTTTTTCTCCCTGCACCCCAGGCCCTAGTTCGCCTCACCAATGAGCAACACTGGCTGGCTACTTACCTCTTAGAAGAGGGGTGACTTCCCAATCTCTGGACATTGGATTAAAGGCCTCACACCCTGTGCTCCAGGTTAACTTCTCCTCACAGACTGCCTCTTCCCCGGTGGGAGGGTCATCAGCAGGAAGCCTCCAACACTCCTTTAAGACAATCCTGGGCGTCCATGAGCCCAGGGATCCCCCATGCTCCCAAACATGTGGGCATCTCACCCTAGAGTGATCTGCGACTCTGGCAGCCCTGCCACTGGGCTTTTGAATCCAGGAAAAAGCAGTGTTGAGGCCCTGAAAACCCCTTCCATACTGGGAGCAAAATCCTGACACTCCAGGGTCACTTGCAGTTCCCTGAGCCCTAATGGCCAGCTTTTTGCTTAATTCATGGGGAACGCCCTTTCCTGAGGGTAGGTACCTTCTCCCTGCCTGCCAGAGTATGGACCTCAGAAAGTTGGGGAGTTTCTGACCTCTTGGGATTCTCCAATGCATTCACCTGGCTCTACCACACTTAACACTTGACCACTTCCTGCTGTTGACCTGGCAGCCAGCCCTGGTATACCTGAGGATTCCTGGCTGTTCACTGGGACAAGCTCCACCACTAGGCCTAATTACCACTTCTGGCTGTCCATGATGTCCCTCGCCTTGTTGACTTCAGCAGTCTCAGCGGGAGACTGGCCCCAAAATTGTAAACACCTGAACACTTCGGGCTCTCAAGGAGGCACCTACCGCTTCATGCCTTTAGTACTTCTGGCTGGTTTCCAGGCCCCAAATCCATAACCAGCTGAGCACTTCAGCCTCTCCACGTGGCCCCTCCCCCTTGATGACCTCAGAATTCCCTGCTGGTACCTGGGCCTCAAATCCTAACCCAGCTAAGTACTTCTGGCTGTCCACATGACCCCTTCCTCCCTGATGACGTCAGCGCTTACTGTCAGCTCCCTGGTCCCCAAGCCCTTATCTACCAGAGCACTTTCTGCATTTCACCAGTACCAGACCATATCCTTGGTCACCTTAGCATTTCTGACCCTCCACCTGGCCCCTCCCCATTGATGGTATGAATACGTTAATCTGGTTACTGGGCCCCACACTTTGTTCATGTGACTATTTCCCACTGATCCCCAGGCCCTTGTTCGCCTCACCAATGAGCAACACTGGCTGGTTACTTACCTCCTAAGAAGAGGGGTGACTTCCTAATCTCTGGAAGTTGGTTTAAAGTCCTCACCCACAGTTGCAGGTCACTTTCTGCTCACAGATTGCCTCTTCTCCGGTGGTAGGCTGGCCAGCACGGAGTTGGCAGCACCCCTTTAAGACAACCCTGGGCGTCCATGAGCCCAGGGATCCCCATGCTCCCAAACATTGGGGCATCTAACCCTGGAGTGACCTGCGACTCTGGCAGCCTTGCCAATGGGCTTTGAAATCCGCTAAAAAGCAGTGTTGAGGACCTGAAAACCCTCTCCATCCTTGGAGCAAAGTCCTGACACTCCAGGGTGTCTTAGAATTCCCAGCGCTCTGAGGGCCAAGCTTTTGCTTAATTCTTGGGGAATGCCCTTTCTCGGGGATAGGTACCTTCTCCCTGTCTGCCAGAGTATGGACATCAGAAAGTTGGGGAGTTTCCGACCTCTTGGGATTCTCCAATGCATTCACCTGGGTCTACCAGGCTTAACACTTGACCACTTCCTGCTGATGACCTGGCAGCAAGCCCTTGTGTACTTGAGGATTTCTGGTTGTTCACTGGGACAAGCCCAACCACTAGGCCTCATTACCACTTTTGGCTGTCCACGACGCTCCTCCTCTTGTTGACGTCAGCAGTCTCAGCAGGTGCCATTCCCAAACCCATAACCACCTGAGCACTTCAGCCTCTCCACGTGGCCCCTCACCCTTGATGGTATCAGCACTCCCTGCTTCTACCCGGGCCCCAATCCTAACCAACCTTAGCACTACAGGCTGTCCACATGGCCTCTCCCCTTCGATGAAGTCAGTGCATTCTGCCCACTGGTCCCCATGCCCTTATTCACCAGAGCACTTCTGGCATTTCCCAAGTACTAGACCATATCCTTGGTCACCTCAGCACTTCTGACTCTTCACCTGGCTCCTCCCCATTGATGATATGAACACTTTAAACTGGTTATTGGGCCCCACACCTTGTTCTTGTGACTATTTCCTGCTGCTCCCCAAGCCGTTGTTCACCTCACCAATGAGGAACACTGGCTGGCTACTTAGCTCCTATGAAGAGGGATGATTTCCCAATCTCTGGAAGTTGGCTTAAAGGCCTCACACCCACAGCCCCAGGACACCTTCTGCTCACAGACTGCCTCCTCTCAGATTGGAGGGTGGCCAGCAGGGAAGCACCAGCACTCCTTTAAGAAAACCCTGGGTGTCCATGAGCCCAGGGATCCCCCATGCTCCCAAACATGGGGGCATCTCACCCTGGAGTGACCTGCAGCCCTGCCTATGGGCTTTGAAATCCTGGAGAAAGCAGTGTTGAGGCCCTGAAAACCCTTTCCATACTGGGAGCAAAGTCCTGACACTCCAGGGTCACTTACAGTTCCCCGTGCCCTGAACGCCAGCTTTTTGCTTAATTCATGGGGAACGCTCTTTTCTGAGGATATATACCATCCCCCTTCCTTCCAGAGTATGGACCTCAGAAAGTTGGGGAGTTTCCGACCTCTTAGGATTATCAAATACATTCACCTGGCTCTACCAGCCTTAACATGGACCATTTCCAGCTATTGACCTGATGGCAAGCCCTGGTCCACCTGAGGATGTCTGGTTGACCAGCCGAACCACTCGGCCTTATTACCACTTCTGGCTGTCCATGTGGTCTCTCCCTTTGTTGACATCAGCAGTCTCAGAGGGAGATGGGCCCCAAAATCTTAACCACTTGAACACTTCGGGCTCTCACTGAGGCACCTACCCCTTGATGCCTTCAGCACTTCTGGCTGGTCCCCAGACTCCAAATCCATAACCACCTGAGCACTTCATCCCTCCACTTGGCCTCTCCCCCTGGATGATGTCAACACTCCCTGCTGGTACCTGGCCCCAAACCCTAGAACACCTTAGCAGTTTGGGCTGTCCACGTGGCCCCTCCACCTTGATGACATCAACACTTTAATCTAGTCACTGGGCCCCAACACTTGTTCATAGGACTATTTCTTGCTGTTCACCTGACCAATGAACAACACTGTCGGGCTAAGAAAAAGAGTGACTTTCTAATCTCTGGATGTTGGCTTAAGGACTTAACACACACAGCCCCAGATCACCTTATGCTCACACACTGCCTCTTCCCTGATGGAGAGGTTGGCAAGCAGGGGAACGCCAGCACTCCTTTAAGACAATCATGGGCGACATGAGCACAGGGATGCTCCATGCTCCCCATCATAGCAGCATCTCATTCTAAACTGACCTGCAACCCAGACAGCCCTGCCTCTAGACTTTGAAATGCAGGAAAAACAGTATTGAGTCCCTGAAAACCCTTTCCATACTGGGAGCAAATTCCTGATGCTCCAGGGTCACTTACAGTTCCCAGTGCCCCGAGGGCCATCTTTTTGCATAATTCATGGGGATTGCCCCTTCCTGAGATTAGGTACGTTCTCCCTGTCTTCCAGAGTATGAACCTCTGAAAGTTGGGGCGTTTGCGACCTCTTGGGATCCTCCAATGCATTCACCTGGCTCTACTAGCCCTTACACTTGACCACTTCCACCTGTTAACCTGGCTGCAAGCCCTTGGCAACCTGAGCACTTCCAGCAGTTTCCTGGGCCAAGCCAAAACACTGGGGTTTGTCACCAATTCTGGCTGTCCATGTGGTCTCTCCCATTGATAACCTCACCACTTCTGGCTGGTCCCTGGGCCCCAAACCCATAACAACCTGAGCACTTCGGGATGTCCATGTGGCCCCTCCACCTTGATGAACTCAACACTTCCAGCTAGTCCCTCTTCCCCAAGCCTTTGTCCAACAGAGCACTTCTAGCTGTTCACCTGGGCCAGCCCATATCCTTGGTCACCTCAGTACTTCCAGCTCTCCACATGGCTCCACCCCATTGATGATATGAACACTTTAATCTGGTCACCAGGTCTCAACCCTTGTTCATGTGACTATTTCTGGCAGTTCCCCAGGCACTGTTCCCCTGACCAATGAGCTACACTGTCTGGCTAAGAATAAGGTTGACTTTCCAATTTCTGGAAGTTGGCTTAAGGGCCTAACACCCAAGCACCAGGTCACCTTCTGCTCACAGACAGCCTCTTCCCCGCTGAGGGGGCGGCAAGCAGGTAGCCGCCAGCACTCCTTTAAAAGAACCCTGGGTGTTCATGAGCCCAAGAATAACCCATGCTCCCCAACATCGTGCCACCTCAAGCTGGAGTGACCCACGACTCTGACAGCCCTGCCTATGGGAATTTGAAATCCGGCAAACAGCAGTGTTGTGGCCCTGAAAACCCTTTCCATACAGGGAGCAAAGACCTGCCCCCTTCATGGTCACTTAATTTTCGTAGCAAACTGAGGGTGAGCTTTTTGCTGAATTCCTGGGGAACTTCCTTCTGTGAGGACAGGTACCTTCTCCCTGCCTTTGAGAGTATGGACCACAGGAAGTTGGGGAGTTTCCAACCTCTTGGGATCCTCCAATGCATTCACCTGGCTTTACCAGCCTTTACACTTGCCCACTTCCAGCTGTTGACCTGGCAACAAGCCCAGGTCTACCTGACTATTTCTGGCTGTTCACTGGGAAAAGCCCCACCACTAGGCCTCATTACCACTCTGGCTGTCCACGGGGCCCCTCCCTTTGAAGACATCAGCCATCTCAGTAGGTCTCGGGCCCCAAAATCTTAACCACCTGAACACTTCAGGCTATTCACGTGGCCCATCCTCCTTGATGTTGTCAGCACTTCCGGCAGGTCCCCGGGCCTCAAACCCATAACGACCTGAGCACTTCAGCCTCTCCACGTGGCCCATCCCCATTGATGGTGTCACCACTCCCTGCCTTCCCTGGTCCCCAAGCCCTTATCCACCAGAGCACTTGTGGCTTTTCACCTGGGCCAGACCATATCCTTGGTTACTTCAGCACTTCTGACTCTCCACCTGGCCCCTCCCCATTGATGATATGAACACTTTAAAGTGGTTACCGGACCCCACCCCTTGTTCATGTGACTATTTCCCTCTGTTCCCCAGGCCCTTGTTCGCCTCCCCAATGAGTAACACTTGCTGCCTACTTAGCTCCTAAGAAGAGGGGTGGCTTCCCAATCTCTGGAAGTTGGCTTAAAGGCCTCACACCCACAGCCCCATGTCACCTTCTGCTCACACACTGCCTCTTCTCCAGTGGGAGGGTGGCCAAAGCTGGTAGCCACCAGCACTCCATTAAGACAACCATGGGCATGCATGAGCCCAGGGATCCCTCAAACTCCCCAACATGGGGGCATCTCCCCCTGGAGTAACCAGCGACTCTGGTAGCCCTGCCTATGGGCTTTGAAATCTGGGAAACAGCAGTGTTGAGGCCCTGGAAACCCTTCCCATACTGGGAGCAAAGACCTGCCCCCTCCATGGTCACTTAAATTTCGTAGCGAACTGAGGGCCAGCTTTTTGCTTAATTCATGGGGAAAGCCCTTCCCTGAGAATAGGTACCTTTACTCTGCCTTCCAGAGTATGAACCTCAGAAAGTTGGAGTGTTTGTAAATTCTTGGGACCCTCCAATGCATTCACCTGGCTCTACTAGCCCTTACACTTGACCACTTCCAGCTGTTGACCTGGCAGCAAGCCCTTGGCCACCTGAGCACTTCCAGCTGTTCACTGGGTCAAACCAAACTACTGGGGTTCATCAACAATTCTGGCTTTCCACGTGGCCCCTCTCATTGATGACGTTAGCACTTCTGGCTGGTCCCAGGGCCCCATACTCTTGTTCACCAGAACAGTTCAGGCTGTCCTCCTGGCCCTCCCCCTTGATGACATCAGCACTTCTGGTTGTTCCCAGTGCTCCAAGCCCTGATCCACCTGAGTACTTAAGCCTTTCCAAGTGGCCCGTCCCCCTTGATGACGTCATCACTTCCGGTTTAAATGCTTAACCAAACTTCTTTCAAATACGCCAACTCATTGACGCTGAATTATAAATGTAACCAGTATCCAACTCAGTTCTCTGATATTTAACACCGTTTCCTTGTCATTAAACACTGTCCTACATAAATTAAGGCTTTTAGTTAATGTATTCCTAGTATTTCAAGCACATTCTTAGATATTACCCTATGGTATCATTGTGAATTTTCGTAGTTTGCTTCACTTTTTTCCAGTGTTTCAAGCTCACTCATTGTGAATTACAAGTGTTTAAACAGCAATATTGCATATATACCAACTCTTAAAGTATGACTTATTATTTTAAAGGCTATCCTACCTTTCACAACGTGTTGAATACAAATTTTAAGTATTTCAACACTGCATTAGAGGTATTAAGGTTCTACAAATGTATTCCAAGTGTTTTCGAACCATTCCTAGACATTTCCCTGGTTTGTCATTTTGAGCTCTGAGAGTTTGAACATTTTCATACATGTATGTGGGCCCTATGAAAATGAACGTTTACGTGTTTAACTTTCAAAAACGCCAAGACACTGAGATTGAATTATAAATGTAAACAGTATGGCACTCACTTCTCAGCTCTTTGAACATGATTTCCCAGTGACTAAACAGTAGAGATGTAAAGGTTCTACAACGAATTCCAAGAATTTCAGAAACACTCCTACACAGTTCCATGGTCTGTTTTAACATTTCAATACAGGTGTCATACCAGCTCTTTAAAGGAACATTATTACTACATTGAACACTAACCAAACTATCATTTTGATGTCTTAGAGTTTTTAAAACTTTCATACTGTTATATCAGCTCTAAGAAAATAAATTTTTAAGTGTTTCACCAGCTTTTTATCAGAAACACCAACTCATTTTGACCTAATAAGTGTAAACAGGATTGGACTCACTTCTCAGCTCTTTGAACACGATTTCCCAGTCACAAAATTGTGTCCTTCAGATATTACATATTTGAACATGTATTTCTAGTGTATGAAGCACATTCCTAAATATTTGCCTACTCTGTCATTGTGAATTCTCAGTGTTAGATTCACTTTTGTCCAGTGATTCAAGCTCATTCTTTGTGAATTCCAAATGTTTATACACCATAATCTAACCCTAACTCTAACCCTAACCCTAAACCGAACCCTTGCCCTAGCCCTAACCCTAACCCTAACCCTAGCCTTAACCGTAACCCTAACCCTAACCCTAGCCCTAAACCGAGCCCTAGCCCTAAAACTAATCCGAGCCCTAAACCTAGGCCTAACCCTACCCCTACCCCTAACACTAACCCTAATCCGAGCCCTAACCCTAACCCTAACCCTAAACTGTGGTATCAGCTGTATAAAAATAAACTTTTAAGGTATCTGAACCCTAAGAAAATGAATGTTTAAATGTTTAACCAACCTTCTTTCAAAAACACCAACTCATTGAGATTGAATTATAAATGTAACCATGACCCAACTCAGTTCCCTAATTTTGGCCATGATTTCCCAGTGATTAAACAGTGTCCATCAGATATTAGGGCTTTATGAGCAGGTATACCTTGTGTTTCAAGTACATTTCTAAATATTTCTCTAGTCTATCATTGTGAATTATCAGTGTTGGATTGACGTTTTTCCAATGATTAAGGCACATTCATTGAAAAATTCAACTGTTTATACAGCGTTTTTCCATATATACCAGCTCTTTTAACATGAGAGATTACTATTTGAAAGACTTTCCTACCTTTCATAGCTCTTGGTATACAAATTCTCAGCATTTCAACAGTGCACTAGAGGTATGAAGGTACTAAAAATATTTTCCAAGTGTTTCAGACATATTCCTAGACATTTTCCTGGTCTGTCCTTTGTAGCTGTGAAAGTTTTAAGATTTTCATACAGGTATCTGAGCCCTATGAAATAGAATGGTTAAGTGTTTAAACGAAACTTCTTTCAAAAACACCAACTCATTTAGAATAATTATAAATGTAAACAGTATCCAACTCAGTTCTCAGCTCTTTGACCATGACTTTCCAATAACTAAAGGTCTTTGAACATGGATTCCTAGTGTTAGAAGCATATTCTTAAATATTTACATAGTCTATCATTGTGAATTAACATAGGTAAATTGACTTTTGTCCAGTGCTTCAAGATCATTCATTGTGAATGCCAAAAGTTTATACACCATAACAATAACCCTAACCCTAACCCTAGCCCAAACTCTAAACCTAAACATACCCCAAACCCTAGACATTGCGCTAACCCTAGGCCTAACCCTAGCCTAAACCCTTACCCTAATCCTAACCCTAGCTCTAGCTCTAACCCTAACCCAAAACTAACCCTAGTCTTAAACTAAATCCTAACCGTAGCCCTACCATAACCTTAACACAAACACTAGCCCTAAACCTAACACTAAAGCTAGCCCAAACCCTAGCCTTAACTCGAACCCTAATCCTAAACCAAGCCCTATCCTAACCCTAGCTCTAAACAAAATGCTAACCCTAACCATAGCCCTAAAACTAGCCCTAGCCAAAATGATACCCCTAACTATAGCCCTAGCCCTAACCCTAACAAACACCCTAGTCCTAAACCTAACACTAAAGCTAGCCCTAAACCTAACCTTAACCCTAAACCTAGGCCTAGCTCTAACCCAAATGCTAACCTTAACCCTAACCCTAGCCCTAACACTACCCTTAAAATTAACTTAGCCTTATCCCTAACCCTAACCATAACTCTAGCCCCAACCCAGCCCTAAACATAGCCGTAATGCTAACCCTAGCCCTAGCCCTAACCCTAACCCTAGCCAAAACCCTAGCCCTAAAAATAGCCCTACCCTAACACAAACCCTAGCGCTAAACCTAACCTTAAAGCTAGCCCTAACCCTAATCCTAACCCTAAACTTAGCCCTAGCCCTAACCCAAACAATAACCCCAACCCTAACCCTAACCTTAACCCTAAATTAACCTAGTTCTAACCCTAGCCTTAACCCTAACCCTAACCCTAACAATAGCCCTAACCCTAACCTTAAACCTAACTCTAACCCTAAAAAGAGCCCTAACCTAACCATAGCACTTGCCCTAACCTTAAATCTAATACTAGCCTTAAACCTAGCCATAACCCAAGACTTAACCCTAACCCTACACCTAACCATAGCCATAATCCGAGCTGTAGTTCTAGCCCTAAACCTAACCATGACCCTAGACCTAACTCTAATGCTAATACTAGCCCTAACCCTAGCCAAACCCTAAACTAACCCTCAACCTAACGTTAACACTAACCCTAATACTACCCCTAAATCTAGCCCTAACCCAAGCCTTAATGCTAACCCTAACCCTAACTCTAACCCTAACCCTATCCTAGCTCCAGCCTTAGCCCTAACTGTAATACTAGCCCTATCCCAAAACTAACCCTAGCCTTAACCCTAACCCTAACCCTAGCCCTAAACCTAGCATATACCCTAACCATAGCCCAAACCCAAATGCTAACCCTAAATGTAGTCTTAACCCTAGCCCTAACCTTACCCTAGCCCTAACCCTTCCCCTAAACTTAACCAAGATCTAACCCTAGACCTAACCGTAACCCTAGCTTTAACACTAACGATAGCCCTAACACTAACCCCAACACTAACCCTAACCCTAACTCTAGGCCAAACCCTACCCTTAAAATTAACCTAGCTGTACCCTACCCCTACCCCTACCCCTAACCCTAACCCTAGCCCTAGCCCAATTCCAAATGCAAACCCTAATGCTAACCCTATCCCTATCCCTATCCCTATCCCTATCCCGAAACTTAACCTAGATCAAACCTTAGCCCTAACCCTAACCCTAACACTAAAACCAGCCCTAGCACTGGCCCTAATCCTAGCCTTAAACCTAACTCTAACCTTAAAAGAGCCTTAACCTACCCTAACAATAACCCTAATCTTAACCCTAATAGTAGCCCTAACCCTAACCATAACCCAAGCCTTAAACCTAACCCTAACCATAACCCTAACCCTAATACTAGCCATAACCCTAGCACTAACCCTTCCCCTAAACATAACCTAGATCAAACTCTAGACCTAACTCTAACCCTAACCCTAGCCCTAGTGCTAACCCAAACACTAACACTAGACCTAACCCTAGGCCTAAACCTACCCTTAAACTTAACCTAACCCTAGCCTTAACCCTAACCCTAACTCTAACCCTAACAAAAATATTAGCCCGGACGCTAGCCCTAACCCTAGGCTTAAACCTAATTGTAACCGTAAAAAGAGCCCGACATAACCCTAGCACTTGACCTAACCTTAACGCTAATACTAGCCCTATCCCTAGCCATAACCCAAGCCTTAACCCTAACTCTAACCCTAACACTAAGCAGAACCTTAATACTAGCCCTAACACAAGCCTTAAGGCTAACCCTAACCCTAACTCTAGATGTAACACTAGCCTAGCTCTAACACTAACCCTAATGCATAACTCAAGCCTTAACCCTAACCCTAATACTAGCCCTAAACCAAGGCCCAACCCAAGCCTGAAAGCTAACCCTAACCTTAACTCTAGCCCTAACCCTAGCCTTAGCTCTAGGTCTACCCGTAACCCTAATAGTAGCCCTATCCCAAAAATAACCCTAGCCTTAACCCTAATCCTTTCCCTAAACCTAGCACTTATCCTAACCATAGCCCTAACCCTACCCCTAAATTAACCTAGCTCTAACATAAGACCTAAACCTAGCCCTAGCACTACCATAAACCCTTGCCTTAAATCTAACTCTAACCCTAAAAAGAGCCCTAACCTAAACCTAGCACTTGCCCTAACCTTAACCCTAATAGTAGCCCTAACCCTAGCCATAATCCAAGCCTTAACGCTAACCCTAAACCTAACCCTAGCCAAAATGCTTCCCTGGCTCTTGCCCTAAACCTAACACTAACCCTAGCACTAATTCTAACCCTAATACTAGCCCTAACCCTAGCCAAACCCTAAACTAACCCTAACCATAACCTTAGCCATACCCTAGCCCAAAATTAACACAAACGCTAGCCCCAACCCTTACCCTAGCCCTAACCCCACCCCTAAACTTAACCTAGATCTAACCCTACACCTAACCCTAACCCTAACTGTAATAGTAGTGCTAACACTAGCCATGACCTTAGCCTTAATCCTAACTCTATGAGCCCTAACCTAATGCTAGCACTTGCCCTAACCTTATCCCTATTACTACCCTAACTGTAACCCTAACACTAACCCGAGCCCTAGCCCTAACACAAATGCTAACCCTAACCCAAACCCTAAACTTAAACTAGCTCTAACCATAGCCGTAATCCTAACCCTATCACTAATACTAGCCCTAACACTAGCAATAACCCGAGCCTTATACCTAATTCTAACCCTAAAAAGAGCCTTAACCTAATCCTAGCACCTGCACTAAACTTAAACCTTATACTAGCCCTACCCTAGAGATAACCCAAGCTTTAACCCTAACCCTAACACAAATATTAGCCCTAACACTAGCCCTAACCCTTACCCTAATGCTAACCCTAACCCTAACCCAAATGCTAAACCTACCTCTAACCCTAGCTCTAACCCTACCCCTAGACTTAACCTAGCTCTAACCATAGACTTAACCCTAACCCTAACCCTGACCCTAGCCTTATCCTTAATCTTAACTCTAAGCCTAAACTAAACCTAATAATAGCTGAAACAGAGCCTTAACCCAAGCCCTAATGCTAGCCCAAACCCTAACCCTAACCCTAACCCTAAACTTAAGCCTAATCCTAACCCTAACACTAGCCTAATTCTAACCCTAAACTTAAACCTAACCATAGCCCTATCCCAAAGCCTAGCAAAAACACTAACCCTAATACCAGCCTTAACCCTAGTTTTAACCCTAACCCAAACCATAACCCTAGCCTTAATCCTAACCTTAGCCAAAACCCTAGCACTAACTATGGACTTAGCCCTACCCTAACACAAAACCTAGCCTGAAACCTAACCCTAAAGTTAGCCCTAACCCTAACCATAACCCTAACCTTAGCCCTAGCCCCAAACCAAATGCTAACCCTTACCCTAATCCTAGCCCTAACACTACCCCTAAAGTTAACCTAGCCTTAACCCTAACCCTAATACTAGCCCTAACATTATCCCTAACCCTAGCCTTAAACCTGACTCTAACCTTAATAGAGCCCTAACCTAACCCAAGCACTTGCCCTAACCTGAACCCTAATACTAGCCCGAACCCTAGCCATAACCCAAGCCTTGACCCTAACCCTAATCCTAACCCTAGCACTAGCCCTAGTCCTAACCCTAGCACTTATCCTAACTCTAGGCATAACCCAAACACTAATCCTAACCGTAGCCCTAATCCTAACCCTAGCACTAGGCTTAATCCTAACTCTAACCCTAACCCTAGCTTTTGCCCTTACATTAACCCTAAGCCTCAAATAAACCAAATAATAGCTCTAATCCTAGCCTTAACTCTAGTCCTAATACTAGCCCAAGCAATGACCCTAACCCTAACCCTAACCATAATGCTAATCCTATCCCATGACTTAACCCTAGCCATAACCATAACTCTAATAGTAGCCCTAACCCTAGCATTAACCATAACCCTGGCCCTAATCCTAGCCCTAGTGCTAGCCCAAATCAAAACCTAACCCTAGCCCTAACACTAACCTGAATCCCAACAAAAACCCTAGCCCTAAACCTAACCCTAACCCCAACCCTAACCCTAGCTCTAACCCTAACCAAAACACTAGCCCTAACCTTAAACCTAACCCTAGCCCTAAAACTAGTCCTAACACTAACGCTAACCCTAACCCTAAGCCTAAGCCTAACCCTAACTCAATCCCTATGCCTAAAGCTAACTATAACCCTTTCCCTAAGTCTAAACTTAGCCCTAACCATAACCATAACACTCAACCAAAACCTGACCCTAATACTAACACTAACGCTAATTCTATCCCTAACCCTATACTTAACCCTAACCCCAACCCTACTGTAGCCCTAATCCTAGCCATAGCCCTATCTCTAAACCAAAACTAAACCCTAACTCTATCCCTATCCCTAACTCTAATACTATCATTAACCATAGACTTAATTATATCCTTAACCATAAACCTAACCCTAACCATAGACCTAACTCTAACCCTAACCTTAACCGCAATACTAGCCGTAACCCAAATACTAACCCTAGGCATAACCTTAACCCTTACCCCAAACCTAGCCCTAGCCCAAGCCATAACCCTAACCGTAATTTTAATCCTAACCCTTACCCTAACCCAAACCCTAAAACTAACCCTACCTCTAACCCTAACCCTAGCCCTAATACTATAGCTATGGCTAACCCTAACCCTAAACCTAATCCTAACCATACTATGGCTAATCCTAATCCTAACCTAGCTATGGCTAACCCTAGCCCTAAACCTAATACTAGCCCTAACCCTAGCCCTAGCCCTAATACTAGCCCTAATGCTAACACTAACCCTAATCCTAAACTACCCCTATCCCAGCTCTTAACTCTAAACCTAGCCCTAAACCTAATCCTAACCATAATCTTAAAGCTATCCCATGACTTAACCCTAGCCGTAACGATAAATCTAATAGTAGCCCTAAACCTAGTATTAACCCTAGCCCTGGCCCTAATCCTAGCCCTAGCGCTAGCCCTAATCTTAAATTAACCTAGCCCTAACCTTAACCCTAACCCCCACCAAAACCCTAGCCCTAACCCTAACCATAAAACAAGCTCTAACCCTAAGACTAACCCTAGACCTAACCCTAACCGTAACCCTAGCCCTAAAACTATCCCTAACCCTAACCCTAACCCTATCCCTATACCTAAAGCCAACTATAACCCTATCCCTTAGTCTAAACTTAGCCCTAACCCTAACCCTAACCCTAAACCTAAACTGGACCCTAATACTAACACTAACCCCAACTCTATCCCTAACCCTATCCTTAACCCTAACCCTAACCCTGGCCCTATCACTAAAGCTAATACTATCCTTCACCCTAGACTTAATCATATCCTTAACCATAAAGCTAACCCTAACCCTAATCCTAAACCTAATACCAGCCCTAACCCAAATACTAGCCCTAGGCTTAACCCTAAACCTTACCCTAAACCTAGCCCTAGACCAAGGAATAACCTTAACCCTTATTTCAACCCAAACCCTTACCCTAACCCAAACCCTAAACCTAGCTTTACCTCTAACCCAAACTCTAGCCCTAATACTAGTGCTAAGGCTAACCCTAACCCAGCCCTAACCCTAATACTATCCCTAACCTAGCCCTAACTCTAATACTGCCCCTAACAATAACCGTAACCCTAAATCTAAACTACCCCTATACCATCCCTTAGCTCTAACACTAGCCCTAACCTTAATCCAACCATAACCTTAACCCTATCCTATGACTTAACCCTAGCCATAACAATAAATCTAAAAGTAGCCCTAACCATAGTATTAACCCTAAACCTGGCTCTAATCCTAGCCCTTGTGCTAGCGCTAATCCTAACCCTAACCCTAGCCATAAACCTAATGCTAACCCCCCCCAAAAAAACCTAGCCCTAACCCTAACCCTAACCCCAACCCTAACCCTAGCTCTAACCCTAACCCTAACCCTAGCCCTAACCCTAACCCAAACCCTAGCCCTAAAACTAGCCCTAACCCTAACCCTATCCCTATACCTAACGCTAACTATAACCCTATCCCTAAGTATAAACTTAGCCATATAACTAATGCTAACCCTAACCCTAAACCTGACCCTAATACTAACCATAACCCTAACCCTAACCATAACGCTAGCCCTACACTTAGCTCTAACCCTAACACTAATACTAACCCTAACCCTTACCCTTACCATAGCCCTAACCCTACTCCTAAATCTACCCTAACCCTAACCCTAACCAAAGCCTTAACACTAGCACTAGGGCTAATTCTAACCCTAATACTAGCGCTAACCCTAGCCCTAGCCAAAACCTTAAATATAATAGTAGCCCTAACCCTAGCATTAACTCTAACACTAACCCTGGCCCAAACCCTACCCTTAGCACTAAGCCTAATCATAACCATAACACTAACCATAACCACAACCCTAACCCTAGCCCTAAACCTAACCCTAACACTAGCCCTAACACACACCCTAAACCTAGCCCTAATACTAGCGCTAAGGCGTACCATAACCCAGCCCTAACCCTAAAACTAACCCTAACCCTAGCCCTAGCCCTAATACTACCCCTAACGCTAACGCTAACCCTAAATCTAAACTACCCCTATCCCAACCCTTAGCTCCAACCCTAGCCCTAACCCTAATCCTAACTATAATATTAACTCTATCCCATGACTTAACCCTAGCCAAAACCATAAATCTAATAGTAGCCCTAACCCTAGTATTAACCCTAACCCTGGCCCTAATCCTAGCCCTAGTGCTAGCCCTAATCCTAAACCTAACCCTAGCCCTAACCCTAACCCTAACCCTATCCCTAAAACTAGGCCTAACCCTAACCCTATCCCTATACCTAATGCTAACTATAACCCTTTCCCTAAGTTTAAACTTAGCCCTAACCATAACCCTAAACCTAAACCTAAATCTGACACTAATACTAACACTAACCCTAATTCTATTTCTAACCCTATACTTAACCCTAACCCTAACCCTAGCCCTAACCCTAAATCTAGCCATAGCCCTATCCTTAAACCAAAACCAAGCCTACTACAATCACAAAACTAAGCCTACTACAATCACTAACCCTAGCCATAACCATATCCTTAATCCTAACCTTAACCCTAAATCTAAATCCTAGCCCTACACCTAAACCTAGCCATAGCCCTATCCCTAAACCAACACCTAACCCTAACTCTAGCCCTAACCCTAACTCTCATACAATCGCTAACCCTAGCCATAACCATATCCTTAACCCTAATCCTAACCCTAACCCTAATACTAGCCCTAACCCTAGCCCTAGCCCTAATACTACCGCTAAGGCTAACCCTAACACTAACCCTAAACTAACCCTAAACCAACCCTTAGCTGTAACCCTATCCCTATCCCTAATCCTAACCATATCCTAATCCTATCTCATGACTTAACCCTAGCCATAACCATAACTCTAATAGTAGCCCTAGCCCTAGCATTAACCCTAACACTGGCCCTAATCATAGCCCTAGTGCTATCCCTAATCCTAAACCTAACCCTAGCCCTAAACCTAACCCTAACCCCAACCCTAACCCTAGCTATAACCCTAACCCTAACCCTAACCACAGTGCTAACCCTAAACCTAACCCTAGCCCTATACCTAGCCATAGCCCTGTTCCGAAAGCTAAACTGATCCCTACCTCTAGCCCTATCACTAACCCTAATAATATCCTTAACCTTAGACTTAATTATATCCTTAACCATAAACCTAACCCTAACCATAGACCTAACCCTAACCCTAACCCTAACACTAGCCCTAACCCAAATACTAGCCCTAGGCATAACCCTAACCCTTACCCCAAACCTAGCCCTAGCCCAAGACATAACCCTAGCCATAATTTTAACCCTAACCCTTACCTTAACCCAAACCCTAAACCTAGCCCTACCTCTAACCCTAACCCTAGCCCTAATACTAGTGCTAAGGTTAACCCTAACCAAGCCCTAACCCTAATACTAGCCCTAACACTAGCCCTAATACTACTCCTAACGCTAACAGTAACCCTAATCCTAAACTACCCCAACCCAATCCTTAGCTCTAAACCTAGATCTAACCCTAATCCAAACCATAATCTTAATCCTATCCCATGACTTAACCCTAGACATAATGGTAAATCTAATAGTAGCCCTAACCCTAGTATTAACCCTAACCCTGGCCCTAATCCTAGCCATAGTGCTAGCCCTAATACAAAACCTAAAGCTAGCCTTAACCCTAACCCTAACCCCAACAAAAACCCTAGCCCTAATCCTAACCCAAACCCCATCCCTAACCCTAGCTCTAACCCTACCCTAACCCTAGCCCTACCCTAACCCTAACACTAGCCCAAAAACTACCCTAACCCTAACCCTATCCCTATACTTAACGCTAACTATAACACTATTCCTAAGTCTAAACATAGCCCTAACCATAACCATAACCCTCAACCTAAACCTGACCCTAATACTAACACGAACCCTAACTCTATCCCTAACCCTAATACAAGCCCTAAGTGAAATATTAGCCTTAGGCTTAACCCTAACCCTTACCCTATACCTAGCCCTAGCCCAAGGCATAACCTTAATCTAATTTAAACCCTAACCCTTACCCTAACCCAAACCCGAAACCTAGCCCTACCTCTGATGATAACCCTAGTCCTAATACTTGCACTAAGGCTAACCCTAACCCAACCCTAACCCTAATACTAGCCCTAAACCTAGCCCTAGCCCTCATACTACCCCTAACACTAACCCTCACCCTAAATCTAAACTATCCCTATCCCAACCCTTAACTCTAACCCTAGCCCTAACTTTAATCCTAACCATAATCTTAACCCTATCCCATGCCTTAACCCTAGCCATAACCATAAATCTAATAGTAGCCCTAACCCTAGTATTAAACCTAACCCTGGCTGTAATCCTAACCCTAGCGCTAGCCCTAAACCTAACTCTAACCCCAACTAAAAACCCTAGCCCTAACCCTAACCCTAACCCGAACCCTAGCCCTAAACCTAGCCCTAACACTAAACCTAACCCTAACCCTAAACCTGATCCTACTACTAACCCTAACCCTAACCCTAACCCCAGCCCTACCCTTAGCTCTATAGCTAACACTAATACGAACCCTAACCCTTACCCTATACCTAGCCCTAACCCTAACACTAAACCTAACCCTACCCTTAAATGTACCCTAACCCTAACCCTAACCCTAACCAAAGCCTTAACACTAGCCCTAGGGGCTAATTATAACCCTAATACTAGCCCTAACCCTAGCCTTAGCAGTAACACTAACCCTGACTCTAACACTAACCCTAGCCAAAACCCTAAATATAATAATAGCCCTAACCCTAGTATTAACTCTAACCCTAACTCTAACCCTAACGCTAACCCTGGCCCTAACCCTAGGCTAGCACTAGGGTTAGGGCCAGGGTTAGGGCCTAACTCTAACACTAACCATAGCCACAACCCTAACCCTAGCCCTAAACCTAACCCTAACCCTAGCCCTAACACAAACCCTAAACCTAGCCCTAATACTAGCGCTAAGGAGAACCCTAACAAAACCCTAACCCTAATATTAGCCCTAAACCTAGCCCTAGCCCTAATACTACCCCTAATGCTAACCCTAACCCTAAATCTAAATTACCCCTATCCCAACCCTTAGCTCTAACCCTAGCCCTAACCCTAATCCTAACTATAATCTTACCCCTATCCCATGACTTAAGCCTAGACAAAACCATAAATCTGAGGTCCATACTCTGGAAGGCAGGCTGAAGGTTCCTATCCTCAGTGAAGAGCATTCCCCAGGAATTAAGCAACAAGCTGGCCCTCAGGGGGCGGGGAACTGTAAGTGACCCTGGCGATTCAGCACTTTGCTCCCAGTATGGAAAGGGTTTTCAGGGCCTGAACACTGCTTTTTTTTGGATTTCAAAACCCGTAAGCAGCCCTGCCAGAGTCGCATGTCACCTCAGGGTGAGATACCCCCATATTTGGGAGCATGGGATATCCCTGGGCTCATGGACGCCCAGGGTTATCTTAAAGGAGTGCTATCGGCTCGCTGATGCTCACCCTCCCACCGGGCAACAGGCAGTATTTTAGAGGAAGGTCACCTGTGGCTGAGAGTGTGAGGCAATTAATCAAACTTCCAGAGATTGTGAAATCACCGCTCTTCTTAGGAGATGAATAGCCAGCCAAGATTCTCATTGGTGAGGTGTACATCAGGCTGGGGAGCAGTGGGAAATAGTTACATGAATAAGGGGTGGGTCCCAGTATCCAGTGTAAACAGTTCATGTATTCTATGGGAAGGGGCAAGGTGGAGAGTCAGAAGTGCTGAGGTGAACAAGGATATGGTCGGGCCTAGGTGAAATGCCAGAAGAGCTCCAGTGGGCAAAGGGTTGGGGAGCAGGGACAGGCTGGCCTAAAGGGCTGATGTCATCCAGTGGGAGGGGACCCGAGGACAGCCTAAAATGCTAAGGTGGGTTAGGGTTTGGGCCCGGGGACTGAGCAGGGTGTGCTAAAGTCATCCAGGGGAGGGACCACGTGATTGCCCCGTGTTCAGGTGGTTAAAGTTTAGGGTCCTGGCACCTGCTGAGAGTGCTGATGTCATCTAGGGGAGGGACCAGGTGGATAGCCAGAAGTGATAATGATGCTGAGTGGTTGGACTTATCCCAGTGAACAGCCAGAAATCCTCAGGTAGACCAGGGCTTGCTGCCAGGTCAACAGCTGGAAGTGGTCAAGTGTTAAGGCTGGTAGAGACAGGTGAATGCATAGGACAATCCCATGAGGTCGGAAACTCACCAGTTTTCTGAGGTCCATACTCTGGAAAGCAGGGGGAAGTTTCCTATCCATAGAGAAGGGCTTTCCCCAGGAATTAAAAAAACGGTGGCCTGAGGGTGCCCATGAACTGAAGTGACCCTGGAGAGTCAGCACTTTGCTCCCAGTATGGAAAGGGTTTTCAGGGCCTCAACACTGCTTTTTCTTGGCTTTCAAAGCCCATAGGCAGGACTGGCAGAGTCGCAGGTCACTGTAAAAGGAGTGCTGGTGGTTCCCTGATGGCCACCCTCCCACCTAGGAAGAGGCAGTCTGTGAGCAGAAGGACACCTGTGGCTGAAGGTGTGAGGCCTTTAAGCCAAATTCCAGAGATTGTGAAGTGACCCCTGTTTTTAGGAACTAAGTAGCCAGCCAATATTCTCATTGGTGAGGCGAACATACGCCTGGGGAGAAGCGGAAAATAATCACTTGAATAAGGGGTGGCTCCCATTATCCAGTCTAAAGAGTTCATATCATCAATGCGGGGGGGGGGGTACACCTGATAGTCAGAGGTGCTGAGGTTACCAAGGATATGGTCTGGCCTAGGTGAAATGCCAGAAGTGTTCCAGTGGGTAAAGACTTGGGGATCAGGGAAAAGCTGGCCCAAAGGGCTGATGTCATCTAGGGGGAGGGGCCACGAGGTCAGTCCAAAATGCTAAGCAATGTTAGGGTTTGGGGCCCAGGAATCAGCAGGGTGTGCTGACGTCATCTAGGGGATGGGCCAGGTCCAGAGGCTGAAGTGCTCAGGTGGTTATAGGTTTGGGGCCTGAGGACTGTCCAGAAGTGCTGACATCATCAAGGGAGACGGGCCAAGTGAGTGCCCGAAATATTCAGGTGGTTAAGGTTTAGGGGCCCAGAACCTGCTGAGAGTGCTGCTCTCATCCATGGGAGGGCCAGGTGGACAGACAGAAGTGATGATGAGGCTGAGTGGTTGGGCTTCTCCCAGTGAACAGCCAAAAAACCTCAGGTAGACTAGGGCTCGCTGCCAGGTCAACAGCTGGAAGTGGTCAAGTGTTAAGGCTGGTAGAGACAGGTGAATAAATTGGACAATCCCATGAGGTCAGAAACTCCCCACCTTTCTGAGGTCCAAAATCTGGAAGGCAGGGGGAAGCTTCCTATCCTCAGAGAAGGGAGTTCCCCAGGAATGAAGCAAAAAGCTGGCCCTCAGGGTGCCAGGAACTGTATGTGACCCTGACAAGTCAGCACTTTGCTCCCGGTATGGAAAGGGTTTTCAAGGCCTCAACACTGTGTTTTCCTAGATTTCAAAGGCCAAGAGACATATGAAAACATGCTCAAAGTCACTAATCATCTGAGAGATGCAAATCAAAATGACAATGAGGTACCATCTCACACCTGTCAGAATGGCAATCATCAACCAATGACAAGTGTTGGCAGGATGCAGAGAAAAAGGGACCCTCATGCACTGCTGGTGATAATGCAGACTGGTGCAGCCACTGTGGAGAACAGTATGGAGTTTCCTCAAAAAACTAAAAATGGAACTGCCATTTGACCCAGTGATCCCACTTCTAGGACTATATTCCAAGAACTAGAAACACCAATCCGAAAGAATATATGCATCCATATGGTCATAGCAGAACAATTTACAATAGCTAAGATTTGGAAACAGCCTAAGTGCCCATCAGCAGGTAAGTGGATTAAAAAACTGTGGTACATCTACACAATGAAATACTATACTGCTATAAAAAGGAAGGAACTCCTACCGTTCGCAACAGCATGGAAGGTCCTGAAGAGCAAGATAAATATCACATTGAAATAAAATGAACAACAAACTGATGAACAAAAATAGATCCAGAGACTTAGAAGCATTGAACAGACCATCCAGCCTCAGAGGGAAGGCAGGGGAGCGTGGGAGGGTGAGGGAAGAGATCAACCAAAGGACTTGTATGTATGCATATAAGCATAACCAATGGACACAGACAATAGGGCGTGATGGCATGTGCTAGGGGGGTGGCGATGGGATGGAGCAGCAAGGGAGAGGCCAATTGAGGAAATGGAGACATATATAATACTTTAAACAATAAAGACTTTTTAAAACTTAAAAGAAACTCCTGGTAAAGTTCTCTTCTTACACCAGTTTTTTTCCAACTAAATCTTTTAGGAAGGAATGGGAGACAATTTTTATTTCTTAACAATGAGCATAAAATCAGTACATCCAATGCAAAATTTTGGCACTCATTGCAATTTTATTTATTTATTTATTTATTCATTTATTTTCTCTTGATACACATGCATTTAGCTTTTGTTTGTGTGTTTTTTTGTTGTTGTTGTTTTTGCCATTAATGGCTAAGGGACTTGAAGATAAAAATACAAAGTCATTAACATCAAGAGACACAAGGGCACCTTGGATTCCAAAATATCTTTATAATGGAGGAGTAAGGGGAACCGCATGTGTTGCTTGTTTATTTTTTAAAGTATTACTCTTTCAATTCTAATCTTTGAATAAAATATTTTTTCTACAATATAAAATGACTTTTTACATAAAAATCAGCACAGTAACATTGTCTATTTTACAATAAATCTGAAAGGAAAATTTGGAAAAGAATATTCTTACACCATATAGCATAACTTGTTTTTTAACTTGAAATTTTTTGTTAATTTGCTAATCACCTAAATCAGTGAATAACAATGCTCAGCTTCCAATCCATGAATATAGGATACAATATAATTTATTCTACTTTTTACTTCAAAGTCACAGAGATGACATCCATTCTATTTAATAAAAGAGTGATATGCAAATTGAGCATACTTCTGTAACACCCAGAAGCCACGCCCACCAGCCAATCAGGAGTGAGTATGCAAATTAACTCAACTAAGATGGCTGCAGCCACGGAGAGAGCAGGAGGCTTGGGATTCCCTGGCAATGGAGGAAGCCAAGCTTTCCTGCACTCCCTGGCCAGCCAAGGCCCCTGCACAATGCTACAAAGTTTCAATTATAGAAGATAAGTAAATCCCAGATACCAGAGCCTCTGCTTGGGTCTCTGGGGGGGCATGGTTGACCTGCAAACTACAACAGGCCCCTGACAGAGGTCACCCCATGCCCCACGAGAACCCCCACCCTCATCTGGGACACCCTTCAGGGCAAACCAGGCGGCCCCCACAAGTGTACCAGGCCTCTATCCTATCTAATAAAAGAGTAATATGCAAATTGACCATCACTCCAACACACAAGATGGCTGCAACATGTGATCACAGATGGCTGCCCGCATGTGGACACAAGATAGCCAGCAAGGGAGGGGAGTTGGGAAGGACCAGGTCTGCAAGGGAGGGCAGTTGGGGGTGATCAAGCCAGCAGGGGAAGGCAGTTAGGGGTGACCAGGCTGGCAGAGGAGGGAAGTTGGGGGTGATGGGATTGACAGGGAATGGCAGTTGGGGGGGACCCAGGCCTGCAGGGGAGAGCAGTTGGGGCGGGCAAGGCCTGCAGGGGAGGGCAGTTAGGGGTGACCAGTCCTGCAAGGGAGGGCAGTTAGGGGTAAACAGGTTGGCAGGGGGCAGTTAGGCATCAATCAGGCTGCCAGGGGAGTGGATAGGGGGTGATCAGGCTGGCAGGCAGGAGCAGTCCCCTCCCCTTGGCCAGGCTGGCTGGACCCCACCCATGCACAAATTCATGCACTCACTGGGCCTTTAATATATATTAAATGCATATATATTAAATTTTACTTATATAAATACACACACACACACACACACACACTAGAGGCCCGGTGCATAAAATTCTTGCATGGGGGTGTGTGTCCCTCAGCCCAGCCTGCACTCTCTCCAATCTGGGACCCCTCAAGGGATGTCTGACTTCCCTGTCACAATCCAGGACTGCCGAATACCTGCTGGAGAGGGTGGGTCACAAGCACACATTAAGCTGGTCACCTGGCCCTAAACCTTGTTGACATGACTATTTCTGGCTGTTTCCCAGGCATTGTTCACCTGACTAATGATCAACACTGGCCAGCTACTTACTTCCTAAGAAAAGTGGTGACTTTCCAATCTCTGGAAGTTGGCTTAAAGGCGTAACACACAGAGCCCCAGATCTGTGAACCTTAAGTTCACAGACTGCCGAATACCTGGTGGGGAGGGTGGGCCACCAGCATACTTTTAAGAGAATCATGGGTGTACATGTACACAGGGACGAACCATGGTCCCCATCATAGGAGCATCTCATTCTGGACTGACCTGCAATGCAGACAGCCCTGCCTCTGGACTTTAAAATCTGGGAAACAGCAGTGTCGAGGCCCTGAAAACCTTTTCCATAGTGGGAGCAAAGACCTGCCCCCTCCACAGTCACTTAAATTACATTGGGAATGGAGGGCCAGCTTTGTGCTTAATTCATGGGGAACGCACTTTGCTGAGGACAGGTACCTTCTGGCTGCCTCCCAGAGTATGGAGCAAGGAAAGTTGGGGCATTTGACAACTCTTGGGACCCTCTCAAAGAGCATTCACCAGGCTCTACTAGCCTTTACACTTGACGACTTCCACCTGTTGACCTGACAGCAAGCCCTTGGCCACCTGAGCACTTCCAGCACTGCACTGGGCCAAGCCAAACCACTGGAGTTCATCAACAATAATGGCTGTCCACGAATCCCCACCCATTGATGATTCCAGCACTTCTGGCAGGTCTTGGGGCCCCAAACCCATAACCACCTTAGCACTTCAGGCTGTACAAGTGGCCCCTCCCCTTTGATGACATCAGCACTCCCGGCAGGTCTCCATGCCCCAAACCCTTAACCACCTGAGCACTTCAGACTCTCCAGGTGGCCCATCCCCATTGAAGATATCAGCACTTCAGTCTGGTCCCCGCTCCCCAAGGCGTTGTCAAACAGCGCACTAATGGCTGTTCACCTCGGTCAGCCCATATACTTGGTCTCCTCAGCTCTTCCAGCTCTCCACCTGGCCCCTCCCCATTGATGGTATGAACATTTTAATGTGGTCATCGTGTCCCAACCCTAGTTCTTGTGACCATTTCTGTCTGTTCCCCAGGCCCTAGTTTGCCTGACCAATAAGTCACACTGGCCAGCTAAGAAAAGGGGTGACTTTCCAATCGCTGGAAGTTGGCTTAAGGGACTAACACCCGGAGCCCCAGATCACCTTATGCTCACACATTGCCCAATCACCGGTGGAGAGGGAGGCAAGAAGGGGGCAACCAGCATTACTTTCAGACAATCATGTGCAAACATGAGCATTAGGGACGCCCCATGCTCCCCATCATAGGAGCATCTCATTCTGGACTGACCTGTGACACAGAGAGCCCTGCTTCTGGACTTTGAAATCCAGGAAAAAGCAGTATTGAGGCCCTGAAAACACTTTCCTTACTGGGAGCAAAGTCCTGACACTCCAGGGTCACTTACAATTCCCCGCGCCCTGAGGGCCAGCATTTTGCTTAGTTCATGGGAAACGCCCTTTTCTGGGGATAGGTACCTTCTCGCTGCCTTCCAGGGTATGGACCTCAGAAAGTTGGGGATTTTCCTACCTCTTGGGATCCTCCAATGCAATCACCGGGCTGTACCAGCATTAACACTTGACCACTTCCAACTGTTGATCTGACTGCAAGCCCTGGTCTACCTGAGGATTTCTGGCTGTTCACTGGGAAAAGCCCAACCACTGGGCCTTATTCCCACTTCTGGCTGTCCCTGTGGCCCCTCCCCTTGATGACATCAGCAGTCTCAGCCAGAGGCAGCCCAAAAATCTTAACCACCTGAATAGTTGGTGCTCTCCACATGGCCCCTCAACCTTCATGACCTCAGCACTTAGGGCCGGTCCCCAGGCCCCAAACCCATAACCACATGAGCACTTCAGCCTCTCCACATGGCCCCTAAACCTTAATGATGTCCGCACTCCCTGCTGGTTCCTGGAACCCAAACTCTAACCTACCTTAGCACTTCTGGCTGTCCACTTGGCCTCTACCTTCAGGACATCAGTGCTTCCAGCCCATCGGCCGTTCCCTGGCCCCAAAGCCTATGGGCTTTGAAATCAGGAAAAAGCAGTGGTGAGGCCCTTTAAACCCTTTCAATACTGCGAGAAAAATCCTGACACTCCAGGGTCACTTACAGTTCCCCGCGCCCTGAGGGCCAGCTTTTTGCTTAATTCATGGGGAAAGCCCTTTTCTGAAGACAGGTACTTTCTCCCTGCTTTCCAGAGAATGGACCGCAGAAAGTTGGGGAGTTTCTGACCTCTTGGGATTCTCCAATGCATTCACCTGGCTATACCAGCCTGAACACTTGACCACTTGCAGCTGTTGGCCTTGTAGCAAGCCCTGCTGTACCTGAGGATTTCTGGCTGTTCACTGGGACACGTCCAATCACTCCACATCATTATAACTTCTGGCTGTCAATGATGCCCCTCCTGTTGATGATGTCAGCAGTCTCAGCAGGTGCTGGCCCCCAATACCTTAATCACCTGAACATTTCGGGCTCTCCATGTAGCCCCTCACGATTGATGACCTCAGCACTACCTGCTCATTCACGGGCCCCAAAACCTAACACACCTTAGAACTTTCAGGCTGTCCACATGGCCCCTTCCCCTCGATGACGTCAGTGCTTCCACCCATCCGCTCCCTGGTCTCCAAGCCCTTATCCACCACAGCAGGTCCAGCATTTCACCTGAGCCAGACCATACCCTTGGTTACTACTGCACTTCTGACTCTCCACCTGGCTCCTCCCCATTTATGATATGAACACCTTAAACTGGTTACCAAACCCACCCCTTGTTCATGTGACTATTTCCGGCTGCTCCCCAGGCTATTGTTCGCCTCATCAATGAGCAACACTGGTTGGCTATTTAGCTTCTTAGAAGAGGGGTGACTTTCCAATCTCTGGAAGTGGGCTTAAAGGCCTCACACGCGCAGCCCCAGGTCAACTTCTGTGCACAGACTTCCTCTTCCCCAGTTGGAGGGTGGCCAGCAGGGCGCCACTAGCATTCCTTTAAGACAACTCTGGGTGGTCATGTGCCCAGGGATCTCTCATGCGGCCAAACATGGGGGCATCTCATCCTGGAGTGACCTGTTACTCTGGCAGCCCTGCCTATGGGCTTTGAAATCTGGAAAAAGCAGTGTTGAAGACCTGAAAACCCTTTCCTTACTGGGAGCAAAGTCCTGACTCTCCAGGGTCACTTACAGTTCCCCCTGCCGTGAGGGCCAGCTTTTTGCTTAATTCATGTTGAACGCCCTTTTCTGAGGGTAGGAACCTTCCCCCTGCCTTCCAGAGTATGAACCCCAGCAAGTTGGGGAATTTCTGACCTCTTGGGATTATCCAATGCATTCCCCTGGCTCTACAAGCCTTAACACTTGACCACTTCAGCTGTTGACCTAACAGCAAGCCCTGGTCCACCTGAGGATTTCTGTCTGTTTACTGGGACAAGCCCAACCCCTCGGCTTTATTACCACGACTGACTATCCACGTGGCCCCTCCCCCTGATGACGTCAGCAGTCTCAGCAGGAGCGGGGCCTCAAAATCTTAACCACCTGGTCACTTCAGGCTCTCCACGTGTCCCCCCTTGATGATGTCAGCACTTCCAGCCCGTCCCCAGGCCCAAAACCCATAAGCACCTCAGGGCTTCAGCCTCTCCTTGAGGCCTGCCCACCTTGATGAGATCAGCACTCCCTGCTGGTACCAGGACCCAAAGCCAAACCCACATTAGTACTTCCGATTGTCACCGTGGCCCCTCCACATTGATGACCTCAGATTTTCTGGCCAGCCGCTCTCTAGTCCCCAAGCCCTTATCCACAAGAGCAGGTCTGTCACTTCACCTTTGCCTGACTATATCCTTGGTCACCTCCGCACTTCTTATTCTCCACCTGGCGCTACCCCATTGATGATATGAACACCTTAAACTCATTACTGGGCCCCACCCCTTGTTCATGTGACTACTTCCTGCAGCTCCCAGGCCCTTATTCACCTAACCAGTGAGCAACACTGGCTGGCTTCTTAACACCTAAGAAGAGGAGTTAATTCCCAATCTCAGGAAGTTGGCTTAAAGGACTCACACCCAAAGCCCCAGGTCACCTTCTGTTCATAGACTGCCTCTTCCCCAGTGGGAGGGTGGCCAGCAGGGAGCCCCAAGCATTCCTTTCAGACATCCCTGGGCGTCCATGATCCCAGCGATCCCCCATGCTCCCAAACATGGCGACATCTCACCCTGGAGTGACCTGAGACTCTGACAACCGTGCCTATGGGCTTTGAAATCAGGCAAAAAGCAGTGTTGAGGCCCAGAAAACTCTTTCCATTCTGGGATCAAAAGTCCTGACAATCTAGGGTCACTTAGTTACCTGTGCCCTGAGGGCCAATCTTTGGCTTAATTAATGGGTAACGCCCTTTCCTGTGGATAGGTTCCTTCTCCCTGCCTGCTAGAGTATGGACCTCAGACAGTTGGGGAGTTTCAGACCTCTTGGGATTCTCCAATGCATTCACCTGGCTCTACCAGACTTAACAGTTGACCACTTCCTGCTGTTGACCTGGCAGCAAGCCCTGGTGTACCTGAGGATTTTTGGCTGTTCACTGGGATAAGCTCCACCACTCATCCTCATTACACTTCTGGCTGTCCATGACACCCCTCCCCTTCTGATATCAGCAGTCCCAGCATGTGCCCTCACCAAAATCTTAACCTCCTGAATACTTCAGCTCTCACGGAGGCAACTACCCCTTGATGAAGTCAGCACTTCTGGCCTGTCCCCAGGCCCCAAACCCATAAGGACCTGAGCACTTCAGCCTCTCCACGTGGCCCCTCCCCCTGAATGATGTTACCACTCCCGGTTGGTACCTGGGCCCCAAAACCTAACCCACCTTATTACTTCGGACTGTCCATGTGGCCCCTCCTCCTTGATGACATCAGCACTTCCACCCAGTCGCTCCCTGGAACCCAAGCCCTTATCCACCACAGCAGGTCCAGCATTTCACCTGGCCAGACCATATCCTTGGTCACCTCAGCACTTCTGACTCTCCACCTGTTCCCTCCCCATTCATGATATGAACACTTTAAACTGGCTACCGGGACCCACCCCTTTTTCATGTGATTTTCCCCCTTGCTCCCCAGGCCCTAGTTCACCTGACCTATCAGCAATGCTGGCTGGCTACTTAGCTCCTAAGAAGAGGGGTGACTTTCTAATCTATGGAAGTTGGCTTAAAGGCCTCACACCCACAGCCCCAGGTCAACTTCTGCTCACAGACTGCCTCTTCCCGGTGGGAGGGTGGTCCGTAGGAAGATGCCACCACTCCTTTAAGAGAACCCTGGGCGGCCATGAGCACAGGGATCCCCCATGATCCAAACATGGGGGCATCTCACCCTGGAGTGACCTGCGACTCTGGAATCCCTCTCTACGGGCTTTGAAATCTGGGTTAAAGCAGTGTTGAGGCACTGAAAACCCTTTCCATACTGGGAGCAAAGTCCTGACACTCCACTGTCACTAGCCCTAACCCTAGCCATAACTAAAGACTGAACCCTAACCCTTACCCTAACCCTAATGCTAACCCTAACCCTAATAAAAGGCCTAAACCTAGCCCTAACACAATCCTTAAAAGTAACCCTACACTAACTCTAGCCCTAGCTCTAGCCCTAGCCCTAACCCTAATACTAGCCCTATCCCAAAACTAACCCTAGCCTTAACCCTAAACCTAACCCTAGCGCTAGCCCAAACCCTAGCCTTACCCCTAACCGTAACACAAACCCTAGCCCTAACCTGAACACTAAAGGTAGTCCTAATCCTAGCCCTAAACCTAACAATAAACATAGCCCCAACCCTACCATAAATCCTAACCCTAATCCTAACCCTAGTGCCACACCTAGCCCTAACCCTAAACTGAAACCTTACCTTAACCCTAGCCCTAGCACTAGCCCTAACCCTAACTATAACCCTAAACTGGCCTTTGCCCTAACCTTAATCCTAAGCCTAAACTAACCCTAATACTAGCTCTAATACTAGCCTTAACCCAAGTCCTAATACTAGCCCAAATCCTAACTCTAAAACTTACCCTAAACTTAAGCCTAATCTGAACCCTAACACTAGCCCTAACCCTAATAAAAACCCTAACCCTAACCGTAACTCCAGCCCCAACCCAACCTAAACCTAGCCCTAACCCTTCCCCTAATCCCAGCCCTAACCCTAACTCTTACCTAGCAAATACCCTAGCCCTAACCATAGCCCTAGCCCTAACCCTAACAAAAACCCAAGCCCTAAACCTAAGCCTAAAGCTACCCCTAACCCTAAGCCTAAACCTAAACTTAGCCCTAGCTCTAACACAAATGCTAATCCTAAACTTAACCCTAGACCTAACTCTTACCCTAATACTAATACCAGCCCTAACCTAGCCCTAACCCTAGCCTTAAACCTAACTCTAACCCTAAAAAGAGCCTTAACCTAACCCTAGCACTTGCCCTAACCTTAACCCTAATACTAGCCCTAACCCTAGGCATAACTCAAGCCTTAACCCAAACCCTAACCCTAATACTAGCCCAAACCCTAGCCCTAACCCAAACCTCAAAGCTAATGCTAATTGTAGCCCTAACCCTATCCTTAGCTCTAGCCCAAGCCCTAACCCTAATACTTACCCTATCCCAAAACCAATTGTAGCCTTAAACCTAACCCTAAACCTAGACCAAAGTCCAGCCGTACCCTAACTTTAGACCCTAAACATAGACCAAAGCCTAGCCGTACCCTAACTTTAACACAAACCCTAAACCTAACGCTAAAGGTAGCCTTAACCCTAGCCCTAACCCTAGCACTTATCCTAACCCTAGCCTGAAAACAAATGCTAACCCTAACCCAAACACTAACCCTAACCCTATGTGTAACCCTAGCCCTAACCCTAAACCTAACTCTAGCCTTAACTCTAATCCTAATACTAGCCCTAACCCTAGCCAAACCCTACCACTAACCCTATCCATACCTTAGCCCTAACCATAACACAAACGCAAACCCCAACACTAACCATAGCCCTAACCCTAACCCTAAACTTAACCTAGCTCTAACCCTAACCCTAAACCTAGCCCTAGACCTAACCCTAGCCTTAACCCTAACCCTAATCCTAACCTTAGCACTGAACCTAGCCTTAACCCTAGCCCTAATATTAGGCCAAACCCTAACCCTAACCCTAACCCTTAACTTAAGCCTAATCCTAACCCTAACCTTAACAATCGCCCTAACCCTAACCCTAACCTTACCCCTAAACTTAAGCCAGCTCTAACCTGAGCCCTAAACCTAACCCTAACACTAATACTAGCCCTAACCCTAGACTTAAACCTAATTCTAACACTAAAAGGAGCCCACACCTAACCCTAGAACTTGCCCTAACCTTAACCCCTATACTAGCCCTAACCCTAACCCTAGCCCTAACCGAATCCTTAAAGCTAACCCTAACCCTAACTCTATCCTTAACCCCAGCCCTAGCTCTAGCCTTAGCACTAACCCTCATACTAGTCCTATTCCAAAACTAAACCTAGACTTAAACCTAACCCTAACCTTAGCCCTAGCACAAATCCTATCCCTACCCCAAACCTTAACACAAACACTAGCCCTAAACCCAAAAATAAACCTAGCCCTAACCCTAGCCTTAACCCTAACCCTGATCGTACCATAGTGCTAAACCTAGCCCTAACACTAGCCTTAACCATGACCCTAACACTAATACTAACCCTAAACCTAGCCCTAACCCAGGCCTTACAGCTAAACCTAACCCTAACCCTAACCCTAGCTCCAGCCCTAGCCCTAACCCTAATACTAGCCCTATCCCAAAACTAACCCTAGCCTTAAACCTAAACCTAACCCTAGCCTTAGCACAAACCATAGCCCTAAACCTAATGCTAAACCTAGACCTAACCCTGGCCTTAACCATAACCCTAACCCTAGCCCTAACCCTAGCACTTATCCTAACCCTAGCCCTAACCCGAACGCTAACCCTAACCCTTGCCCTAAAGCTAGCACTATCCCTAACCCAAACCCTATCCTTACCACTAGACCTAACCCTAACTCACCTTTACCCTTGCTTAGCCCTAACGTTAACCCTAAGCTTAAATTAACCCTAATACTAGCTCTAACCCAAGCCTTAACCCTAGCCCTAATAATAGCCCAAACCCTATTCCTCAACCTAACCTTAACCCTAATAATAGCCCAAACCCTAATCCTAACTCTAACCCTAAACTTAAGCCTAATCATAACCCTAAAACTAGCCCTAACCTTAAACCTAACCCTAGCCCTAGCCCTAACCCTAATACAAACCCTAATGCTAGCACCAACCCAGCCCTAAAATGAGCCCTAATCTTAACCCTAACCCAAGCCCTAGCGCTAACCCTAATTGTAGCCAAAACTATAGGCTTACCATAGGCCTAGCCCTAAACCTAACAAAAACCAAAGCCCTAAACCTAATGCTAAAGCAAGCCCTAACACCAAGCCTAACCCTAACCCTAGCCCTACCCTTAGCCAAATGCCAACCGTAACCATAACCCAACCCTACCCCTAGCTCTAACCCTAGACCTAACACTAACCCTAACACTAATACTAGACCTAACACTAGCCCTAACCCTAGCCTTAAACCTAACTAACCCTAAAAAGAGCCCTAATCTAACTCTAGAACTTGCCCTAACCTTAACCCTATTACTAGCCCTAAACTTAACCATAATTCAAACCTTAACCCTAACCCTAACCGTAATAAGAGCCCTAACCCAATCCTTAAAGCTAACCCTAACCCTAACACTAGCCGTAAACCTAGCCTTACCTCTAGCCCTAGTCCTAACCCTAATATTAGCCCTATCCCAAAACTAACCCTAGCCTTAAACCTAACCCTAACACTAGCCTTAGATGAAACCCTAGCCCTAGCCCTAAATGTACCATAAACTCTAATCCTAAAAAAAATGCTAAAGCTAGCCCTAACACTAGCCCTAACCCTAACCCTACCCCTAGCCCTAATCCTAACAATAAACCTAACCCCAACCTTAGCCTTAAGCCTAACCCTAATCCTAACCCTAGCCCTAACCCTAACCCTAACACTAATACTAGCCATAACACTAACCTTAAGCCTAACTCTAATCCTAAAAAGAGCCCTAACCTAACCCTAGCACTTCCCCTAACCTTAACCGTAATACTAGTCCAAACCCTAGCCATAACCCAGGCCTTAACCCTAACCCTAACCCTTGCCCTAACCCTAGACCTAAACCTAACCATAACCCTAGCCCTAGCCCTAGCACTAGCCCTAACCCTAACTCTAACCCTAATGCTAGCTTAGCCCTAAGCCTAAACTAACCCTAATACTAGCTCTAACCTTAGCCTTAATACTAGCCCAAAACGTAACCCCAAAACTAACCCTAAACTTAAGCCTAATGCTAAAGCTAACACTAGCCCTAACCCTAACCCTAACCTTAAACCTACCCCTACACCTAGCCCTAACCCTAACACAAACCCTAACCCTAACTCTAAGTCTAGCCCCAAACCAGCCCTAAACAGAGCCCTAGCCCTAAACAGAGCCCTAACCCTAACCCTAACCCTAACCGTAACCCAAGAACTAACCCTAGCCCAAACCCTAACTCTAACAGTACCCCTAACCCTAGCATTAACCCTAACCCTAACCCTAACCCTAACCTTAACCACAACCCTAACTCTAGCCCTAAACCTAACCCTAACCCAACCTCTAAAACTAGCCCTAACCCTAAACTAACCCTAACCCTAATATTAGCCCTAGCCCTAACCCTAATGCTAATTCACATACTAATCTTAACCCTAGCCCAATCTCTAGGCTTAACTTAGCTAGGGCTAGGATTAGGGCCAGGGTTAGGGTTAATGTTAGGGTTAGGGGTACTATTAGACTTAGGGTTACAGCTATGGGTAATTCTTGGTTTAGGGTTAGGATTAGGATTAGTGTTAGGGCTAGGGCTAGTATTAGAGTTAAGGTTAGCCTTAGGGCTAGTGGTATAGCTAGGGTTAGGGTTAGGTTTAGGGTTAGGGGTAGGGCTAGAGTTAGGGTTAGGGTGAAGGCTAGGGTTAGGGTTAGTTTATTAGGTTTAGGTTTAGGGTTAGGGTTAAGGTTAGCATTAGTATTAGGGTTAGGGCTAGGGTTAGGGTAAGGTTTAGGCCTAGGTTTAGGGTTGGGGGTAGAGCTAAGGTTATGGACAGGGTTAATGTTAGAGTGAATGCTAGGGTTAGGGATAGTATTAGGTTTAGGGTTAGGTCTAGGGTTAGGGTTAGTGCTAAGGGTAGGGCTCGGGTTAGGTAAGGGTTAGGGTTAGGTTTAGGTTTAGGGTAAGGGTGAGGCTTAGGGCTACGGTTAGTGTTGTAGTTAGTATTAGCAGTTGCACTAGGGTTAGGGGTAGGTTAGCATTGGTATTAGCGTTATGGTTAGGGCTAAGTATATGGCTACCTTTAGGGTTAGAGATAGGCTTATAGTAAGCTTTATGGCTAATATTAGGGTTAGGCTTATGGATAGGGTTAGGGTTAGGCCTCAGTTTAGGGTTAGGGTTAGGGCTAAGGTTAGGTTAAGGCTAGGCTTAGATTTAGGGTTACACTTAGGTCTAGGTTTAGGGTTAGGGTTAGGGCTATGTTTAAGGTTAGAGTTAGGCTTAGGGTTAGGGTTAAGTCTAGAGTTAGGGCTACGGTTATGGGGAGCATTAGGGTTAGGGATAGGTCTAGGGTTAGGGTAAGAGTTAGGGTTAATGCTAGGGTTAGGGCTATGGTTAGGGCTAGTATTAGTTTAACGTTTAGGGTTAGGGTGAAGGCTAGGGTTAAAGCTTCTATTAGGTTTAGGGTTAGACTAGGGTTAGGGTTAGGGCTAGTTTTAGGGCTAGGGTTAAGGTTATGGTTAGGGTTGGGTTTAGGGCTAGTGTTAGTGTTGGGGGTAGGGATAGGGTTAGGGATAGGGTGATGGCTAGGGTTAGGTCTAGTATTACGTTTAGGGTTGGGCTTAGTATTTGGGTTAGGATTAGTGCTAAGTGTAGGGTTATGGTTAGGGTTTGGGTGAGGTTAGGGTTAGAGTCAGGGTTAGGGTTAGGGTTAGTGTAAGGACTAGGGCTAGGGTCCAGGTGATGGCTAGTTTTCCGGTTAGGGTTAAGGTTAGGGTTCAGGTCAGAGTTAAGCCTAGAGTTTGTGCCAGGTTTAAGACTAATAATGACAAGTAGGGTTAGGGTTAGGGCTAGCAATAAGGCTAACTTTAGGATTAGTGTTAAGTTTAGCACTAGTATTATGACAAGTGATCGAGCTAGAGCTAGGGGTTGTGTTAAGGCTAGGGTTAGCGTTATGGTTAAGGCTAGAGTTAGATCTATAGTTAAAACTATTATGAGGATTAGGGTTAGCATTAGGGTTAGGGTTAAAATTAGGCTTAGCATTTTGGCTAGGACTAGGGGAATGGTAGGGTAAGGGTTAGGGTTATGGCTGGGGTTATGTCTAGGGCTATTGCTAGTTTTATGGTTAGAGTTATGGTTAGGGTAAGGGCTAGTTTTAGGGCTAGGGTTAGGGTTAGTATTAGGGTTAGAGTTAGCTTTAAGGGCTTGGGTTAGGGTTAGGGTAGGGCTAGGGTTAAGGTTATGGTTAGGGTTATGTTTAGGGCTAGTGTTAGTGTTGGGGGTAGGGATAGGGGTAGGAATGGGGTAGGGTTAGGGTGAAGGCTGGGTTAGGACTAGTATTAGGTTTAGGGTTAGTATTTGGGTTAGGATTAGTGGTAAGTGTAGGGTTAGGGTTAGGGTCAGGGTTATGGTTAGGGTTAGGGTAAGGTCTAGGTCTAGGGTCTGGGTTAGAGCTATTTTTTGGGTTAGGGTTAAGCTGAGAGTTCAGGCTAGCTTTAAGACTAGTAGTGAGAATTAGGTTCAGGATTAGGATTCGGCCTAGCATTAGGGCTAAGTTTAGGGTTAGTGTTAGGGTTAGGTTTAGCACTAGTATTAGGACAAGGGTTACAGCTAGGGCTAGGGGTCTTGTTATGGTTAGGGTTAGTGATAGGATTAAGGCTCGAGTTAGAGCTAAAGTTAAAAATAGTATGAGGATTAAGGTTAGGGTTAGGGTTAAAATTAGGCTTAGTGTTATGGCTAGGTCTATGGGTATGGTTAGGGTAAAGGTTAGGGTTAAGGCTTGGGTTAGATCTAGGGCTAGTGTTATTGTTCCGGTTATGGTTAGGGTAAGCGCTAGTTTTAGGGCTTGGTTAGGGTTAAGGCTAGTATTAGGGTTAGGGTTAACTTTAAGGCTAGTGGTGGGGCTCAGGTTACGGTTAGGGTTCGGGTTAGAGGTAGGGCTAGGGTTAGGGTTAGGCTTAGTGTTAAGGTTAGGGAGAGGGTTAGAGTTAGGGTTAGTTTTATGGCTAGGGTTAAGGTTATGGTTAGGGCTGGGTTTAGGGCTAGTGTTAGTGTTGGGGTTAGGCATAGATTTAAGGGTAGGGTGATGGCTAGGTTTAGGACTAGTATTAGGTTTAGTGTTAGGCTTAGTATTTGGGTTAGGATTAATGCTAAGTGTAGGGTTAGGGTTAGGGTTAGGGTCAGGGTTAGGGATAGGTTATGGCCGAGGGCGAGGGACTGGATTATGGCTAATTTTCGGGTTAGGTTTAAAGTCATGGTTAAGCCTAGAGTTCGGGTGAGGTTTAAGACTAGTAATGAGAAGTAGGGTTGGGGTTAATATTCCGGCTAGAATTAGGGCTAACTTTAGGGTTAGTGTTAGGGTTAGCACTAGTATTAGGACAAGTGTTCAGGCTAGGGCTAGGGGTCGTGTTAGGGCTAGGCTTATTGTTAAGGTTAAGGCTAGAGTTAGGTCCAAATTTAAAACTAATATGAGAATTAGGGGTTGGATTATGGTTAGGGTTAAAATTAGGCCTAGTATTATGGCTAGGGCTAGGGGTATGCTTAGGGTAAGGGTTAGGGTTAAGGCTAGGGTTAGGTCTAGTGTTATTTTTAGGGTATGATTAGGGGAAGGGGTAGTATTGCGGGGGCCTGATGCGACAGGGATCTCCCTTTTCCACGTCCAGCACGGAAAGAGAGATGAACGAACTGGTTCTAAGTGGAGGCGGCCAGGGATTGAGAAATAAAAGAAAGAGACCAGACACGAAGATAGAAACAAAGCTGGGAGCCAGGTGGGACGCCATCCTCTCTGATGGAGAGGCAGGGACAACGACGACGACGAGCCCACGCAGCAAGTTTATTTTATATCCCCAAATACCAGGAAGTAAAGGCCCTAGCATTCCTGGTGCTTGCCTGATTTACATATCAAAGACTGCTAGGCGGACACCTGGACAAAGGTAAAATGTCAGTACTGATAACACCCCCCACCTTCTTGGGGAGGGTGTAACCGAGACGCGGCTCTGCCAATCGCCTCGGGCTCAGCTGACAACAATTTAAAGAAATGCCCATGTGCCTTCCGAGGCAGCCCTCTACATAGTATTAGGGCTAGGGTTAGATTTAGGGCTAGTATTAGGGTTAGGGTTAGCTTTAAGGCTAATGGTAGGGTTCGAGTTAGGGTTAGGATTTGGGTTAGGGGTAGGGCTAAGCTTAGGGTTAGGGTTAGTTTTAGTGCTAGGGTTAAGGTTATGGTTAGGGCTATGGTTAAGGTTAGGTTTAGGGCTCGTGTTAGTGTTGGGGGTAGGGCTAGGTTAGGGTGATGGCTAGAATTAGGATTAGTATTAGGTTAAGGGTTAGTGTTAGGGTTAGTATTTGGGTTAGGATTAGAGCTAAGTGTAGGGTTAGGTTTAAGGTTAGGATGAGGTTAGGTTTAGGGTTAAGGTTAGGGTTAGGGTCAGGGTTAGGGCTAGGGTTAGGGTAAGGGCTAGGGCTAGTGTCCAGGTTACAACTAGTTTTCCGGTTAGGGTTAAGGATAGGGTTCGAGTCAGAGTTAAGCCTGGAGTTCGAGCTAGGTTTAAGTCTAGTAATGAGAATTAGTGTCAGGGTTAGGGTTCGGGTTAGGATTGGGGCTAAGTTTAGGGTTAGTGTTAGGGTTTGGTTTAATGCTAGTATTAGGACAAGGGTTAGGGCTATGGCTATGGGTCATGTTTGGGCTAGGGTTGATGTTAGGGTTAAGGCTAGAGTTAGGGCTAAAGTTAAAACTAGTATGAGGATTAGGGTTAGGGTTAAAATTAGGTTTAGTGTTATGGCTAGGGTAGGGGTATGGTGAGGGTAAGGGTTAGGGTTAAGGCTTGGGTTATGTCTAGGGGTAGGGCTAGTGTTATGGTTCTGGTTATGGTTAGGGTAAGGGCGAGTTTTAGGGCTTGGGTTAGAGTTAGGGCTAGTATATGGGTTAGGGTTAACCTTAAGGCTAGTTATAGGGCTCAGCTTAGGGTTAGGGTTAGGGTGATGGCTAGGGTTAGGACTAGTATTAGGTTTAGGGTTAGGGTTAGGCTTAGTATTTGGTTTAGGATTAGTGCTAAGTGTAGGGTTAGGGTTAGGGTTAGGGTGAGGTTAGGGTTCCAGTTAGGCTTAGGGTTAGGATTAGGGTCAGGGTTCGGGTTAGGCTTTGGGTAAGGCTAGGGTTAGGGTCTGGGTGAGGGCTAGTTTTTGGGTTAGGGTTAAGGCTAGTGTTCAGGTCAGGGTTAAGATTAGAATTTGGGCTAGGTTTAAGACTAGTAATGAGAATTAGGGTTAGGGTTAGGCTTCAGGCTAGGATTAGGGCTAAGTTTAGGGTTAGGTTTAACACTAGTGTTAGGACAAGGGTTAGGGCTAGGGCTAGGGGTCATGTTAGGGTCAGGGTTATTGTTAGGTGTATGGCTAGAGTTAGGGCTAAAGTTAAAACTAGTATGAGGATTAGGGTTAGGGTTAGGGTTAAGGTTAGGTTTAGGGTTAGGGTTAGGGCTAGTTTTAGGGCTAGGGTTAAGGTTATGGTTAGGGCTATTGTTAGGGTTAGATTTAGGGCTAGTGTTAGTGTTTGGCATAGGGATAGGGTTAGGTTTAGGGTTAGGGTTAGGGTTTGTATTTGGGTTAGGATTAGAGCTAAGTGTAGGGTTAGGTTTATGGTTAGCATGAGGTTAGGGTTAGGGTTAGGGTTAGGGTTATGGTAAGGGTTAGGGGTAGAGTCAGGGTTAGGGTTAGGGTTAGGGTTAAGGTAAGGGCTAGAGCTAGGGTTCAGGTTACGGCTAGTTTTTAGGTTAGGGTTAAGGCTAGGGTTTGGGTCAGAGTTAAGCCTGGAGTTCGGGCTAGGTTTAAGACCAATAATGAGAATTAGGGTCAGGGTTAGGGTTCACGCTAGGATTAGGGCTAAGTTTAGGGTTAGTGCTATAGTTAGTTTTAGCGCTAGTATTAGGACAAAGGTTAGGGCTAGGGCTAGGGGACGTGTTAGGGCTAGTGTTAGTATTAGGGTTAAGGCTAGAAATAGGGCTAAAGTTAAAACTAATATGAGGATTAGGGTTAGGGTTCAGGTTAGGGTTAAAATTAGGCTTAGTGTTATGGCTAGGGCTAGGGGTATGGTTAGGGTAAGGGTTAGGGTTAAGGCTTGGGTTATGTCTAGGGCTAGGGCTAGTGTTATGGTTCTGGTTATGGTTAGGGTAAGGGCTAGTTTTAGGGCTTGGGTTAGATTTAGGTCTAGTATTAGGGTTAGGGTTAACCTTAAGACTAGTGGTAGGGCTCAGATTAGGGTTAGGGTTAGGGTTAGAGGTAGGGCTAGGGTTAGGGTTAGGGTTAGTGTTAAGGTTAGGGTTAGGGGTAGGCTAGGGCTAGTTAAAGCACTAGGGTTAAAGTTATGGTTAGGGCTATGTTTAGGGTTGGGTTTAGGGCTAGTATCAGTGTTGGTGGTAGGGCTAGGGTTAGGGCTAGGGTTAGGGTTAAGGTCATGGCTATGGTTGGGATTAGTATTAGGTTTAGGGTTAGGGTTAGGCTTAGTATTTGGGTTAGGTTTAGAGCTAAGTGTAGGGTTAGGTTTAAGGTTAGGGTGAGGTTAGGTTTAGGGTTAGGGTTGGGTTAAGGCTAAAGTTAGGGCTAAAGTTAAAACTAGTATGAGGATTAGGGTTAGGGTAAGGGTTAGGGTTCAGGCTTGGGTTAGGTCTAGGGCTAGGGCTAGTGTTATGGTTCCGGTTATGGTTAGGGTAAGGGCTAGTTTTAGGGCTTGGGTTAGAGTTAGGGCTATTATTAGGGTTAGGGTTAACCTTAAGGCTAGTGGTAAGGCTCGGGTTAGGGTTAGAGGTAGGGCTAGGGTTAGGGTTAGGGTTAGTGTTTAGATTAGAGTTAGGGTTACGGTTATGGTTATGGTTAGTTTTAGGGCTAGGGTTAAGGTTATGGTTAGGGAATTGTTAGGGTTAGGGTTAGGGCTAGTGTTAGTGTTGGGGGTATAGGTAGGGGTAGGGTTAGGAATAAGGTTAGGGTTAGGGTAAAGACTAGGGTTAGGACTAGTATTAGGTTTAGAGTTATGGTTAGAGTTAGTATTAGGGTTAGGATTAGTGCTAAGTGTAGGGTTAGGGTTAGGGTTAGGGTAAGGGCTAGGGCTAGGTTTTGGCTAGTTTTCAGGTTAGGTTAATGCTAGGGATCGGGTCAGGGTTAAGCCTGGAGTTCAGGCTAGCTTTAAGAGAGATAATGAGAATTAGGGTCAGGGACAGTGTTCGGGCTCGGATTAGGACTAAGTTTTGGGTTAGTGTTAGGGTTAGGTTTCGCGCTAGTATTAGGACAAGTGTTAGGGCTAGGGTAGGGGTCCTGTTAGGTGTAGGGTTAGTGTTAGGGTTAAAGCTAGAGTTAGGGCTAAAGTTAAACTAGTATGAGGTTAGGGTTTGGGTTAGAGTTAGGGTTAAAATTCTGATTAGCGTTATGGCTAGGTCTAGGAGTATGGTTAGGGTAAGGGTTCAGGTTAAGGCTGGGGTTAGGTCTAGGGCTATTGCTAGTGTTATGGTTAGGGTTATGGTTATGGTAAGGGCTAGTTTTAGGGCTAGGGGTAGGGTTAGGTCTATTATTAGGGCTAGGGTTAGATTTAAAGCTAGTGGTAGGGCTCGGGTTAGTGTTAAGGTTAGGGTTAGGGTTAGGGTTATTTTTAGGGCTAGGGTTAAGGTTATGGTTAGGGCTATATTTAGGGTTAGGTTTAGGGCTAGTGTTAGTTTTGGGGATAGGGCTAGGGTTAGGGATAGGGCTAGGGTAAGGGTGATGGCTAGGGTTAGGACTAGTATTAGGTTTAGGGTTAGGGTTAGGCTTAATATTTGTGTTAGGATTAGTGCTAAGTGTAGTGTTAGGGTTAGGGTTAGCGTGAGGGTTAGGGTTAGGATTAGGGTCAGGGTTAGGGTTAGGTTTAGGTTTAGGGATAGGGCTATTGGTAGGTTTACTGCTAGGGTTAGGTTTTGGGTTTGGGCTAGGGCTAGGGTTAGCCCAGGGTTAGGGTTAGGGTTAGGGCTAGTCTTAGGTTAGGCTTAGGGTTAGGGTTAGAATTAGGTCTAGGTTTAGGGTTAGGGTTAGGGTTAGATTTAGGGCTATGGCTATGTTTCAGGCTAGAGTTAGGGTTAGGGTTTGCGTTAGGGCTAGGGTTAAGTTAGGGTTAAGTCTGGAGTTAGGGCTAGGGTTATGGCTAGTATTAGTTTTAGGGATAGGGCTAGGGTTAGTGTAGGGGTTAGGGTTAAGTCTAGGGTTAAGGCTACGGTTAGGTCTAGTGTTAGTGTTAGAGTTAGGGTTAGGATTAGGGTTAGGGTGAAGGCTACATTTAAGGCTAGTATTAGGTTTAGGGTTAGGGCTAGGGTTATGGTTAGGATTAGTATTAGGGTTTGGGTTAGGACTAGTTTTAGGGCAAGAGTTAGGTTTAGGGTTGGGTCTAGGGTTAAGGTTGGGCGTAGGGCTAGGGTTACATATATGGTTAGGGTTAGGGTGAAGGCTAGGGTTATAGCTAGTATTAGGTTTAGGTTTAGGGCTAGGGTTAGAGTTAGGATTAGTATTAATGTTTGTGTTAGGGGTAGTTTTAGGGCTAGGGTTAGGTTTAGGGTTGGGGCTAGGGTTAGGGTTAGGTTAGGGCTAGGGTTAGGGTTAGGCCTAGGCCTAGGTTACAGATAGGGTTAGGGTTAGGGTAAAGGTTAGGTTTAGAGGTTTGGGTACGGCTAAGGTTAGAATAGGGTTAGTGTTGGAGTGAACGCTTGGGTTAGGGCTAGTATTAGGTTTAGGTTTAGGGCTAGGGACCGGTTAAATGCTAGTGTTCAGATTAGGATTAAGGTAGAACCTGAACCCTAAACCTAATACTAGCCCTAACCCTAGACTTCACCCTAACCCTAACCCTAACCCTAACCCTAACCCTAGTCCTATGCCTAACCCTAACCTTAGCTCTACCACTAGCCTTAAGGCTAACCCTAACCTTATATACTAGCCTAGCCCTAGCCCTAACCCCAGCCTTAACCCTACCCTTACCCTAACCCTAGTCATAACCCTAGCCATAACCCTAACTCGAATATTAACCCTAACCCTAAACCTAACCCTAATCCTCATACTAGTCTTAACTCTAGCCCTAACTCTAGCCTTAACCCGAACCCTAGACCTGGCCTTGTGGTAATACTAACACTGAACCTAACCCTGACTCGAACTTAAACTTAGACCTAATCCTAGCCCTAACTCTAACCCTAACCCTAATCCTCTAACTAGTGTTAAACCTAGCCTGAACTCTAGGCTTAATTCTGACCCGAACCCTAGCATTAAACTAACCCAAACACTAGCCCTATCCCGGACCATAGCCCTATCCCTAAACCTAACCCTAACCCTAACCCTAACCTCACCCTAACCCTAAACCTAACTTACACTTAGCACTAACCCTAACCCTATGCCTAGCATTAACCCTAACACTAATACTAACCCTTACCTAAAACCTAGCCCTCACCCTAAACCTACAAGTAGACCTAACCCTAGCCTTCACCCTAACCCTAACCCTACACCTAACCCTAGTCCTACCACCAACCCTAACCTTTGCCCTAAACCTAACCCTAACCATATCCCTAACAATAACCTTAACCCCAGCCCTAAATATAGCGCTAAACCTAACCTTAACCCTAACCAAAACCCTAACCCTAATCCCAATACTAACCCTAATACTAGCCCCAACCCTAACCTTAACCCTAACCCTAGTGCTAAAAATCATCCTAACCACAGCCATATGCCTAAGCCTAAAACTAATCCTAATCCTAATCCTAACTCTAATGCTAACCCTAACACTATCCGTATCCCTAAAGCTAACTATAGCCCTATCACTAAGTCGAAAATTAGCCCTAACCTTAGCCCTAAACTTAAAAATAAACCTAACCCTAATATTAACCCTAAACCTAACTCTAACCCTATCCCTAATGCTAACTCTAATCCTAGCCCTTATCCTAGTCCTAAGGCTATCCTTAACGCTAACCATAACCCTAGCCCGAAACCTAGCCCTAGCCCTAGCCATAACCCAAACCCTAACCATAACCATAACTCAAAGTCTAGGCTTAACCCTGACCCAAACCCCACCCGAACACTAGCCCTAACCCAGACCCTAGCTCTATACCTAACCCTAACCTTTAACCCTAACCTGACCCTAACCCTAACTCTAAAACTAGCCCTAACCCTAACCCTAATGCTAACCCAAACCCTAACCCTAACCATAATACTAATCCTAGCCCTAACCCTAAACCGAATACTAGCCCTAACCCTAGTCTTCAACCTAACCCTAACCCTAGCCCTAACCCTAACACTAGCCCTAAAACTAGCCCTAACTGAAACCCTAATACTAACCATAATCCTAACCCTAGCCCTAACCCTAAACCTAATACTAGCCCTATCCCTAGCCTTAACCCTAACCCCTACTCTAACCCTAGCCCTATCCCTAACCCTAATACTAGATGTAATCCTAGCCCTAACTCTAGACTTAAGCCTAACACTAACCCCAAAACTAGCCTGAAACATAGCCATAGCACTAACCCTAACCATAAAATTAGACCTAACTCTAACCCTAACCCTAAGCATAACCCTAATACTAGCCCTAACCCTAACCTTAACCCTAATCCCAATGCTAACCCTCACCCTAATCATAGCCATATCCCTAGGCCTAAAACTAACACTGATCCTAATCCTCACTGTAACCCTAACCCTAACACTATCCCTATCCCTAATGCTATCTATAGCCCTACCCCTAAGTCTAAACTTAGCCCTAACACTAGCCATAACCCTAAACCTAACCCTAAGTCTAGCCCTAATCCTAACCCTAATTCTAACCCTAACCCTATCCCTAACTCTAACCCTAATCCTAGTCCTAACGCTATCCTTAACCCTAACCCTAACCCTAACCTTAAGCTAACCCTAACCCTAACCCTAACCCAATCCCTATCCTTAACACTAAACCAAACCCTAATCCTAGCCCTAAACCTAGCCATAGCCCTATCCCTAAACCTAAACCTAACCCTAACTCGAGACCGAACACTAACCCTAACATTAATACTAGCCCTAACTCTAGTCGTAACCATAATCTTAAACATAACCCTAACCCTAACACTAAACCTAGCCCTAACCCTAACCGTATCCATAAGCCTAACCCTAATATTAGCCCTAAAGCTAACCAAAACCCTAACCCTAACACTAAAGGTAGCCATATACCTAGCCCTAACATTAATTCTAATTCTAATCCTAACCATACCCCTAACCATAGTGCAAGCCCTTACACAAACACCAACATTAACCATAGCCCTGAGCCTCACCCTCACCCTAAACCTAACCCTAACTCTAACCCTTAACCTAATCCTAGTCCTACCCATAGCATAAACCCTAACCTTAATACTAGCCTTAACCCTAGCTGTAACCATATCCTTAACCCTAACCCTAACCCCAAACCTAAACCTAGGCATAACCAACCCTATCCATAAGCCTAACCCTAACATTAGCCCTAAAGCTAACATAACCCTAACCCTAAAGGTAGACATATATTTAGCACTAACCATAAAGCTAATCCTTACCGAAATCTACCCCTAGCACTAGTCCAAGCCCTTACACCAACCCTAACACTAACCTTGGCCTTAAGCCTTACCCTCACCCTAAACCTAACCCTAACCCTAATCCATAACCTAACGCAAGCCCTACCCTTAGCACTAACGCAAACCCTAATACTGACTCTAGCCCTACCCTTAGCCCTAACCGTAAATCTAATACTAACCCTAACATTATCCTTCACCCTAACCCTAACCCTTTTTTCTAACCTTAGCCCTACCCCCAACCCTAAAGTTAGCCTTAATCCTAGTCCAAACCCTAACCCTGACCCTAATTCTCATTACTAGTCTTAAAGCTAGCCTGATCTCCAGGCTTAACCCTGACCCAAACACTAGCATTAACCTAACCCGAAAACTAGCTGTAACCCGGACCCTAGCCCTAGCCCTAACCCTAACCCTAACCCTGACCCTGACCCTAACCCTAACCCTAACCCTACAATTAGCACTAATGTTAACCCAAATACTAACCCTAACCCTAACTCTAAACCTAATACTAACCCTAACATTATCCTTCACCCTAACCCTAACCCTTTTTTCTAACCTTAGCCCTACCCCCAACCCTAAAGTTAGCCTTAATCCTAGTCCGAACCCTAACCCTGACCCTAATTCTCATCACTAGTCTTAAAGCTAGCTTGATCTCCAGGCTTAACCCTGACCCAAACACTAGCATTAACCTAACCCGAAAACTAGCTGTAACCCGGACCCTAGCCCTAGCCCTAACCCTAACCCTAACCCTGACCCTGACCCTAACCCTAACCCTACAATTAGCACTAATGTTAACCCAAATACTAACCCTAACCCTAACTCTAAACCTAATACTAGTCCTAACCCTAGCCTTTACCCTAACCCTAACCCTATTCCTAACCCTATCCCTACCTCTATCCCCAACACTAACACTGGCCCTAAACCTAACCCTGACCATTCCCTAATCATAACCTTAACCCTAGCCCTAAAACTAGCCCTAACCATAACCCTAACCCTAAATCTAACCTAAACCCTAACCCTAACCCTAACCCTAGCCCTACCTCTAACCCTAAACCTAAACCTAACCCGAGCCTTACCACTAGCCTTAAGGTTAACCCTAACCCTAATACTAGCCCTAACTCTAACCCAAGCCCTAAAACTAGCCCTTACCCTAACCATAACCAGAACCATAACACTAGCCCTAGCCCTAGACCTAACCCAAGCCTTAACCCTAACCCTTACCCTAACCATTCCCCTAGCCCTAGCCATAATACTAAGCCTAATTTTAACCCTAACCTTAACCCTAACCCTAATCCTCATACTAGTTTTAACTTTAGCCCTAACTCTAGTCTTAACCCTAACACTAACTCTAGCCCTAACACTACCCCTAGCCCTAGCCCTAACCCTTGTCTTAATACTAGCGCTAAACCTAACCCTAACCCTAATCCTAACCTAATACTAGTCCTAACCCTAGCCGTTACCCTAACCTTAACCCTATCTCTCACCCTAGCCCTACCCTCAACCATAACACTAGCCCTAAACATAACCCTAACCACAGTCGTAACCATAACTTTAATCCTAACCCTAAAACTAACCCATAACCCTAACCATAAACATAACCTGAGTCCTACCACTAGCCTTAAAGCTAACCCTAACCCTAATACTAGCCCTAAACCTAACTCTAGCCCTGAAACTAGCCCTTACCCTATCCATAACCCTAAACATAAAACTAGCCTTAGCCCTAGACCTAATCCTAGCCTTAACCCTAACCCTTACCCTAACCATACCCCTAGCCCTAGCCATAACGCTAAGCCTAATTTTAACTCTAACCCTAATCCTAACCCTAATCCTCATATTAGTTTTAACTTTAGACCTAACTGTAGCCTTAACCCTAACACTAACCCTAGCCCTAACACGACCCCTAGCCCTAGCCCGAACACTTGTCCTAATACTACCCCTAAACCTAACCCTAACACTAACCCTAAAGTTAGCCCTAATGCTAACTTCAACCCTAAGCCTAAACATACTTCTCATTACTAGTCTTAAACCTGGCGCAAACTCTAGGCTTAACCCTGACCTGAACCCTAACCTTAACCCTAACCCAAAAACTACCCAATACCCGGACCCTAGCCCTAGGCCTTACACTAACCCTAACCCTAACCCTAAACCGATGCCTAACTCTAACCCTATGCATAAGCCTAAGCCTAATATTAGCCCTAAAGGTAACCCTAACCCTAAAGGTAGCCATATACCTAGCCCTAACCATAACGCTAATCCCAATGCTAACCCTACCCCTAACCCTAGTGCAAGCCCTAACACTAACCACAACACTAACCGTAGCCCTAAGCCTCACCCTTACCCTAAACCTAACCCTAACCCTAACCCTTAACCTAACCCTAGCCCTACCCTTAGCACTAACCCTAACCCTAATACTAACCCAAACCCTAACCCCAGTCCTAACCCTAAACCTAATACTAGCCCTAACCCTAGCTAACATTAACCCTGTCCATAACCTTAGCTCTACCCCAACCCTAAACCTAGCCATAAACCTAACCCTAAACCTAGGCCTAAACCTTACCCTAAACCTAGCCCTAAAACTAGCCCTAACCCTAACCCTAATACAAACCCTAACCCTAACTCTAACCCTACCTCCAACCCTAGCTATACCACTAGCCCTAAGGCTAACCTTAACCCTAATACTAGCCCTAACCCTAGCCCTAGCCCTAACACTAACCCTAATCCTAACCCTAACCCAAGAACTAACCATAGGCATATCCCTAGGTCTAATAGTACCCCTAACCCAGCATTAACCCTAACCCTGGCCCTAATCCTAGCCCTAGCTAAATTAAGCCTAGAGTTTGGGCAAGGGTTAAGATTAATATGTGAATGAGGGTTAGGGTTAGGGCTATGGCTAGGGCTAGTTTTAGGGTTAGGGTTAGTTTATGGTTAGGGCTAGTTTTAGAGGTTGGGTTAGGGTTAGGTTTAGGGCTAGAGTTAGGGTTGTGGTTAAGGTTAGAGCTAGGGTTAGGGCCAGGGTTGAGTTTAGGGTTAATGCTAGGGTTAGGGGTACTATTAGAGTTAGGGTTTTGGCTACGGTTAGTTCTTGGGTTAGGGTTAGGATTAGGGTTAGGGCTCTGTTTAGGGCTGGTTTGGGGCTAGACTTAGAGTTAGGGTTAGGGTTTGTGTTAGGGCTAGGTATAGGGGTAGGTTTAAGGATAGGGTTAGGGTTAGGGCTAGTGTTAGGTTTAGCATTTGTCTTAAGTTTAGGGTTAGTGTTGGGGTTTTGTTTTGGGCTAGTATTAGGGCTAGGGTTAAGGCTAGGGTTAGAGCTAGTATTAGGGTTAGTTTAGGCTTAGGGTTAAGGTTAGGGCTAAGGCTAGAGTTAGGGTTAGAGTTAGGGTTAGGGCTAGTGCTAGGGATAGGGTTATGGTTAGGTTTAGGTCTAGGGTTAGGGCAAGGGTTAGAGTTAGGGTTAGCTTTAAAGCTTGGGTTAGGCATAGGGTTAGGGCTTGTATTAGGGTTAAGGCTTGGGTTATGGCTGGGGTTAAGGCTCGTATTAGAGTTAAGTTTAGGGGAAGTGCTAGGGTTAGGTTAGGGCTCTTTTAGGGTTAGAGTTAGGTTTAAGGTTAGTGTTATGGCTAGTATTAGTGTTAGGGTTAGGGCTGGGTTTAGCACTAGGGTTAGGGTTAAGGCTAAGGTTAGGGTTAGGTTTATTGTTAAGGTTATGGCTACGGGTAGGGTTAAGGTTAGCTTTAAGGATTGGGTTAGGGTTAGGGTTAGGGCTCTTTTAGGGTTAGGGTTAGGGTTAGGGTTGTGGTTTGAGTTATGGCTAGGTTTAGGGCTAGTAATAGGGTTAAGGTTAGGGCAAGTTCTAGAGTTAGGTTTCGGCTCTTTTTAGAGTTAGTTAGATTTAAGGCTAGGGTTAGGGCTAGTGTTAGGTCTAGTGTTAAGAGTGAGGGTTAGGGTTACGTCTAGGGTTAGAGCTAGGGGTAGGGTTTGGGTTATGGTTAGGGTTGGTGTTTGGCTAAGGGTAGGGCTAGGGTTAGGGTTAGGCTTAGGGTTAGGGCTCGCTTTAGTGTTAGGTTTAAGGCTTGGGTTTTTGTTAGGTTTAGGGCTAGGCCTATGGTAAGCCTAGGGTTTTGGTTACAGTTAGGGTTAGCGCTAGGGCTTGGGTTAGGGTTAAGTTTAGGGCACATTTTAGGACTGGGTTGGTGCTAGAGTTAGGGTTAGCATTAGGGTTTGTGTTAGGGTTAGGGCTAGGGCTAGGGTTAGGTTTAAGTTTAGCGTTAGGGTTAGGGCTAGTTTTAGGGTTATGATTAGGCTTAAGTTTAGGGTTAGGGTTAGGATTAGGGTTTGGGCTTTTATTAGGGCTAGGGTTAAGGCTATGGTTAGAGCTAGTATTAGGGTTAATTTAGGCTTAGGGTTAACATTAGGGCTAAGCAAGGGTAAGGGTGAGTTAGGGTTAGGTCTAGAGGTAGGGCTAGGGTTTGGGTTAGGGTTAGGGCTAGGTTTAGAGAAAAGATTAGGGTTAGCGTTTGGGTTGGGCTAGGGTTAGGATAAGTGCTAGGGTTAGCGCTAGAGTTAGGGTTATGGTTATGGTTAACGTTAGGGTTAGGTTTAAGGCTGGGGTTAGTTTTGGGATAGGGCTAGTATTAGGGTTAGGGCTAGGGCTGGAGCTAGGGTTAGTGTTAGGGTTAGCTGTAAGGCCTGGGTTAGGGTTAGGGTTAGGATTAGTATTAGTGTTAAGGTCATGGTTAAGGCTAGGGTTAGGGCTAGGTTTATTTTTGGGTTTAGGGCTAGTGTTTGTGTTAAGGTTTAGGGTAGGGATAGGATTTGTGCTAGGGCTAAGTTTAGGGTTAGGTTTAAGTCTAGGTTTAGTTTTGGAACAGGGCTACTATTAGGGTTAGTGTTAAGGCTAGAGCTAGGGCTGGGGTTAAGGATAGAGTTAGGGTTAGGGTTAGCTTTAAGGCTTCAGTTAGGGATAGGGTTAGGGCTAGTGTTAGTGTTAGGGCTAGTGTTAGTGTTAGGGTTAGGATTAGGGCTTGGGTTAAAGCTTGGGTTATGGCTAGGGTTAGGGCTAGTATTGGGGTTAAGGTTAGGTCAAGTGCTAGGGTTAGGTTCAGGCTCCTTTTAGGGTTAGAATTAGGTTTAAGTCTAGGGTTAGGGCTAGTATTAGTGTTAGGGTTAGGTTTAGGGCTCGGGTTAGAGCTGGCTTAAGTTTAGGAGTAAGGTTAGTGTTAGGGTAGGGCGAGTTTTAGGGTTAGGGTTAGGATTATGCTTAAGTTAAGGGTTAGGGCTAGGGTTAGGTTTGTGCTAATATTAGGGCTTCATTTAAGGCTAGGTTTAGTGCTTAGTTTAGAATTAGGGTTAGGGTTAAGGCTAGGGTTAGGTCTAGGGCTAGGTTTAGTGTTAGGGTTAGAGCTAGGTTAAGTTTAGGGTTGGGGTTAGTGCTATGTTAGGGTTGTGGTTTGCGTTTGTGTTAGGGTTAGGTCTAGGGTATGGATAGGGTTAGAGGTAGTGTTTGTTTAGGGTTTGTCTATGGTTTGGGCTAGTATAAGGGTTATAGTTAGGGCTAAGGTTAGGGTTAGGGTTATGACCAGGGTTAAGCATAGGGTTAGGGTTAGTGTTTGGGTTTGGGATAGGGTTAGGTTAGCATTTGTTATCGGGCTAGGGTTAGGATAAGTGCTAGGGTTAGGGCTACGGTTAAGGCTACCTTTAGCGTTAGGATTAGGGTTTGTTTTAAAGTTAGGATACGGCTAGGCTTTGGTCTATGTTTAGGGTTAGGGTACGGCTAGGCTTTGGTCTAGGTTTAGGGTCTAAAGTTAAGGTATGACTAGGCTTTGGTCTAGGTTTAGGGTTAGGTTTAAGGCTGGAGTTAGTTTTGGTATAGGGCAAGTATTAGGGTTAGGGCTAGGGCTAGAGCTAAGGATAGGTTCAGGGCTACCTTTAGCCTTAGCTTTAAAGTTTGGGTTAGGGCTAGGGTTTGGGTTAGTATTAGGGTTAGGGTTAGGGTTATGGCTTGGGTTATGGCTAGGGTTAGGGCTAGTATTAGGGTTAAGGTTAGGGCAAGTGCTAGGGTTAGGTTAAGGCTCTTTTTAGAGTTAGAGTTAGGTTTAAGGCTAGGGTTAGGGCTAGTTTAGGGCTGGTATTAGTGTTAGGGTAAGGGTTAGGTCTAGGGTTAAGGTTAAGGTTAGCATTTGGGTTAGAGCTAGGGCTAGGTTTAGGTTTAGGCTTAGGGTTAGGGGTAGCTTTCAGCTTAGGTTTAGGGCTTGGGTTTTTGTTAAGGTTAGGGCTAGGGCTATGGTTAGGGCTAGGGTATTTGTGAGGTAAGGGTTAGGGCTAGGGCTAGGATTAGGGGTAGGGTTAGGGCTAGGTTTAGGTTGGGTTGGGGCTGGAGTTATGGTTAGTGTTAGGGTTTTTATTAGGGTTAGGGCTAGGGCTAGGGTTAGGTTTAAAGATAGTGATAGGGTTAGGGCTAGTGTTAGGGTTCGGATTAGGCTTAAGTTTAGGATAAGGTTTAGAGTTAGAGTTTGGGCTAGTATTAGGGCTTGGGTTAAGACTAGTATTAGAGTTAGTATTAGGGTTAGTTTAGGCTTAGGATTAAGGTTAGGGCAAAGGCCAGTGTTAGGGTAATAGTTAGGGTTAGGGCTAGTGCTAGGGCTAGGGTTAGGGTTAGGTTTTGGTTTAGGGTTAGGGCTAGGGTTAGGGTTAGCATTTGGGTTAGGGCTATGTTTAGGATAAGTGCTAGGGTTAGGGCTAGGTGTGGCACTAGGTTTAGGATTAGGTTTAGGATTTATGGTAGGTTTGGGGCTATGTTTATTGTTAGTTTTAGGGCTAGGGTTAGGCTTAGGTTTAGGGCTAGGGTTAGGACTACCTTCAGCATTCAGTTTAGGGCTAGGGTTTGTGTTATGGTTAGGGGAAGGGCTAGGGTTTGGGCTAGTGCTAGGGTTAGGTTTAGGTTTAAGGCTAGGGCTAGTTTTGATATAGGGCTAGTATTAGGGTTAGGGCTAGGGCCAGAGCTAGGGCAAGATTTAGGGCTAGAGTTATGGTTAGGGTTACTTTTAAGGCTTGGATTAGAGCTAGGTTTAGGACTTTTATTAGGGTTAGGGTTAGGGATAGGGTAAGGGTTAGGGTTCAGTCTTTAGTTATGGCTAGGGTTAGGGCTAGTGACAGTGGAGTGTCAGGACTTTGCTCCCAGTATGGAAAGGGTTTTCAGTGCCTCAACACTGCTTTAATCCAGATTTCAAAGCCCATAGAGAGGGACTCCAGAGTCTCAGGTCACTCCAGGGTGAGATGCCCCCAAGTTTGAATCATGGGGGATCCCTGGGCTCATGGTCGCCCAGGGTTCTCTTAAAGGACTGCTGGTGGCTTCCTGCTGACCACCCTCCCACTGGGAAGAGGCAGTCTGTGAGCAGAAGTTGACCTGGGGCTGTGGGTGTGAGGCCTTTAATCCAACTTCTATAGATTTGGAATTCACCCCTCTTCTTGGGAGCTAAGTAGCCAGCCAGTGTAGCTCATAGGTGAGGCGAACTAGTGCCTGGGGAACAAGGGGGAAAATCACATGAACAAGGGGTGGGTCCCTATAATCAGTTTAAAGTGTTCATATCATGAATGGGGAGGGGACAGGTGGTGAGTCAGAAGTGCTGAGGTGACCAAGGATATGGTCTGGCCCAGGTGAAATGCTGGAAATGCTCTGGTGGATAATGGCTTGGGTACCAGGGAGCTGCTGGGTGGAAGTGCTGATGTCATCAAGGAATAGGGGCCACATGGACATAATAAGGTGGGTTAGGTTTTGGGGCCCAGGTACCAGCCGGGAGTGGTGACATCATCAAGGGGGAGGGGCCACGTGGAGAGGCTGAAGTGCTCAGGTCCTTATGGGTTTGGGGCCTGAGGACAGGCCTGAAGTGTTGACGTCATCAAGCGGTAGCTGCCTCCGTGAGAGCTGAAGTATTCAGGAGATTAATATTTTAGTGAGGGCACATGGTGAGACTGCTGATGTCAACAGGGGAGGGGCGTCATGGACAGCCAGAAGTGGTAATGAGGCTGAGTTATGGGACTTGTCCCAGTGAACAGCCAAAAATCCTCAGGTACACCAGGGCTTGCTGCCAGGTCAACAGCAGGAAGTGGTCAAGTGTTAAGTCTGGTAGAGCCAAGTGATTGCATTGGAGAATCCCAAGGGATTTGAAACTTCCCAACCGTCTGAGGTCCATACTCTGGCAGGCAGGCAGAAGGTACCTATCGACAGGAAAGGGTGATCCCCTTTAATTAAGCCAAAGGTTGGCCCTTAGGGCACGGGTAACTGCAAGTGACCCTGGAGTGTCAGGACTTTGCTTCCAGTATGGAAACGGTTTTCATGGCCTCAACAAAGCTTTTATTCCGGATTTCAAAGCCCATAGGCAGGGTTTCCAGAGACCCAGGACACTCCAAGGTGAGATGCACCCATGTTTGGGAGCATGGTGGAATCCCTGGGCTCATAGATGTCCAGGTTTGTCTTAAGGAGTGATGGTACCTCCCTGCTAGTCACTCTCCACCCTTGGAAGAGGCAGTCTATGAGCAGAAGTTGACCTGGGCTATGGGTGTGAGGCCTTTAAGCCAACTACCAGAGATTGGGAAGTTACCCCTGTTCTTAGGAGCTAAGTAGCCAGCGAGTGTTGCTCATAGGTGAGGCGAACTAGAGCCTGGGAAGCAGCGGGAAATAGTCACATGAACAGGGGTGGGGCTTGGTAACCAGTTTAAAGTGTTCATATCATCAGTGGGGAGGGGCCAGGTGGAGAGTCAGAAATGCTTAGGTGACCAAAGAAATGGTCTGGCCCAGGTGAAGTACTGGAAGTGCTCTGGTGAATAAGGGATTGGGGACAAGGGAGCAGCTCGCCGGAATCTCTGATGTCATCGAGGGGAAGGGGCCATGTGGACAACCTGAAAGTTCTAAGGTGTGTTAGGGTTTGGGGCCCGTGAACGAACAGGTAGTGCAGAGGTCATCAATTGTGAGGGGCCACATGGAGAGCCCGAAGTGTTCAGGTGGTTAAGGTATAGGAGCCCAGAAGGTTCTGAGACTGCTGACATCATCAAGGGTAAGGGTGTCATTGACAGCCAGAAGTGATAATGATGTGGAGTGGTTGGGCGTGTCCCAGTGAACAGCCAGAATCCTCAGGTACAGCAGGGCTTGCTGCAAGGTCAACAGCTGTAAGTGGTCAAGTGTTAAGGCTGGTATAGCCAGGTGAATGCATTGGAGAATCCCAAGAGGTGGGAAACTCCCCACCTTTCTGAGGTCCATTCTCTGGAAGGCAGGGAGAAGGTACATGTCTTCAGAAAAGGGCTTTCCCCATGAATTAAGCAAAAAGCTGGCCCTCATAGCATGGGGAACTGTAAGTGACCCTGGAGTGTCAGGATTTTTCTTGCAGTATTGAAAGGGTTTTCAGGGCCTCACCACTGTTTTTTTTTATTTCAAAGCCCATAGGTTTTGGGGCCAGGGACAGGCCCATGGGCTGGAAGCACTGATGTTCTCAAGGTGGACAGCCAAGTGGACAGCCAGAAGTGCTAAGGTAGGTTAGAGTTTGGATTCCAGGAACCAGCAGGGAGTACGGACGTCATTAAGATTTAGGGTCTATGTGGAGAGGCTGAAGTGCTCATGTGGTTATGGTTTTGGGGCCTGGGGACCAGCCCGAAGTGCTGACGTCATGAAGGGTGAGGGGCCACGTGGAGAGCACCAACTGTTCAGGTGGTTAAGATTTTTGGGCTGGCACCGGCTGAGACTGCTGATGTCATCAAGGGGAGGGGACACAGGGACAGCCAGAAGTGGGAATAAGGCCCAGTGCTTGGGCTTTTCCCAGTGAACAGTCAGAAATCCTCAGGTAGACCAGGGCTTGCAGCGAGGTCAACAGTTGGAAGTGGTCAAGTGTTAATGCTGGTACAGCCAGGTGATTGCATTGGAGGATCCCACAAGGTAGAAAAATCCCCAACTTTCTGAGGTCCATATCCCGAAAGGCAGCAAGAAGGTACCTATCCCCAGAAAATGGCGTTCCCCATGAATTAAGCAAAATGCTGGCCCTCATAGCATGGGGAACTGTAAGTGACCCTGGAGTGTCAGGACATTGCTGCCAGTATGGAAAGCCTTTTCAAGGCCTCAATACTGCTTTTTCCTGGATTTCAAAGTCCAGAAGCAGGGCTCTCTGCGTTGCAGGACTGTCCAGAATGAGATGCTCCTATGATGGGAAGCATGGGGCATCCCTAATGCTCATGTTCACACATGATTATCTGAAAGTAATGCTGGCTGTCCCCTTCTTGCCATCCTCTCCAACGGTCATTGGGCAGTCTGTGAGCATAAGGTGACCTGGGGCTCTGGGTGTTAGGCCCTTAAGCCAACTTCCAGGGATTGGAATGTCACCCCTTTTCTTAGCTGGCCAGTGTGGCTTAATGGTCAGGCAAACTAGGGCCTAGGGAACAGACAGAAATGGTCACGAGAACTAGGGGTGGGGCAGGATGACCAGATTAAAATGTTTATATCATCAATGGGGAGGGGCCAGGTGGAGACCCGTGGGGAGCTGAGGAGACTAAGTATATGGGCTGACCCTGGTGAACAGCTGTGAGTGCTCTGTTTGACAAGGTGTTGGGGACCGGGGACCAGCCTGAAGTGCTGATGTCTTCAAGGGGCAGGGGCCACCTGTAGAGTCCGACGTTCTCAGGTTGTTAAGGGTTTGGGGCCTGGAGACCTGCCGGAAGTGCTGATGTCATCAAAGGGTAGGGGCCATTTGTACAGACTGAAGTGCCTAAGGTGGTTATGGGTTTGGTGCCCTGGGACCTGCCAGAAGTGCTGCCATCATCAATGACTGGGGATTCGTGGACAGCCATTATTGTTGATGAACCCCAATAGTTTGGCTTGGCCCAGTGCAGTGCTGGAAGTTCTCAGGTGGCCAACGGCTTGCTGTCAGGTCAACAGGTGGAGGTGGTCAAGTGTAAAGGCTAGTAGACCCTGGTGAATGCTCTTCTAGAGGGACCCAAGAGTTGTCAAACGTCCCAGTTTTCCTTGTTCCATACTCTGGAAGGCAGCCAGAAGGTACCTGTCCTCAGCGAAGTGCGTTCCCCATGAATTAAGCAAAAAGCTGGTCCTCTGTTCACGATGTAATTTAAGTGACCATGGCGGGGGCAGGTCTTTGCTCCCAGTATGGAAAGGGTCTTCAGGGCCTCAACACTGCTGTTTTCCAGATTTTAAAGTCCAGAGGCAGGACTGTCTGCATTGCAGGTCATTCCAGAATGAGATGCTCCTATGATGGGGATCATGGTTCGTGCCTGTGTTTATGTACACCCATGATTCTCTTAAAAGTGTGTTGGTGGCCCACCCTCTCCACCAGGTATTCAGCAGTCTGTGAACTTAAGGTGATCTGGGGCTCTGGGTGTTACGCCCTTAAGCCAACTTCCAGAGATTGGAAAGTCACCACTTTTCTTAGGAAGTAAGTAGCTGGCCAGTGTTGATCATTAGTCAGGCGAACAATGCCTGGGGAGCAGCCAGAAATAGTCATGTGAACAAGGTTTAGGGCCAGGTGATCAGCTTAATGTGTGCTGGTGGCCCACCCTCTCCAATGGGTATTTGGCAGTCCTGGATTGTGAGAGGGAAGATGGACAACCCTGGAGGGGTCCCAGATTGGAGAGGATGCAGGCTGGGCTGAGGGACACACACCCCCATGCAAGAATTTTGTGCACCGGGCCTCTAGTGTGTGTGTGTGTGTGTGTGTGTGTGTGTATTTATACATATAAAATTTAATATATATGTTTTTAATATATATTAAAGGCCCAGTGGGTGCATGAATTTGTGCATGGGTGGGGTCCGGCCAGCCTGGCCAAGGGGAGGGGACATGGGTGGTTGGCCAGCCTGACTGCTGGTCAAGGGGAAAATTTGCATGTTAGCTTTTTATAATATAGGATATACACTGAGTGGCCAGATTACTATGCATTCAGAGATCATAATAATCTGGCCACTCTGTATATTTTGAGCATAAATTATTTTCAAATACTTTCCATGGTGAAAGCTGTAGTACAGATTACATAATGCCCAGTGAGTGCTCTTAGAAAGTTAACTGCTCACAGGTGCCAGCTTAAATCCTGATGAGCTATGCACTCTAATGTGGGGCGCTCTCAATGGACAGCCAATCTTCTTTTGTTCCTTTGCTATTTTAAAAAGGAAAAAATATTGCCTCTTGACTTCCATAATTCTGTTGATGGGTGAGTAGGGCAATGGCTGGCTCCGAATCAAACTTACTTTGTCTTTCTATGAGGTATGTGGCCCTTCCATGAATGTTGTCAGCAATAAAGTGACCTGTTCTAATCTATATATTTGGATTGAGAACTTGAAAATGTAGAGCAGGCTTTGTAATTATACTAGAGGCCCAGTGAATGAAATTCATGCATGAGGGGGGTGTCCCTAAGCCCAGCCTGCATCCTCTCCAATCTGGAACCCCTCAAGGGATGTCCGACTGCCTGTTTAGGACCAATGCTGGTAGAATCGGGCCTAAATGGGCAGTCGGACATCCCTCTCACAATCCTTGACTGCTGGCTCCCAACTGCTCATCTGCCTGCCTTCCTGATTGCCCCTAACCGCTTCTGCCAGCCAGCCTGATCACCCCCTAGCCTCTCCCCTGCCAGCCTGGTTGATGCCTAACTGCCCACCTGCCAGCCTGCTTACCTCTAACTGCCCTCCCTTGCAGGACTGGTCACCCCTCCCCTGTAGGCCAGGCCCCTCCCCCAACTGCTCTCCCCTGCAGACCTGGGTCCCCCCAACTGCCATTCCCTGTCAATCCCATTACCCCCAACTTCCCTCCTCTGCCAGCCTGGTCACCCCTAACTGCCTTCCCCTGCTGGCTTGATCACCCCCAACTGCCCTCCCTTGCAGACCTGGTCCCTCCCAACTCCCCTCCCTTGCTGGCCATCTTCTGTCCACATGGGGGCAGCCATCTGTGATCACATGTTGCAGGCATCTTGTGTGTTGGAGTGTCAGTCAATTTGCATATTACTCTTTTATTAGATAGGATAGAGGCCTGGTACATGGGTGGGGGCCAGCTGATTTGTCCTGAAGGGTGTCCCAGATGAGGGTGGGGGTTCTCTTGGGGCATGGGGTGACCTGGGTGATGAGCCTCTGGTAGTTTGCAGGTCAACCACGCACCCCAGAGACCCAAGCAGAGGCCCTGGTATCTGGGATTTACTTATCTTCTATAATTGAAACTTTGTAGCCTTGTGCAGAGGCCTGGGCTGGCCAGGGAGTGCAGTAAAGTTTGGCTTCTTCCATTTCCAGGGAAACCCAATCCTCCTGCTCTCTCAGTGTTTCAGCCTTCTTGGTTGAGTTAATTTGCATACTCACTCCTGATTGGCTGGTGGGCGTGGCTGGTGGGTGTAGCAGAAATACGGTCAATTTGCATATCACTCTTTCATTAGATAGGATGGATGTCATTTCTGTGACCCTGAAATAAAAAGTAGAATAAATTATATTGTATCCTATATTCATGGATTGGAAACTGAGCATTCTTAGTCACTGATTTAGGTGACTAGGCAATTAACAAAAAATTTCAAGTTAAAAAACAAGTTATGCTATATGGTGTAAGAATATTCTTTTCCAAATTTTCCTTTCAGATTTATTGTAAAATAGACAATGTTACTGTGCTGCTTTTTATATAAAAAGTCATTATATATTGTAGAAAAATATTTTATTCAAAGATTAGAATTGAAAGAGTAATACTTTAAAAAATAAAGAAGTGACACATGAGGTTCCCCTTACTCCTCCATTATAAAGATATTTTGGAATCCAAAGTGCCCTTGTGTCTCTTGATGTTAATGACTTCGTATTTTTATCTTCAAAATCCTTAGCAATTAATGGCAAAAAAACCAAACCAAACAAACAAACAAAACACAAACAAAAGCTAAATGCATGTGTTTCAAGAGAAAATAAATAATAAATAAATAAAGTTTCAAAGAGTGCCAAAATTTTGCATTGGATGTACTGATTTTAAGCTCATTGTTAAGAAATAAAAATTGTCTCCCATTCCTTTCTAAAAGATTTAGTTGGAAAAAACTGGTGTAAGAAGAGAACTTTACCAGGAGTTTCTTTTTAAGTTTTTAAAATTCTTTATTGTTTAAAGTATTATATATGTCTCCATTTCCTCAATTGGCCTCTCCCTTGTTGCTCCCTCCCACGGCCACCCCCCAGCACATGCCCTCACTCCCTATTGTCTGTGTCCATTGGTTATACTTATATTCATACATACAAATCTTTTGGTTAATCTCTTCCATCACCCTCCCACCCTCCCCTGCCTTCCCTCTGAGGCTGGATGGTCTGTTCGATGCTGCTTCTAAGTCTCTGGATCTATTTTTGTTCATCAGTTTGTTGTTCATTTTATTTCATGAGTGAGTGAGATAATGTGATATTTATCTTTCTCTTCAGGACCTTCCATGCTGTTGCGAACGGTAGGAGTTCCTTCCTTTTTATAGCAGTATAGTATTTCACTGTGTAGATGTACCACAGTTTTTTAATCCACTTATCTGCTGATGGACACTTAGGTTGTTTCCAAATCTTAGCTATTGTAAATTGTTCTGCTATGACCATATGGATGCATATATTCTTTCGGATTGGTGTTTCTAGTTTCTTGGAATATAGTCCTAGAAGTGGGATCACTGGGTTAAATGGCAGTTCCATTTTTAGATTTTGAGGAAACTCCATACTGTTCTCCACAGTGGCTGCACCAGTCTGCATTATCACCAGCAGTGCATGAGGGTCCCTTTTTCTCTGCATCCTGCCAACACTTGTCATTTGTTGATGATTGCCATTCTGGCAGGTGTGAGATGGTACATCATTGTCGTTTTGATTTGCATCTCTCAGATGATTAGTGACTTTGAGCATGTTTTCATATGTCTCTTGGCCTTCCTTCTGTCCTCCTATGAAAAATATCTATTTAGATCTGTTGCCATCTTTTTTAAATTGGGTTGTTTGTCTTCCTTTTGTTAATTTGTATGAGTTACCTGTAAATGATGGAGATTAAACTCTTATCGGTGATAACATTGGCAAATATGTTCTTCCATGCAGTGGGCTTTCTCATTGTTTTCTTTTGCTGTGCATAAGCTTTTTATTTTGATGTAGTCCCATTTGTTTATTTTCTCTTTAGTTTTCATTGCCCTTGGAGCTATATCAGTGAAGATATTGCTTTGGCATATGTCTGAGATTTTGCTGCCTGTGGATTCCTCTAATATTTTTCTAGTTGTCTATCTTACATTTAAGTCCTTTATCCATTTTGAGTTTGTTTTTGTGTATGATGTAAGTTGGTGGTCTAGTTTCATTTTATTGCATTTATCTGTCCAATTACCCCAACACCATTTATTGAAGAGACTGTTTTGACTCCATTGTATGTTCTTGCCTCCTTTGTCAAATATTAATGGAACATAATGGCTTGGGTCAAATTCTGGGTTCTCTACTCTGTTCCATTGATCTATGTGTCTGTTCAAGTGCCAGTAACGGAATTTTTGACAGCAGTGAGTTTGTAATACAGCTTGATATCTGGTATTGAGATCCCTCCTACTTGGTTCTTCTTTCTCAGGATTGTTGCAGCTATTTGGAGTCTTTTTTTTTTCTATCCCAGATGAATTTTTGGAGAGTTCGTTTTAGGACTGTGAAATATGCCATTGGCACTTTAATGGGGAGTGCATTGAATCTATAGATTGCTTTGGCTAGTATGGACATTTTAATGATGTTGATTCTATGGTATGTTCTTCCATCTGTTTATGTCTTCCTCTATCTATTTTTTCAGTGTCCTGTAGTTTTGTGAGTACAGGTCTTTTACCTCCTCAGTTAACTTTATTGCTAGGTATCTAAATGTTTTTTGTGCAATGGTAAATGGGATTTTATAAACCTCTCTTTCGGTAAGTTCACTATTGGTGTATAACAATTCCATAGATTTCCTGGCATTAATTTTGTATCCTGCTACATTGCCAAATTCATTTATTAAGTCTAATGGAGTGTGGGTTTTTTACGTACACCATCATGTTACCTGCGAATAATTGGAGCTTTATGCATTCTTTCCCAATTTGGATATCTTTTCTTTCTTCTTCTTGTCTAATTGCTATGACTAGCACTTCTGGGACTATATGGAACAGGAGTGGTGACAGTGTGCATCCCTGTCTTGTTCCTGTTCTTAGGGGAAATGATTTTAGTTTTTGCCCATTGAGTATGCTGTTGGCTGAGGTTTGTCTTATAAGGAAGGCTTTTATTATGTTGATGTATGATTCCTCTATGCCCACTTTGCTGAGGGTTTTTATCAAGAAAGAGTGTTAGATTTTGTCAAAAGCCTTTTCTGCAGCAATTGATATGACTGGGTGATTTTTGTCTCTCACTTTGTATATGTGATATATCACGTTGTTTGATTTGTGGATATTATACTAGCCTTGCATCCCTAGAATTAATCCCACTTGGTCATGGTGTATGCTCTTTTGAATGTAACGCTGGATCCAATTTGCTAGAATTTTGTTGAGTATATTAGCATCTTTGTTCACCAAGGATATTATCCTGTAATTCTCTTTCTTTGGGTGTCTTTATTTGCTTTTGAGATTAGGGTAATGCTGGCTACATAGAAAATGCTTGGAAGTGTTCCTTCCTCTTGAATTTTTTGGAATAGTCTCAGGAGGATAATTTTAGTTTTTGAATGTTTGGTAAAACTCCCCTGTGAAACTGTCCAGCTCAGCGCTTTTGTTTGCTGGAAGTTTTTGATGACTGCTTCAATTTCCTCCATAGTTATTGGACTTTTCAGATTTTTTTATTCTTCCTGATTGAGATTTCGAAGGTTGTACTTTTCTAGGAACATGTCCATTTCCTCTAGGTTGTCCAGTTTGTTGTAATGAAGTTGTTCATAGTATCTTTTTTATAATCTTTATATTTCTGTGGGGTTGGTTATTACTTCACTTCTATCATTTCTGATTTTGTTTATTTGGGCCATCTCTCTTTACCTCTAGGTGGTCCTCGCTAGAAATTCAACAATCTTGTGTATCTTCTCAAAGAAATTGCTCTTGGTTTTATTGATTTTTGTTTCCTCTGTGCCATTTATTTCTCCTCTGATGTTTATTATCTCCTTCCTTCTGATTACTCTGGACTATTCTTGTTGCTCTCTTTTTAATTCTTTAAGTTTAGGGTTAGATAATATATTACCTGTTTTTCTTGTTTTCTGAGGTAGACCTGTGGTGCTATGAATTTCCTTCTCCCTGCTGCTTTCAATGTGTCTCATTATTTTTGGATTGTTGTGTTTTCACTGTCATTTGTTTCCAGTATGTTTTTGTATTTCTTATTTGATCTCTTCGGTAACACAATCAATGTTTAGTAACATGCTATTTGGCCTCCAAGTGTTTGATTTTTATAAAATTGTTTTTATTGTAGTTGATTTCTAATTTTATGCCATTGTGATCTGAGAAGATTCTTGATGTGATTTCAAACTTCTTGAATTTGTAGAGACTTAGCCTATGTCTTAATATGTGGTCTATGGAAATGTTCCATGTGCACTTGAGAAGAATGTATATACCCTAGCTATGGGATGAAATGTTCTGAAGATGTCAATTAATTACAACTGATCTAGTAAGTTCTTCAGATTGCTGTTTCTTTGTTGATTTTTTGGCTAGATTTATCCAGTGTTGTCAATGGGATATTAAAGTTCACTACTATGAATGTATTGCTGTGGATTTCTTTCTTAATATCTTCCAGAAGTGTTTTATGTATTTGAATGCTTCTGCACTGGGTGCATATATTTTTACCAGAGTGATATCCTCATGTTGTACCAATCCCTTTAGTATTATGAAGTAGACTTCCTTACCTTTTGTTATGCCTTTCATTTTGAGGTCTATTTGTGATAAATAAGTATTGCTACCCGAGGGTTTTTTTTTTTTTTCATTTGTAGAACCTTAATTTCTCTAGTGTAGTGATCAGACACCAAATGTTAGTATCTAACAAACTGTATAAAGTTGGATAGTCTTTACAATAGAAAAAAATTACATTTGTAGAGATTGTATATATGGACAAACGATGAATCAACACTAAGAATTCACAGTGATAGAGCTGGAATCACTGGATAAAAATGAATCAAACTGAGAATTCACAACGAAAGAACAGGGAAATATTTAGGAAGTTTCCTGAAACAGTAGGAATACTTGTTCATAGAGTGTTCATATCTGAAGGACTCTGTTTAGTCAGTGGGAAATTGTGTTCAAAGAGCAGAGAAGTGAGTGCGATCCTGTTTACTTTTTAATTCAGTGTAAAAGAGTTGGCGTTTGGGGAACAATGTTGGTGAAATATAAATTCATATTCATAGAGCTGATATAACATTATAAAAGTGTTCAAACCTCATAAATCAAAATGATTATCAAGCTGGTGTTCAAACTAGTAAAAATTTACATTCAAAGTCTAGTATATTTGGCTAAACACTGTATAAATACTTGGAATTCACAGTGAATCAGCTTGAATCACTGCAGAAAATTGAATCAAACACTGAAATTCTCAATGAAATGCTAGGGAAATATTGAGGAAGCTGTTTTGAATTTATAAATCAGTCTAAATGAGTTGGCGAATTTGAAAGAAGTTTGGGTAAATACTTAAACTTTCATTTTCATGGGGCTCACATTCCTGTAACAAAATGTGGAAACTCTGAGAACTCACAATGACAGACCAGGGAAATGTCTAGGAATGTGTCTGAAACACTTGGAATACATTTGTAGAACCTTAATATCTAGTGCAGTGTGGAAATACCTCGTATTCAAATTCAAAGAGCTGTGAAAGGTAGGATAGTCTTTAAAATAGATAAAATTTACATTTGGAGAGCTTGTATATATGGCAAAACGATGAATCAACACTTGGAATTCACAGTGATAGAGCTGGAATGTCTGGACAACAATGAATCAAACACTGAGAATTCACAACGAAAGAATAGGGAAATATTTAGAATATTACCTGAAACAGTAAGAATATATGTTTATAGAGCCTTAATATCTGAAGGGTGCTGTTTAGTCAGTGGGAAATTGTGTTCAAAGAGCAGAGAAGTGAGTGCAATACTGTTTACTTTTGCAATTCCGTGTAAAAGAGTTGGCGTTTTAGGAAGAATGGTAGTGAAACATAAATTCATTTCCATAGAGCTGATATAACAGCAATAAAGTAATCAAAACTCTTAGAAATCAAACTGGTATTCAATCTAGTGTTCAAAGTAGTAGTAATTTTCATTTAAAGTCTGGTATATTTGGCTAAACGCTGTATAAATACTTGGAAGTCACAGTGATTCAGCTTACATCACTGGAGAAAAGTGAATCAAACACTGAAATTCACAATGAAAGCCTAGGGAAATATTGAGGAAGGTGCCTGAAAGAGTAGGAAAACAAGTTGATAGAGCCTTAATACCTGAAGGACATTGATTAGTTACTGGGACATTATGTTCAAAGCCCAGAGAAGTGAGTGCGATACTGTTTACTTTTACAATTCAGTTTAAAAGAGTTGGCATTTTAGGAAGAATGTTGGTGAAACATAAATTCATTTTCATACAGCTGATATAACACTACAAAAGTATTCAAAACTCTTAGAAATTAAAATGATAGTCAAGCTAGTGTTCAAAGTAGTAATAATTTACATTGAAAGTCTGGTATATTTGGCAAAATGCTCTATAAATACTTAGAATTCACAGTGATTCAGATGAATCACTGGACAAAGTGAATCAAACACAGAGAATTCACAAGGAAAGTATACAAAAATATTTAGGAAGCTGCTTAAAAGAGTTGGAATACATGTTCATAGAGCCTTAATATGTGAAGGGCGCAGTTTCACCACTGGGAAATTGTGTTCAAAGGACAGAGAAATGAGTGCGGTACTCTTTACTTTTATAATTCAGTCTAAATGAGTTGGTGTTTTAGGAAGAAAGTTGGTGAAACATAAATTCATTTTTTTTCTTTTCCATTTTTTCAATTAAGGTATTATATGTGTACATATCTTACCATTGTCCCCCCCCCAACCCCACTCCCATACATGCCCTCAGCCCCCAATGTTTTGCATCCATTGGTTATTCTTATATGCATGCATATAAGTCCTTTGGTTGATCTCTTATTTCCCCCACCTCTCCCTAACCTTCCCACTGTAATTTGACAGTCTGTTTGATGCTTTACTGCCTCTGTATCTATCTTTTTGTTCATCAGTTTATAATGTGTTTTTTATTATCCACAAATGAGGGAGGTGAGATCATGTGGTATTTTTCTTTCATAGACTGGCTTATTTCACTTAGCATAAATGTTCTCCAATTCCATCCAGGTTGCTACAAATGGTAAGAATTCCTTCTTTTTTATGGCAGCATAGTATTCCATTGTGTAGATGTACCATAATTTTCTGATCCAGTCACCTGTTGACGGGCACCTAGGCTGTTTCCAAATCTTAGCTATTGTAGATTGTGCTGCTATGAACATAGGGGTGCATATATCCTTTCTGATTGGTGTTTCTAGTTTCTTAGGATATATTCCTTGGAGTGGTGTTACTGGGTCAAATGGGATTTCCATTTTCAGTTTTTGAGGAAACTCCATACTGTTCTCCACAGTGGCTGCACCAGTCTGCATTCCCACCAGCAGTGCACGAGGGTTCCTTTTTCTCGCCAACACTTGTCGTTTGTTGATTTGTTGATGATAGCCATTCTGACAGGTGTGAGATGATACCGCATTGTCATTTTGATTTGCATCTCTCTGATAATTAGTGACTTTAAGCATGTTTTCATGTGTCTCTTGGCCTTCCTTCTGTCTTCTTTCGAAAAGATTCTCTTCAGGTCCATACCCCATTTTTTTTATTGAACCATTTATCTTCCTTTCATTAAGTTGTATAAGCTGCCTATAGATGTTGGAGATTAAACCTTTATCAGTGATAACATTTGCAAATATGTTTTCCCATCCAGTGGGGTTTCTTGTTGTTTTATTGATGGTTTCTTTTGCTGTGAAAAGGCTTTTTATTTTGATGTAGTCCCATTTGTTTATTTTCTCTTTAGCTTCCATTGCCCTAAGCGTAGTATCAGTGAAGAAGTTCTTTCGGCATATGTCTGAGATTTTGCTGCCTATGGATTCCTCTAGTATTTTTATGGTTTCCCATCTTATGTTTAAGTCCTGTATCCATTTTGAGTTTATTTTTGTGTATGGTGTAAGTCGGTGATCTAGTTTCATTTTTTTGCATGAATCTGTCCAATTTTCCCAACACAATTTATTGAAGAGACTGTCTTGACTCCACTGTATGTTCATGCCTCCTTTGTCAAATATTAATTGAGCATAGTGGTTTGGGTTGATATCTGGATTTTCTATTTTATTCCATTGGTCTATATGTCTGTTCTTGTGCCAGTACCAGGCTGTTTTGAGAACAGTGGCTTTGTAATACGGCTTGAAATCTGGTATTGAGATCCCTCCTACTTTATTCTTCTTTCTCAGGATTGCTGTGGCTATTCGGGGTCTTTTTTTTTTTTTAATTCCAGATGAATTTTTGAAGAGTTCTTTCTAGGTCTGTGAAATATGCCATTGGTATTTTAATGGGGAGTGCATTGAATCTATAGATTGCTTTGGGTAGTATGGACATTTTCATGATGTTGAGTCTACCAATCCATGAACATGGTATGTGTTCTTCCATCTGTTTACGTCTTCCTCTATCTCTTTTTTCACTGCCCTGTAGTTTTCCACATATAGGTCTTTTACCTCCTTGGTTAAGTTTATTCCTAGGTATCTTAATTTTTTTTGGTGCGATGGTAAATGGGATTGCTTTTTTAGTCTCTCTTTCTGTAAATTCATTATTGGTGTATAGAAATGCCATAGATTTCTTGGCGTTCATTTTGTATCCTGCTACATTGCCGAGTTCATTTATTAAGTCTGTTGGTTTTTTGATGGAGTCTTTCAGGTTTTTTATGTACAATATCATGTCATCTGCAAATAAGGACAGCTTTACTTCTTCTTTTCCAATGTGGATGGCTTTTATTTCTTCTTCTTGTCTAATTGAAATGGCTAATACTTCCAGTACTATGTTGAACAGGAGTGGTGAGAGTGGGCATCCCTGTCTTGTTCCTGTTCTTAGGGGAAATGGTTTTAGTTTTTGCCCATTGAGTTTGATGTTAGCTGTGGGTTTACCATATATAGCTTTTATTATGTTGAGGTATGATCCTTCTATTCCTACCTTGTTGAGAGTTTTTATCCAGAAAGGGTGTTGGATTTTGTCAAATGCTTTTTCTGCATCAATTGATAGGACTATGTGGTTTTTATCTCTCAATTTGTTCATGTGATGTATCACGTTTATTGATTTGTGGATATTGTACCATCCTTGCATTCCTGGGATAAATCCTACTTGGTCATGGTGTATTATCTTTCTGATGTACTGCTGGATCCGATTTGCTAGAATTTTGTTGAGGATTTTGGCATCTACGTTCATGGGGGATATTGGCCTGTAATTCTCTTTCATTGTGTTGTCTTTATCTGGTTTTGGTATTAGAGTGATGCTGGCTTTGTAGAAGGAACTTGGAAGTGTTCCTTCCTCTTCAATTTTTTGGAATAGTCTGAGGAAGATAGGTTTTAGTTCTTCCTTGAATGTTTGGTAAAACTCTCCTGTGAAGCCGTCTGGCCCCAGGCTTTTGTTTGCTGGAAGCTTTTGGATTACTGCTTCGATTTCTTCCATAGTTACTGGCATATGGAGCTATTTAGAGTCTTCCTGATTGAGTTTTGGAAGGTTATGTTTTTCTAGGAATATGTCCATTTCCTCCAGTTTGCCAGTTTGTTGGAATAGAGTTGTTCGTAGCATTTATTAACAATCCTTTGTATTTCAGCGGGATCTGTTGTTATTTCACCTCTTTCATTTCTGATTTTGTTTATTTGGGTCCTCTCTCTTTGCTTCTTGGTGAGCCTTGCTAGGGGTTCATCAATCTTGTTTATCCTTTCAAAGAACCAGCTCTTGCTTTATTCATCTTTTGTATTGTTTCTTTGGTCTCAATGTCATTTATCTTCTCTCTGATCTTTATTGTTTCCTTCCTTCTGCTTATGTTGGGCTTTTCTTTTTGCTCTTTTTCTAACTCTTTGAGTTGTAGGGTTAGGTAATTTATTACCATTGTTTCTTGTTTTTTGCAGTATGCTTGTAGAACTATGAACTTCCCTCTCAAGACTGTTTTTGCTGTGTCTCATAGATTTGGGATTGTTGTGTTTTCATTGTCATTTTTTGCCATGATGTTTTTATTTCTTCCTTGATCTCTCTGGTAACCCACTCATTGTTTAATAGCATGCTGTTTAGTCTCCATGTGTTTGACTTCTTTGGATTGTTTTTATTGTAGTTGATTTCCAGTTTTATGCCACTGTGGTCTGAGAAGATGCTTGATATGATTTCTATCTTCTTGAATTTGAAGAGACTTTGCCAATGTCCCAACATATGGTCTATCTTTGGAAATGAGCCATGTGCACTTGAGAAGAATTTATATTCCGTGGTTTTGGGGTGAAATGTCTTGAAGATGTCAATTAATTCCATCTGGTCTAGTGAGTCATTTAGGATTGATGTTTCTTTGCTGATTTTTTGTTTTGAGGATGTGTCCAATGGTGATAGTGGGGTATTAAAGTCTCCTACGATGATTGTATTGCTGTTAATCTCTCCCTTGATGTTCTCCAGGTGGTTTTATTTTATGTATTTGGTTGCTCCTGTATTGGGTGCATATATGTTTACCAGAGTTATTTCTTCTTGTTGGATTGCTCCCTTTAGTATTATGAAGTGGCCTTCCTTATCTCTTGTTATGTCCTTCAGTTTGAGATCTAATTTTTCAGATATAAGTATTGCTACCCCAGCTTTTTTTTTTTTCATTTCCATTCACCTGGAAAACATTTTTCCATCCCTTCACCCTCAGTCTGTGTGTGTATTTTTTTCTGAGGTGGGTTTCTTATAGACAGCAGATATATGGGTCATGTTTTCTTATCCAGTCAGTTACCCTATGTCTTCTGATTGGGGCATTTAATTCATTTACATTTAAAGTTATTATTGATAGGTACTTATTTGTCACCATTTTTATTCTTTACCCCTGTGTTCCTTCTGCACTTCCATTTTCTTTTTCTTTTTCTTTTTTTTTACAGCAGACCCTTTAGCATTTCTTGCATTGCTGGTTTGGTGGTAATAAATTCCCTTAGTCCTTTTTTGTCTGTGAAGCTCCTGATTTCACCTTCAATTTTGATTGATAACCTTGCTGGGTACAGTATTCTTGGATTCAGACCCTTCCTTTGCATGACTTTGTATATTTCATTCCATTCCCTTCTGGCCTGATGAGTTTCTGTTGAAAAATCAGTTGCTAGTCTGATGGGGGTTCCTCTGTATGTAACTTTCTGTCTCTCTCTGGACCCTTTTAAGATTCTTACTTGGTCGTTGGGGTTTGCCAATATAATTATAATGTGCCGTGGTCTTGGTCTTTTGTGGTTCATTTTGCTTGGGACTCTGTGAGCTTCTTGGATTTGTGGGGTTTTTTTCTTCCCTATATCAGGGAAGTTTTCTGTCATTATTTCTTCAAACAGGTTTTCTATTCCTTGCTCAGTTTCCTTTCCTTCTGGAACTCCTATTATGTGGATGTTGTTTTGTTTTGTGTTGTTCAAAAGTTCCCTTAGGCTCTCTTCCTGCATTTAATTTTTTTTTTTCTAGAAGCTGGTGTACTTGGGTATTTTTTTTCCATCTTGTCTTCTAGCTCACTGATGCGGTCCTCTGCTTATTCTAGTCTTGATGCTTTCTATTGAGTTCTTTACAGCAGCAATGTCATTTTTCATTTCTTCTTGGTTCTTTTTCATTTCCTCTTGGTTCTTACTCATATTGTCAAATTTGTCTCCCATTCTTTTCAGCCACCTTATGACCATTTCTCTGGATTCTTTCTCCGGCAGGTTGCTTGCCCTATTTCATTTACTTCCTTTTCTGGTGATGCTCGCTTTTCTTTCCTATGCAGGCTGTTTCTTCGTCTCCCCATGTTCTCTCTTCTCCAGATGTCTGGTTATGTAGTTCTCTCTCTCCTGCGTTGACTTAAAGGCACAAAATACAGCACAACGAGGTACAACACACAAGGCACTTAACAGAAATATATTCACAATATTAATAACCTCCAATAAAGGTGACAACAGAGGAAGGCAAATTAGGGGATAGGAGAGAAAGAAGAAGAGGAAAAAGAAAGAAAAAAAGGAGTGTCAAAATGAAATTGGGAAAAGAAAGAAAAAAAATAAGAGAGACAAGAAAGAGACTAAGAGAGAAAAGGGGAACAAACTATATGTATATGGGGAGAAAAATCCAATAGAGCAACCTCTAATCCCAGCAAATGCCAGCCACAAATACCTGGGGATTAATACAAACTACAACACCAACTGATCCCAGGTGAAATCTGACATTTCTGTGGTGGAATGAAGAGCTCCTTTGAATCCGCAAGTTTGCGCCAAATGGGGACCTGTGCTCTGGGGATCACAGCTGTTCAGTGGTTGATGCAGTTGTGGATTTTAAGGCTTCTGATAAGCTCCACTTTCCCTATCAAGATGGTGCGGTCTCTGCGTCCCACCATAAATTCATTTTCTTGAGCTGATATAAAAAGTATAAAAGTACTCAAATATCAGAAATCAAAATGATAGTAAATCTAGTGTTCAATGTAGTAATAATTTACATTTTAGGACTGGTATATTTGGCTAAACTCTGTATAAATACTTGGAATTCACAATGAATCAGCTTAAATCACTGGAGAAAAGTGAATCAAACACTGAAATTCACAATGAAAGCCTAGGTAAATATTGAGGAAGGTGCCTGAAAGAGTAGGATTACAAGTTCATAGAGCCTTAATACCTGAAAGACATTGATTAGTCACTGGAAAGTTATGTTTAAAGAGCAGAGAAGTGAGTGGAATACAGTTTACTTTTACAATTAAGTGTAAATGCATTGGCGTTTTAGGAAGAAAGTTGGTGAAACCTAAATTCATTTTCATAGAGCTAAAATAACACTATGAAAGTATTCAAAATTCTTAGAAATAAAAATGATAGTCAAGCTAGTGTTCAAAGTAGTAATAATTTACATTGAAAGTCTGGTATATTTGGCAAAACGCTCTATACTTGCAATTCACAGTGGTTCAGATGCATCTCTGCACAAAGTGAACCAAACATTGAGAATTCACAAGGAAAGAATAGAAATATACTTAGGAAGTTGCCTGAAAGAGTAGGTACACATGTTCATGGAGCCATAATATCTGAAGGGCACAGTTTCATCGCTGGGATATCATGTTCAAAGAGCAGAAAACTAAGCTGGATACTGGTTACTTTTATAATTCAGTCTAAATGAGTTGGCGAATTAAAAGAAAGTTGGTTAATTAAAGACTTAAACTTCCATTTTCATAGGGCTCCCATTCCTATATGAAAATATGAAAACTGTCAACTCACAAAAACATAGCAGGGAAATGGCTAAGAATGTGTCTGAAACACTTGGAATTCATTTGTAGAACCTTAATTTCTCTAGTGTAGTGTTCAGACACCAAATTTTAGTATCCAAAGAACTGTGTAAGGTAGGAGAGTCTTTACAATAGAAAAAAATGTACATTTGTAGAGATCGTATATATAGAAAAATGATGAATCAACACTAAGAATTCACAGTGATAGAGCTCAAATCACTGGACAAAACTGAATCAAACATTGAGAATTCAAATGAAAGAATAGGGAAATATCTAGAAAGTAGCCTGAAACAGAAGGAATACTTGTTCATAGAGCCTTCATATCTAAAGGACTCTGCTTAGTCACTGGGAAATTGTGTTCAAAGGGCAGAGAATAAATGCGATACTGTTTACTTTTACAATTCAGTGTAAAAAGTTGGTGTTTTGGGAAGAATGTTGGAGAAACAAAAATTCATTTTCATAGAGCTGATATAACACTACAAAAGTATTCAATATTCTTAGAAATGAAAATGATAGTCAAGCTAGTGATCAAGAAGTAATAATTTACATTTAAAGTCTGGTATATTTGGCTAAATGCTGCATAAATACCTGGAATTCACAGTGATTCAGATGGATAAGTGGACAAAGTGAATCAAACACTGAGAATTCACAGGGAAAGAATAGAAAAATATTTAGGAAGATGCCTGAAAGAGTAGGAATACATGTTCATAGAGCCTTAATATCTGAAGGGCACATTTCATCACTGGGATATAGTGTTCAAAGAGCAGAGAACTGAGCTGTATACAGGCTACTTTTATAATTCAGTCTAAATGAGTTGATGTTTTAGGAAGAATGTTGGTGAAACATAAATTCATTTCCATAGTGCCGATATAAACAGTACAACAGTAATCAAAATTCTTAGAAACCAAACTTATAGTCAATCTAATATTGCAAGTAGTAATAACTTATATTTAAGGACTGCTATATTTACCTAAATGCTGTATAAATACTTGGAATTTACAGTGACTCAGCTTAAATCACTGGGGAAAAGTGAATAAAAACCTGAAATTCATAATGAAAGCCTAGGGAAATATTGAGGTATGTGCCTGAAAGACTAGGAGTACAAGTTCATAGAGCCTTAGTACCTGAAGGACATTGATTAGTCGCTGGGAAATTATGTTCAAAGAGCAGAGAAGTGAGTGGAATACTGTCTACTTTTACAATTAAGTATAAATGCGCTAGTGTTTTAGGAAGAAAGTTGTGAAACATAAATTCATTTTTATAGAGCTAATATAACACTATAAAGTATTCAAAAGTCTTAGAAATAAAATTTATAGTGAAGCTAGTGTTCAACGTAGTAATAATTTACATTGAAAGTCTGGTATATTTGCCAAAAAGCTCTATAAATACTTAGAATTCAGAGGGATTCAGATGAATTACTGTACAAAGTGAATCCAACACTGAGAATTTATGAGGAAAGAATAGACAAATATTTAGGAAGTTGCCTGAAAGAGTAGGAATACATGCTCTTGGAGCCTTAATATCTGAAGGGCACAGTTTTATCCCTGGGATACTGAGTTCAAAGAGCAGAGAACTGAGCTGGATACTGGCTACTTTTATAATAAAGTCTAAATGAGTTGGCGAATTTGAAAGAAGGTTGGTTAAAGACTTAAACTTTCATTTTCATAGGGCTTGCATTCCTGTATGAAAATGTATAAAGACTGTGAACTCACAAAAGCATAGCAGGGAAATGGCTAAGAATGTCTCTGAAACACATGGAATTAATTTGTAGAACCTTAATTTCTCTAGTGTAGTGTTCAGACACCAAATTTTAGTATCCAAAGAACTGTTTAAGGTAGGATAGTCTTTACAATAGAAAAACTTTACATTTGTAGAGATCATATATATAGAAAAATGATGAATCAACACTAAGAATTCACAGTCATAGAGTTCGAATCACTGGACAAAAATAAATCAAACATTGAGAATTCACAACGAAAGAATTGGGAAATATGTAGGAAGTTGCCTGAAACAGTAGAAATATTTGTTCATAGAGCCTTCATATCTGAAGGACTCTGATTAGTCACTGGAAAATTGCGTTCAAAGAGCAGAGAAGTGAGAGCGACACTGTTTACTTTGAGAATGCAGTGTAAAAGAGTTGGCGTTTTGGGAAGAATGTTGGTTAAACATAAATTCACTTTCATAGTGCTGATATATCACTACAAAAGTATTCAAAATTCTTATAAATTAAAGTGATAGTCAAACTAGTGTTCAAAGTAGTAATAATTTACATTGAAAGTCTGGTATATTTGTCAAAACGCTCTATAAATACTCAGAATTCACAGTGATTCAGATGAATCACTGAACAATGTGAATCCAACACTGAGAATTCACAAGGAAAGAATAGAAAAATATTGAGGAAGCTGCCTTAAAGAGTAGGAATACATGTCCATGGAGACTTAATATCTGAAGGGCACAGTTTCATCACTGGGATATCGAGTTCAAAGAGCAGAGAACTGAGCTGTATACTGGCTACTTTTATAATTCAGTCTAAATGAGTTGGCAAATTTTAAAGAAAGTTGGTTAAAGACTTGAACTTTCATTTTCATAGGGCTTCCATTCCTGTATGAAAATGTGAAAACTTTGTCAGCTCACAAAAGCAGAGCAGGAAAATGGCTAAGAATGTGTCTGAAACACATGGAATTAATTTGCAGAGCCTTAATTTCTCTACTGTAGTGTTCAGACTCTAAATTTTATTATCCGAAGAACTATGTAAGGTAGGATAGTCTTTACAATAGAAAAAATTTACATTTGTAGAATGTATATATGGAAAAATGATGAATCAACCCTAAGAATTCACAGTGATAGAGCTCCAATAACTGGACAAAAATGAATCAAACATTGAGAATTCACCACAAAAGAATAGGGAAATATGTAAGAAGTAGTCTGAAACAGTAGGAATACTTGTTCTTAGAGCCTTCATATCTGAAGGACACTTCTTAGTCACTAGGAAAGTGTGTTCAAAGAGCCCAGAAGGGAGTGCGACACTGTTTACTTTTACAATTCAGTGTAAAAGTGTTGGCGTTTTGGGAAGAATGTTGGAGAAACATAAATTCATTTTCATATAGCTGGTATAACAGTATAAAAGTTTTCAAATGTCATATGAATCAAAATGATTGTCAAGCCAATGTTCAAAGTAGTTAAACTTTAAATTTAAAGTCTGGTGTATTTGGCTAAACGCTGTATAAATATTTGGAGGTCACACTGAATCAGCTTAAATCACTGGAGAAAAGTGAATCAAACAGTGAAATTCACAATAAAAGCCTAGAGAAATATTGAGGAAGGTGCCTGAAAGTGTAGGAATACTTGTTCATAGAGCATTAATTCCTGAAGGACATTGATTAGTACCTGGGAAATTGTGTTCAAAGAGAAGAGAAGTGAGTGTGATACTCTTTACTTTTATAATTCTGTATAAATGACTTGATATTTTAGGAAGAAAATTGGTGAAACATTAATTCATTTTCATCAGCCCTTTCAGCCAGCCTGTCCCTGTTCACCTAGCCTTTATCCACTAGAGCACTCCCAGCATTTCACCTAGGCCAGACCATATCCTTGGTCACCTCACCACTTCTGACCCTCCACCTGGACCCTCCCCATTGATGATATGAACTGTTTACATTGGATACCAGGACCCACCCCTTATTCATGTGTACATTTCCTGCTCCTCCCCCGGCCAATGTTCGCCTACCAATGAGATTCTTGGCTGGCTACTTAGCTCATAAGAAGAGGGGTGACTTTACAATCTCTGGAAGTTGGCTTAAACACCTCACACCCTCAGCCACAGGTGACCTTCCACTCACAGACTGCCTTTTCCGTGGACAGCAAGAAGTGATAATGAGGCTCAGTGGTTGGGCTTGCCAGTGAACAGCCAAAAATCCTCAGGTAGACCATGGCTTGCTACCAGGTCAATAGCTGGAAGTGGTGAAATGTTAAGGCTGGTAGAGACAGGTGAATGCATTGGACAATCTCAGAAGGTCGGAAACTCCTCAACACTGCTTTTTCCTGGATTTCAAAGCCCATAGGCAGGCCTGCTAGAGTCGCAGGTCACTCCAGGGTGAGATACTCCAATGTTTGGGAGAATGGGGGATCCCTGAGTTCATGGACGTCCAGTGTTATCTTAAAGGAGTGCTGGCTGCTACTTGATGGCCACCCTCCCACCAGGGAACAGGCTGTCTGTGAGTTGAAGGTCACCTGTGGATGATGGTGTGAGATGTTTAAGCCAACTTCCAGAGATTGTGAAGTCACCCCTGTTCTTAGGACCTAAGTAGCCAGCCAAGATTCTCATAGTTGACGCGAATATTGGCTTGGGGAGCAGCAGGAAATAGTCACATGAATAAGGGATGGGTCCCGGTATCCAGTGTAAAGAGTTCATATCATCAATGGGGAGGGGCAAGGTGGAGAGTCAGAAGTGCTGTGGTGACCAAGGTTATAGTCTGGCCTAGGTGAAATGCCGGTTGTGCTCCTGTGGATAAAGGCTTGGTGACCAGGGATGTTAGGTTTGGGGCCCCAGGAACCAGCAGGGTGTGCTGATGTCATCAAGGGGAGGGGCCACATGAGTGCACCAAGTGTTCAGGTGGTTAAGATTTTGGAGCCTGGTACCTGCTGAGAGTGCTCATGTCATCCAGGGGAGGGGCCACATGGACAGCCAGAAGTGATAATGAGGCTGAGTAGTTGGGCTTGCCCCAGTGAACAGCCAATAATCCTCAGGTAGACCAGGGCTTGCTGCCAGGTGAACAGCTGGAAGTGGTCAAGTGTTAAGGCTGGAAGACACAGGTGAATGCATTGGACAATCCCATTAGGTCAGAAATTCCCAACCTTTCTGAGGTCCATACTCTGGAAGTCAGGGGGAAGGTTCCTATCCTCAGAAAAGGTCATTCCTGAGGAATTAAGGAAAAAGCTGGCCCTCAGGGCACGGCAAAATGTAAGGGACCCTGGGAAGTAAGCACTTTGCTCCTAGTATGGAAAGAGTTTTCAGGGCCTCAACCCTGGTCTTTCCTGTTTTTCAAAGCCCATAGAGAGGCATGCCAGACTCACAGGTCACTCCAAGGTGAGAGGCCCCAGTATTTGGGACCATGTGGGATCCCTGGGCTCATGGATGCCCAGGGTTATTTAAAGGAGTGCTGGCAGCTCCCTGATGGCCACCCTCCCACTGGGGAAGAGGCATTCTGTGAGCGGAGGGTCACCTATGGCTGAGGGTGTGAGGCGTTGAAGCCAACTTCCAGAGATTGTGAAGTCACCCCTGTTCTTAGGAGCTAAGTAGCCAGCCAAGATTCTCATTGTTGGGGCGAACATTGGCCTGGGGAGCAGCAGCCAATAGTCACATGAAAAAGCGGTGGGTCCCGGTATCCAGTGTAAAGAGTTCATATCATCAATGGGTAGTGGCCAGGTGGAGAGTCAGAAGTGCTTGGTGACTAAGGATATGGTCTGGGCCTAGGTGAAATGCTGGAAGTGCTCCCTTGGATAAAGGCTTGGGGACCAGAGACAGACTGGTAATAGGGCTGATGTCATTGAGGGGGTGGGGCCACGATTACAGCCCAAAATTCTAAGGTTGGTTAGGGTTTGGGCCCAGGGATCCAGCAGGGTGTGCTGATGTCATGAGGGGAGGGGCCACGTGGAGCTGCTGAAGTGCTCAGATGGTTATGGGTTTGGGGCCTGGTGACAGGCCAGAAGTGCTGATGTCATCAGGGGGAGTGCAAGTGGGTGTCCCAAGTGTTCAGATGGTTAAGGTTCTGGGGCCTGGCACCTGCTGAGAGTGCTGAAGTCAACTAGGGGAGTGGCCACGTGGACACCCAGAAGTGATAATTAGGCTGAGTGGTTGGGCTTGTCCCAGTGAACAGCGAGAAATCCTCAGGTAGACCAGGGCTTGCTGCCAGGTCAAGAGCTGGAAGTGGTCAAGTGTTAAAGCTGGTAGAGACAGGTGAATGCATTGGACCATTCCATGAGGTCAGAAACTCACCACCTTTCTCAAGTCCATACTCTGAAAGGCAGGGGGAAGATTCCTATCCTCAGAGAAGGGCTTTCCCCAGGAATGAAGCCAAAAGCTGGACCTCATGGCGCTGATAACTGTAAATGACCCTGGCGAATCAACACTTTGCTCCCACTATGGAAAGAGTTTTCAGGGCCTCAACACTGCTTTTTCCTGGATTTCAAAGCCCATAGGCAGGCCTGCCAGAGTCACTGGTCTCTCCAGGGTGAGATGCCCCCATGTTTGGGAGCATGGGTGATCCCTGGATTCATGGACGCCCAGGGTTATCTTAAAGGAGTGCTGATGGCTCTCTGATGGCCACCCTCCCACCAGGGAAGAGGCAGTCTGTGAGCAGAAGTCACCAGTGGCTGAGGGTGAGAGACGTTTAAGCCAACTTCCAGAGATTGTGACGTCACCCCTGTACTTAGGAGCTAAGTCGCCAGCCAAGATTCTCATTGGTGAGGTGAACATCGGCCTGGGGAGAAGCAGGATATAGTACATGAATAAGGGGTGGGTCCCGGTATCCAGTGTAAAGAGTTCATATCATCAGTGGGGAGCAGCCACGTGGAAAGGCTGAATTGCTCAGGTGATTATGGGTTTGGGGTCTGGGGACTACCTGGAAGTGCTGAAGTCATCAAGGGGGAGGAGCCACGTGAGGGCCCCAAGTGCTCAGGTGGTTATGGGTAGGGGGTCTGGGGACTGTGCGGAAATGCCACCTGCTGAGAGTGCTTCTATCATCCAGGGGAGGGGCCATATGGATAGCCAGGGCTTGGTGCCAGGTCAACAGCTGGAAGTGGTCAAGTGTTAAGGCAGGTAAAGACAGGTGAATGCATTGGACAATCCCATGAGGTCGGAAACTCCCCACTTTTCTGAGGTCCATACCTTGGAAGGCAGGGGGAAGGTTCCTATCCTCAGAGAAGGGCTTTCCCCAGGAGTGAAGCTAAAAGCTGGCCCTGAGGGCGCAGGGAACTGTAAGTGACCCTGTCGAGTCAGCACTTTGCTCCCAGTATGGAAAGGGTTTTCAGGGCTAGTGTAAAGAGTTCATATCATCAATGTGGAGGGACCAGGTGGAGAGTCAGAAGTGCTGAGGTGACCGAGGATATGGTCTGGCCTAGGTGAAATGCCAGCAGCGCTCTGGTGGGTAAAGGATTGGGGATCTGGGACAGGCTGGCTGAAAGGCCTGATGTCATTGAGGGCGAAGGGCCACAAGGACAGCCCAAAATGCTAAGGTGGGTTAGAGTTAGGGGCCCGGGAACCAACAGGGTTTGCTGATGTCTTCAAGGGGAGGGCCATGTGGAGAGGCTGAAGTGCTCAGGTTGTTATGGGTTTGGGGTCTGGGGACTGGCCAGAACTGCTGACGTGAATAAGGGGGAGGGTTATCTGAGTGCCCCAAGTGTTAAGGTGGTTAAAGTTTTGGGGCCCTGCACGTGCTGAGAGTGCTGACGTCATCCAGAGGAGGGCCCACATGGACAGCCAGAAGTGATAATGAGGCTGGCAATCCCATGAGGAGGGAAACTCCCCACCTTTCTGAGGCCCATAATCTGGAAGGTAGGGGGAAGGTTCCTATCCTTAGAGAAAAGCATTCCCCAGGAATGAAGCACAAAGCTGGCCTAAGGGCTCGGTGAACTGTAAGTGACACTAGCAAGTCAGCACTTTGCTGCCAGTATGCAAAGTGTTTTCAGGTCCACAACACTGCTTTCCAGTGGACTTCAAAGCCCACAGCCAGGCCTGCCAGACTCGCAGGTCACTCCAGTGGGAGATGCCACTATGTTTGGGAGCACGGCGGATCCATGGGCACAGGGGCGTCCAGGGTTATCTTAAAGGAGTGCTGGCGGCACCCTGATGGCCACCCTCCCACCGGGAAGGAGGCAGTCTGTGAGCGGAAGGTCACCTGTAGCTGAGGGTGTGAGGCTTTAAAGCCAATTTCCAGAGATTGTGAAGTCACCACTGTTCTTAGGAGCTAAGTCGCCAGCCAAGATTCTCATTGGTGAGGCGAATATCAGCCTGGGGAGCAGGAGGATATAGTCACATGCATAAGGGGTGGGTTCCGGTATCCAGTGTAAAGAGTTCATATCATTACTGGGAGGGGCCACGTGGAGAGGATGCAGATCCCAGGTGGTTATGGGTTTGGTGCCTGGGGACTGGCTGGAATTGCTCATGTCATCGAGGGGGAGGGGCCACAGGGAGAACCCAAAATGCTAAGGTGGTTTATGTTTTGGGCCCTGGGAACCAGCAGAGTGTGCTGAATTCACCAGGGCAAAGGCCACATGGAGAGGATGAAGTGTTCAGGTGGTTATAGGTTTGGTGCCTTGGCACTGGAAGTAAGTGCTGACATCATCAAGGGGGAGGGGCCACTTGAGTGCCCCAAGGGTTCAGGTGGTTAAGGTTTTGGGGTCAGGCACTTGGTGAGAGCGCTGAACTCATACAGGGAAGGGGCCACGTGGACAGCAAGAAGTGATAATGAGGCTGAGTAGTTGGGTGTGTCCCAGTGAACAGCCAGAAATCCTCAAGTAGACCAGAGCTTGCTGCCAGGTAAACAGCTGGAAGTGGTCAAGTGTTAAGGGTGGTAAAGACAGGTGAATGCATTGGACAATCCCAGGAGTTCGGAAAATCCCCACCTCTCTGAGGTCCATACTCTGGAAGGCAGGGGGAAGGTTCTGATCCTCAGAGAAGAGCTTTCCCCAGGAATTAAGCAAAAAGCTGGATCTAAGAGGGCGGGAAAATGTAAGTGACCCCGTAGAGGCAGAAATTTTCTCCCAGTGTGGAAAGGGTTTTCAGGACCTCAACACGGCTTTTTCCTGCATTTCAAAGCCCATAGGCAGGCCTGGCAGTGTCCCAGGTCACTCCAGTGTGAGATGCCCCCATGTTGGGAGTATGGGGCAACCCTGGCCACATGGATGCATAGGGTTATCTTAAGGGATTACTGTGGACTCCCTGAAGGCCACGCTCCCACTTGGGAAGAGGCAGTCTGTGAGAAGAAGGACACCTGTGGCTGAGGGTGTGAGACGTTTAATTAAGCCAACTTCCAGAGATTGTGAAATCACCCCTGTTCTTAGGAGCTAAGTAGCCAGCCAAGATTTTCATTGGTGTGGCTAACATCCCCGTGGGAAGGAGTGGGAAGTAGTCACATGTATAAGGGGTGGGTCCCAGTATCCAGTGTAAAGAGTTCTTATCATTAATGGGGAGGGGCCAGGTGGAGAGTCAGAAGTGCTGAGGTGACCAAGTATATGGTCTGGCCTAGGTGAAATGACGGAAGTGCTCACGTGGATAACGGATTGGGGACCAGGAACAGGCTGGCAGAAATTGCTGATGTCACCGAAGGTGAGGGGCCACGAGGACAGCCCAAAATGCTAAGGTGGGTTTTGGGTTGGCCCCCAGGAACCAGCAGGGGGTGCTGACATCATCAATTGAAGGGGCCATGTGGAGAGGCTGAAGTACTCAGATGGTTATGGGTTTGGGGCTTTGGGACTGACTGGAAGTGCTGACCTCATCAAGGGGAAGGGCCAAAGTGTGTGTCCCAAGTGTTTGTTGGTTAAGGTATTGGGGCCTGGCACCTGCTGAGAGTGCTGACGTCAACCAGGGGAGGGGCCACGTGGATAGCCAGAAGTGATAATGAGGCTGAGCAGTTGGGCTTGTCCCAGTGAACAGCCAGAAATCCCCAGGTAGACCAGGGCTTTCTGCCAGGGTAAACAGCAGGAAGTGGTCAAGTGTTAAGGGTCGTAAAGACAGGTGCATGCATTGGACAATCCCATTAGGTCGGAAACTCCCCACCTTTCTGTGGTCCATACTCTGGAAGGCAGGGGGAAGGTTCCTATCCTTAGAGAAGGGCATTCCACAGGAATAAGCAAAAAGCTGGCCCTCAGGGTGCGGGGAACTGTAAGGGACCCTGGCAAGTAATCAGTTTGCTCCTCATATGGAAAGGGTTTTCAGGGCCTCAACATGGCTTTTTCCTGGATTTCAAAGCCCATAGGCAGGCCTGGCAGAGTTCCAGGTCACTCCAGGGTGACATGCCCCCATGTAGGGAGCATGGGGCTACCCTGGCCACGTGGACACCCAGGGTTATCTTAAGGGAGTACTGTGGACTCCCTGATGGCCAAGCTCCCACCTGGGAAGAGGAGGTATATGAGCGGAAAGTCTCCTGTGGCTGAGGGTGTGAGGCGTTTAAGCCAACTTCCTGAGATTGTGAAGTCACCCTGTCTTAGGAGCTAAGTAGCCAGCGAATATTCTCATTGGTGAGGTGAACATCTGCCTGGGGTGCAGCAGGGAATAGTCACATGAATAATGAGTGGGTCCCGGTATCCATTGTAAAGAGTTCATATCATCAATGGGGAGTGGCCAGGTGGAGAGTTAGAAGTGCTGAGGTGACAAAGGATATGGTCTAGCCTAGGTGAAATACTGCAAGTGCTCTGGTGGGAAAAGTCTTGGAAACAAGAAACAGGCTGGCCGAAAAGGCTGATGTCATTGAGGGCAAGGGGCCACGAGGATAGCCCATAATGCCAAGGTGGGTTAGGGTTTGGCGCTCAGGAAGCAGCAGGTTGTGCTAACATCATTAATGTGAGGGGCCATGTGGAGAGGCTGAAGTACTCAGGAGTTTATGGGTTTTTGACATGGGGACTGGCAAGAAGCGCTGAATTCATCAACTGGGAGGGTCCTCATGAGTGCCCTAAGTGTCCAGGTGGTTAAGGTTTTGGGCTCAGCACCTGCTCAGAGTGTAGACATCATCGGGGGGGGGGGGACAATTGGACCGTCAGAAGTGGTCATGAGGATGAGTGGTTGGGGTTGTCACAGTGAAAAGCCAGAAATCCTCAGGTAGACCTGGGCTTGCTGCTAGAACAACAGCTGGAAGTGATCAAATGTTAAGGCTGGTAGAGCCATTTGAAAGGTTGGATAATCCCAAGAGTTCTGAAACTACCCAAATTTCTGAGGTCCATACTCTGGAAGGAAGGGGGAAGGTACCTATCCTTAGAAAAAGGCGTTGCCCAGGAATTGAGCAAAAAACTGGCCCTCAAGGCGAGCGGAACTGTAGTGTCCCTAGTTAATCAGTACTTTGCTCACATTAAGGAATGGTTTTTCAGGGCCTCAACACTACTTCTTCCTGGATTTCAAAGCCCATAGCTAGGCCTGCCAGAGTCGCAGGTCACCCAAGGGTGAGATTCCCCCATGTTTGGGAACATGGGGCATCCCTTGGCTCATGGACACCGAGGGTTATCTTAAAGGAGTGCTGGCGTCTCCCTGATGGCCACCCTCTCACCAGGGAAGATTCAGTCTCTGAGCAGAAGGTCACTTGTGGCTGAGGGTGTGAGGAGATTAAGCCAACTTCCAGAGACTGTGAACTCACCCCTGTTCTTTTTTTTTTTTTAATTTCAGTTTTTCATTCACTTATCTCCAGTGATTTAAGCTGATTCACTGTGAATTCAAGTATTTATACGGCGTTTAGGCAAACATACCAGTCCTTAAATGTAAATTATTACTACTTTGAACACAAGATTGACTATCAGTTTGATTTCTAAGAGTTTTGATTGCTTTTATTCTTTTTATATCAGTTCTATGAAAATGAATTTATGTTTCACAACTTTTTTCCTAAAACATCAACTCATTTTAAGAGAATTATAAAAGTAAAGTGTATCGCACTCATTTTTCTGCCATTTGAATGCAATTTCCCAGTGATGAAACTGTGCCCTTCATATATTAAGGCTCTATGAACATGTATTCCTACTCTTTCAGGCAACTTTGTAAATATTTTCCTATTCTTTCCATGTGAATTCTCAGTGTTGGATTCACTTTGTGCAGTGATTCATCTGAATTACTGTGAATCCTAAGTATTTATACAGCGTTTAGTCAAATATACCAGTCCTTAAATGTAAATTATTACTACTTTGAACACAAGATTGACTATCAGTTTGATTTTTAAGAGTTTTGAATACTTTTATACTGTTTATATCAGCTCTATGAAAATGAATTTATGTTTCACTAACATTCTTCCCAAAACGCCAACTCTTTTACATTGAATTGTAAAAGTAAACAGTATCGCACTCACTTCTCTGCCCTTTGAACACAATTTCCCATTGACTAAGAAGAGTCCTTCAGAAATGACAGCTCTATAAACAAGTATTCCTACTGTTTCAGGCAACTTCCTAGATATTTCCCTATTCTTTCGTTGTGAATTCTCAATGTTTGATTCATTTTTCTCCAGTGATTCGAGCTGTATCAAAGTGAATTCTTAGTGTTGATTCATCTTTTTTCCATATACACAATCTCTACAAATATAAACTTTTTCTATTGTAAAGACTATCCTACTTTACACATTTCTTTGGATACTAAAATTTGGTGTCTGAACAGTACACTAGAGAAACTAAGGTTCTACTAATGAATTCCAAGGTTTTCAGACACGTTCTTAGCCATTTCCCTGCTCTGTTTTTGTGAGTTGACAGAGTTTTCACATTTTCATATAGGAATGGGAGCCCTATGAAAATGAAAGTTTAAGTCTTTAACCAACTTTCTTTCAAATTTGCCAACTCATTTGGACTGAATTATAAAAGTAGCCCATATCCAGCTCAATTCTCTGCTCTTTGAACATGACATACCAGTGATGAAACTATGTCCTTCAGATATTAAGGCTCTATGAACATGTATTACTACTCTTTCAGGCAACTTCCTAAATATTTTTCCATTCTTTCCGTGTGAATTCTCAGTGTTGGATTCATTTTGTGCAGTAATTCATCTTAATCACTGTGAATTCTGAGTATTTATAGAGCGTTTTGCCAAATATCCCAAACTTTCAATGTAAATTATTATTACTTTGAACACTAGCTTGACCATCATTTTTATTTCTAATAATTTTGAATACTTTTACAGTGTTATATTAGCTCTATGAAAATGAGTTTATATTTCACAACTTTCTTCCTAAAATGCCAATGCATTTACACTTAATTTTACAAGTAAACAATATCACGCTCACTTCTCTGCTCTTTGAACACAATTTCCCAGTGTTGAAACTGTGCCCTTCAGATATTATGGCTCTATGAACATGTGTTCCTACGCTTTCAGGCATAGAAATTTTTCTATTCTTTCCCTGTGAAATCTCAGTGTTTGATTCACTTTGTCCCTGTGATCCAGGTGAAACACTGTGAATTCCAAGTATTTATGCATCATTTAGCCAATTATACCAGACTTTAATATAAATTATTACGACTTTGAACACTAGATTGCCTATCAGATTGATTTCTAAGAGTTTTGATTACTTTTATACTGTTTATATCAGCTCTCTGAAAATGAATTTAAGTTTCAGCAACTTTCTTCCTAAGACATCAACTCATTTAGACTGAATTATAAAAGTAAAGAGTATCGCACTCATTTCTCTGCCCTTTGACACAAGTTCCCAGTAATGAAACTGTGCCCCTCAGATATTAAGGCTCTATGAACATGTATTCCTACTCTTTCAGGCAGCTTCCTAAATATATTTCTATTCTTTCCTTGTGTATTTTCACTGTTGGATTCACTTTGTCCAAAGATTCATCTGAATCACTATGAATTCTAAGTATTTATAGAGCATTTTGCCAAATATACCAGAATTTCAATGTAAATTATTACTACTTTGAACACTGGCTTGACTATCATTTTAATTTTTAAGAATTTTACATACTTTTACAGTGTTATATTAAATCTATGAAAATGAACTAATGTTTCATAACTTTCTTCCTAAAACGCCAACACATTTAACACTTAATTGTAAAAGTAAACAGTATTCCACTGACTTCTCTCCTCTTTGATCATAATTTCCCAGTGAATAATCAATGTCCTTCAGATATGAAGGCTCTATGAACTGGTATTTCTACTCTTTTAGGCACCTTCCTCAATATTTCCCTAGGCTTTCATTGTGAATTTCAGTGTTTCTTTTAATTTTCTCCAGTGATTTAAGCTGATTCATTGTGAATTGCAAGTATTTATACAGCGTTTAGTCAAATATACCAGTCCTTAAATGTAAATTATTACTACTTTGAACACAAGATTGACTATCAGTTTGATTTCTAAGAGTTTTGATTACTTTTATACTGTTTATATCAGCTCTATGAAAATGAATTTATGTTTCACCAGCTTTTTTCCTAAAACATCAAATCATTTAGACAGAATTATAAAAGTAGCCAGTATCCAGCTCAGTTCTCTGCTCTTTGAACACAATATACCAGTGATGAAACTGTACCCTTCAGATATTAAGACTCTATGAACATGTACTCCTACTCTTTCAGGCATCTTCCTAAATATTTTTCTATTCTTTCCTTGTGAATTCTCAGTGTTGGATTCACTTTGTACAGTAATTCATCTAAATCATTTTGAATTCTAAGTATTTATAGAGAGTTTTGCCAAATATACCAGACTTTCAATGTAAATTATTACACTAGCTTGACTATCATTTTTATTTCTAAGAATTTTGAATACTTTTATAGTGTTATATTAGCTCTATGAAAATGAATTAATGTTTCTAAACTTTCTTCCTAAAATGCCAGCACATTTACACTTAATTGTAAAAGTACACAGTATCACACTCACTTCATCTTAATCGCTGTGAATTCTAAGTATTTATAGACCGTTTTGCCAAAGATAGCAGACTTAAAATGTAAATTTTTACTACTTTGAATTCTAGCTTGAGAGTCATTTTGATTCATAAGACATTTGAAAACTTTTATACTATTTATATCAGTTCTATGAAAATTAATTTATGTTTCACCAACATTCTTCCTAAAATGTCACTTTTTCACACTGAATTGTAAAAGTAAACAGTATTGCACTCACTTCTCTGCTCTTTGAACACAGTTTCCCTAAACAGCGTCCTTCAGATATTAAAGCTCTATAAATATGTATTTCTACTGTTTCAGGTAATTTCCTAAATATTTCCCTATTCTTTCATTGTGAATACTCAATGTTTGATTCATTGTTGTCCAGTCATTCCAGCTCTATCACTGTGAATTAAAAGTGTTGATTCATTGTTTTTCCATATATACAGGCTCTCCAATTGTAAATTTTATCTATTTTAAAGACTATCCTACTTTTCACAGCTCTTTGGATTTCATACTTGCTATTTCAACACTGCACTAGAGATATTAAACTTCTACAAATGTATTCCAAGTGTTTTAGACACATTCCTAGACATTTCCCTGGTCTGTCATTGTGAGTTCTCAGAGTTTCCACATTTTGTTACAGGAATGTGAGCCCTATGAAAACGAAAGTTTAAGTCTTTAACCAACCTTCTTTCAAATTCGCCAACTCATTTAGACTGAATTATAAATGTAGCCAGTATCCAACTCAGTTCTCTGCTCTGTGAACACTATTTCCCAGTGATGAAACAGTGTCTTTCAGATATTATGGCTCTATGAACAAGTATTCTTACTCTTTCAAGCAGCTTCCTCAATATTCCCCTAGGCTTTCATTGAGAATTTCAGTGTTTGAATCAATTTTCTCCAGTGCTTCAAGCTGATTCACTGTGAATTCCAAGTATTTATACAGTGTTTAGCCAAATATACCAGACTTTAAATGTAAATTTTTACTACTTTGAACACCACCTTGATAATCATTTTGATTTGTGAGGTTTGAACACTTTTATAATGTTATATCAGCTGTATGAAATATGAATTTATGTTTCAACAACATTGTTCCCAAAATGCCAACTCTTTTACACTGAATTGTAAAAGTAAACAGTATCGCACTCACTTCTCTGCTCTTTGAACACAATTTCCCACTGACTAAACAGAGTCCTTCAGATATGAACACTCTATGAACAAGTATTCCTACTATTTCAGGAAACCTCCTAAGTATTTCCCTGTCTTTCGTTGTGAATTCTCAGTTTGATTCATTTTTATCCAGTGATTCCAGCTCTATCACTGTGAATTCTTAGTGTTGATTCATCGTTTGTCCATATATACAATCTCTACAAATGTAATTTTTTTTCTCTTGTAAAGACTATCCTACCTTACACAGTTCTTTGGATACTAAAATTTGGTGTTTGAACACTACACTAGAGACATTAAAGTTCTACAAATGAAAAAAAGAAAACTTGGGTAGCAATACTTATATATCTCAAAATAAACCTAAAAATGAAGGCCATAACAAAAGGTAAGGAAGGCTACTTCATAATACTAAAGGGATTGGTACAACATGAGGATGTCACTCTGGTAAAAATATATGCACCCAATCCAGAAGCATTCAAATACATAAAACACTTCTGAAAGATATTAAGAAAGAAATCCACAGCAATACATTCATAGTAGCGAACTTTAATATCCCATTGACAACACTGGATAAATCTAGCCAAAAAATCAACAAAGAAACAGCAATCTAAAGGACTTACTAGATCAGTTGGAATTAATTGACATCTTCAGAACATTTCACCCCATAGCTAGGGTATATACATTCTTCTCAAGTGCACACGGAACATTTTCATAGACCACATATTAAGACATAGGCTAAGTCTCTACAAATTCAAAAAGTTTGAAATCATATCAAGAATCTTCTCAGGTCACAATGGCATAAAATTAGAAATCAACTACAATAAAAACAATTTTATAAAAATCAAACACTTGGAGGCTAAATAGCATGTTATTAAACATTGATTGTGTTACCGAAGAGATCAAATAAGAAATACAAAAACATCCTGGAAACAAATGACAGTGGAAACACAACAATCCAAAAATAATGGGACACATTGAAAGCAGCCGGGAGAAGGAAGCTCATAGCACTACAGTTCTACCTCAGAAAACAAGAAAAACGGGTAATAAATTATCTAACCCTACAACTTAAAGAATTAAAAAGAGAGAAATGAGAACAGCCCAGAGTAATCAGAAGGAAGGAGATAATAAACATCAGAGCAGAAATAAATGGCACAGAGAAAACAAGGATCAATAAAACCAAGAGCAATTTCTTTGAAAAGATACATAAGATTGTCAAATTTCTAGCGAGGACCACCTGGAAGTAAAGAGAAATGGTCCAAATAAAATCAGAAAGGAAAGAAGTGAAGTAATAACCAACCCCACAGAAATATAAAGGATTATAAAAAAAATACTATGAACAACTTCATTACAACAAACTGGACAACCTAGAGGAAATGGACATGTTCCTAGAAAAGTACCATCTTCGAAATCTCAATCAGGAAGAATAAAAAAATCTGAAAAGGCCAATAACTATGGAGGAAATTTAAGCAGTCTTCAAAAACTTCCAGGAAACAAAAGCACTGAGCTGGAGAGTTTCACAGGGGAGTTTTACCAAACATTCAAACAACTAAAATTATCCTGCTCAGACTATTCCAAAAAATTCAAGAGGAAGGAACACTTCCAAGGTTTTTCTATATAGCCAGCATTACCCTAATCCCAAAAGCAGATAAAGACACCCAAAGAAAGAGAATCCCTGGTGAACATAGATGCTAATATACTCAATAAAATTCTAGCAAATAGGATCCAGCGTTACATTCAAAATTTCATACACCATGACCAAGTGGGATTTATTCTAGGGATGCAAGGCTAGTATAATATCCACAAATCAATCAACATGATATATCACATATACAAACTGAGAGACAAAAATCACCCAGTCATATCAATTACTGCAGAAAAGGCTTTTGACAAAATCTAACAATCTATCTTGTTAAAAACCCTCAGCAAAGTGGGAATAGAGGGATCATACATCAACATAATAAAAGCCTTCCTTATAAGACAAACCTCAGTCAACAGCATATTCAATGGGCAAAAACTAAAATCATTTCTCCTAAGAACAGGAACAAGACAGGGATGTGTACTGTCACCACTCCTGTTCCGCATAGTACCAGAAGTGCTAGTCATAGCAATTAGACAAGAAGAAGAAAGAAAAGATATCCAAATTGGAAAAGAATGCATAAAGCTGCAATTATTCATAGGTGACATGATGGTGTATGTAAAAAAAAAAACACCAAACACTCTGTTAGACTTAATAAATGAATTTGGCAATGGAGCAGGATACAAAATTAATGCCAAGAAATCTATGGAATTTTTATATGCCAGTAGTGAACTTACAGAAAGAGAGTTTTTAAAATTCCCATTTACCATTGCACCAAAAACATTTAGATACCTAGCAATAAAGTTAACTGAGGAGGTAAAAGACCTGTACTCACAAAACTACAGGACACTGAAGAAAGAGATAGAGGAAGATATAAACAGATGGAAGAACATACCATAGAATCAACATCATTAGAATGTCCATACTACCCAAAGCAATCTATAGATTCAATGCACTCCCCCTTAAAATGCCAATGGCATATTTCACAGTCCTAAAACGAACTGTCCAAAAATTCATCTGGGATAAAAAAAAAAAAAGGATCCAAATAGCTGCAGCAATCCTGAGAAAGTAGAACCAAGTAGGAGGGATCCCAATACCAGATATCAAGCTGTTTTACAAACTCACTGCTCTCAAAAATTCCCTGGTACTTGCACTAGAACAGACATATAGATCAATGGAACAGAACAGAGAACCCAGAAATTGACCCAAGCCATTATGTTCCATTAATATTGGACAAAGGAGGCAAGAGCATACAATGGAGTCAAAACAGTTTCTTCAATAAATGGTGTTGGCAAAATTGGACAGATACATGCAATAAAATGATACTAGACCACCAACTTACATCATACACAAAAATAAACTCAAAATGGATAAAGGACTTAAATGTAAGATAGAAAACTAGAAAAATATTATAGGATTCCACTGGCAGCAAAATCTCAGACATATGCCAAAGCAATATCTTCAATGTTATAGCCCCTAGGGCAATGGAAACTAAAGACAAAATAAACAAATGGGACTACATCAAAATAAAAAGCTTATGCACAGCAAAAGAAAACAATGAGAAAGCCCACTGCATGGAAGAACATATTTGCCAATGTTATCACCAATAAGAGTTTAATCTCCATCATTTACAGGTAACTCATACAAATTAGCAAAAGGAAGAACAACCCAATTTAAAAAAATGGGCAACAGATATAAATAGGTATTTTTCATAGGAGGACAGAAGGAAGGCCAAGAGACATATGAAAACATGCTCAAAGTCACTAATCATCTGAGAGATGCAAATCAAAATGACAATGAGGTACCATCTCACACCTGTCAGAATGGCAATCATCAACGAATGACAAGTGTTGGCAGGATGCAGAGAAAAAGGGACCCTCATGCACTGCTGGTGATAATGCAGACTAGTGCAGCCACTGTGGAGAACAGTATGGAGTTTCCTCAAAAAACTAAAAATGGAACTGCCATTTGACCCAGTGATCCCACTTCTAGGACTATATTCCAAGAAACTAGAAACACCAATCAGAAAGAATATATGCATCCCTATGTTCATAGCAGAACAATTTACAATAGCTAAGATTTGGAAACAGCCTAAGTGTCCATCAGCAGGTAAATGGATTAAAAAACTGTGGTACATCTACACAGTGGAATACTATACTGCTATAAAAAGGAAGAAACTCCTACCTTCCTCAACAGCATGGATGGTCCTGGAGAGAAACGTAAATATCACATTATCTCACTCACTTGTGAAAAAAAATTAACAAAAAACTGATGAACAAAAATTGATCCAGAGACTTAGAAGCATCGAACAGATCATCCAGCCTCAGAGGGAAGGCAGGGGAGAGTGGGAGGGTGACGGAAGAGATCAACCAAGGACTTGTATGTATGCATATAAGCATAACCAATGGACACAGACAATAGGGAGTGAGGGCATGTGCTGGGGGTGGCATGGGGTGGGAGGGAGCAGCCAGGGAGAGGCCAACTGTGGAAATGGAGACATATATAATACTTTAAACAATAAAGAATTTTAAAAACTTAAAAGAAACTCCTGGTAACGTTGTCTTCTTACACCAGTTTTTTTTCTGCCTAAATCTTTTAGAAAGGAATGGGAGACAATTTTTATTTCTTAAGAATGAGCTTAAAATCAGTACATCCAATGCAAAATGTTGGTACTCTTTGAAACTTTGTTTATTTATTTATTTATTTATTCATTCATTCATTTTCTCCTGATACACAGGAATTTAGCTTTTGTTTGTGTGTGTGTGTGTGTTTTTTTTTTTTGCCATTAATTGCTAAGGAATTTTAATATAAAAATACAAAGTCATTAATATCAAGAGACACAGGGGCACTTTGGATTCCAAAATATCTTTATAATGGGGGAGTAAGGGAAACCTCACGTGTCACTTGTTTACTTTTTAAACTGTTACTCTTTCAATTCTAACTTTTGAATAAAATATTTTTTCTGCAATATAAAATGACTTTTTAGATAAAAATCAGCACAGTAACATTGTCTATTTTACAATAAATCTGAAAGGAAAATTTGGAAAAGAATATTCTTACACCATATAGCATAACTTGTTTTTAACTTGAAATTTTTTGTTAATTGCCTAATCACCTAAGTCAGTGAATAAGAACGCTCAGCTTCCAATCCATGAGTATAGGATACAATATAATTTATTCTACTTTTTACTTCAAAGTCACAGAGATGACATCCATCCTATCTAATAAAAGAATGGTATGCAAATTGACCATATTTCTGCTACACCCACAAGCCACACCCACCAGCCAAACAGGAGTGAGTATGCAAATTAACTCATCCAGGATGGCTGCAGCCATGGAGCGAGCAGGAGGCTTGGGTTTCCCTGACAATGGAGGAAGCCAAGCTTTCTTGTACTCCCTGGCCAGCGCAGGCCCCTGCACAAGGCTACAAAGTTTCTATTATAGAAGATAAATAAATCCCAGATACCAGGGCCTCTGCTTGGGTCTCCGGGGGGCGTGGTTGACCTGCAAACTACCACAGGCCCCTCACCCAGGTCACCCCATCCCCCAAGAGAAGCCGCACCCTGATCCGGGACACCCTTCAGGGCAAACCAGCCGGCCCCCACCTAGGTATCAGGCCTCTATCCTATGGAATAAAAGAGTAATATGCAAATTGACCATCACTCCAACAGACAAGATGCCATTATGTGATCAAAGATGGCTGCCCCCATGTGGACACAAGATGGCCAGCAAGGGAGGGGTGTTGGGAGGGACCAAGTCTGGAAGGGACGGCAGTTGGGGGTGACCAATCCTGTAGGGGAAGGCAGTTAGGGGTGACCAGGCCTGCAAGGGAGGGCAGTTAGGGATAAACAGGCTGGCAGGGGCAGTTAAGCATCAATCAGGCTGGCAGGGGAGTTATTAGGGTGTGATCAGGCTGGCTGGCAGAAGCAGTTAGGGGCAATCAGGAAGGCAGGCAGGTGAGCAGTTGGGAGCCAGCAGTCCTGGATTGTAAGAGGGAAGTCCGACTGCCCGTTTATGCCCGATTCTACCAGGATTGGGCCTAAACAGGCAGTCAGACATCCCTTGAGGGGTCCCAGATTGGAGAGGATGCAGGCAGGGCTGAGGGACACACACCCCTGTGCATGAATTTCATTCACCGGGCCTCTAATATAATTATAAAGTGCTGGAAACCAATCTTTGTCACACTAATAGAGAGATGTGGAAAGGAAATCCAGAAGACCTTCAACTTTAATTGCTCTGAAAGGTCGGAGCTAATTGTTTACTGTTTAGTTGAAACATTGTTAGCTGAAGCAGCCTCCACTTCTGTTTGTCTCATGTAAATTTCTGTTATTGGAATTTCCTGCCTAAAGGTTGTGGGTGTATCCCATAGCCTCAATAAAAGGGATAGCAAGGCCAGAGCAGGGGGCAGTCTTCCCAAGAGAGGATGGCTCCCACCTGGCCCCCAATATTCCCAAATTAATACTTTCATAGTCTCTTTTCATTTGTGGGTGGCCTTCTCCAGAACCCGAAACCTGAACTGGGACCCTGCACCACGGGGAATGTGAAAGGGGTTCCCACATCTGGCGCCCAAACAGAGACATCTGGAGGAGAGGATATTTTTCACCTAAGAGCAAAGGAGTAAAATACACCGAGAAAAGTTGTGGAAAAAATTCACCGAGAAAAAGATGAGGGAGGTTCACAGCAAGCAAAGGACACGGACAAACTGCAGAGTCGCGAACTGTAAGTAGGGTGGGAATGTCTTTTTCAGCCAAGCTAATGGGGAAGAATTAGGTTATAAAATAATGGGGCTTCTTATTCAAATTAAAATCTTAATTGGTATTTGGAATTTAAAAATCTGTAATAAGAAATGAAACTCCACTGCTGAAACCACCTCTGGTGTGGAGAAATTCAAAGGTGGCAGGAGAGGGCAGGGCTATCTGCTCTCCTGCAATGAGATTACTTAAGGTTTCATTTAAAAATTATAGGAGAACTCGCAGGGAAATGCAAATCTTGGCCAAATTGGGTGTTAGTTATTACTTCAGAAAGCGAAAAAGAAAGAAAAAAATTTAAGATCTGTCTATCTTTTAAGCATGAAAAGAAATTCGGCCAGATCTGTTGCTGAAACTTCCCCCGAAGGAAGCAGGATGTGGGGAAAGGGAGACACGTGGAGATCCAATATGGAAGCCCACTCTCCCAGTATGGTAATTTAAAGTTTCTTTTTTCGCCAAGAAAATGTCTTAAAAATTTAGAAATGTGTCTGGAATTTCTGTGCTCCTGGGGAGAGAACCTAGCTGTAAGACAGAATGCGTGCATGGTCTGATTTCGGACATTTAGATTGTCTTCAGTTGGAATCTCTCTGCAAAAGCTATAGAAAATGAAAAAAAACAGAATGAAATTCAAGCTAATTTCAGCAACAGGATTCACATTTCCATAATAAAGAGTTTTTAAGATGCTAATGAACCTCAAAGTTAACTTTTAAGGCCTTCAAGAAAATAAGTTAATTTGTCTGTTATAGAATTTATCCAAAATAAATGCTTTAAAATAATTATAATTGTCTCTAGAATCTCAAAGAAATTGTTGAAATATAGATAAATAATGTATTAATTATAAAAATCTAAATAGCCCAGGTGAGGGCTGGCTATGCCTTTTGTTGATGGGGGAAGAAGGGTAGATGCCCTTCCCCTAGCAGGACAGGTAGACCAGTGCCTGCCAGCAGTTGTTCTTTAAGGACAATTTTTGCCTTTGAATACTTGCAGGCTTACTACTCATTTTCCCCAGGCAAAGGAAAATCATGGCCCTTTTAAAAGGTCAAGCTGCGAGGCTGGTCCTGTTAATCAAAAGATAGAAACATGTTTAATAATCTGAGTTTGCTTCCTCATAAAAAACCTAGAGGACAGAATTGAATCTATTAATTGATTATGTCTTGTATTTCTCTTAAAAATGTAAAGTGTTATTAATCTAGGAACTGCTAAATGTTTGACTTGCCAGCTTTAAAAGTTCAAAGTGCAAATTAAATTGGGAGAAATTATATAGTTGTGGTAATTAAATGTCTAAAGTATAAAAAATTGTGAAGAAAATAAAATGTGTTTGCTCTGAAAATAATTAGGAATTCAAAATAAGTTGCTTATTGGTCTAATTAAAAAAGAGAATTAATTCTGTGTTCCCAACCAAAACTTTTTCTATGCAAAGACTAGTTTAAAATCTAATTGATATCAATATAATTATAAAAAGTATTATACTCTTTAAATCATATACGGATATATATGTTGCGGAGCGTAGCCCACCACGAGACAGACCACCACACAGATTTGCAGTTTTAGGGCGTTTATTTGCTGGTTCGAACCAGGGCTTCCACCGTCCAAACACAAACAATGGTGGAGAGCCCCATCCCCAGTTAAGCAGACATTTTATACCCCACGCAGGGGGTGAGGGTTAGCTTGGCAGTTCCTGATTGGCTAATACAAAGCTTGAAGCCTTAACTCCTTCTTTGTCCTAATTTGGCGACAGCTAGCCTCGACCCCTTCTTTGTCCTACCTTGTAAAGCATTGCTCAAGATAACATTCCCTGGTCTAGGGCCGGTTTCGGTTTCAGGAAACCGGTGCTTGCCTAAGCTTATCTACATTCGCCCCCTGCAGGCACAAGATCGTTTGTGGTCAGCGTTACTACTCCCAGGGCCCCGGGACCTTCCAGTCCCCAGGGCAGTGGGGTCTCACAATATATATATATATTTGATTTTTTTTTCCATGTTAAAATTTCAAGGCTTTAACAGAGATGATTCTTGGAAAGCTCCAAGGGACCGGAGTAATACAAGGAATTTATTCTCTCTTCTTAAAGGAAATATTTTAAATTTAACAGGTCTAATATACTTGAAATTGCATGGAAAGCCTTATCAAATAAAAAATAATAGTTATATTTTAAATGTTATGAAGGTTTTTGACTCTAAGAAGGGCAAAATCAATATATTTCTTAAATATAATCAAAATTTTCAACAGTAGTAGAATTTCAAGAAAGACAAAAGCATCAAGCAGCCTGCATTTTGAATGCGCTGGGAGCGGGACAGTGTTTGTCCTTTTGGATCAGACCAATAAGTATCAGAACTATAAGTTTACTGAATAAGTTTCTTTGCCTTTTAATTAAAGATACCTACTTAAGTTACCTTATAAATTAGCTTTTATAATATAATCAAGGTCTCATATAAATTAAGTTACATGAGAAGCCAATGTTTACGTAATTGAATCCAAGTAAAATCTAAGAACAGTAAAGACAGCCACCATTACTGCCTGACTTTGGTAGCCACCTGAATTCTTAACTAAGCTAGAGGTGAGGCAACATTTTTGGCTTATGAATCAAACATAAACATCAACTAAATTTGCTTTGCTTTTAAATGAAGATACCTACTTTAATTACTTAAATAAATTAGCTTTTTAAATTATAATCAAGGTTTTCAGCTAAATGAAAAGCCAATATTTTTATAAACAATTCTAATGAAGACCAGAAACAGCTAGTGAGATTTTTGTTTGCAATATAAATTTGGCTGTCTTTTAAAAGAACAGATTAGACAGCCACCATGATGGCCACATGGCTTGCTGGTCCCCTTGGAAGCTATAGTGGCCAACCGCTTCCTTTGGAATAAGCCAGTGTCTTTGTAAATAATTTGATTAAGTATTCTAAGTTACTGAAGGACTTCCCATGGTCTCTCTGTGGATACAAATAAGCCTAAGGGGATAGTCTTTAAAAAATAAAAAGGAGAAATTTGAAAAATTTTGAAATCTCTTTCACTGGTATTTATAGGATAAACTGAGGATTGTTATTAAAATATTAAATCTAATCCGTACTAGTGGTCACTCACTATAATCTTAAGAGAAATTGTTTCATGTGACAAAGATTTTTAAATGAAACTCTATGTAGCCTGAAAATTATTTTTGAAGGATATAAGGAGAGCTTTCCTTCAAGTATCGTAAGGATTGTAATTGATAACCAACACATTGGGCCTCAGAAGGTGGAGATAAGAAAAGATTGTCTAAAAGCTTTAAATGACGTTCAGAAATTATTAGGGGACATTAACTGGTTAAGACCTTATCTGAAGATCTCTACAGGAGAAATGGCAAATTTATTTAATTTACTTAGAGGTGACTCTAATCTTTCCTCTCCCCGAACATTAACAGATGAAGCTAGGAATGAGTTGCTAAGAGTGGAGCAGGCGATTTCATCAGCCCAAGTAGCACGGGTACAGCCCGAATTACCTTTATTGGGACAAATTAACCCTACTGCAAATAGTCCCACTGGACTCATCTTTCAAAATAAAAACTCTCCTGCCATTATTGAATGGGTCCACCTACGGCATCAATCCTCTAAAACTGCGTTACATATGTAGAACTAATGGCCCAATTAATATTTCAAATCCGAAAACGTTGTAAACAGCTTAGAGGGGAAGAGCCCCAGTGTACTTACCTCCCCCTCACTGGGAAGCAATTAGAAATGTTATTTCAGACTGATATAAATTGGCAAATTGGGTTAAGTGGATATTCAGGGGATCTTAGCTGTCACCTATTAAAACGTAAATTACTGCAATTTTTATATAATACCTCCATCATTATACCAAAAAATACTAGGCAGGAACCTATTCCTGGAGCTTTAACTGTTTTTACTGATGGATCATCTAATGGGAAAGCTGCCTATCACACAACAAATTTAGACCGAGTCATACTGACCAGTCATACTTCTGTACAAAGAATTGAACTAGAAGCCATTAAGGCTGCATTGCAGGATTTCCAAGAGCCTCTTAATATCTTCTCTGATTTCTTTTATGCTGCAAACTTGGTGAATAGAATTGAAACTGCCCAGTTGAAATGGCTTAGTGACTAACGTTTATTTTTACTATTTAAACAAGTTCAGCAGATTGTACAACAAAGACAATATCCTTTTTATATCACTCACATCAGGGCTCATAGTGTCTTACCTGGTCCTTCAACAAAAGAAAATGCACAGGCTGGCCAATTGGTTGCTTTATTAAAAGAAGCCTTAGAATCTCATCAACTTTTACATCAGCCTTCCAAAATGCTGTCTAAACAATTCTCAATCATTTGACAGCAAGCAAAAACAGATTATTAAGGAATGTCCCACTTGCATGTTACATTCACCTCAAGGACCTAACACAGGAATCAACCCTAGAGGTTTGCACAGAGACCATATCTGCCAAATGGATGTAATGCATTATACTTCCTTTGAATGCCTTGGGGCATTACATGTCTCAGTAGACACCTTTTCAAAAGTCCTATGGGCTACTGCATCTAAAGGAGAAACAGCAAAACAGGTTATTAATCATTGCCTAGCTGCTCTTGCTGTCATGGGAGTTCCAAATTTTATTAAAACCGATAAAGGGCCTGCATACACAAGCGGTCAATTCCAGGAATTTTGTAAAAGGTGGAAAATTCAGCACATTACAGGAATACCATATAATTCCCAAGCACAGGCCATTATTGAACAATAGCATCAGCGGCTAAAATCCCAACTTGAAAAACAAAAAGGAGGAATTATGGAGAAATCACCTGCGGGTAGGCTGCACCAAGCCTTAATTACTTTAAATTTTTTCACTTGTGATGCTGATGGAAAGACACCTATGGAGCTACATTGGTGTCAGAATAAAACAAAAGAATATGGTCTAGTTAAATGGAAGGATCCCAAATCTGGTTTATGGAAGGGACCAGATCCATTATTAACCTTTGGCAGAGGGTATGCTTATATATATTCAGAGAATTTTTCCAAACCCGTATGGATTCCTGCTAGAAATATTAAACTGCAACAGGGATCCAAGAGAGAAACAAGCCAGACTAATAAGGACTTTGTGCCTGGAGCCACACCATGCAGCAGCAGACAATCAACTACCTCAGCCACAGAGAGCAGCGACTCCAAGCAATCCACTGAAGATGAGCAGGAGGAGGACAAGCCAGAAAACAAACAGCCCGGAGACCACCTGAGGCATGGTGAAAAAGACGGTACACATGCCTGAGAATGTCTTTCCTGCCATGCTAGCAGTGATCAGCTGTATGGTAACATTACCTGAGGAAAATGGGGCAAATGGGGAAGTGTTTTGGACTTAGGATTCCTGACCCTTCATGGGTAAGAACACTTAAGTGGGCTGATCCCCCCCTAATGTAGTATCCAAGAGGAACATGGGTGAGGAAAGGAAGTAGGGGACTATTCACTACTTGCTCCTGGGCGAGGTGCAGAAAATATAACTAAGACCTTGTCTAAATTGGCAGACAATTTGAAATTGAATTGCCATGACCTAGAGCAAATGATATCCTTACATAATATTATTCTACAATGTTATTATAATTTTTGATACTTTACAACAGTATATTGTACAATTATCCCAAACAAACTTACAAACTAATTCTTTGCATGTTTGGCAGCATTTTACAAAAAAAAAAAAAAAAAAGGTCATGAAAGGATTTGATCCCTTCCAGAAAGGAATTAAGGCCTCCCCGGGAAGGCACTTGAGCATTCTATATTGGCCTCTTTTGCCAAGAGGGACCCTCCCACAGCTGTTGCCTGAGCTTTCTGTTCATGCTGAGGTTGAAGCCTCGTGATGGCTGGTACCATGGATCTGTCTCTGGCCCAATGGCGTGAGCTGGGCCCTCCCTGGAGAAGAAACCTGGGTTCCCTAAAGATCTGTGATCAGTGCCGGGGCCCCACCATCGGCCGAGGTGTGATCCCAAGGCAGGTGCTGGGCATGGAGGCCACGGGGGCATTGGCTACCGAGGAGACAGAACTGAACCTCACATCACCCTGCTTGGCCCCGGAAGATGGCTGGTTAGCCAGAGAAAGGTAAGATTCCTCAAGGAAGGAACAACCTAAGACAGGCACAGTCGCAGTGGGGCCATCAGGAGAGAACTTGGGGGCAACCGAAGTGGGGCACAGACCCTCACACCCCCCGCCAACATTGCAGGGTCTTGAATCCTCGCCCCTTCTGAGGGAGGTCTGCTGCCCCCATGGCTGCTTCGTGCTTCCCACACCCAGCTCAGATCGGGACCCAGGCAACAGAAAGAGACTTGGTTGACAGCAGCTGCCCTATATCTAAATCCAGCCTAGCACCAGCAATGCTCAGGGCCTACTCAAGAATGCAACTAATCCTTTCCGTTCAAGTTTTCAGATTAATTTAAATTGGCTAATTGAAATAAGTGATTATTCAAGAAAATTTAATTGTACTGGATGAAAAACAATTAATATTTACAGGGTAAACTAAAATTGTTAGGGTATTAAATTTGACAGTCCTGAAGTATTACCTAAAATTTTTATTGGTAGTTCATCTCCTGGTAAAATTGCTTAACATGTATAGAACCTAAAGCAGTCATATTTTTGTGCAAAAAATTAAAATTTAAAGTTATTAAGACTGCATTATAAAATTTCCAAAAAAGCCTCCATTAATCAAAAAAAAAAAGTAAAGAAAAGAAAAAGGGGGGGGGGGGGGATAGTGGAAAAATATCATGTAAAGGAAAAATATCCAAATATCCTGAAAGTAAATTACATCTAGAAAATTTTTTACTTTGAAAACTAATTTTCATTTGTAATATAACAGCAAGGCCCCCATGAAAAACACACATGGTGTCAAAATAGGCCAAAGGAACATTGTATGGGCAAAAATAAATAAAAAGGATCCCAAGTCAAATTTATAAAAAAGATTGCTTTATTAACTTTTGATAGAGAATATGTTTGTATATTTTCAGAAAAACAAGAACAGGAAAGAAAACAAGACCATGTGGATTCCTGCAACAGATTGGAATTGGCTCCAGCCATGAAGACAAGAGAAGAAACAGTTCAGAGATGGAAGACACTGAGGACGCTTTGCCATGCTAGCAGTCAGCAGCTGTGTGTCTATGCAGGTTGCCCAGGAACAAACCAGAGAAGGTCGAACCTGCATTACCACCATTTGGCACCATCCTGATATTATTGATGACATGAACACACAAGGAACTGTTTGACATTGAAACTGGGACTCAGAACTATTGCACGTTGAAACTGGGACTCAGAACTGTTGGACAATTGAAACTAGGACTCCAACTTACATGTTTATTTCAAGATTCTTTTTAAAGGAAAGAAATGGGGAGATGCCGGAAACCAATCTTTGTCCCACTAATAGAGATATGTGGAAACGAAATCTGGAAGACGGTCAACCTTAATTGCTCTGAAATGTCGGAACTAATTGTTTATTGTTTAGTTGAAACATGTTAGCAGAAGCAGCCTCCACTTCTGTTTGTCTCATGTAAATTCCTGTTAGTGGAATTTCCTGCCTAAAGGTTGTGGGTGTATCCTATAGTCTCAATAAAAGGGATAGCAAGCCAGAGCAGGGGGCAGTCTTCCCACTAGAGGTTGGCTCCCGCCTGGCCCCCAATATTCCCAAATTAATACTTTCATAGTCTTTTTTCATTTGTGTGCAGCCTTCTCCAGAACCTGAACCCTGAACCGGGACCCTGAACCACGCAGGATGTGAAAAGGGTTCCCACATCTGGCACCTGACCACGGGATGTCTGGAGGAGAAGATATTTTTCGCCTAAGAGCAAAGGAAGGAAAAATACACCGAGAAAAGGTGTGGAAAATTCACCGAGAAAAAGGTGAGGGAGGTTCACCGCACACAAAGCCCAGGGACTAACTGCAGAGTCGCGAACTATAAGTAGGGTGGGAACGTCTCTTTCAACCAGGCTAATGGGGAAGAATTAGGTTATAAAATAATGTGGCTTCTTACTCAAATTAAAATCTTAATTGGTATTTGTAATTTAAAATGTGTAATAAGAATTGAAACTCCACTGCTGACACCACCTCTGGTGTGGAGAAATTCAAAGGTGGCACGAGAGGGCAGGGCTCTCTGCTATCCCACAATGAGATTACTTAAGGTTTTGTTTAAAAATTATAAAAGAACTCGCAGGGAAATGCAAATCTTGGCCAAATTGGGTGTTAGTTATTATTTCGGAAAGCGAAAAAGAAAGAAAAAATTTAAGACCTGTCTATTTTTTACGCATGAAAAGAAATTCGGCCAGATCTGTTGCTAAAATTTCCCCCGAAGTAAGCAGAATGTGGGGAAAGGGAGACACGTGGAGATCCAATATGGAAGCCCACTCTCCCAATATGCTAATTTAAAGTTTCCTTTCTCACCATTAAAAAGTCTTAAAAATTAGAATTGTTATTTCAGACTGATATAAATTGGCAAATTGGGTTACTTAGCTGTCACCTATTAAAAGATAAATTACTACAATTTTTATATAATACCTCCATCATTATACCAAAAAATACTAGGCAGGAACCTATTCCTGGAGCTTTAACTGTTTTTACTGATGGATCATCTAATGGGAAAGGTGCCTATCACACAATAAATTCAGACCGAGTCTAACTGACCAGTCATACTTCTGTACAAAGAATTGAACTAGAAGCCATTAAGGCTGCATTGCAGGATTTCCAAGAGCCTCTTAATATCCTCTCTGATTCCTTTTATGCTGCGAACTTGGTGAATAGAATTGAAACTGCCCAGTTGAAATGGCTTAGTGACCAACGTTTATTTTTACTATTTAAACAAGTTCAGCAGACTGTACAACAGAGACAATATCCTTTTTATATCACTCACATCAGGGCTCATAGTGTCTTACCTGGTCCTTTAACAAAAGAAAATGCACAGGCTGGCCAATTGGTTGCTTTATTAAAAGAAGCCTTAGAATCTCATCAACTTTTACATCAGCCTTCCAAAATGCTGTCTAAACAATTCTCAATCACTCCACAGCAAGCAAAACAGATTATTAAGGAATGTCCCACTTGCATGTTACATCTACCTCAAGGGCCTAACACAGGAATCAACCCTAGAGGTTTGCACAGAGACCATATCTGGCAAATGGATGTAACACATTATACTTCCTTTGGACGTCTTGGGGCATTACATGTCTCAGTAGACACCTTTTCAAAAGTCCTATGGGCTACTGCATCTAAAGGAGAAACGGCAAAACAGGTTATTAATCATTGCCTAGCTGCTCTTGCTGTCATGGGAGTTCCAAATTTTATTAAAACTGATAAAGGGCCTGCATACACAAGCGGTCAATTCCAGGAATTTTGTAAAAGGTGGAAAATTCAGCACATTACAGGAATACCATATAATTCCCAAGCACAGGCCATTATTGAACAATAGCATCAGCGGCTAAAATCCCAACTTGAAAAACAAAAAGGAGGAATTATGGAGAAATCACCTGCGGGTAGGCTGCACCAAGCCTTAATTACTTTAAATTTTTTCACTTGTGATGCTGATGGAAAGACACCTATGGAGCTACATTGGTGTCAGAATAAAACAAAAGAATATGGTCTAGTTAAATGGAAGGATCCCAAATCTGGTTTATGGAAGGGACCAGATCCATTATTAACCTTTGGCAGAGGGTATGCTTGTACACTTCCAGAGAATTTTTCCAAACCCGTATGGATTCCTGCTAGAAATATTAAACTGCAACAGGGATCCAAGAGAGAAACAAGCCAGACTAATAAGGACTTTGCGTCTGGAGCCACATCATGCAGCTGCAGACAATCAATACCTCAGCCACAGAGAGCAGCAACTCCAAGCAACCTACTGAGGATGAGGAGCAGGTGGAGGACGAGATGGACAACAAACAGCCCGGAAACCACCTGAGGCATGGTAAAAAAACACGGTACAGACGCCTGAGAACGTCTTTCCTGCCATGCTAGCAGTGATCAGCTGTACGGTAACATTACCTGGGGCAAATGGGGAAGTATTTTGGACTTAGGATTCCTGACCCTTCATGGGTAAGAACCCTTACGTGGGCTGATCCCCCACCTAATGTAGTATCCAAGAGGAACATGGGTGAGGAAAGGGGACTATTCACTACTTGCTCCTGGGAGAGGTGTAGAAAATGTAACTAAGTCCTTGTCTGTACAAAAAGAAATTGACAGCCAGTTTGAAATTGAATTGCCATGACCTAGAGCAAAGGATATCCTTATATGATATTATTCTACAATGTATTATAATTTTTGATATTTTGCAATTAATAGTACAATTATCCCAAACAAACTTACAAACTAATTCTTTGCATGTTTGGCAGCATTTTACACACACACACACACACACACACACACACACACAAAGGACATTAAAGGATTTGATCCCTTCCAGAAATGAATTAAGGCCTCCCTGGGAAGGCTCTTGAGCATTCTATATTGACCTCTTTTGCCAAGAGGGACCCTCCCACAGCTGTTGCCTGAGCTTTTTGTTCATACTGAGGTTGAAGCCTCGTGATGGCTGGTACCATGGATCTGTCTCTGGCCCAATAGCGTGAGCTGGGCCCTCCCTAGAGAAGAAACCTGGGTTCCCTAAAGATCTGTGATCAGTGCCAGGGCCCCACCGGCGGCCAAGGTGGGATCCCAAGGCAGGTGCTGGGCGTGGAGGCCACGGGGGCATAGGCTACCAAGGAGATAGAACTGAACCTCCCGTCACCCTGCTTGGCCCCAGAAGATGGCTGGTTAGCCAGAGACAGGTAAGATTCCTCAAGGAAGGAACAACCTAAGATAGGCACAGTCGCAGTGGGGCTATCAGGAGAGAACTTGGGGGCAACAGAAGTGGGGCACAGACCCTCACCCCCCCAACATTGCAGGGTCTTGAATCCTCGCCCCTTCTGAGGGAGGTCTCCTGTCCCCATGGCTGCTTCGCGCTTCCCACGTCCAGCTCAGATCAGGACCCAGGCAACAAACAGAGACTTGGCTGACAGCAGCTGCCCTATATCTAAATTCACCCGAGCATCGGGAATACTCAGAGCCTACTCAAGAATGCAACTAATCCTCTCCATTAATATTTACAGGGTAAACTAAGATTGTTGTTAGAGTATTAAATTTGACAGTAAAATAATAGTCCAGTTTTCAGATTAATTTAAATTGGCTAGTTGAAATACATGATTATTCAAGAAAATTTAATTGTACTGGATAAAAACTGTTTTCTAAAGTGTTAACTGAAATTTCTGTTGGTAGTTCATCTCATGGTAAAATTGCTTAACATGCAAAGAACCTAAAGCAGTCATATTTTTGTGCAAAAAGTTAAAATTTAAAGTTATCAAGACTGCATTATAAAATTTCCAAAAGCCTTCATTAAAAAAAGGCGGGGGATAGTGGAAAAATATCATGTAAAGGAAAAATATCCTGAAAGTAAATTACATCTAGAAAATTTTTTACTTTGAAAACTAATTTTCATTTGTAATACTAACCCATGAAAAACACACATGGTATAAAAATAGGCCAAAGGAAAGTTGTATGGGCAAAAAATGAAAAGGATCCCAAGTCAAATTTATAAAAAAGATTCCTTTATTAACTTTTGGTCGAGAATATGTTTGTGTATTTTCAGGAAAACAAGACCATGTGGATTCCTGCAACAGAGAGGAATTGCTCCAGCCATGAAGACAGGAGGAGAAACAGTTCAGAGATGGAGGATGCTGACGACGCCTTGCCAGACTAGCAGTCAGCAGTTGTGTGTTGCTGCAGATTGCCCAGGACCAAACCAGAGGGTCAGACCTGCATTACCACCATTTGCCACCATCCACATATCACTGCTGACATGAACACACAAGGAACTGTTTGACATTGAAACTGGGACTCAGAACTGTTGGACACTTGAAACTGGACTCAAACTTATATGATTATTTCAAGATTCTATTTAAAGGAAAGAAACGGGGGAGATGCCGGAAACCAATCTTTGTCCCACTGATAGAGATATGTGGAAAGGAAATCTGGAAGGCCGTCAACCTTAATTACTCTGAAAGGTCGAAGCTAATCACTTACTGTATAGTTGAAACATTATTAGCAGAAGCAGCCTCCACTTCTGTTTGTCTCATATAAATTTCTGTTATTGGAATTTCCTGCCTAAAGGTTGTGGATGTATCCCATAGTCTCAATAAAAGGGATAGCAAGGTCAGAGCGGGGGCAGTCTTCCCACTAGAGGTTGGCTCCCACCTGGCCCCCAATATTCCCAAATTAATACTTTTCTAGTCTCTTTTCATTTGTGTGTGGCCTTCTCCAGAACCCAAACCCTGAACTGGCCCCTGAACCATGCGGGATGTGAAAGGGGTTTCCACACTAACCCTAACCCGTAACCTAACCATAGCCCTACACTTAGCACTAACCGTAACCATAATACTAGCCCTAACTCTAACCACAGCCCTAACCCCAAAACTAATACTAAGCCTTAACCCTAGCCTTCACCCTAACCCTAATCCTAACCCTAGTGCTAAACCTAGTCCTAACCCTAGCATTAACGCTAACCCTAACACTGGCCCTAACCCTAGCACTTATACTAACCTTAGCCCTAACCCAAATGCTAACCCTAACCCTAACCCTAACCCTCACTCTAATCCTAACACTAGCCTTATCCCTAACCCTAAAGTTAAAGCTAACCCAAGCCCTGGCCTTAACCCTAACACAAACCCTAACCCTAATCCCAACTCTAAAACAAACCCGGGCCTAAATTGAGCCCTCACCCTAGCCCTAGCCCTAACCCTAACCCTAACCCTAGCCAAAACCCTAGCCTGAACCATAGCCCTAGCCCTAGCCCTAACAAAAACAATAGCCCTAAAACCTAACCCTAAAGCTAGCCCTAACCCTAACCCTAACCCTACCCCTAAACTTAACCAACTCCAACCCTAGTCCTAACCCTACCCCAAACCCTAATACTAGCCCTAACCCTAGCCTTAAACCTAACTCTAACCATAAAAAGAGCCCTAACCTAACCCTAGAATTTGCCCTAACCTTAACCCTAATACAAGCCCTAACCCTAGCCATAACGCAAGCCTTAACCCAAACCCTAAACTTAACCCTAATCAAACATTAACCCTAACCCAAACCCTAACCCTAAACCTAAACATAATATTAGCCCTAACCCTATCCCTAATCCTAAACCGAAGCTTAACCAGAGCCCTAGCACAACCGTAACCATAACCATAACCATAACCCCAGCCCTAAACCTAATCTAAATCTAACCCTAACCCTAACCCTAGCCCTAAAACTAACATAACCTTAAACATAACCCTAAACCAAACCCTAGCCATTACCCTAACTTAAGTCTCACCTTAAACCTAGCCCGAACCCTAACCCTAACACTAACCATAGCCCTAACACTAACCTTAACCCTAATATTAGCCCTAACCCAAGCCCTAACTCTAGCCTTAATCAAAACCTTAACCCTAATCCTAACCCTAACCCTAGCCCAAACCATACCCCTAACACTAGCCCAGACCTTATCACTAAAACTAGCCCTAACCCTAGCTCTAAACCTAACCCTAACCCTACCCCTGAACATACCCCTAACCCTAGCTTTAACCCTAACCCTAATACTAGCCCTAACCCTAACCCTAAACCTAAACCTAATACTAAACCTAATCCTAACCCCAGCACTAATCCTAAACCTAATACTAGCCCTAATCCTAGCCTTCAACCTAGCCCTAACCAAAACCCTAACGCTAACACTAATACTACCCCTAACCCTAGCCTTAACGCTAACCCTTACTCTAACCCTAGGCCTATCCCTAACCCTAATCCTAGTCCTTAGCCTATCCTTAACCCTAACCCTAGCCCTAGCCCTAAACCAAGCCATAGCCCTATCCCTAAACCTAAACCTAACCATAACAATAGTCGCAACCCTAACCCTAATACTAGCCCTAACCCTAGTCATAACCATATCCTTAAACCTAACCCTAACCCTAAACCGAGGCCTAACCCTAACCCTATCCATAAGGCTAACCCCAATATTAGCCCTCAAGCTAACCATAACCATAACCCTAACCCTAAAGGTAGCCATATACCTAGCCCTAACCATAATGCTAATCCTAACCCTAACCCTAGTGCAAGCCCTTACACTAACCCTCACACTAAACATAGACCTAAGCCTCACCCTCACGCTAAACCTAACCCTAACCCTAACCCTTAACCTAACCCTAGCCATACACTTAGCACTATCCATAACCATAATATGAGCCCTAACTCTAACCCCAGCCCCAACCCCAAACCTAATACTAGCGCTAACATTAGCCTTCATCCTAACCCTAGTGCTAAACCTAGTCCTAACCCTGGCCTTAACCCTAACTCTATCAATAGCCCTAACCCTAGCACTTATACTAACCTTAGCCCTAACCCAAATGCTAACCCTAACCCCAGCCCTAACCCTAACTCTAACTGTAGCCCTAGCATTAGCCCTAAACCTCACTCTAAACCTAACTCTAGCCTTATCCCTAACCCAAACCATAACCCCAAAGTTACACCTAACCCTAGCCCTAGCCCTAACCCTAACACAAACCCTAACCCTAACCCTAACTCTAGACCCAACCCAGCCCTAAACTGTGTCCTAAAGCTAGCCCTAGCCCTAACCCTAACACAAACCCTAGCCCTAAAACATAACCCTAAAGCTAGCCCTAACCCTAACCTTAGCACTAGCCCTACCGCTAAACTTACCAACTACAACCCTAGCCCACCCCTACTCTGAACCCTAATACTAGCCCTAAAACCTAACTGTAACCCTAAAAAGAACCCTAACCTAAACCTAGAATTTGCCCTAACCTTAACTCTAATACTAGCCCTAACCATAGCCAAACGCAAGCCTTAACCCAAACCCTAAACTTAACCCTAATCAAACACTAACCCGAACTCTAACCCTAATCCTAAACGTAATATTATGTCTAACCCTATCCCTAACCGTAAATATAACCCTAACCCTAATCCTAAACCGAAGCTTAACCAGAACCCTAGCACAACCCTAAACCTAACCATAACCACAACCCTAGCCCTAACCCTAATCTAAATCTAACATTAACCCTAACCCTAGCCCTAAAACTAACCTAACCCTAAACATAACCCTAAACCAAACCCTAGCCATAACCCTAACCTAAGTCTAACCTTAAAACTAGGCCTAACCCTAGCCCAAACCCTAACCCTAACCCTAACCCTAGCCCTAACCCTTAACCTAACCCTAGCCCTACACTTAGCACTAACGGTAACCGCAATACTAGCCCTGACTCTAACCCCAGCCCTAACTTCAAACCTAACCCTAACCCTAAACTTAGCCTTCACCCCAACCCTAATCCTAACCCTAACACTAAACCTAGCCCTAACCCTAGTCCTAATACTAGCGCTAACCCTACCCTAACCCCAATTCTCATCCTAACCTTAACCCTAGGCCGAACTATAGCCTTAACCCTAACCCGAACACGAGCCCTACACCGGACCATAGGCCTATCCCTACCCCTAAACCTGTCCCTAACTCTAAACCTAGCCCTACCCCTAGCCTATCCCTAACCCTAATATGAGCCCTAGCCCTAGCCCTATTCCTAGCCTTAACCCCAACCCTTACCCAAACCCTAGCCCTAACCCTAGACATAACCCTAACCCTAAACCTAACCCTAATCCTCATACTAGTCTTAACTCTAGCCCTAACTCTAGCCTTAACCCTAACTCTAACCCTAGCCCTAACCCGACCCCTAGCCCTACCTTAAACCTTGTCGTAATACTAGCACTAAACATAACCCTAACACTAACCCTAACTTAGCCCTAATCCTAGCCCTAACTCTAACCCTAACCCTAATTCTCATATAGTCTTAAACCTAGCCCTTATCTAGGTTTAACCCTCAAATGAACCCTAACCTTAACCATAACCCGAACAGTAGCCCTAACCCGGACCCTAGGCCTATCCTTAACCCTAACCCTAACCTCACCCTAAAACTAACCCACACTTAGCACTAAACCTAACCCTACACTTAGCACTAAACCTAACCTGAATAGTAACCCTTAACCTAACCCTAGCCCTCACACTAAACCTATAGCTAGACGTAACCCTAGCCTTCACCCTAACCCTAACACCATCCCTAACCCTAGCCCTACCCCCAACCTTAACCTTAGCCCTAAACCTAACCCTAAACCTAGCCCTAAAACTAGCACTAACCCTAACCCGAACCCGAACCCTAACCCTAAGCTAACCCTAACCATAACCCCAGCCCTAACCCTAAACCTAATACTAGCCCTACCCTAGCCTTCACCCTAAACCTAACCCTAACCCTAACACTAGCCTTAACGCTAACCCTTACTCTAACCCTAGCCCTATCCCTAACCTTAATACTAGCTGTAACACTACCCCTAAATCGAGACTTAACTCTAACCCTAACCCTAATCCTAACTCTAGCCTTAAACATAGCCATAACCCTAACCCTAACCCTAAACCTAGACCTAACTCTAACCATAACCCTAATACATGTCCTAACTCTAGCCAAAACTAAGTCTAACCTTAAATCTAGCCCTAACACTAGCCCTAACCCTAACCCTAATTTAAACCCTAACCTTAATCCTCATATTAGTCTTAACTCTAACCCTAACACTAGCCTTAACCCTAACACTAACACTAATACTATCCCAAACCATACCCCAACCCTCTCCTTAACCCTAACTATTACACAGACCCTAGCCCTATCCCTAACCCTAATACTAGCCATAAACCTAGCCCTAACTGTAGACTTAACCCTACCCTAACACTAACTCTAGCCTTCAACATAGCCATAGCCCTAACCCTAACCATAACCCTAACCCTAAACCTAAACCAAATACTAATCCTAATGCCAACCTCAGCCCTAACCCTAAACCTAATACTATCCCTAACCCTAGTCTTCAACCTAACCCTAACCCTAATGCTAACATTAATACTACCCCTAACCCTAGTCTTAACGCTAACCCTTACTCTAACCCTAGCCCTAATCCTAGCACTAATCCTAGTCCTAAACCTATCCTTAACCCTAACACTATCCCTAGCCCTAAACCAAGCCATAGCCCTATCCCTAAACCTAAACCTAACCCTAACCCTAACCCTACCCCTAACCCTATCCCTATTCCTAACGCTAACTATAGCCCTATCCCTAAGTCTAAACTTAGCACTAAACATAGGCCTAACCCTAACCCTACACCTAACCCTAATTTAAACCCTAACCTTAATCCTTAAGCCTTAATGCTTATGGGCTTTGAAATCCAAAAAAAAAAGCAGTGTTCAGGCCCTGAAAACCCTTTCCATACTGGGAGCAAAGTGCTGAATCGCCAGGGTCACTTACAGTTCCCCGCGCCCTGAGGGCCAGCTTGTTGCTTAATTCCTGGGGAATGCTCTTCACTGAGGATAGGAACCTTCAGCCTGCCTTCCAGAGTATGGACCTCAGATTTATGGTTTTGGCTAGGGTTAAGTCATGGGATAGAGTTAAGATTATAGTTAGGATTAGGGTTAGAGCTAGGGTTGGAGCTAAGGGTTGGTATAGGGGTAGTTTAGATTTCGGGTTAGGGTTAGCGTTAGGGGTAGTATTAGGTCTAGGACTAGGGTTAGGGTTAGTTTTAGGGTTAGGGCTGGGTTATGGTACGCCTTAGCACTAGTATTAGGGCTAGGTTTAGGGTTTGTGTTAGGGCTAGTGTTAGGGTTAGGTTTAGGGCTAGGGTTAGGGTTGTGGTTATGGTTAGTGTTATGGTTATGATTAGGCTTAGTGCTAAGGGTAGGGTTTGGGCCAGGGTTAGTGTTAGAGTTAATGCTAGGGTTAGGGCTACTATTATATTTAAGGTTTTGGCTAGGGCTAGGGTTAGCGTTAGTATTAGGGTTAGAATTAGCCCAAGTGCTAGTGTTAAGGCTTTGGTTAGGGTTAGGGTTAGGGTAGATTTAGGAGTAGGGTTAGGGTTATGTCGGGCTCTAATTAGGGTTAGGGCTATGGTAAGGGTAAGGATTAGGGTTAGTATTAGTGTTAGGGTTAGAGCTAAGTGTAGGGCTAGCGTTATGGTTAGGGTTAGGGTTATGGTTAGTATTAGGGTCAGGTTTAGGGTTAGGGTTAGCATTAGTTATATGGCTAAGTTTAGACTTAGGGATAGGGTTATAGTTAGCATTAGGTATAGGGATAGGGTTAGGGTTAGGGCTAGTTTTAGGGCTAGGGTTTGGGTTAGGGTTAGGGCTAGGGTTAGGGTTAGGGTTAGAGCTAGGGTTAGGGTTGGGGTTAGGGTTAGGGTTAGGGCTAGGTTTTTTTGGGGGGGGTTAGCATTAGGTTTATGGCTAGGGTTAGGGTTAGGATTAGCGCTAGCACAAGGGCTAGGATTAGAGCCAGGTTTAGGGTTAATACTATGGTTAGGGCTACTTTTAGATTTATTGTTATGGCTAGGGTTAAGTCATAGGATAGGGTTAAGATTATGGTTGGATTAAGGTTAGGGCTAGTGTTAGAGCTAAGGGATGGTATAGGGGTAGTTTAGATTTAGGGTTACGGTTATTGTTAGGGGCAATATTAGAGTTAGGGCTAGGTTAGGGATAGTATTAGGGTTAGGGCTGGGTTAGGGTTAGCCTTAGCACTAGTATTAGGGCTAGAGTTTGGGTTAGAGGTAAAGCTAGGTTTAGGGTTTGGGTTAGGGTAAGGGTTTGGGTTGAAATAAGGGTTAAGGTTATTCCTTGGTCTAGGGCTAGGTTTAGGGTAAGGTTTAGGGTTAAGCCTAGGGCTAGTATTTGGGTTAGGGCTGGTATTAGGTTTAGGATTAGGGTTAGGGTTAGCTTTATGGTTAAGGATATGATTAAGTCTAGGGTGAAGGATAGTATTAGCTTTAGTGATAGGGCTAGAGTTAGGGTTCAGTTTAGGTTTAGGGATAGGACTATGGCTAGTATTAGGGCTAGGGCCAGGGTTAGGGTTAGGGTTAAGGATAGGGTTAGGGATAGAGTTGGGGTTAGTGTTAGTATTAGGGTCCAGTTTAGGTTTAGGGTTAGGGTTAGGGTTAGGGCTAAATTTAGACTTAGGGATAGGGTTATAGTTGGCGTTAGGTATAGGGATAGGGTTAGGGATAGTTTTAGGGCTAGGGTTACGGTTAGGGTTAGGTCTAGGGTTAGGCTTAGGGTTAGAGCTTGTTTTACGGTTGGATTTAGGGTTAGGGTTAGGGCTAGGGTTTTGGTGGGGGTTAGGGTTAAGGTTAGGGCTAGGTTAATTTAAGATTAGGGCTAGCACTAGGGCTAGGATTAGGGCTAGGGCTAGGGTTAATACTAGGTTTAGGGCTACTATTAGATTTATCGTTACGGCTAGGGTTAAGTCATGGGATAGCTTTAAGATTATGGTTAGGATTAGGTTTAGGGCTAGGTTTAGAGTTAAGAGTTGGGATGGGGTAGTTTAGGATTAGGGTTAGTGTTAGCGTTAGGGCTAGTATTAGGGCTAGGGCTAGGGTTAGGGCTAGTATTAGGTTTAGGGCTAGGGTTAGCCATAGCTAGGTTAGGATTAGGATTAGCCATAGTATGGTTATGATTAGGTTTAGGGTTAGGGTTAGCCATAGCTAGAGTATTAGGGCTAGGGTTAGGGTTAGAGGTAGCGTCAGTTTTAGGGTTTGGGTTAGGGTAAGGGTTAGGATTAAAATTACGGTTAGGGTTATGGCTTGGGCTAGGGCTAGGTTTGGGGTAAGGGTTAAGGTTATGCCTAGGGTTAGTATTTGGGTTACGGCTAGTATTGCGGTTAAGGTTAGGGTTAGAGTTAGGTCTATGGTTAGGGTTAGGTTTATGGTTAAGGATATAATTAAGTCTAGGGTTAATGATAGTATTAGGGTTAGGGATAGGGCTAGAGTTAGGGTTTAGTTTTGGTTTAGGGATAGGGCTATGGCTAGGATTAGGGCTAGGGTAGGGTTGGGGTTAGGGTTAAGTATAGGGTTAGGGATAGAATTAGCGTTAGTGTTAGTATTAGGGTCAGGTTTTGGTTGAGGGTTATGGTTATGGTTAGGGCTAAGTTTAGACTTAGGAAAAGGGTTATAGTTAGCTTTAGGCATAGGGATTGAGTTAGGGTTAGGCTTAGGCTTAGGGTTAGGGCTAGGGTTAGGTTTAAGGTTAGGGCTAGTGTTTTGGTTAGGGTTAGAGCTAGGGTTAAGGTTGGGGTTAGGGTTAGGTTTAGGGCTAGGGTTTTTGTTGGGATTCAGGTTAGTGTTAGGGCTAGGGTTAGGTTTTGATTTGGGCTAGCACTAGGGCTAGGATTAGGGCCAGGGTTATGGTTAATGCTAGGTTTAGGGCTACTATTAGAGTTATGGTTATGGCTAGGGTTAAGTCATGGGATAGGATTAGCATTATGGTTAGGGTTAGGGTTAGGGTTATTGCTTGGGCTAGTATTAGGACTAGAGTTAAGGCTAGGGTTAGAGCTATTATTTGGTTTATTTGAGGCTTAGGGTTAATGTAAGGGCAAAAGCTAGGGTTAGGGTTAGAGTTAGGATTAAGCCTAGTGCTAGGGTTAGGATTAGGGCTACGGTTAGGATTAGTGTTTGGGTTATGCCTAGAGTTAGGATAAGTGCTAGGGTTAGGACTAGGGCTAGTGCTAGGGTTAGGATTAGGGTTAGGGTCAAGGCTTGGGTTATGGCTAGGGTTCGGGCTAGTATTAGGGTTCAGGTTAGGGCAAGTGCTTGGGTTAGGTTAGGGCTCTATTAAGGTTAGAGTCAGGTTTAAGGCTAGGGTTAGGGATAATGTTAGGGCTAGTATTAGGGTTAGGGTTAAGGCTAGGTTAACTTTAGGGGTAGTGTTAGGGCTAGGATTAGGGTAAGGGTTAGCATTTGGTTTGGGGCTAGGGCTAAGGTTAGGGTTATGGTTAGGGTTAGGGCTAACTTTAGGGTTAGGTTTCAGGCTAGGTTTTGTGTTAGGGTAGGGCTAAGTCCATAGTTAGTGCTAGGGTTTTGGCTAAGGTTAGGATTAAGGCTAGGGTTATGGTTTGGGTTAGGGTTAAAACTAGGGTTAAGGCTGGTATTAGGGTTAGTGTTTTTGCTAGGCTTTGGGATAGGGCTATGGTTAGGTTTAAGTTTAGGGTTAGAATTAGGCTAGTGTTAGGGTTAGGATTAGGCTTAAGTTTAGGGTTAGGGTTAGGGTTAGGGTTTGGGCTAGCATTAGGGCTTGGGTTAAGGCTCTGTTTCAGCTATTATTAGGTTTAGTTTAGGCTTAGAGTTAAGATTAAGGATAAGGCTAGGGTCAGGGTTAGGGTTAGGGTTAAGTCTATGGTTAGAGCTAGGTTAAGTCTAGGGGTAGGGTTAGAGCTAGGGTTAGAGGTAGGTTTAGCATTTGGGTTAGGGTTAGGGTTAGCATTAGGGTAAGGGTTAGGGCTAGTGTTAGGGCTAATATTTGTGTTAGGGTTAGGGTTAAAGCTTGGGTTATCTCTAGGGTAGGGCTAGTATAAGGTTTAAGTTTAGTGCAGGTGCTAGGATTAGGTTAAGGCTCTTTTTAGGGTTAGAATTAGGTATAAGGCTCGGGTTATTGCTAGTGTTAGGGCTAGTATTAGTGATAGGGTTAGGATTACGGCTATGGTTAGAGCTAGTTTAAGTTTAGGGTTTGGGTTAGGGTTAGCATTTGTGTTAGGGCTAGGGCTCGGGTTAGTGTTAGGGTTACAGTTAGGGTAGTAATAGGGATAAGGTTAGGGCAAGTGCTAGCATTAGGTTAGGGCTCATAGAGTTAGGATTAAGGCTAAGGTCATGGCTAGTGTTAGCACTACTATTACAGTTAGGGTTAGGGTTAGGTGTAGGGTTAGATCTAGGTTAAGTTTAGGGGTAGGGTTAGGGCTAGGGTAAGGGTTGGGCCTAGCGTTTGTGTTAATTTTGGGCTAGGGTATGGCTAAGGTTATGGTTAGGGTTAGTTTAGGGTTTGGCTAGGGTTAGGGCTAGTATTAGGGTTAGAATTAGTGCTAGGGTTAGTATTAGGTTTAGGGCAAGAGCCAGGGCAGCATTTTGGCTAGGGTTAGGTTTAGGGTTAGCGTTAAGGCTTGGGTTATGGCTAGGGTTAGGGCTACTATTAGGGTTAAGGTTAGGGCAAGTGCTAGGTTTAGGTTAGGGCTCTTTTTAGGGTTAGAGTTAGATTTAAGGCAAGGGTTTATGGTAGTGCTAGGGCTAGGTTTAGGTCTTATGTTAGAGCTAGGTTAATTTAGGGGTAGGGTTAGGGCTATGGTTAGGATAAGTGCTAGGTTTAGGGAAAGGATTAGGGTTAAGGCTAGGGTTATTTTTGGGATAGGGCTACTATTAGGGTTACGGGTAGACCTAGAGCTAAGGCTAGGGTTAGGGCTAGAGTTAAGGTTAGGGTTAGCTTTCAGGCTTGGGTTGGGCCTTGGTTTAGGGCTAGTATTAGGGTTAGGGTTAAGGCTTGAGTTATGCATTAGGGTTAGTGTTAGAGCTAGGGCTAGTGTTACATCTAGAGTTAGGGTTAGGGTTAGCCTTAAGGCTTGTGTTAGGGCTAGTATTAAGGTTCTGCTTAGTGTTAGGGTTAGAGTTAGGGTTAAGGCTTGGGTTATGGCTAGGGATAGGGCTAGTATTAGCGTTAAGGTTAGGTCAAGTGCTAGGGTTATGTCGGGCTCTTTTTACGGTTACAATTAGGTTTAAGCCTAGGGTTAGGGCTAGCGTCCGGGCTAATATTTTTGTTAGGGTTAGAGTTAGGGTTAGGGTTAAGGCTAGGGTTAGACCTAGGTTAAGTTTAAGGGTAGGTTTAGGCCTAGGGTTAGGTCTAGTGTTAGTGTTTGGGTTAGCACTAGGGCTAGGGTTAGGGTTAGAGTTAGGTCTAGAGTTTGATCTAGGTTATGTTTAGGGGAAGGGTTAGTGCTAGGGTTATGGCTAGTATTAGGGTTAGGGTTATGGTTAGGGTTAGGTTTAAGGCTTGGGTTATGGTTAGGGTTAGGGCTACTATTAGGGTTAAGATTAGGGTTATTGTTAGGGTAGGTTAAGGCTCTTTTAAGGTTAGAGTTAGGTTTAAGGCTAGGATTAGGGCCAGTGCTAGGGCTGGTTTTAGTGTTAGGGTTAGGGTTAGGGCTAAGGTTTGATCTAGGTTAAGTTTCGGGATAGGGATAGGGATAGGGATAGGGATAGGGTTAGCATTAGGGTTTGCATTTGGAATTGGGCTAGGGCTAGGGTTAGGGTTAGGGGTAGGGGTAGGGGTAGGGTACAGCTAGGTTAATTTTAAGGGTAGGGTTTGGCCTAGAGTTAGGGTTAGGGTTAGTGTTGGGGTTAGTGTTAGGGCTATCGTTAGTGTTAAAGCTAGGGTTACGGTTAGGTCTAGGGTTAGATCTTGGTTAAGTTTAGGGGAAGGGTTAGGGCTAGGGTAAGGTTAGGGCTAGGGTTAAGACTACATTTAGGGTTAGCATTTGGGTTTGGGCTATGGTTAGGGTATATGCTAGGTTTAGGGCTAGGGTTAGGGTTAGGGTTAAGGCTAGGGTTAGTTTTGGGATAGGGCTAGTATTACAGTTAGGGCTAAGGCTGGAGCTAGGATAGGGTTAGGGTTAGAGTTAGAGTTAGGGTTAGCATTAAGGCTTGGGTTAGGGCTAGATTTAGGGGTAGTATTAGGGTTAGTGTTAACGTTAGGTTGAGGGTTAGTTTAGGGTTTGGCTAGGGTTAGGGCTAGTATTAGCATTAGAGTTAGGTCTAGGGTCATGGTTAGGTTTAGGGCTAGAACTACAGCTCGGATTATGGCTATGGTTAGGTGTAGGGTTAGGGTTAAGTCTTGGGTTATGGCTAGGTTTAAGGCTAGTATTAGATTTAAGGTTAGGGCAAGTGCTATGGTTAGGTTAGGGCTCTTTTTAGGGTTAGAGTTAGGTTTAAGGTTAGGGTTAGGGCTATTGTTAGGGTTAGGGTTAGGGTTAAGGCTAGGGTTAGAACTAGGTTAATTTAGGGTTAAGGTTAGGGTTAGGGTTGGGGTTATTGTTTGGGTTAGGGCTAGGGCTAAGTTTAGGGTTAGGATTAGGGTTAGGGCTAGCTTTAAGGTTAGGTTTAGCGCTAGGGTTTGTGTTAGGGTAGGGCTATTTTTAGGGCTAGGGTTTTGGCTAGGGTTAGGGTTAGGGCTAGGGCTAGGGTTAGCATTACGGCTATGTTTAGGGCTGGGTTGGGGCTAGAGTTATGGTTAGGGTTAGGGATAAGGCTAAGTTAATTTTAAGGGTAGTGTTAGGGCTAGGGTTAGGGTTAAGGTTAGCATTTGGGTTAGAGCTAGGCCTAGGTTTAGGGTTAAGGTTAGGTTTAGGGCTAGCTTTAGTGTTAGGTTTAGGACTAGGGTGTTTGTTAGGGTTAGGGCTAGGGCTATAGTTAGGGGTATCATTTTGGCTAGGGCTAGTTTTAGGGCTATGGTTAGGGTTAGCATTTTGTTTAGAGCTAGGGTTAGGATAGGGCTTGGTTTAGGATTAGGGTTCGAGTTAAGGCTAGGGTTTGGGCTAGCTTTAGTGTTAGGTTTAGGGCTAGTGTTTGTGTTAAGGTTATGGTAGGGCTACGGTTAGGATTTAGTTTAAGACTAGGGTTAGTTTTGGGTTAGGGTTAGAGCTAGAGCTAGGGTTAGGATTAGGGTAAGGGTTTAGGCTAGGGTTAGGCCTAGGGTTAGCGCAATGTCTAGGGTTTGGGGTATGTTTAGGTTTAGAGTTTGGGCTAGGGTTAGGGTTAGGGTTATTGTTATGGTGTATAAACTTTTGGCATTCACAATGAATGATCTTGAAGCACTGGACAAAAGTCAATTTACCTATGTTAATTCACAATGATAGACTATGTAAATATTTAAGAATATGCTTCTAACACTAGGAATCCATGTTCAAAGACCTTTAGTTATTGGAAAGTCATGGTCAAAGAGCTGAGAACTGAGTTGGATACTGTTTACATTTATAATTATTCTAAATGAGTTGGTGTTTTTGAAAGAAGTTTCGTTTAAACACTTAACCATTCTATTTCATAGGGCTCAGATACCTGTATGAAAATCTTAAAACTTTCACAGCTACAAAGGACAGACCAGGAAAATGTCTAGGAATATGTCTGAAACACTTGGAAAATATTTTTAGTACCTTCATACCTCTAGTGCACTGTTGAAATGCTGAGAATTTGTATACCAAGAGCTATGAAAGGTAGGAAAGTCTTTCAAATAGTAATCTCTCATGTTAAAAGAGCTGGTATATATGGAAAAACGCTGTATAAACAGTTGAATTTTTCAATGAATGTGCCTTAATCATTGGAAAAACGTCAATCCAACACTGATAATTCACAATGATAGACTAGAGAAATATTTAGAAATGTACTTGAAACACAAGGTATACCTGCTCATAAAGCCCTAATATCTGATGGACACTGTTTAATCACTGGGAAATCATGGCCAAAATTAGGGAACTGAGTTGGGTCATGGTTACATTTATAATTCAATCTCAATGAGTTGGTGTTTTTGAAAGAAGGTTGGTTAAACATTTAAACATTCATTTTCTTAGGGTTCAGATACCTTAAAAGTTTATTTTTATACAGCTGATACCACAGTTTAGGGTTAGGGTTAGGGTTAGGGCTCGGATTAGGGTTAGTGTTAGGGGTAGGGGTAGGGTTAGGCCTAGGTTTAGGGCTCGGATTAGTTTTAGGGCTAGGGCTCGGTTTAGGGCTAGGGTTAGGGTTAGGGTTACGGTTAAGGCTAGGGTTAGGGTTAGGGTTAGGGCTAGGGCAAGGGTTCGGTTTAGGGTTAGGGTTAGAGTTAGGGTTAGATTATGGTGTATAAACATTTGGAATTCACAAAGAATGAGCTTGAATCACTGGACAAAAGTGAATCTAACACTGAGAATTCACAATGACAGAGTAGGCAAATATTTAGGAATGTGCTTCATACACTAGAAATACATGTTCAAATATGTAATATCTGAAGGACACAATTTTGTGACTGGGAAATCGTGTTCAAAGAGCTGAGAAGTGAGTCCAATCCTGTTTACACTTATTAGGTCAAAATGAGTTGGTGTTTCTGATAAAAAGCTGGTGAAACACTTAAAAATTTATTTTCTTAGAGCTGATATAACAGTATGAAAGTTTTAAAAACTCTAAGACATCAAAATGATAGTTTGGTTAGTGTTCAATGTAGTAATAATGTTCCTTTAAAGAGCTGGTATGACACCTGTATTGAAATGTTAAAACAGACCATGGAACTGTGTAGGAGTGTTTCTGAAATTCTTGGAATTCGTTGTAGAACCTTTACATCTCTACTGTTTAGTCACTGGGAAATCATGTTCAAAGAGCTGAGAAGTGAGTGCCATACTGTTTACATTTATAATTCAATCTCAGTGTCTTGGCGTTTTTGAAGTTAAACACGTAAACGTTCATTTTCATAGGGCCCACATACATGTATGAAAATGTTCAAACTCTCAGAGCTCAAAATGACAAACCAGGGAAATGTCTAGGAATGGTTCGAAAACACTTGGAATACATTTGTAGAACCTTAATACCTCTAATGCAGTGTTGAAATACTTAAAATTTGTATTCAACACGTTGTGAAAGGTAGGATAGCCTTTAAAATAATAAGTCATACTTTAAGAGTTGGTATATATGCAATATTGCTGTTTAAACACTTGTAATTCACAATGAGTGAGCTTGAAACACTGGAAAAAAGTGAAGCAAACTACGAAAATTCACAATGATACCATAGGGTAATATCTAAGAATGTGCTTGAAATACTAGGAATACATTAACTAAAAGCCTTAATTTATGTAGGACAGTGTTTAATGACAAGGAAACGGTGTTAAATATCAGAGAACTGAGTTGGATACTGGTTACATTTATAATTCAGCGTCAATGAGTTGGCGTATTTGAAAGAAGTTTGGTTAAGCATTTAAACCGGAAGTGATGACGTCATCAAGGGGGACGGGCCACTTGGAAAGGCTTAAGTACTCAGGTGGATCAGGGCTTGGAGCACTGGGAACAACCAGAAGTGCTGATGTCATCAAGGGGGAGGGCCAGGAGGACAGCCTGAACTGTTCTGGTGAACAAGAGTATGGGGCCCTGGGACCAGCCAGAAGTGCTAACGTCATCAATGAGAGGGGCCACGTGGAAAGCCAGAATTGTTGATGAACCCCAGTAGTTTGGTTTGACCCAGTGAACAGCTGGAAGTGCTCAGGTGGCCAAGGGCTTGCTGCCAGGTCAACAGCTGGAAGTGGTCAAGTGTAAGGGCTAGTAGAGCCAGGTGAATGCATTGGAGGGTCCCAAGAATTTACAAACACTCCAACTTTCTGAGGTTCATACTCTGGAAGGCAGAGTAAAGGTACCTATTCTCAGGGAAGGGCTTTCCCCATGAATTAAGCAAAAAGCTGGCCCTCAGTTCGCTACGAAATTTAAGTGACCATGGAGGGGGCAGGTCTTTGCTCCCAGTATGGGAAGGGTTTCCAGGGCCTCAACACTGCTGTTTCCCAGATTTCAAAGCCCATAGGCAGGGCTACCAGAGTCGCTGGTTACTCCAGGGGGAGATGCCCCCATGTTGGGGAGTTTGAGGGATCCCTGGGCTCATGCATGCCCATGGTTGTCTTAATGGAGTGCTGGTGGCTACCAGCTTTGGCCACCCTCCCACTGGAGAAGAGGCAGTGTGTGAGCAGAAGGTGACATGGGGCTGTGGGTGTGAGGCCTTTAAGCCAACTTCCAGAGATTGGGAAGCCACCCCTCTTCTTAGGAGCTAAGTAGGCAGCAAGTGTTACTCATTGGGGAGGCGAACAAGGGCCTGGGGAACAGAGGGAAATAGTCACATGAACAAGGGGTGGGGTCCGGTAACCACTTTAAAGTGTTCATATCATCAATGGGGAGGGGCCAGGTGGAGAGTCAGAAGTGCTGAAGTAACCAAGGATATGGTCTGGCCCAGGTGAAAAGCCACAAGTGCTCTGGTGGATAAGGGCTTGGGGACCAGGGAAGGCAGGGAGTGGTGACATCATCAATGGGGATGGGCCACGTGGAGAGGCTGAAGTGCTCAGGTCGTTATGGGTTTGAGGCCCGGGGACCTGCCGGAAGTGCTGACAACATCAAGGAGGATGGGCCACGTGAATAGCCTGAAGTGTTCAGGTGGTTAAGATTTTGGGGCCCGAGACCTACTGAGATGGCTGATGTCTTCAAAGGGAGGGGCCCCATGGACAGCCAGAGTGGTAATGAGGCCTAGTGGTGGGGCTTTTCCCAGTGAACAGCCAGAAATAGTCAGGTAGACCTGGGCTTGTTGCCAGGTCAACAGCTGGAAGTGGGCAAGTGTAAAGGCTGGTAAAGCCAGGTGAATGCATTGGAGGATCCCAAGAGGTTGGAAACTCCCCAACTTCCTGTGGTCCATACTCTCAAAGGCAGGGAGAAGGTACCTGCCCTCACAGAAGGAAGTTCCCCAGGAATTCAGCAAAAAGCTCACCCTCAGTTTGCTACGAAAATTAAGTGACCATGAAGGGGGCAGGTCTTTGCTCCCTGTATGGAAAGGGTTTTCAGGGCCACAACACTGCTGTTTGCCGGATTTCAAATTCCCATAGGCAGGGCTGTCAGAGTCGTGGGTCACTCCAGCTTGAGGTGGCACGATGTTGGGGAGCATGGGTTATTCTTGGGCTCATGAACACCCAGGGTTCTTTTAAAGGAGTGCTGGCGGCTACCTGCTTGCCGCCCCCTCAGCGGGGAAGAGGCTGTCTGTGAGCAGAAGGTGACCTGGTGCTTTGGGTGTTAGGCCCTTAAGCCAACTTCCAGAAATTGGAAAGTCAACCTTATTCTTAGCCAGACAGTGTAGCTCATTGGTCAGGGGAACAGTGCCTGGGGAACTGCCAGAAATAGTCACATGAACAAGGGTTGAGACCTGGTGACCAGATTAAAGTGTTCATATCATCAATGGGGTGGAGCCATGTGGAGAGCTGGAAGTACTGAGGTGACCAAGGATATGGGCTGGCCCAGGTGAACAGCTAGAAGTGCTCTGTTGGACAAAGGCTTGGGGAAGAGGGACTAGCTGGAAGTGTTGAGTTCATCAAGGTGGAGGGGCCACATGGACATCCCGAAGTGCTCAGGTTGTTATGGGTTTGGGGCCCAGGGACCAGCCAGAAGTGGTGAGGTTATCAATGGGAGAGACCACATGGACAGCCAGAATTGGTGACAAACCCCAGTGTTTTGGCTTGGCCCAGGAAACTGCTGGAAGTGCTCAGGTTGCCAAGGGCTTGCAGCCAGGTTAACAGGTGGAAGTGGTCAAGTGTAAGGGCTAGTAGAGCCAGGTGAATGCATTGGAGGATCCCAAGAGGTCGCAAACGCCCCAACTTTCAGAGGTTCATACTCTGGAAGACAGGGAGAACGTACCTAATCTCAGGAAGGGGCAATCCCCATGAATTATGCAAAAAGATGGCCCTCGGGGCGCTGGGAACTGTAAGTGACCCTGGAGCATCAGGAATTTGCTCCCAGTATGGAAAGGGTTTTCAGGGACTCAATACTGTTTTTCCTGCATTTCAAAGTCTAGAGGCAGGGCTGTCTGGGTTGCAGGTCAGTTTAGAATGAGATGCTGCTATGATGGGGAGCATGGAGCATCCCTGTGCTCATGTCGCCCATGATTGTCTTAAAGGAGTGCTGGCGTTCCCCTGCTTGCCAACCTCTCCATCAGGGAAGAGGCAGTGTGTGAGCATAAGGTGATCTGGGGCTGTGTGTGTTAAGTCCTTAAGCCAACATCCAGAGATTAGAAAGTCACTCTTTTTCTTAGCCCGACAGTGTTGTTCATTGGTCAGGTGAACAGCAAGAAATAGTCCTATGAACAAGTGTTGGGGCCCAGTGACTAGATTAAAGTGTTGATGTCATCAAGGTGGAGGGGCCACGTGGACAGCCCAAACTGCTAAGGTGTTCTAGGGTTTGGGGCCAGGTACCAGCAGGGAGTGTTGACATCATCCAGGGGGAGAGGCCAAGTGGAGGGATGAAGTGCTCAGGTGGTTATGGATTTGGAGTCTGGGGACCAGCCAGAAGTGCTGAAGGCATCAAGGGGTAGGTGCCTCAGTGAGAGCCCGAAGTGTTCAAGTGGTTAAGATTTTGGGGCCCATCTCCCTCTGAGACTGCTGATGTCAACAAAGGGAGAGACCACATGGACAGCCAGAAGTGGTAATAAGGCCGAGTGGTTCGGCTGGTCAACCAGACATCCTCAGGTGGACCAGGGCTTGCCATCAGGTCAATAGCTGGAAATGGTCCATGTTAAGGCTGGTAGAGCCAGGTGAATGTATTTGATAATCCTAAGAGGTCGGAAACTCCCCAACTTTCTGAGGTCCATACTCTGGAAGGAAGGGGGATGGTATATATCCTCAGAAAAGAGCGTTCCCCATGAATTAAGCAAAAAGCTGGCGTTCAGGGCACGGGGAACTGTAAGTGACCCTGGAGTGTCAGGACTTTGCTCCCAGTATGGAAAGGGTTTTCAGGGCCTCAACACTGCTTTCTCCAGGATTTCAAAGCCCATAGGCAGGGCTGCAGGTCACTCCAGGGTGAGATGCCCCCATGTTTGGGAGCATGGGGGATCCCTGGGCTCATGGACACCCAGGGTTTTCTTAAAGGAGTGCTGGTGCTTCCCTGCTGGCCACCCTCCAATCTGAGAGGAGGCAGTCTGTGAGCAGAAGGTGTCCTGGGGCTGTGGGTGTGAGGCCTTTAAGCCAACTTCCAGAGATTGGGAAATCATCCCTCTTCATAGGAGCTAAGTAGCCAGCCAGTGTTCCTCATTGGTGAGGTGAACAACGGCTTGGGGAGCAGCAGGAAATAGTCACAAGAACAAGGTGTGGGGCCCAATAACCAGTTTAAAGTGTTCATATCATCAATGGGGAGGAGCCAGGTGAAGAGTCAGAAGTGCTGAGGTGACCAAGGATATGGTCTAGTACTTGGGAAATGCCAGAAGTGCTCTGGTGAATAAGGGCATGGGGACCAGTGGGCAGAATGCACTGACTTCATCGAAGGGGAGAGGCCATGTGGACAGCCTGTAGTGCTAAGGTTGGTTAGGATTGGGGCCCGGGTAGAAGCAGGGAGTGCTGATACCATCAAGGGTGAGGGGCCACGTGGAGAGGCTGAAGTGCTCAGGTGGTTATGGGTTTGGGAATGGCACCTGCTGAGACTGCTGACGTCAACAAGAGGAGGAGCGTCGTGGACAGCCAAAAGTGGTAATGAGGCCTAGTGGTTGGGCTTGTCCCAGTGAACAACCAGAAATCCTCAAGTACACAAGGGCTTGCTGCCAGGTCATCAGCAGGAAGTGGTCAAGTGTTAAGCCTGGTAGACCCAGGTGAATGCATTGGAGAATCCCAAGAGGTCGGAAACTCCCCAACTTTCTGATGTCCATACTCTGGCAGACAGGGAGAAGGTACCTATCCCCGAGAAAGGGCATTCCCCAAGAATTAAGCAAAAGCTTGGCCCTCAGAGCGCTGGGAATTCTAAGACACCCTGGAGTGTCAGGACTTTGCTCCAAGGATGGAGAGGGTTTTCAGGTCCTCAACACTGCTTTTTAGCGGATTTCAAAGCCCATTGGCAAGGCTGCCAGAGTCGCAGGTCACTCCAGGGTTAGATGCCCCAATGTTTGGGAGCATGGGGATCCCTGGGCTCATGGACGCCCAGGGTTGTCTTAAAGGGGTGCTGCCAACTCCGTGCTGGCCAGCCTACCACCGGAGAAGAGGCAATCTGTGAGCAGAAAGTGACCTGCAACTGTGGGTGAGGACTTTAAACCAACTTCCAGAGATTAGGAAGTCACCCCTCTTCTTAGGAGGTAAGTAACCAGCCAGTGTTGCTCATTGGTGAGGCGAACAAGGGCCTGGGGATCAGTGGGAAATAGTCACATGAACAAAGTGTGGGGCCCAGTAACCAGATTAACGTATTCATACCATCAATGGGGAGGGGCCAGGTGGAGGGTCAGAAATGCTAAGGTGACCAAGGATATGGTCTGGTACTGGTGAAATGCAGAAAGTGCTCTGGTAGATAAGGGCTTGGGGACCAGGGAGCTGACAGTAAGCGCTGACGTCATCAGGGAGGAAGGGGTCATGTGGACAGCCAGAAGTACTTAGCTGGGTTAGGATTTGAGGCCCAGGTACCAGCAGGGAATTCTGAGGTCATCAAGGGGGAGGGGCCACGTGGAGAGGCTGAAGTGCTCAGCTGGTTATGGATTTGGGGCCTGGAAACCAGCCAGAAGTACTAAAGGCATGAAGCGGTAGGTGCCTCCTTGAGAGCCCGAAGTGTTCAGGTGTTTACAATTTTGGGGCCAGTCTCCCGCTGAGACTGCTGAAGTCAACAAGGCGAGGGACATCATGGACAGCCAGAAGTGGTAATTAGGCCTAGTGGTGGAGCTTGTCCCAGTGAACAGCCAGGAATCCTCAGGTATACCAGGGCTGGCTGCCAGGTCAACAGCAGGAAGTGGTCAAGTGTTAAGTGTGGTAGAGCCAGGTGAATGCATTGGAGAATCCCAAGAGGTCAGAAACTCCCCAACTTTCTGAGGTCCATACTCTGGCAGGCAGGGAGAAGGTACCTACCCTCAGGAAAGGGCGTTCCCCATGAATTAAGCAAAAAGCTGGCCATTAGGGCTCAGGGAACTGCAAGTGACCCTGGAGTGTCAGGATTTTGCTCCCAGTATGGAAGGGGTTTTCAGGGCCTCAACACTGCTTTTTCCTGGATTCAAAAGCCCAGTGGCAGGGCTGCCAGAGTCGCAGATCACTCTAGGGTGAGATGCCCACATGTTTGGGAGCATGGGGGATCCCTGGGCTCATGGACGCCCAGGATTGTCTTAAAGGAGTGTTGGAGGCTTCCTGCTGATGACCCTCCCACCGGGGAAGAGGCAGTCTGTGAGGAGAAGTTAACCTGGAGCACAGGGTGTGAGGCCTTTAATCCAATGTCCAGAGATTGGGAAGTCACCCCTCTTCTAAGAGGTAAGTAGCCAGCCAGTGTTGCTCATTGGTGAGGCGAACTAGGGCCTGGGGTGCAGGGAGAAAAAGTCACATGAACCAGTGGTGGGTCCCGGTAACCAGTTTAAAGTATTCATTTCATCAATGGGGAGGGGCCAGGTGCAGAGTCAGAAGTGCTGAGGTGAATAAGGATATGGTCTGGCCCAAGTGAAATATGGGACCTGCTGGCTGGATAAGGGCTTGGTGATCAGGGAGTGGCTGGCAGGAAAGGCTGACTTCATCAAGGAGGAGGGGTCACGTGGGCAGCCTGAAGTACTCAGTTGGTTACAAGTTTGGGGCCTGGGGACCAGCTAGAAGTGCTGCCAGCATCAAGGAGTAGGTGCCTTGGTGAGAGCCTGAAGTATACAGGTGGTTAAGATTTTGAGGATGGGACCTGCTGAGATTGCTGAGTCAATAAGGGGAGGGGTGAACTGGACAGCCAGAAGTGGTAATGAGGCTGAGTAGTGGGGCTTATCCCAGTGAAGAGCCAGAAACCCTCAGATAGACCAGGGGAGGCTGCCATGTCAACAGCAGGAAGTGATCAAGTGTTAAGTGTGGTAGAGCCAGGTGAATGCATTGGAGAATCCCAAGAGGTCGGAAACTCCCCACCTTTCTGAGGTCCATACTCTGGCAGTCAGGGAGAAGGTACCTATCCTCAGGAAAGGGCTTTCCCCATAAATTAAGCAAAAAGCTGTCCCTTAGGGCTCAGGGAACTGCAAGTGAACCTGGAGTGTCAGAACTTTGCTCCCAGTACAAAAAGGGTTTTGAAGGCCTCAACACTTCTTTTTCCTGGATTTCAAAGCCATAGGCAGGCCTGGCCGGATCACAGGTCAATCCTGGGTGAGATGCCCCCATGTTCGGGTGCATGGGGGATCACTGGGCTCATGGACACCCAGGGTTATCTTAAAGGACTTCTGGCAGCTCCCTTATGGCCACCCTCCACCACAGAAGAGGCAGTCTGTGACCGGAAGGTCCCCTCTGGCTGAGGGTGTGAGGCTTTTAAGCCAACTTCCAGAGATTGTGAAGTCACCCCTCTTCTTAGAAGCTAAGTAGGCAGCCAAGATTCTCATTGGTGAGGCGAATATCATTCTAGGGAGAAGCGGGAAATAGTCACATGAGTAAGGGGTGGATCCCGGTATCTACTATAAAGAGTTTATATCATCAGTGGGGAGGGGCCAGGTGGAGAGTCAGAAGTGATGAGGTGACCAAGGATATGGTCTAACCTAGGTGAAATGCTGGAAGTGTTTCGGTGGGTAAAGACTTAGGGACCAGGGACAGGCTGGCCCAAAGGGCTGATGTCATCAAGAGGAAGGGGCCATGTGAGTGCCGGAAGTGTTCAGGTGGTTAAGGTTTTGGGGCCCAGAACCTGCTGAGAGTGCAGACCTCATCCAGGGATGGGCCACGTGGATAGCCAGAAGTGATAATGAGGCTGAGTGGTTGGGCTTGTCCCAGTGAACAGCCAAAAATACTCAGGTAGACCAGGGCTTGCTGCCAGGTCAACAGCGGGAAGTGGTCAAATGTTAAGGCTGGTATAGCCAGGTGAATGCATTGGAGACTCCCAGGAGATCGGAAACCCCCCACCTTTTGAGGTCCAAACTCTGGAAGGCATGGGGAAGCTTCCTATCCTCAGGGAAGGGAGATCCCCAGGAATTAAGCAAAAAGCTGGCCCTCAGGGCAGGGTGAACTATAAGTGACCCTAGAGTGTCAGGACTTTGCTCCCAGTATGGAAAGGGTTTTCAGGGCCTCAACACGGCTGTTTCCCAGATTTAAACGCCCATAGGAAGGCTTGACAGAGTCGCAGGTCACTCCAGGGTGAGATGCCCCTACGTTTGGGAGTATGGGGGATCCCTTTGCTCGTGGATGCCCAGGCTATCTTAAAGAAGTGCTGGTGGCTCCCTGATGGCCACCCTCCCACCACGGAAAAGGCAGTCTGTGAGTGGAAGGTCACCTGTTGCTAAGGGTGTGAGGTATTTAAGCCAACTTCCAAAGATTGTGAAGTCTCCCCTCTTCTTAGGAGCTAAGCTGCCACCCAAGATTCTCATTGGTGAGGCGAACATCGGTCTGGGGAGAAGGAGGAAATAGTCACTTGAATAAGGGTTGGGTCCTGGTATCCAGTGTAAAGAGTTCATATCATCTATGGGGAGGGGTCAGGTGGAGAGTCAGAAGTGCTGAGGTGACCAAGGATATGGTCTGGCCTAGGTGAAAGTCCAGGAGTGTTTCGGTGGGTAAAGGCTTGGGGACCAGGGACAGGCTGGCAGAAAGGGCTGATGTCAACGAGGGGGAGGGGCCAGGAGAATAGCCCAAAATACTAAGGTGGGTTAGGGTTTAGGTCCCTGGAAGCAGCAGGGTGTGCTGACGTCATCAAGGGGAGGGGCCACGTGGAGAGGCTGAAGTGCTCAGGTGGTTATAGGTTTGGGGCCTGGGGACTGGCCGAAAGTGCTGATGTCATCAAGAAAGATGGGCCATGTGAGTGCCTGAAGTGTTCAGGTGGTTAAGGTTTTTGGGCCCAGAACCTGCTGAGAGTGCTGATCTCATCCAGGGGAGGGCCACGTGGACAGTCAGAAGTGATAATGAGGATGAGTGGTTGGACTTGTCCCAGTGAACAGCCAAAAATCCTCAAGTAGACCAGAGCTTGCTGCCAGGTCAACAGCTGGAAGTGGTCAAGTGTTAAGGCTGGTAGAGACAGGTGAATGAATTGGACAATCCCATGAGGTCGGAAACTCCCCACCTTTCTGAGGTCCAAACTCTGGAAGGCAGGGGGAAGCTTCCCATCCTCAGAGAAGGGAATTCCCCAGAAATTAAGCAAAAAGCTGGCTCTCAGGGCACGGGGTACTGTAAGTGACCCTGGCGAGTCAGCACTTTGCTCCTTGTATGGAAAGGGTTTTCAGGCCTCAACACTGCTTTTTCCTAGATTTCAAAGCCCATAGACAAGCCTGGAAGAGTCGCAGGTCACTCCTGGGTGATATGCCCACATGTTCGGGAGCATGGAGGATCCATGGGCTTATGGACATCCAGGGTTATCTTAAAGGACTGCTGGTGGCTCCCTGATGGCCACCCTCCCACCCGGGAGGAGGCAGTCTGTGAGCGGAAGGTCACCTATGGCTGAGGGTGTGAGGTGTTTAAGCCAACTTCCAGAGATTGTTAAGTCACCCCTGTTCTTAGGATCTAGGTAGCCAGCCAAGATTCTCATTGGTGAGGCGAACATCGGCCTGGGGAGCAGTGGGAAATAGTCACATGAATAAGGGGTGGGTCAGGGTATCCAGTGTAAAGAGTTCATATCATCAATGGGGAGGGTTCAGGTGGAGAGTCATAAGTGCTGAGGTGACCATGGATATGGTTTTGCCAAGGTGAAATGCCAGAAGTGTTCCAGTGGGTAAAGGCTTGGGGACCAGGGATAGGCTGGCTAAAAGAGCTGATGTCATCAAAGGGGAGGGGCCAGGAGGAATGCCCAAAATACTATGGTGGGTTAGGGTTTGGGGCCCCGGAACCAGCAGGGTGTGCTGAGGTCTTCAATGGGAGGGGCCACGTGGAGAGGCTGAAGTGGTCAGGTGGTTATGGGTTAGGGGCCTTTGAACAAAATTGCCCAGTGATGAAACTGTGCCATTTAGATATTAAGGCTCTATAAACTTGGATTCCTACTCTTTCAGGAACCTTCCTCAATATTTCCCTAGGCTTTCACTGTGATTTTCAGTGTTTCATCCACTTTTCTCCAGTGATTTAAGCTGATTCTCTGTGAATTCCAAGTATTTATAGAGCATTTTGCCAAATATACCAGACTTTCAATGTAAATTATTACTACTTTGAATACTAGATTGACTATCATTTTTATTTCTAAGAATCTTGAATACTATTATAGTGTTATATTGGCTCTAAGAAAATGAATTTATATTTCACAACTTTCTTTCTAAAACGCCAACGCATTTCCACTTAATTGTAAAAGTAAACAGTATTCCACTCACTTCTCTGGTCTTTGAACATAATTTCTCAATGACTAATCAATGTCCTTCAGATATGAAGGTTCTATGAACTCGGATTGCTAATCTTTGAGGAACATTCTTGAATATTTCCCTAGGCTTTCATTGTGATTTTCAGTGTTTCATTCACTTTTCTCCAATGATTTAAGCTGTTTCACTGTGAATTGCAAAGTATTTATACAGCATTTAGCCAAATATACCACCAGTCCTTAAATGTAAATTATTACCACTTCAAACACAAGATGGACTATCAGTTTGATTTCTAAGAGTTTTGATTACTTTTATACTGTTTATATCAGCTCTATAAAACGGAATTTATGTTTTACCAACTTTCTTACTAAAACATCAACTCATTTAGACTGAATTATAAAAGTAAAGAGTATCGCACTCATTTCTCGGCCCTCTGATCACAATTTCCCAGTGATAAAACTGTGCTCTTCAGATATAAAGGCTCTATGAACATGTATTCCTCCTCTTTCAGGCAGTTTCCAAAATATTTTTCTATTCTTTCCTTGTGAATTCTCAGTGTTTGATTGACTTTTTCCACTGATCCATTGGAATCACTGTGAATTCCACGTATTTATGCAACATTTAGCCAAATATACCAGACTTTAAAATAAATTACTATTACTTTAAACACACGCTTGACTATCATTTTAATTTCTAAGAATTTTGAATACTTTTGTAGTGTTATATCAACTCTATGAAAATGAATTTATGTTTCTCCAACATTCTTCTTAATATGCCAACTCTTTGACAATGAATTGTAAAAGTAAACAGTATCACCGTCCTTCTCTAAACTTTGAACACAATTTTCCAGTGACTAAGCAGAGTCCTTCAGATATGAAGGCTCTATGAACTAGTATTCTTACTGTTTCAGGCTACTTCCTAGATATTTCCCTATTCTTTCATTTGAATTCGCAATGTTTGATTCATTTTTGTCCAGTGATTCAAGCTCTATCACTGTGAATTCTTAGTGTTGATTCGTCATTTATCCACGTATGCGATCTCTACAAATGTAAATTTTTTTCTTTTGTAAAGACTATCCTACCTTACACAATTCTTTGGATACTAAAATTTGGTGTCTGAACACTACACTAGAGAAATTAAGGTTCTAAAAATGAATTCCAAGTGTTTCAGACACATTCTTAGCCATTTCCCTGCTCTGTTTTAGTGAGTTGATAGAGTTTTCACATTTTCATATGGGGATGTGAACCCTATGAAAATGAGAGTTTCAGTCTTTAACCAACTTTCTTTCAAATTTGCCAACTCATTTATACTCAATTATAAAATTAGCCAGTATCCAGCTTAGTTCTCTGCTCTTTGAGAACGATATCCCAGTGATGAAACTGTGCCCTTCAGATATTAACGTTTTATGAACATGTATTCCTACTCTTTCAGGGAACTTCCTAAATATTTTTCTATTCTTTCCTTGTGAATTCTCACCGTTGGATTCACTTTGTGCAGTGATTCACCTGAATCACTGTGAATTCTAAGTATTTATAGAGTGTTTTCAAAATACCAGACTTTCAATGTAAATTATTACTACTTTGAACACTAGCTTCACTATCATTTTTATTTCTAAGAATTTTGAATACTTTTATAGTGTTATATTAGCTCTATGAAAATGAATTTATGTTTCACAACTTTCTTCCTAAAACGCCAACGATTTGCCTCTTAATTGTAAAAGTAAACAGTATTCCACTCACTTCCCTGCTTTTTGAACCTAATTTCCCAGTGACTAATCAATGTCCCTCAGATATGAAGGCTCTATGAACTTGTATTCTTAATTTTTTAGGCACCTTCCTGAATATTTCCCTAGGCTTTCACTGTTAATTTCAGTGTTTCATTCACTTTTCTCCAGGGATTTAAGCTGATTCACTGTGAATTCCAAGTATTTATACAGCATTTAGCCAAAAATACTAGTCCTTAAATGTAAATTATTACTACTTTGAACACAAGATTGAGTAACAGTTTGATTTCTAATAGTCTTGATTATGTTTCTACTGTTTATATCAGCTCTTTGAAAATGAATTTATGTTTCACCAACTTTATTCCTAAAACATCAACTCATTTAGATTGAATTATAAAAGTAAAGAGTATCGCACTCATTTCTCTGCCCTCTGAACACAATTTCCCAGTGATGAAACTGTGCCCTTCAGATATTAAAGCTCTATGAACATGTATTCCTCCTCTTTCAGGCAACTTCCTTAATATTTTTCTATTCTTTCCTTGTGAATTCTCAGTATTGGATTCACTTTGTGCAGTGCTTCATCTGAATCACTGTGAATTCTAAGTATGTATAGAGCGTTTTGACAAATATACCAGACTTTCAATGTAAATTATTACTACTTTGGACACTAGCTTGACTTTCAATTTTATTTCTAAGAATTTTGAATACATTTATAGTTTTATATTAGCTATATGAAACTGAATTTATGTTTCACAACTTTCTTCCTAAAACACCAACGCATTTAACACTTAATTATAAAAGTAAACAGTATTTCACTCACTTCTCTGCTCTTTGATCATAATTTTCCAGTGACTAATCAATGTCCTTAAGGTATTAAGGGTCTATGAACTTGTATTCCTACTCTTTCAGGCACCTTCCTCAATATTTCCCTTGGCTTTCACTGTGATTTTCAGTGTTTCATTCACTTTTCTCCAGTGATGTCAGCTGATTCACTGTGAATTCCAAGTATTTATAGAGCGTTTAGCCAAATATACCAGTCCTTAAATGTAAATTATTACTACTTGGAACGCAAGATGGACTATCAGTTTGATTTCTAAGAGTTTTGATTACTTTTATATTGTTTATATCAGCTCCATGAAAATGAATTTATGTTTCACCAACATTCTTCCCAAAATGCCAACTCCTTTAAACTAAATTGTAAAAATAAACAATATCACACTCACTTCTCTGCTCTTTGAAGACAATTTCCCAGTAAGTAAGCAGAGTCCTTCAGATATGAAGCCTCTATGAACAAGTATTCTTACTGTTTTTGGCTACTTTCTAGATATTTCCCTATTCTTTCGTTTGAATTCTCAATGTTTGATTCATTTTTGTCCAGTGATTCGAGCTCTATCATTGTGAATTCCTAGTGCCAATTCATCATTTTTCCATGTATTTGATGTCTACAAATGTAAATTTTTTCTATTGTAAAGACTATCCAACTTTATACAGTTTGTTAGATACTAACATTTGGTGTCTGATCACTACACTAGAGAAATTAAGGTTCTACAAATGAAAAAAAAAAAAAAACCCTCGGGTAGCAATACTTATTTATCACAAATAGACCTCAAAATGAAAGGCATAACAAAAGGTAAGGAAGTCTACTTCATAATACTAAAGGGATTGGTACAACATGAGGATATCACTCTGGTAAAAATATATGCACCCAGTGCAGAAGCATTCAAATACATAAAACACTTCTGGAAGATATTAAGAAAGAAATCCACAGCAATACATTCATAGTAGTGAACTTTAATATCCCATTGACAACACTGGATAAATCTAGCCAAAAAATCAACAAAGAAACAGCAATCTGAAGAACTTACTAGATCAGTTGTAATTAATTGACATCTTCAGAACATTTCATCCCATAGCTAGGGTATATACATTCTTCTCAAGTGCACATGGAACATTTCCATAGACCACATATTAAGACATAGGCTAAGTCTCTACAAATTCAAGAAGTTTGAAATCACATCAAGAATCTTCTCAGATCACAATGGCATAAAATTAGAAATCAACTACAATAAAAACAATTTTATAAAAATCAAACACTTGGAGGCCAAATAGCATGTTACTAAACATTGATTGTGTTACCGAAGAGATCAAATAAGAAATACAAAAACATACTGGAAACAAATGACAGTGAAAACACAACAATCCAAAAATAATGAGACACATTGAAAGCAGCAGGGAGAAGGAAATTCATAGCACCACAGGTCTACCTCAGAAAACAAGAAAAACAGGTAATATATTATCTAACCCTAAACTTAAAGAATTAAAAAGAGAGCAACAAGAATAGTCCAGAGTAATCAGAAGGAAGGAGATAATAAACATCAGAGGAGAAATAAATGGCACAGAGGAAACAAAAATAAATAAAACCAAGAGCAATTTCTTTGAGAAGATACACAAGATTGTTGAATTTCTAGCGAGGACCACCTAGAGGTAAAGAGAGATGGCCCAAATAAACAAAATCAGAAATGATAGAAGTGAAGTAATAACCAACCCCACAGAAATATAAAGGATTATAAAAAAGATACTATGAACAACTTCATTACAACACACTGGACAGCCTACAGGAAATGGACATGTTCCTAGAAAAGTACAATCTTCGAAATCTCAATCAGGAAGAATAAAAAAATCTGAATAGGCCAATAAGCATGGAGGAAATTAGAAATCAACTACAATAAAAACAATTTTATAAAAATCAAACACTTGGAGGCCAAAGTCATCAAAAGCAGTCATCATAAACTCCCAGCAAACAAAAGCACTGAGCTAGACAGTTTCACAGGGGAGTTTTACCAAACATTCAAACAACTAAAATTATCCTCCTCAGACTATTCCAAAAAATTCAAGAGGAAGGAACACTTCCAAGCATTTTCTATGCATCCAACATTACCCTAATCCCAAAAGCACATAAAGACACCAAAAGAAAGAGAATTACAGGCTAATAGCCCTGGTGAACATAGATGCTAATATACTCAACAAAATTCTAGCAAATTGGATCCAGCGTTACATTCAAAAGATCATACACCATGACCAAGTGAGATTAATTCTAGGGATGCAAGGCTAGTATAATATCCACAAATCAATCAATGTGATATATCACATATACAAAGTGAGAGACAAAAATCACCCAGTCATATCAATTGCTGCAGAAAAGGCTTTTGACAAAATCTAACACTCTTTCTTGCTAAAAACCCTCAGCAAACTGGGAATAGAGGGATCATACATCAACATAATAAAAGCCTTCCTTATAAGACAAACCTCAGCCAACAGCATACTCAATGGGCAAAAACTAAAATCATTTCCCCTAAGAACAGGAACAAGACAGGGATGCGCACTGTCACCACTCCTGCTCCACATAGTACCAGAAGTGCTAGTCATAGAGACAAGAAGAAGAAATAAAAGATATCCAAATTGGAAAAGAATCCATAAAGCTGCAATTATTCACAGGTGAAATGATGGTATACGTAAAAAACCCCAAACACTCCATTAGACTTAATAAATGAATTTGGCAATGTAGCAGGATACAAAATTAATGCCAAGAAATGTATGGAATTTTTATATGCCAATAGTGAACTTAGAGAAAGAGAGGTTTAAAAAATCCCATTTACCGTTGCACCAAAAACATTAAGATACCTAGGAATAAACTTAACTGAGGAGCTAAAAGACATATACTCACAAAACTACAGGACACTGAAAAAAGAGATAGAGGAAGACATAAACAGATGGAAGAACATATCATAGAATCAAATCAGTAAAATATCCATACTACCCAAAGCAATCTATAGATTCAATGCACTCCCCATTAAAATGCCAATGGCATATTTCACAGTCCTAAAACGAACTCTCCAAAAATTCATCTGGGATAAAAAAAAAAAAAAAAAGAAAAGACTCCAAATAGCTGCAGCAATCCTGAGAAAGAAGAACCAAGTAGGAGGGATCTCAATACCAGATATCAAGCTGTATTACTGTTACAGAAAACCGAAGAAGAACAAAGCAATACTTGGAGAGATGGAGTTACATTTATTACGCGCAGGTCCAGAGGAAAATGTGTCTCAAATTCTGGGTCCCAACATGCAGGAACTTTCCCTATTTATATGTTTTCACCTTCTTTGTCTCCCAAATATGGGGTGTTTCTGGCCCCTTTTACAAGTTCTTGAAGAGCCTGTATGTGCCGGGTCCTTGAGACCTCAACCAGAGGCCTGGCCTGGCGACAGCACTGATAACCTTGGCTGGGGAAGATTTAACGGCCTCTCTGAAGTGGGAGTAGTCTTAGCAAGCAAGAATTTACAGAAGCCAAATAGCAGGGTTAATATTTCAAACAGCAGTATTTATATAAGATGGATGCTTCATTACAAACTCACTGCTCTCAAAAATTCCCTGGTACTGGCACAAGAACAGACATATAGATCAATGGAACAGAACAGAGACCCCAGAAATCGACCCAAGCCATTATGTTCCATTAATATTTGACAAAGGAGGCAAGAGCATACAATGGAGTCAAAACAGTCTCTTCAATAAATGGTGTTGGGGTAATTGGACAGATAAATGCAATAAAATGAAACTAGACCACCAACTTACATCATACACAAAAACGAACTCAAAATGGATAAAGGACTTAAATGTAAGATAGAAAACCATAAAAATATTAGAGGAATCCACAGGCAGCAAAATCTCAGACATATGCCAAAGCAATATCTTCACAGATATAACTCCTACGGCAATGGAAACTAAAGAGAAACTAAACAAATGGGATTACATCAAAATAAAAAGCTTCTGCACAGCAAAAGAAAACGAGAAAGCCCACTGCATGGAAGAACATATTTGCCAATGTTATCACCGATAAGAGTTTAATCTCCATCATTTACAGGTAACTCATACAAATTAACAAAAGGAAGACAAACAACCCAATTTAAAAAAAAAATGGGCAACAGATCTAAATAGATATTTTTCATAGGAGGACAGAAGGAAGGCCAAGAGACATATGAAAACATGCTCAAAGTCACTAATCATCTGAGAGATGCAAATCAAAATGACAATGAGGTACCATCTCACACCTATCAGAATGGCAATCATCAACCAATGACAAGTGTTGGCAGGATGCAGAGAAAAAGGGACCCTCATGCACTGCTGGTGATAATGCAGACTAGTGCAGCCACTGTGGAGAACAGTATGGAGTTTCCTCAAAAAACTAAAAATGGAACTGCCATTTGACCCAGTGATCCCACTTCTAGGACTATATTCCAAGAAACTAGAAACACCAATCAGAAAGAATATATGCATCGCTATGTTCATAGCAGAACAATTTACAATAGCTAAGATTTGGAAACAGCCTAAGTGCCCACCAGCAGGTAAGTGGATTAAAAAACTGTGGTAGATCTACACAGTGGAATACTATACTGCTATAAAGAGGAAGGAACTCCTACCTTCCTCAACAGCATGGATGGTCCTGGAGAGAAAGATAAATATCACATTATCTCAATCACTCGTGAAATAAAATGAACAACAAACTGATGAACAAAAATAGATCCAGAGACTTAGAAGGATCGAACAGACCATCCAGCCTCAGAGGGAAGCCAGGAGAGGGTGGGAGGGTGAGGGAAGAGTTCAACCAAAGGACTTGTATGTATGCATATAAGCATAACCAATGGACACAGACAATAGGGCGTGCTGGCATGTGCTGGAGGGTGGGGTGGGAGGGAGCAGCCAGGGAGAGGCTAATTGGGGAAATGGAGACATATATAATACTTTAAACAATAAAAAATTTTAAAACTTAAAAGTAACTCCTGGTAAAGTTCTCTTCTTACACCAGATTTTTCCCAACTAAATCTTTTAGAAAAGAATGGGAGACAATTTTTATTTCTTAACAATGAGCTTAAAATCAGTACATCCAATGCAAAATTTCGGTACTTTTTGAACAATTATTTATTTATTTATTTATTTATTTATTTATTTTCTCTTGATACACATGAATTTAGCTTTTCTTTGTGTGTTTTTTTGTTTTTTTGCCATTAATTGCTAAGGAACTATAGGTAAAAATACAAAGCCATTAACATCAAGAGTCACAAGGGCACTTTGGATTCCAAAATATCTTTATAATGGGGGAGTAAGGGGAACCTCACGTGTCACTTGTTTATTTTTTAAACTATTACTCTTTCAATTCTAATCTTTGAATAAAATATTTTTTCTACAATATAAAATGACTTTTTAGATAAAAATCAGCACAGTAACATCGTCTATTTTACAATAAATCTGAAAGGAAAATTTGGAAAAGAATATTCTTACACCATATAGCATAACTTGATTTTTAACTTGAAACATTTTATTAATTGCCTAATCACCTAAATCAGTGAATAACAATGCTCAGCTTCCAATCCATGAATATAGGATACAATATAATTTATTCTACTTTTTACTTCAAAGTCACAGAGATGACATCCATCCTATCTAATGAAAGAGTGATATGCAAATTGACCGTATTTCTGCTACAGCCACCAGCCACGCCCACCAGCCAATCAGGAGTGAGTATGCAAATTAACTCAACCAAGAAGGCTGAAACACTGAGAGAGCAGGAGGATTGGGTTTCCCTGGAAATGGAAGAAGCCAAACTTTACTGCACTCCCTGGCCAGCCCAGGCCTCTGCACAAGGCTACAAAGTTTCAATTATAGAAGATAAATAAATCCCAGATACCAGGGCCTCTGCTTGGGTCTCTGGGGGGCGTGGTTGACCTGCAAACTGCCACAGGCCCCTCACTCAGGTCACCCTATGCCCCAAGAGAACTCCCACCCTAATCAGGGATACCCTTCAGGGCAAACCAGCTGGACACCACCCATGTACCAAGCCTCTATCCTATCAAATAAAACAGTAATATGCAAATTGACCATCACTAAACACACAAGATGGCTGCCCCATGTGATCAAAGATGGCTGCCCCCATGTGGACACAAGATGGCCAGCAAGGGAGGACAGTTGGGAGGGACCAGGTCTGCAAGGAAGGGCAGTTGGGGATGATCAAGCCTGCAAGGGAAGGTAGTTAGGGGTGACCAGGCTGGCAGAGGAGGGAAGTTGGGGGTGATGGGATTGGCAGGGAATGGCATTTGGGGGGGACCCAGGCCTGCAGGGAAGAGCATTTGGGGGAGGCAGGCCTGCAGAGTAGGGCAGTTAGGGGTAAACAGGCTGGCAGGGGGGCAGTTAGGGGGTGATCAGGCTGGCAGGCAGAAGCGGTTAGGGGCAATCAGGAAGGCAGGCAGGTGAGCAATTGGGAGCCAGCAGTCCTGGATTGTGAGAGGGATGTCCGACTGCCCTTTTAGGCCCGATTCTACCAGGATCGGGCCTAAACAGGCAGTCGGACATCCCTTGAGAGGTCCCCGATTGGAGAGGATCCACGCTGGGCTGAGGGACACACATCCCCGTGCATGAATTTCATTCATTGGGCCTCTAGTATAATTATAAAGCCTACTCTACATTTTCAAATTCTCAATCCAAATATATAGATTAGAACAGGTCACTTTATTGCTGACAACATTCATGGAAGGGCCACATACCTCATAAAAAGACAAAGTAAGTTTGATTCGGAGCCAGCCATTGCCCTACTCACCCATCAACAGAATTATGGAAGTCAAGAGGCAATATTTTTTCCTTTTTAAAATAGCAAAGGAACAAAAGAAGATTGGCTGTCTGTTGAGTGGGCCCCACATTAGAGTGCATAGCTCATCAGGATCTAAGCTGGCACCTGTGAGCAGTTAACTTCCTAACAGCACTCACTGGGCATTATGTCATCTGTACTACAACTTTCACCGTGGAAAGTATTTGAAAATACTTTATGCTCAAAATATATACTGAGTGTGCAGATTATTATGATCTCTGAATGCATACTAATCTGGCCACTCAGTGTATATCCTATTTTATAAAAAGCCAATATGCAAATTGTCCCCTTGACCAGCTGTCAGACTGGCCAACCACCCATGTCTCCTCCCCTTGGCCAGGCTGGCCGGACCCCACCCATGCACAAATTCATGCACTCACTGGACCTTTTATATACACACACACACACACACACAGACACACACACACACACTAGAGGACTAGAGGCCCGGTGCACAAAATTCTTGCATGGAGGTGTGTGTCCCTCAGCCCAGCCTTGCACCCTCTCCAATCTGGGACTCCTCAAGGGATGTCCAAATTCCCTCTCACAATACCCAGTGGAGATGGCGGGCTGCCAGCACACTTTAAGCTGGTCACCTCGCCCTAAACCTTGTTCACATGACTATTTCCCTCTGTTCCCCAGGCATTTTTCGCCTGACTAATGATCAACACTGGCCAGCTACTTACTTCCTAAGAAAAGTGGTAACTTTCCAATCTCTGGAAGTTGGCTTAAGGGCATAACACACAGAGCCCCAGATCACCTTAAGTTCACAAACTGCCAAATACCTGGTGGAGAGGGTGGGCCATCACCACACTTTTAAGAGAATCATGTGGGTATATGAACACAGGAACGAACCATGATCCCCATCATAGGAGCATCTCATTCTGGACTGATCTGCAATGCAGACAGCCCTGCCTCTGGACTTTAAAATCTGGGAAACAGCCATGTTGAGGCCCTGAAAACCCTTTCCATACTGGGAGCAAAGTCCTGACACTCTAGGGTCACTTACAGTTCCCCCTGCCCTGAGGGCCAGCTTTTTGCTTAATTCATGGGGAACGCCCTTTTCTGAGGATAGGAACCTTCCCCTGCCTTCAGGAGTATGAACCTCAGCAAGTTGGGGAATTTCCGACCTCTTGGGATTATCCAATACATTCACCAGACTCTACCAGCCTTAACACTTGACCACTGCAGCTTTTGACCTGACAGCAAGCCCTGGTCCACCTGGGGATTTCTGGCTGTTTACTGGGACAAGCCTAACTGCTCTGCCTTATTACCACTACTGGATGTCCACAAGGCCCCTCCCCTTGATGAGGTCAGCACTTCCAGCCTGTCCCCAGGACCAAAACCCATAAGCATCTGAGGGCTTCAGCCTCTCCTTGAGGACCCTCTGCCTTGAATGGGTCAGCACTCCCTGCTGGTACCCTGACATAAACCAAAACCCACCTTACTACTTTGGGTTGTCACCGTGGCCCCTCCCCCTAATGACCTCATGTCTTCCTGCCAGCCACTCCCTAGTATCCAAGCCTTTATCGACCAGAGCAGGTCCATCATTTCTCCTGGGCCCGAACATATCCTTGGTCACCTCAGCACTTCTGACTGTCAACCTGGCGTCCCCCCATTGATCATATGAACACCTTAAACTGGTTACTGGGCCCCACATCTTGTTCATGTGACTATTTCCTGCAGCTCCCAGGCCCTTATTCGCCTAACCAATGAGCTACGCTGGCTGGCTTCTTAGCTCCTAAGAAGAGGAGTGAATTCCCAATCTCTGGAAGTTGGCTTAAAGGACCCACACCCAAAGCCCCAGGTCACCTTCTGTTCACAGACTGCCTCTTCCATGGTGGGAGGGTGGCCAGCAGGGAGCCGCAATCACTCCTTTCAGACAACCCTGGGTGTCCATGACACCAGGGATCCACCATTCTCCCAAACATGGGGGCATCTCACCCTGGAGTGACCTGCGACTCTCACAACCCTGCCTATGGGCTTTGAAATCAGGAAAAAGCAGTGGTGAGGCCCTGAAAACCCTTTCAATACTGGAAGCAAAATCCTGACACTCCAGGGTCACTTATAGTTCCCCGTGCCCTGAGGGCCAGCTTTTTGCTTAATTCATGGGAAAAGCCCTTTTTTGAAGACAGGTACCTTCTCCCTGCCTTCCAGAGAATGGACCCCAGAAAGGTGGGGAGTTTACGACGTCTTGGGATTCTCCAATGCATTCACCTGGTTCTATAGGCCTTATAACTTGACCACTTGCAGCTGTTGACCTGTCAGCAAGCCCTGGTGTACCTGAGGATTTCTGGCTGTTCACTGGGACACGCCCAACCACCCCACATCATTATCACTTCTGGCTGTCAATGACACCCCTCCCCTTGATCACTTTAGCACTTTCAGTTGGTGCCCAGTTCCCAAACCCATAACCACCTGAGACCTTCAGCCTCTCCACGTGGTCCCACGCCCTAGATGACATCAGAACTCCCTGCTGGTACCCTGTCCTCAAACCATAACCCATCTTAGTACTTTGGGCTATCCATGTGGCCCCTCCTCTTGATGAAGTCAGTGCTTCCAGCCAGCCGTTCCCTGGTCCCCAACCCATTATCCACCAGAGCAGGTCCAGCATTTCACCTGGGCCAGACCATATCCTTGGTCACCTCAGCACTTCTGACTGTTCACCTGGCTCCTCCCCATTGATGATATGAACACTTTAAACTGGTTACCAGGACCCACCCCTCGTTCATATGACATTTTCCACCTGCTGCCCAGGCCCTAGTTTGACTCACCAATTAGCAAAACTGGCTGGCTACTTAGCTCCTAAGAAGAGGGGTGACTTCCTAATCTCTGGAATTGGCTTAAAGACCTCACACCTACAGTCCCAGGTCAACTTCTGCTCACAGACTGCCTCTTCCCCAGTGGGAGGGTGGTCAGCAGGAACCCGTTCAGCCCTCCTTTAAGACAGCCCTGGGCGACCATGAGCCCAGGGATCCCCCATGCTCACAAACATGGGGGCATCTCAACCTGGAGTGACCTGTGACTCTGACAACCCTTCCTATGGGCTTTGAAATCTGGCAAAAAGCAGTGTTGAGGCCCAGAAAACTCTTTCCATACTGGAATAAAAGTCCTGACATTCCAGGGTCACTTAGAGTTACACGTGCTCTGAGAGCCAACCTTTGGCTTAATTAATGGGGAACGCGCTTTACTGTGGTTAGGTACCTTCTCCCTGCCTGCCAGAGTATGGACCTCAGACAGTTGGGGAGTTTCCGGCCTCTTGGGATTCTCCAATGCATTCACCTGGCTCTACCAGACTTAACACTTGACCACCTCCTGCTGTTGACCTGGCAGCAAGCCCTGGTGTACCTGAGGATTTCTAGCTGTTCACTGGGAAAAGCCCCACCACTCAGCCTCATTACCACTTCCTGCTGTCCAAGACGCCCCTCCCCTTGTTGACCTCAGCAGTCTCAGCACGTGTCCTCAGCAAAATCTTAACCGCCTGAACACTTCAGCTCTCACCAAGGCAGCTACCCCTTGATGACGTCAGCACTTCCAGCCTGTCCCCAGGCCCCAAACCTATAAAGACCTGAGCACTTCAGCCTCTCCACGTGGCCTCTCCCACTTGATGATGTCAGCACTCCCTGCTGGTACCTGGGCCCCAAAACCTCACCCACCTTAGTACTTCGGACTGTTCATGTGGCCCCTCCTCCTTGATGACTTCAGCGCTTCCACCCAGCTGCTCCCTGGTCCCCAAGCCCTTATCCACCAGAGGAGTCTGGCATTTCTCCTGGGCCAGACCATATCCTTGGTCACCTCAGCACTTCTGACTCTCCACCTGTCCCCTCCCCACCGATGATATGAACACTTTAACCTGGTTACTGGGACCCACCCCTTTTTCATGTGATTTTTCCCCTTGCTCCCCAGGCCCTAGTTCACCTCACCTATGAGCAACACTGGCTGGGTACTTAGCTCCTAAGAAGAGGGGTGAATTCCTAATCTCTGGAAGTTGGCTTAAAGGCCTCACACCCACAGCCCCAGGTCAACTTCTGCTCACAGACTGCCTCTTCCCCGGTAGGAGGGTGGTCAGCAGGAAGATGCCACCACTCCTTTAAGAGAACCCTGGGCGGCGATGAGCCCAGGGATCCCCCATGCTCCCAAACATGGGGGCATCTCACCCTGTGGTGACCTGCTACACTGGAATCCCTCACTATAGGCTTTGAAATCCGGGTAAAAGCATTGTTGAGGCACTGAAAACCTTTCCATACTTGGAACAAAGTCCTGACACTCCACTGTCACTAGCCTTAACCCTAGCCATAACTCAAGCCTAAACTCTAACCCTTACCCTAACCTTAACCCTAATAAAAGTCCTAAACCTAGTCCTAACCCAAGCCTTAAAGGTAACCCTAACCCTAAGTCTAGCCCTAACCCTAGCCCTAGCTCTAACCCTAGCCCTAACCCTAATGCTAGTCCTATCCCAAAACTAACTCTAGCCTTAACCCTAAATCTAACCCTAGTGCTAACCCAAACCCTGGCCCTACCCTAACCATAACACAAACCCTAGCCCTAAACTGAACGCAAAAGGTAGTCCTAACCCTAGCCCTGAACCTAACCCAACCCTAGCCCTAAAACTAAAAAGAAAACATAGCCTGAACACTACCATAAATCCTAAACTAATCCTAACCCAAGCGCTACACCTAGCCCTAACCCTAGCACTTATCCTAAACTAACCCTAACCCAAATGCTAACCCTAACCCTAGCCCTAACCCTAGAACTAAACCTAACCTTAACCCTAGCCCCAGCAATAGCCCTAACCCTAACTATAACCATAAAATTGGCCTTAGCCTTAACCTTAACCTTTAGCCAAAACTAACCCTAATACTAGCTCTAACCCTAGTCTTAGCCTAAGACCTAATACTAGCCCAAACCCTAAGCCTAAACCTAACCCTAAACTTAAGCCTAATAAATACCCTAACGCTAGCCCTAACCCTAACCCTAAATTGTAACCTAGCACTAGCCCTAGTCCCAACCTTAATAAAAAACCTAACCCTATCCATAACTCCGCCCCAACACAAGCCTAAAACTAGCCCAAACCCTACCCCTAATCCTAGCCCTAGCCCTAACCGTTACATAGCAAATACCCTAGCCCTAACCATAGCACTAGCCCTAACCCTAACAATAACCCAAGCCCTAAACCTAAACCTAGCCCTAACTCTAACCCAAATGCTAACCCTAACCCAAACCCTAGAGCTAACCCTACCCCTAAACTTAATCTAGCTTTAACCGTAGACCTAACCCTAACACTAACACTAATACTGGCCCTCACCCTAGCCCTTACCCTAGCCTTAAACCTAACTCTAACCCTGAAAACAGCCCTAACCTAACCCTAGCACTTGCCCTAAACTGAACCCTAATAGTAGCCATAACCCAGGCCATAACCAAAGCCTTAACCCTAACCCTATGCCTAACCCTAACCCTACCCCTAAAATAGCCTATTTCTAAACCTAGGCCTAAACTTAACCATAACCCTAGCCCTAAACCTAACCCTAAACCTACCTCGAGCCACAACCCAGGATGAAACCTAGACCTAACCTTACCTATAACCCTAGCCAAAACACTAGCCCTAACCATAGCCCTAACCCTAACACAAACCCTAGCCCTAAACATAACCCTAAATCTAGCCCTAACCCTAATCCTAACACTAACACTAACCCTAGCCTTAGCCCTAACCCAAACGCTAACCCTAACCCTAAACTTAGCCCTAACACTTCCCCTAAACTTAACCTAAATCTAACCCTAGAACTAACCCTAACCCTATCCCTTACCCTAACCCAAGGCCAGGCCCTAACTCAAACACTAACCCTAACCCTAGGCCTAACCCTACCCCTAAACTTAACCTAGCTCTAACCCTAGCCCTAATCCTAACACTAACACTAATACTAGCCCTAAACCAGCACTAAACTTAGCCTTAAACCTAATTCTAACCCTAAAATGAGCCCAACCTAAATCTAGCACTTGCCCTATCCTTAACCTAACCCTAGCCCTAACACAAGCCTTAAAGCTAACCCTAATCCTTACTCTAGCCATAACCCTAGCCTTAGCTCTAACCCTAACCCAAACCCATAACCCAAGCCTTAATCCTAACCCTAACCCTAACCCTAATACTAGATCTAAACAAAGCCCTAACCCAAGCCTTAAAGCTAATCCTAACCTTAACTCTAGCTCTAACCCAAGACCTAGCTCTAGCCCTAGCTCTAACCGTAACACTAGCCCTATCCCAAAAATAACCCTAGCCTTAAATCTAATCCTATCCCTAAACCTAGCACTTATCCTAACCACAGGCCTAACCAAAACGCTAACCCTAACCCTAGGCTGAACCCTAACCCAAATGCTAGCCCTAGCCCTAACCCAAACGCTAACCCGAACCCTAGCCTTAACCCTAACCCTAAATTAACCTAGCTCTAACCCTAGACCTAAACATAACCCTAATACTAGGCCTAACACTATCCTAAAACCTTGCCTTAAATCTAACTCTAACCCTAAAAAGAGCCTTAACCTAACCCTGGCACTTGCCCTAACCTTAACCCTAATAGTAGCCCTAACCCTAGCAATAACCCAAGCCTTCACGGTAACCCTAAACCGAACCTTAGCCAAAATGCTAGCCCTAGCTCTACCCCTATCCCTAACCCTAACCCTAACCCTAACCCTAACCCTACCCTAAGACTAGTCCTAGACCTAAACCTAACCCTAGACAAAATCATAGCCCAAACCCTAACCCACACAAACCCTATCCCTAAACCTAACCCTAAAGCTAACCCTAACCCTTACTCTAATACTAACCCTAGCCCTAACCCAAATGCTAAACCTAACTCTAACCCTAGCTCTAACCCTACCCCTAAACTTAACCTAGCTCTAACCATAGCCTTAACCCTAACCCTAACCCTAAGCCTAGCTTTATACCTAACCTTAACTCTAAGCTTAAACTAACACTAATTATAGTTTTAACCCTAGTATTAACCAAAGCCCTAATACTAGCCAAAACCCTAACCCAACCACTAACCCTAAAATTAAGCCTAATCCCAACCCTAACAATAGCCTAATGCTAACCCTAACCTTAAACCTAACCCTAGCCCTAAACCAAATGCTAACCCTAATCCTAACCCTAGTCCTAACCTTACCCCTAAACTTAACCTAACCCTAACCATAACCATAACCATAACCATAACCCTAATACTAGCCCTAACACTAGCCCTAAACCTAGCCATAACCCAATCCTTAACTATAACCCTAAACCTAACCTTAGCCAGAACCCTAGCCCTACTTCTAGCCCTAACCCTAACCATAATACTAGCCCTATCCCAAAACTAACCCTAGTCTTAAACCTAACCCTAACCGTAGCCCTAACCCTAGACAAAACCCTAGCTCTACCCTTAACCGTAACACAAACCCTAGGCCTAAACCTAACCCTAAAACTAAAACCAGTCCTAACATTAGCCCTAACCCTAGCCTTAAACCTAACTCTAACCCTAAAAAGAGCCCTAACCTACCCTAACATTGCCCTAACCTTAACCCTAATAGTAGCTCTAACCCTAGCCATAACCCAAGCCTTAACCCTAACCCTAACCATAACCCTAACCCTAATACTAGTCATGACCCTAACCCTAACCCTTCCCCTAAATTAAACCTAGACTAACCCTAGACCTAACCCTAGCCCTAGCGCTAACCCAAACACTAACACTAGACCTAACCCTAGGCCTAAACTTAACCTAGCTCTAACCCTAGCCCTAACCCTAACCGTAACCCTAACACTAATACTAGCCCTAACCCTAGGCTTAAACCTAATTCTAACCCTAAAAAAAGCACAACCTAACCATAGGACTTTCCCTAACCTTAACCATAATAATAGCCCTAACCCTAGCCATGACCCAAGCCTTAACCCTAACCTTAACCCTAATCCTAAACCTATACCTAATCCTAGCCCTAATCCTAGCCCTATCCCAAGCCTTAAACCTAACCCTAACTGTGGGAACCCCTTTCACGTCCCGCGTGGTTCAGGGTTCGGGTTCTGGAGAAGGCCGCACACAAATGAAAAGAGACTAGAAAAGTATTAATTTGGGAATATTAGGGGCCAGGTGGGAGCCAACCTCTAGTGGGAAGACTGCCCCCGCTCTGACCTTGCTATCCCTTTTATTGAGACAATGGGATACACCCACAACCTTTAGGCAGGAAATTCCAATAACAGAAATTTACATGACACAAACAGAAGTGGAGACTGCTTTGGCTAACAATGTTTCAACTAAACAGTAAGTGATTAGCTTCCACCTTTCAGAGTAATTAAGGTTGACGGCCTTTCCAAATCTTCCTATTAGTGGCACAAAGATTGGTTTCCTACACCTAACCCTAACTCTAGCCATAACACTAGCCCTAGCTCTAACACTAACGCTAATCCATAACCCAAGCCTTAACCCTAAACCTAACCCAAACCTTAATACTAGCCCTAAACCAATCCCAAACCAAAGCATTGAAGCCAACCCTAATCTTAACTCTAACCCTAACCCTAAAACTAGCTCTAGTCCTAGCCTTATCCCTAATACTAGCCCTATCCCAAAACTAACCCTAGCCTTAACCCTAACCCTAACCATAACCCTTAACCTAACCCTAGCCCTAAACCTAACCCTGACACTAGCCCTACTCATAACCCTAACCATAAACCAAACCCTAACCCTAGATCTATCCTAACCCTAACCAAAGTCCTAACACTAGGCCTAACCCTAACCCTAACCCTAAACCTAATCCTAGACCTAATCCTAGTCCTAACTTAATCCTTAACCCTAACCCTAACCTTATCCCTAGCACTAAACCAAGCCATTGCTCTATCCCTAAAACTAAACCTAACCCTAACTCTAGCCCTAACCCTAACTCTAATATTATTGCTAACCCTAGCCATAACCATATCCTTCATCCTAACCCTAACCCTAACCCTAATATTAGTCCTAAAGCTAACCATAACCCTAACACTAAAGGTAGACATATACCTAGACATAAACATAACGCTAATCCTAACTCTAACCCTACCCATAATGCTACTGCAAGCCCTTAAACTAACCCTAACACTAAACATCAACCTAAGCGCACCCTCAGGCTAACCCTACCCTAACCCTAACCTTAGACTTACACTTAGCTTCAATCCTAACCCTAATACTAACCCTAACCCTAACCCAAGACCTAACACTAAACCTTATACTAGCCCTAACCCTAGCCTTAACCCTAACCCTAACCCTAACCTTAGCCCTACACTTAGCTCCAACCCTAACCCTACTACTAAACCTAACCCTAAACCAAGAACTAACACTAAACCTTATACTAGCCCTAACCCTAGCCTTAACCCTAACCCTAACATTAACACTAACCCTAACCTTAACCCTGGCCCTACCCCTAACCGTAACACTAAACTTAACCCTAACCCAAGATCTACCCTAACCCTAACCCTAATGAAAGCCCTAACACTAGCCCTAAGGCTAACCCTAAACCTAATACTAGCCCTAGCCCTAACACTAACCCTAATCCTTACCCTAACCCTAGCCGAAACCCTAACTGTAATAGTAGCCCTAACCCTACCATTAACCCTAACACTAACCCTAACCCTGGCCTTACCAATAACCCAAACCCTACCTCTACCCCTAACGCAAACCCTAACCATAACTCTAACCCCAGACCTAGCCATAAACCTAACCCTAGCCCAAAAACTAGCCCTAACCCTAACACTAACCCTAACCCTAATGGTAGCCCTGGCCCTAGCCCTAATCCTAGCCTTAACCTTAAGCCTTACCCTAACCCTAGTGCTAGCCATTGCCATAACCCTAACTTTAATTTTAACCCTAGCCCTAACCCTAACCCTAAACCTAGCCCTAAACCTAACTCTAACCCAGCCCTAACCCTAATATTAGCCCTAACCCTAGCCCTAAACCTAATCTAACCCTAACCCTAGCACTAATGCTAACCCTAACCTAACCCTAGCCCAACCCTTAGTTGGAACCCTAGCCCTAATCCAACCCTAACCCTACACCTAGCCTTACCCCTAACATTAACCATAAACCTAACCCTAAAACTAGATCTACACTAACCCTAACCCTAACCAAAGCTCTAACTCAAGCCCTAAGACTAACCCTAATCCTAACCCTAGACCTAAACCTAGCCCTAACACTAAAACTAACCCCAACCCTCACCCTAACCATAACCCTAGCCATAGCCCTAACCCTTACCCAAACCCTAATAATAGGGCTTACCCTAGCCCTAAATCTAGCCTTAACCCTACTTTTAACCTAACTCCAGCCCTAGCCTTTGCCATAATCCTAACCTTAATTTTACCCCTAATCCTAAACCAAACCATAAACCTAAACCTAGCCCTAAATCTAACCCTAAACCTAACCCTAACCCAATCCCAAACCAAACCCTAAACCTAACCCTAGATCTACCATAACTCTTACTCTAACCAAAGCCCTAACACTAGCCCTAAGGTTAACCCTAACCCTAACCCCAGTCCTAGCCCTAAACCTAGCCATAGCACTATCCCTAAACCTAAACCTAACCCTAAGTCTAGCCCTAACTATAACCCTAATATTATCGCTAAGCCTAGCCATAACCATATTGTTCACCCTAACCCTAACCCTAACCCTAATATTAGTCCTAAAGCTAACCATAACCTAACACTAAAGGTAGCCATATATCTAGACCTAAACATAACGCTAATCCTAACTCTAACACTACCCCTAATGCTAGTGCAAGCCCTTACACTAAACCTAGACCTAACCCTAGACCTACCACTAAACCTTATACTAGCCTAACCCTAGCCCTAACCCTAACCATAATATAAAACTTTTACCCCTAACCCTAGATCTATCCTAACACTAACCCTAAACAAATCCCTAACACTAGCCTTAAGGCTAACCCTAATCCTAACCCTAACCCTAGCCTTAAGCCTAACTGTAATAGTAGCCCTAACACTACCATAAACCCTAACATTAACCCTAACTCTGGCCCAAGCAATAACCCTACACCTACCTCTACCACTAATACAAACCCTAACCCTTACTCTAACCCTAGCCCTAACCAGAAACCTAAACCTAGCCCAAAAACTAACCCTAACCCTAATCCTAAAACTAACCATAATGTTAGCCTGGCCCTAACCCTAATCCTAGCCTTAACTCTAACCCTTTACCTAACCCTAGCACTAGACCTTGACATTACCCTAACTTTAATTTTAACCCTAACCCCAAACCTAAACCTAGCCCTAACACAAACCCTAATCCTAGCCATACCATTAGTCCTAAAGCTAACCCTATCCCAGCCCTAACCCTAATACTAGCCCTAACTCTAGCCCTAGCCCTAATACTACTCCTAACCCTAACCCAAACCCTAACCCTAATCTAACCCTAGCCCAAACCTTAATTGGAACCCTAGCCCTAACCTAACCCTAACCCGAAACCTAGCCTTACCCCTAACATTAACCATAAACCTAACCCTAAAACTAGATCTACACTAACCCTAACCCTAACCAAAGCTCTAACTCAAGCCCTAAGACTAACCCTAATCCTAACCCTAGACCTAAACCTAGCCCTAACCCTAAAACTAACCCCAACCCTCACCCTAACCATAACCCTAGCCATAGCCCTAACCCTTACCCAAACCTTAATAATAGGGCTTACCCTAGCCCTAAATCTAGCCTTAACCCTACTTTTAACCTAACTCCAGCCCTAGCCTTTGCCATAATCCTAACCTTAATTTTACCCCTTATCCTAAACCAAACCATAAACCTAAACCTAGCCCTAAATCTAACCCTAAACCTAACCCTAACCCAATCCCAAACCAAACCCTAAACCTAACCCTAGATCTACCATAACTCTTACTCTAACCAAAGCCCTAACACTAGCCCTAAGGTTAACCCTAACCCTAACCCCAGTCCTAGCCCTAAACCTAGCCATATCACTATCCCTAAACCTAAACCTAACCCTAAGTCTAACCCTAACTATAACCCTAATATTATCGCTAAGCCTAGCCATAACCATATTGTTCACCCTAACCCTAACCCTAACCCTAATATTAGTCCTAAAGCTAACCATAACCTAACACTAAAGGTAGCCATATACCTAGACCTAAACATAATGCTAATCCTAACTCTAACACTACCCCTAATGCTAGTGCAAGCCCTTACACTAATCCTAGACCTAACCCTAGACCTACCACTAAACCTTATACTAGCCTAACCCTAGCCCTAACCCTAACCCTAGCCCTACCCCTAACCATAATACTAAACTTTTACCCCTAACCCTAGATCTATCCTAACACTAACCCTAAACAAATCCCTAACACTAGCCTTAAGGCTAACCCTAATCCTAACCCTAACCATAGCCTTAAGGCTAACCCTAACCCTAACCCTAACCCTAGCCTTAAACCTAACTGTAATAGTAGCCCTAACACTACCATAAACCCTAACATTAACCCTAACCCTGGCCTGAGCAATAACCCTACACCTACCTCTACCACTAATACAAGCCCTAACCCTTGCTCTAACCCTACCCCTAACCAGAAACCTAAACCTAGCCCAAAAACTAACCCTAACCCTAATCCTAAACCTAACCATAATGGTAGCCCTGGCCCTAACCCAAATCCTAGCCTTAACTCTAACCCTTTACCTAACCCTAGCACTAGACCTTGACATTATCCTAACTTTAATTTTAACCCTAACCCCAAACCTAAATCTAGCCCTAACACTAACCCTAATCCTAGCCATACCATTAGTCCTAAAGCTAACCCTATCCCAGCCCTAACCCTAATACTAGCCCTAACTCTAGCCCTAGCCCTAATACTACTCCTAACCCTAACCCAAACCCTAACCCTAACCTAACCCTAGCCCAAACCTTAATTGTAACCCTAGCCCTAACCTAACCCTAACCCGAAACCTAGCCTTAACCCTAACAGTATCCATAAAGCTAACCCTAACACTAGATCTACCCTAACCCTAACCATGACCTAAGCTATAACACTAGCCCTAAGGCTAACCATAATCCTAACTCTAGGCAGGCAACTAGGCCTAACCCTCACTCTAACCATAGCCGTAGCCATAGCCCTAACCCTAACTCTAACCCTAACACTAACACTAACCTTAACCCTAGCCTTAACCCTAACCTTTACCCTAACCCTAGCCCTAGCCCTTGCCATAATCCTAACTTTAATTTTAACCCTAATCCTAACCCTAACCATAAGCCTAAACCTAGCCCTATCCCTAAGCCTAACCCTAACCCTACCACTAGCACTAGGGCCAACCCTAACCCAGACCTAAGCCTAAAACTAGCCCTAACCCTAGTCTAGCCCTAATTCTATCCATAACCCTAACCCTAACCCTAACTCTAACCATAACCTTAAACCTAGCCACAAAACTAGTCCTAATCCTAACCCTAACACTAACAGTAATATTTGCCCAAGTCCTAGTCCTAAACCTAGCCTTAACACTAACCCTTACTGTATCCCTAGTGCTAGCCATTGCCATAACCCTAACCTTAATTTAAACCCTAACCCTAAACCAAACCCAAAACCTAAACCTAACCCAAACCCTAGCACTACCATCCTAAGAGTAACCATAACCCAGCCCTAACCCTAATACAAGGCCTAACCCTATCCCTAGCACTAATACTACCACTAACCCGATCCCTAGCCCTAAAGCTAACCCTAACCTAACCCTAGCCACACCCTTAGCTCTAACCCTAGCCCTAACCCTAACGCTAACCCGAAACAAAGCCCTAACACTAGCTGTAAGGGTAACTCTAACCATAACCATAGGCCTAATCCTAGCCCTAACCCTAACCATAATCCTAACCCTAATACTAGACCTAGCCCTAGCCCTAAAGCTAGCCTTAATCCTAACCCTTACCTTAACCTTAGCCCTAGCCCTTGCCATAACCCGAACCGTAATTTTAACCCTAACCCTAACCTAACCCTAAAACTAAACCTAGCCGTAACCCTAACTCAACCCGAGCCCTATCAATAGCCCTAAAGCTAACTGTAACCCAGACCTAAACCTAATACTAGCCCTAAACCTATCCCAACCCTTAGCTCTAACGCTAGCGCTAACTCTAACCCTAGTCCTACCCCTAACCCTAATCCTAACCATAAACCTAACCCTAAACCTAGATCTACCCTAACCCTTACTCTAACCAAAGCCCTAACACTAGCCCTAAGCCTAAGCCTAACCCTAACGCTAACCCTAGACATAAACCTAGCCATAGCCCTATTCCTAACCTAAACTTAACCCTAAGTCTAGCCCTAACTCTAACCCTATTATTATTGCTGACCATAGCCATAACCATATCCTTAACCCTAACCCTAACCCTACCCTAATATTAGTCCTAAATCTAACCATAACCCTAACACTAAAGTTAGCCATATACCTAGACCTAAACATAACTCTAACCCAAACTCTAACCCTACCCCTAATGCTAGTGCAAGCCCTTACACTAATCCTAACACTAACCATAGCCCTAAGCCACACCCTCAGGCTAACCCTAACTCTAACCCTAACCTTAGGCCTACCCTTAGCTCTAACCCTGACACTAATAAAAACCTGAACCCTAACTCTGGACCTAACACTAAACCTTATGCTAGCCCTAACCCTAGCCTAAACACTAACCCTAACCCTGGCATTAACCCTAACCCTAACCCTAAACCTGGCCTTATCCCTAACCCTAGCACTCAGTCTAAACCTCACTCTAGCCATAATCCTAACCCAAACCCTAGCCTTAAAACTAGCCCTAACCCTAACCCTAACCCTAACTCAAACCCTAGCCCTACCCCTAACCCTATTACTAAACTTACCCCTACCACTAGATCTACCCTAACCCTAACACTAAACAAAGCACTAACACGAGGCCTAAGGCTACCCCAATCCTACCCCTAACCCTAGCCTTAAGCCTAACTGTAATAGTAGCCTTAACCCTACCATTAACCCTAACACTAACCCTAACCCTGGCCATAGCATTAACTCTACCCCTAACAAAAACCGTAACCCTAACTCTAACCATAGCCCTAACCATAAACCTAACCCTAGCCCAAAAACTAGCCCTAACCCTAACCCTAACCCTAATGGTAACCCTGGCCCTAAACCTAATCCTAGTCTTAACCCTAACCCTTACCCTAACCCTAGCACTAGCCTTTACCAAAACACTAATTTTACTTTTAACCCTAAACCTAACCCTCACCCTAAACCTCGCCTTACCCTTAACACTAACCATAAACCTAATCCTAACACTAGATATACCCTAACCCTAACCCTAAGCAAAGCTCTAACATAACCCTAAGGCTAACTCTAACCCCAAAACTAACCCTAACCCTTGCCTGAACCATAGCCCTAGCCATAGCCCTAACCCTAACCCTAAACCTAAACCTACCCCTAATAATAAGGCTTGCCCTAGCCTTAGCATTAACCTTTACCCTAACCTTAGCCCTAGCCCTTGCCATAGTCCTAACCTTAATTTTAACCCTAATGCTAACCCGAACCGAAAACTTAAACCTAGCCTTAACCCTAACCCAAACCCTAGCCCTACCACTAGCCTTAAGGCAAACACTAACCCAGACCTAACCCTATTCTACCCCTAATACTACCCATAACTCTAAACCTAACCCTAAGCCTAACCCTAAGCCTAACCCTAACAACCCTAACCCTAACCCAAACCCTAACATTAACGCTAACCCTAACCTAACCCTAATCCTAACTTTAATCTTAGCACTAGTCCTTACACAAATGTTAACACTAATCCTAACCATAGCCCTAACCCTACGCCAAAACTTAAACTAGCTCTAACCCTAGCCATAATCCTAACCCTAACACTACTAGCCCTAACCCTAGTCTTAAACCTAACTCTAACCCTAACAAGAGCCCTAACCTAACACTAGAACTTGTGCTAACATTAACCCTAATACTAGCCCTAACCTTAGCCCTAACCCAAGTCTTAAAGCTAACACTAACCCTAACTCTAGCCCTAACCATAGTCCTAGATCTAACCCTAGCCTTAACTCTAACACTAATTCTATATCAAAACTAACCCTAGCCTTAAACCTAACACTAACCCTAACTCTAACCCTAACCTAGCCCTAACAATATCTTAGTCAAAATCCTAGCCATTACAATAGCCCTAGCCCTAAACCTAACAAAAATCCTACCCCTAAACATAACCCTAAAGCAAGCCCTAACCCTAACCCTAAAGCTAGCCCTAAACCTTACCGCAATGCTAACCCTAGCACTAGCTCTAACTCAAAGGCTAAACCTAAACCTAACCAAAGCCCTAACCCTACCACTAAACATAGCTCAAACCTTAGCCCTAAACCTAACCTTAACCCTAACCATAGCCCTAGCACTAGCCATAACTCTAACTCTGACCCTAAACCAAGCCTTAACCCTAACCTTAACCCTATGCCTAAACTTACCCTAATATTAGCTCTAACCTTAGCACTAACCCTAACCCTAACCATAGCCCTAGCCCTAACCCTAACAAAAACCCTAACCCTAATACTAGCCTTAACTCTAGACCTAACCCTAACCCGAACCCTAATCCTAACCCTAACCCTAACCGTAAAGCTAACGCTAACCCTAACACTAATACTAGCCCTAACCCGAGTCCTAAGCCAAGCTTTAAATCTAACCCTAACCCTAACTCTAGCCCTAACCCAAGTCCTAGCTCTAGCCCTAGACCTAATATTAGCCCTATACCAAAACTAACCCTGGCTGTAACCCTAACCCTAAGCCTAGTGCTAAACCTAGCACTTATTCTAACCCTAGCCTAAACCCAAATACTAATCCTAACACTAGCATTACCCCTAACCCTAATCCTAAAGGTAGCCAAAACTCTAGCCCTTACCATAGCCCTAGCCCTAAACCTAACAAAAACCCTCCCACAAAACCTAACCCTAAAGATAGCCCTAACCATAACACTAACCCAAACCTAAGCCCTAGACCTTACCCAAACACTAAGCCTATTCTTAAACGTAGCCCTAACACTTCCCCTACCTTAAACTAGCTCTAACCCAAACCCTAACCCTAACTCTAACCCTAACCCTAGCTTTAGCCCTAACCCTAAACTAACCCTAATACTACCTCTAACCCTAGTATTAACCATAGTCCTAATACTAACCCAAACCCTAACCCTAACGCTTAACTTAAGCCTAATAATAACCCTAGCCCTAACTCTAACACAAATACTAACCCTATGCCTAGCCAAATCCTAAACTAACCCTAATTCTAAACGTAGCCATAATGCTAGCCCTAGTCCTAAAGCTACTGCTAACCCTAACACTAATAGTAGCCCTAACCCTAGCCCTTACCCAAGCTTTAAAACTAACTCTAACCCTAACTCTAGTCCTAACCCTAGCCCTAGCTCTAACCTTAGGCCTACTACTAGCCCTATCCCAAAACTAACCCTAGCCTTAACCCTAACCCTAACCCTAGCCCTAAGCCATAGCACTTATCCTAACCCTAGCCCTAACCCTAACCCTAACCTTAAACCTAACCCTCGCCCTAGCACTAATACTAAACCTAACCTAAACCATACCCAAAACCCTAGTCCTTACCATAGCCCTAGGCCTAAACCTAACAAAAACTCTACCACTAAATCTAACCCTAAAGCTAGCCCTAACCATAACCCTAACCCTAACCTTAACTCTAGCCCTTACCCAAACATTAAGCCTAATCCTAACCATAGACCTAATCCTTCCCCAAAACATAAACTAGCTATAACCCAAACCCTATACCTATCTCTAACCCTAACACTAGCTTTAGCCCTAACCCTAAACTAACGCTAATACTACCTCTAAACATAGTCTTTATGGTAGCCCTCATACTAGCACAAACCTAACCCTAAACCTTAACTTAAGCCTAATCTAAACCCTAGCCCTAGCCCTAACACTAATCGTAGCCAAAACCCTAGCCCTTACCAGAGCCCCAGCCCTAAACCTAACAAAAATCCTGCCCCTAAACATAACCTTAAAGCAAGCCCTAACCCTAACCCTAACCCTAACCCTAACCCTAACCCTAAAGCTAGCCCTAAACCTTACCCCAGTGCTAACCCTAGCACTAGCCCTAACTCAAAGGCTAAACCTAAACCTAACCCAAGCCCTAACCCTACCACTAAACTTAACATAGCTCTAACCTTAGCCCTAACCCTAACCTTAACCCTAACCATAGCCCTAGCACTAGCCATAACTCTAACTCTGACCCTAAACCAAGCCTTAACCCTAACCTTAACCCTATGGCTAAACTTGCCCTAATACTAGCTCTAACCCTAATCCTAACCCTAACCCTAACCATAGCCCTAGCCCTAACCCTAACAAAAACCCTAACCCTAATACTAGCCTTAACTCTAGCCCTAACCCTAACGCTAACCCTAACCCTAACCCTAACCCTAGTCATAACCCAAGTGAAACCTTAAACCTAACTCTAACACTAACCCTAACAGTAGCACTAACCCTAACTCTAAACCTAACCCTATACTAAACCCTAACCCTAACAATAGCCCTAACTGTAACCCTAACACTATTGTATCACTAGCCTGAACCCTAACTCAAACCCTAAACTTAGCCCTAACCCAAGCCTTAAAGCTAACCTAACACTAACTCAAGCCCTAACCCTAGCCCTAGATCTAGACCTAGCCGATACCAAAACTATCCCTAGCCTTAACCCTAACCCTAATTTTAGCCCTAAACCACAGAACTCATCTTAACCTTAGCACCAACCCAAAACCTAACCCAAACCCTAACCCTAACCCTAGCCTTACAACTAGCCCTAACTCTAACTCTAACCCTAACCCTTGCCTTTGCTCTAATCTTAACCCAAAGCCTAAAATAAACCAAATACTAGCCCTAAACCAACCGCTAACCATAACCCTAACCCTAACCTAACCTTAACTTTAACCTAACCCAAACCGTAGCCCTAACCCTAACCCTAACCGTAGCCAAGTCCCTAGCCCTTACCATAGCCCTAGCCCTAAACTTAACAAAAACCCTACCACTAAACGTAACCCTAAAGCTAGCTCTAACCATAACCCTCACCCTAACCTTAGACCTAGCCCTATCCAAACACTAAGCCTAATCTTAAACGTAGCCCTAACCCTTCCCCAAAACTTAAACTGGCTCTAACCCACACCCTAACCCTAACTCTAACCCTAACCCTAGCTTTAGCCATAACCCTAAACTAACCCTAATACTACCTCTAACCCTAGTCTTTACCATAGCCCTAATACTAGCCCAAACCCTAACCCTAACCCTTAACTTAAGCCTAATCATAACCCTAGCCCTAGCCCTAACACTATCCATAGTCAAAACCCTAGCCCTTACCATAGCCCTAGCCCAACCCTAACAAAAATCCTACCCCTAAACATAACCCTAAAGCTAGCCCTAACCCTAACTCTTGCTCTAACCCTAACCCTGACCCTAGCCCTTACCCAAACGCTAACCCTAATCCTAACCATAGCCCTAACCATACCCCGAAAATTAACCTAGCTCTAACCCTAGCCTATCCCTAGCCTTAACCTTAACCCTAACACTAATACTAGCCCTAACACTAGCCCTAAACCAAACCTTAAACCTAACTCTCACCCTAAAAAGAGCACTAACCTCACCCTAGCACTTGCCCTAACCTTAACCCTAATAGTAGCCCTAACCCTAGCCATAACCCAAGACTTAACCCTAACAGTAATCCTTACCCTATTCATAACCCAAGCCCTAGTTCTAGCCTTATCCTTAAACCTAACCTTAGCCCTAGCCCTAACCCTAACCCTAGCCCTAAACCTAACCCTAAAGATAACCCTAAACTTTACCCTAATGCTAACCCTAACACTAGCCCTAACCCAAATGCTTAATTTAAACCTAACCCTACCACTAACCCTACCCCTAAACTTAACATAGCTCTAACCTTAGCCCTAACCCTAACACTAAACCTAAACATAGCCATAACCATAGCCCTAGCTCTATCCTTAACCCTAACCCTAACCCTAGACCTAACTCTAACACAAATACTAACCATTTCCCTTGCCAAATTTTAAACTAACCCTAATCCTAAACCTAGCCATAACACTAGCCCTAACCCTAAAGCTAACGCTAATCCTAACACTAATAGTAGCCCTAACCCTAGCCCTTACCCAAGCTTTAAAACTAACTCTAACCTAACTCTAGTCCTAACCCTAACCCTAGCTCTGGCCCTAGGCCTAATACTAGCCCTATCCCAAAACTAACCCTAGCCTTGACTATAACCCTAACCCTGGCCCTAAACCATAGCAGTTATCCTAACCCTAGCCCTAACCCAAATGCTAACCCTAGCCCTAGCCCTAACCCTATCTCTAACCCTAACCCTAGCTTTAGCCCTAATCTTAACCCTAAATCTAAACTAAACCAAATACTAGACCTATACCAAATGCTAACCCTAAACCTAACCCTAACCCTAACCCTAACACTAACCCTAACCCTAACCCTAGCCATAACCCAAGCCAAACCTTAAACCTAACTCTAACCCTAACGCTAACACTAGCACTAACCCTAACTCTAATCCTAACTCTATATTGAACCCTAACCCTAACAATAGCCCTAAACCATAGCACTTATCCTAACCCTAGCCCTAACCTTAACCCTAACCTTAAACCTAACTGTAATCCTAGCCCTAACCCTAAACCTAATCCTAAAGATAACCCTAAACTTTACACTAATGTTAACCCTAACACTAGCCCTAACCAAAATGATAAACCTAAATATAGCCCTAACCCTAACCCTACCCCTAAACTTAACATAGCTCTAATCTTAGCCCTAACCCTAACCCTAACCCTAAACCTATCCCTAGCCATAACCCTAGCTCTAGCTCTAGCCTTAACCCTATACCTAAATCTAGCCCTAACTCTAACACAAATACTAGCCCTATCCCTAGCCAAATCCTAAACTAAACCTAATCCTAAACCTAGCCATAACGATAGTCCTAACTCTAAAGCTAACGGTAATCCTAACACTAATACTAGCCCTAACACTAGCACTTACCCAAACTTTAAAGCTAACTCTAACCCTAACTCTAGTCTTAACTCTAGCCCTAGCTCTAGCACTAGGCCTACTACTACCCTATCCCAAAACTACCCCTAACCTTAGCCCTAACCCTAACCCTAGCCCTAAACCATAGCACTTATCCTAACCCTAGCCCTAACCCTAACCCTAACCTTAAACCTAAACCTAGCCCTAGCCCTAACCCTAAACCTAACCCTAACCATAGCCAAAACCCTAGCCCTTACCATAGCCCTAGCCCTAAACCTAACAAAAACCCTACCACTAAACCTAACCCTGAAGCTAGACCTAACTGTAACCCTAACCCTAACCTTAACTCTAGCCCTTACCCAAACATTAGGCCTAATCCTAACCTTAGACCTAACCCTTCCCCAAAACTTAAACTAGCTCTAACCCAAACCCTATCCCTTACTCTAACGCTAACACTAGCTTTAACCCTAACCCTAAACTATCGCTAATACTACCTCTAAGCATAGTCTTTATGGTAGCCCTAATACTATCCCAAACCCTAACCCTAAAACTTAACTTAAGACTAATAATAACCCTAGCCCTATCCCTAACCCTAACCCTAACCCTAAGCCTAGCCTTAGCCCTAACACTAGCCTTAACCCTAACCCTAAACTTAACACTAATACTAGCCCTAACCCTAGCCCTAAACCTCTGCTTAACCCTAACCTTATCTCTATCAATAACCCTAATACTTGACATAACCCTAGCCATAACTTTAGACTTAACTCTAACCCTAACCCTAACCTTAACTGTAGTCTTAAAAATGGCGATAGCCCTAACCCTAGCACTAACCTTAATCCTAAACCTAATCTTGATACTAAGCCTAACCCTAACTCTAACCCTAACCCTAGATCTAAACCTAGCCATAGCTCTATTCCTAAACCTATAACTAACTCTAACACTAGCCCTAACCCTAACACTAACACTATTATTAGCCCTAACCTTAGCTGTAACCATATCCTTAACCCTAACCCTAACCCGAACCCTAAACCGAGGCCTAACCCTAACCCTATCCATAAGCCTAACCCTAATATTAGCCCTAAAGCTAACCATAACCCTAACCCTAACCCTAAAGGTAGCCATAGCCCTAACCATAATGCTAATCCTAACCCTAACCCAACCCCTAACCCCATGCAAGCCTTTAAACCAACACTAACACTAACCGTAGCACTAAGCCTCACCCTCACCCTAAACCTAACCCTAACCCTAACCCTTAACCTAACCCTAGCCCTACCCTTAGCACTAACCCTAACCCTAATACTAACCCTAATCCTAACCCTAACCTAATACTAGCTCTAAACCTAGCCTTCACCCTATTCATAACCCTAATACTTGCCCTAGCCCTAGCCCTACCCCTAGCCTTCATGCTAACCCTTAACTTAATGCTAGCCCTAGCCCTAGCCAGAACACAAACCCTAAGCCTAACCCTAATGCTAATCCTCATACTAGTCTTTAATCTAGCCCTAACTCTAGCCTTAACCCTAATACTAACCCTAGCCCTAACCCAAACCCTAGCCCTAATACTAGCATAAACACTAACACTAACACTAACCCTAAACTTAGCCCTAATCCTAGCCCTAAAACTAGCCCTAACCCTAACCCTAACCCTAGCCCTAATACTAACCCTAACCCTAGCCCTAATACTAACCCTAACCCTAACCCTAGTATGAGCCCTAACCTTAACCCTAAGCCTAAACTAACACTAATACTAGCTCAAACCCTAGCCCTAACCCTAGCGTAATACTATCCATAACCCTAAACTTAACCCTACCCTTAAACCTAGCTCTAACCCTAGCCTTAACCCTAACTCTACCCCAAATATTAGAGCTAACCAAGACTTAACCCCAGCCTTAACCCTGACCCTAACCCTAACGTAGCAATAACCCTAACCCTAGCCCAACATTTAGCCTAACCCTAACCGTAATCCTAGCCCTAACCCTAAGCTAATCCTAACCTTAACCCTAAACTGTTATATCAGCTGTATGAAAAAAACTAAGGTATGTGAACAATTAAGAAAATGATTGTTAAAATGTTTAACCAACTTTCTTTCAAAAACACCAACTCATTTCAACTGAATTATAAACATAACCAGTATCCACACCAGTTCTCTACTCTTCGAACATGATTTCCCACTGACTAAACAGTTTCCTTCAGACACTAAAGCTCTTTGAACATGCATTCCAAGTGTATGAAGCATATTCCTAAATATTTCGCTAGTCTATCATGGTGAATTCTCAGTGTTAGTTTCAGTTTTGTCCAGTGATTCAGGCTCATTCATTGAGAATTCCAAATGTTTCTATGCGATAACCCAAACCTTAACCCTAACCCTAGCCTGAACCCTAAAGCTAATACTTGCTCTAATCCTAGCCATAAGCCTAACCTAAGTCTAACCTTAAACCTAGGCCTAACCCTAGCCCTAACCCTAACCCTAACCCTAACCCTAGCACTAGACCTAACCCTAACTCTAGCCAAAACCCTAGCCCTACCCATAGTCCTAGCCCTAACCCAAAGACAAACCCTAGCCCTAAACCTAAACATAAGGATATCCCTAACCCTAACCCTAGCCCTAGCCCTACCCCTGAACTTAACCAACTCCAACCCTTGCCCTACCCCTACCCCTAACCCTAATACTAGCCCTATCCCTAAACCTAATCTTAACCCTAACCCTACTTTAACCCTAACCCTTACCCTAACCCTGGCCCTAGCCCTAACCAAAACCTTAACCCTAATTTTAACCCTAACCCTACCATAACCGTAATCCTCATATTAGTCTGAACTCTAGCCCTAATTCTAGCCTTAACCCTAACCTAACCCTAACCCTAACCCGACACCTAGCCCTAACGCTAGTCCTAAAACTAGTGCTAACCTTAATAATAACACTAACTCTAAACTTAGCCCTAATCCTAGCCCTAACACTAAGCCAAACCCTACCCTTAAACCTAACTCAAACCCTAAAAATAGCCCTAACCGAACACTATCACTTCCCCTAACCTTAACCCTAATACTAGCCCTATCCCTAACCCTAACCCTAACACTAACCCTAGCCTTAACAATAACCCGTACCCTAAACCTGGCCCTAGCCCTAACCAAAACCCTAACCCTAATTTTAACACTCATACTAGTGTTAACCCTAGTCCGAACTCAAGGCTTAACCCTAACCTGAACCATTGCTTTAACCCTAACCCAAACACTAGCCCTAACCCAGACCCTAGCCCTATCCCTAACCCTAACACTAACCCTAACCCTAACCCTAACCCTTAACACTAATACTAGCCCTAACCCAGCCCTAACACTCTCCTTAACCCTAATCCTAACCCTAAGCCTATCCCTATCCCTAACCCTAATACTAGCCATACCCCTAGCCATAACTTTAGACTTAACTCTAAACCTAACCATAACACTAATTGTAGTCTTAAAACAGCCATAGCCCTAACACTAGCCCTAACCTTAAACCTAAACCTAAGCTTAATACTAAGCCTAACCCTAACTCTAACCCTAACCCTATCCCTAAAGCTAACCCTAATCCTAGCCCAAATCCTAGCCCTAACCCTATCCTTAACACTAAACCTAACATTAGCCCTAGCAATAGCTCTATACGTAAACCTACACCTAAACCTAACTCTAGCCCTAAACCTAACACTAACACAATTATTAGCCCTAACCTTAGCCGTAACCATATCCTTAACCCTAACCCTAACCATAACCCTAAACCAAAGCCTAACCCTAACCCTATCCATTAGCCTAACCCTAATATTAGCCCTAAAGCTAACCATAACCCTAACCCTAACCCTAAAGGTAGCCATATACCTAGCCCTAACCATAACGCAAATCCTAATCCTAACCCAACCCCTAACCCTATGCAAGCCCTTACACCAACAATAACACTAACTGTAGCCCTAAGCCTCACCCTCACCCTAAACCTAACCCTAACCCGAAACCTTAACCTAACCCTAGCCCTACCTTTAACACTAACCCTAACCCTAACCCCAGCCCTAAACCTAAACCTAGTACTAGCCCTAAACCTAGCCTTCACCCTAACCCTAACCCTATCCCTAACCCTAGCCCTACCCCCAAACCTAACCCTAGCCCTAACCCTAACCCTAACCCTAACACCAACCCTAACCCTAGCCCTAAACCTAAAACTAACCCAAAACCCTAACCCTAACCCTAGCCCTAAAACTGGCCCTAACCCTAACTCTAACCCTAACCCTATCCCTAAACCTAATACTAGCCCTAGCCCTACCTCTAACCCTAGCCTTAAAGCTAACCCTTAACTTAATGCTAACCCTAGCCCTAGCCATAAACCAAACCCTAACCCTAATCCTAATGCCAACCCTCACACTAGTCTTAACTCTAGTGCTAACTCTAGCCTTAACGCTAATACTAACCCTAGCCCTAACCCAACCCCTAGCCCTAATACTAGCGCAAAGCCTAACTCTAATACTAACCTTAAACTTATCCCTAATCCTAGCCCTAACCCTAACCCTAATTCTCATAATAATCTTAACCCTAGCCAAACATTAGGCTTAACCCTAACCCGAACTCTACCTTAAACCTAATCTGAACACTAGCCCTAACCCGGAACCTAGCCCTAAACCTAAACCTAATATTAGCCCTAACCCTAGCCCTAAAACTAGCCCTAACCTTAACCCTAACCCTAACCCTAATACTAACCCTAAACCTAACCCTTGCCATAAACCTAAACCTAATACTACCCTAACCCTAGCCTTCACCCTAAACCTAACCATAAACATAACCCTAACCCTAATACAAGTCCTAAAGCTATCCCTACCCCAAGCCTTAAAGGTAACCCTAACCCTAACTCTAGCACTAACCCTAGCCCTAGCTCTAGCCCTAGCCCTAACCCTAATACTAGTCCTGTCCCAAAACTAACCCTAGCCTTAACCCTAAACCTAACATTAGTATGAGGGTTAAAATTAGGGTTAGATTAAATTTTGTCCAGTGACTCAAGCTCATTCATTGAGAATTCCAGATGTTTCTATATGATAACCATAACCTTAACCCTAAACCTCACCCTAGCCCGAACCCTAATACTTGGCCTAACCCTAGTCATAACCCTAAAATAAGTCTAAACTTAAACCTAGCCCTAACCCGCGCCTGAACCTAACAGTAACCCTAACACTAACCCTGACATTAAGCCCTAAACCAATAGTAGCCCTAACCCAAGCGCTAAGGATAGCCTTAAACAAAACCCTAACCCTAACATTATCCCTAACACTAACCCTAATCTTAAACCTAAACCTAACCCTAAAAAAAACCCTAACACTAACCCTAACGCTAGTCCCAACCCAGCCCTAAAACTAGCCCTAACCCTAGCCCTCGACCTAACCCTAACGCTAACCCTAGCCGAAACCCTTGCCCTAACCATAGCCTTAGCCCTAACCCTAACACGAACTCTATCCCTAAACCTAAACCTAAAGTAGCCTTAACCCTAACCCTAACCTAACCCTAACCCTAACCCACACTTAGCACTAAACCTAACCCTACACTTAGCACTAACCTGAATACTAAATCTTAACCTAACCCTAGTCCTCACCCTAAACTTATAACTAGACCTAACCCTAGCCTTCACCCTAACCCTAACCCTATCTCTAACCCTAGCCCTACCCCCAACCCTAACCTTAGTCCTAAACCTAACCCTAAAACTAGCCCTAACCCTAACCCGAACCCTAAACTAACCCTAACGATAACCCCAACCCTAACCCTAAACCTAATACTAGCCCTAACCCTAGCCTTCACCCTAACCCTAACCCTAGCCTTAACGCTAACCCTTACTCTAACCCTAGCCCTATTTCTAACCTTAATACTAGCTGTAACACTAGCCCTAACTCTAGACTTAACTCTAACCCTAACCCTAATCCTAACTCTAGCCTTAAACATAGCCATAACCCTAACCCTAACCCTAACCCTAACCCTAAACCTAGACCTAAATCTAACCATAACCCTAATACATGCCCTAACTCTAGCCAAAACCCTAAACTAAGTCTAACCTTAAATCTAGCCCTAACCCTAGCCTGAAACCTAACCCTAATTTAAACCCTAACCTAAATTATTAGGTTAGGATTTAAATTAAAAATCATATTAGTCTTAATTCTAGCCCTAACACTAGCCTTAACCCTAACACTAACTCTAACACTAATACTATCCCAAACCATAGCCCTAACCCTCTCCTTAGCCCTTACCCTTACACAGACCCTAGCTCTATCCCTAACCCTAATTCTAGCTGTAAACCTAGCCCTAACTGTAGACTTAACCCTACCCTAACACTAACTCTAGCCTTAAACACAGCCATAGAACTAACCCTAACCATAACCCCAGCCCTAAACCTAAACCTAATACTAATCCTAATCCCAACCTCAGCCCTAACGCTAAACCTAATACTAGCCCTAACCCTAGCCTTCAATCTAACCCTAACCCTAACCGTAATGCTAACATTAATACTACCCCTAACCCTAGCCTTAACTCTAAACCTTACTCAAACCCTAGCCCTATCCCTAACCATAATCCTAGCCCTAATCCTAGACCTAACCTTATCCTTAACCCTAATCCTATCCCTAGCCCTAAACCAAGTCATGGTGCTATTCCTAAAACTAAACCTAACCCTAACTCTAGTCCTAACCCTAACCCTAATAATAGCCCTAACCCCAGCCATAACCATATCTTTAACCCTAACCCTAAACTGATGTCTAACCCTAACCCTATCCATAAGTCTAACCCTAAAATTAGCCCTAAATCTAACCATAACCCTAACAAAAACCTAAAGGTAGCCATATAGCTGGCCCTAACCAGAACGCTAATCCTAACCCTAAGCCTAACTCTAACCCTAGTGCAAGCCCTTACACTAACCCTCACCCTAAACATAGCACTAAACCTCACCCTCACCCTAAACCTAACCCCAACCCTATCCTTAACCCTAACCCTAACATTAGCCTTAAACCTAGCCCTAACCATAAACATAATACTAGCCCTAACCCTAGGAATCACCCTAACCCTAACCCTAAACTTAACCCTGGCCCTACCCCTGACACTAACCCTAATCCTAACCATAGTCCTAAATGAGCCCTAAGGCTAACCCTAACCCTAATACTAGAGCCAACACTCACCCTAGCCCTAACACTAACCCTAATCCTAACCCCAGCTGTAACTCTAACTCTAATAGTACCCCTAACCCTAGCATTAGCCCTAACACGAATCCTAAACCTGGCCGTAACCCTAGCCCTATCTCTAACCCTAAACCTAAACCTAGCCCTAACCCTAACCCACCCTAACCCTAACCCTAACCTAACCCTAACCTTCACCCTAGCCCTAACACTAAATCTAATACTAGCTCTAACTGTAGCCTTCACCCTATAACTAACCATAACCCTAACCCTAGCCCTACCCCTAACCCTAACCCTAACCCTAGCCTTACCACTGACCTTAAGGCTAACCCTAACCCTAATACTAGCCCTAACCATAACCCTAGACCTAAACCTAGCCCTTACCCTAACCATAACCCTAACCCTAAACTAGCCCTGGCCCTAACCTTAACCCTAACCCTAAACATATCTCTACCCCTACCACTACCCCTAACCCTATAACTATCCCTAACACTAAACCTAACCCTAGCCTAAACCCTATCACTAACCCTAACCCCAACCCTAACCCTATCACTAGACTTAAGGCTAACCTTAACCCTAACACTAGCCCTAACCCAAGCCCGAGCCCTTACACTAACCCTCACCCTAAACGTAGCACTAAGCCTCACCCTAAACCTAAACCTAACCCTAACCCTAACCCTAGCCCTACCCTTAGCACTAACCATAATCATAATACTACCCCTAACTCTAACACTAGCCATAACCCCAAACCTAATACTAGCCCTAACCCTTGCTTTCAGCCTAACCCTAACTTTAACTCTAACCATAGCCCAAGCCCTACCCCTAACCCTATCCTTAACCCTAGCCCTACAACTAGAACTAAGGCTAACCCTAACCCTAATACTAGTCCTAACACTATCCCTAGCCCAAACACTAACCATAATCCTAACCCTAAACCAAGAAATAACTCTAGCTTTAACCCTACCCTAATAGTACCCCTAACCCTAGCATTAACCCTAACCCTAACCCTAACCCTAACCCTAATACCCTAACCCTAACCCTAGCACTATCCCTAAACCTAATACTAGCCCTAACCCTAACCGTGATGCTAACCCTTACTCTAACCCTAGCCCTATCCCTAAACCTAATATTAGCTGTAACCCTAGTCCTAACTCTAGACTTAACCCTAACCCTAACCCTAACTCTAGCCTTAAACATAGCCATAGCCCTAACCCTAACCCTAAAACTAGACCTAACTGTAAACCTAATCCTAATACTTGCCCTAACCCTAACCTTAATCCCAACCATACTGCTAAAACTCATCATAACCATAACTAATCCTAATCCTAACTCTAACCCTACCCCTAACCCTATCCCTATCCCTAATGCTAACTATAGCCCTTTTCCTAAATCTAAAGTTAGCCCTAACCCCAGCCCTACCCTAAACCTAATACCAGTCCTAACCCTACCCTTCACCCTAACACTAACCCTATCCCTAACCTAATGCTATCCCCAATCAAAACCCTAACCCAAAACCTAACCCTAACCCTATCCCTAACCCTAACCCTAACACTAGCCCTAAACCTAGCCCTAACACTAAACATAATAGTAGCCCTAACCCTAGCATTCACCCTAAACCTAACCCTAAACATAACCCTGGCCCTACCCTTGACACTAACCCTAATACTAACCCTAGTCCTACAACTAGCCCTAAGGCTAACCCTAACCCTAATACTAGAGCTAACCCTAACCCTAGCCCTAACACTAACACTAATCCTAACCCTAACACAAGAACTAACCCTAGCTGTAACTCTAACTCTAATAGTACCCCTAATCCTAACATTAGCCCTATCCCTAACCCTAAACCTATCCCTAGTACTAACCCTAACCCTCACCCTAGCCCTAACCCTAAACCTAATACTAGCCATAAGCATAACCTTCACCTTAACCCTAACCCTAACAATAACACTAACCCTCACCTTATCCCCAACCCTAAACCTGATACTAGCAATAACCATAGCCTTCACCCTACCCTAACCCTAACCCTAACCCTAATCCTAGCCCAAACCCTAAACCTAACCCTAACACTAACCCTAGCCTACCACTGGCCCTAAGGATAACCCTAACCATAATACTAGCCCTAGCCCTAACCTTAACCCTAACCCTAACCCTAAACATAGCCCTATCCCTACCCCTAACCCTAACCCTAAAGTAGCCCTAGCCCTAACCTTAACCCTAACCCTAACCCTAACCCTATACCTATCCCTAACACTAAATGTAACCCTAGCCCTAACCCTATCCCTAATCCTAACCCCAACCCAAGAACTAACCCTAGCCATAACCCTAACTCTAATAGTACCCCTAAACCTAGCATTAACCCTAACCCTAACCCTAACCCTTGCCCTAACCCTAGCCCTAGCCCTAACCCTAAACCTAACCCTAGCCCTAAACCTAACCCTAACCCAACCCCTAAAACTAGCCCTAACCCTAAACTAACCCTAACCCTAATACTAGCCCTAGTCTAGCCCTAACCCTAACCCTAATTCACATACTAATCTTAACCCTACCCTGAACTCTAGGCTTAACTTACCTAGTTCTAGGATTAGGGCCCAGGTTAGGGTTAATGCTAGGGTTAGGGGTACTATTAGAGTTAGGGTTACGGCTATGGTTAGTTCTTGGGTTAGGGTTAGGATTAGGGTTAGTGTTAGGGCTAGGGCTAGGGCTAGGGCGAGTATTAGGCTTAAGGTTAGCCTTAGGGCTAGTGGTAGAGCTAGGGTTAGGGTTAAGTTTAGGGTTAGGGGTAGGGCTAGGGTTAGGGTTAGTATTTGGTTTAGGGTTAGTGCTAAGTGTAGGGTTAGGGTTAGGGTGAGGTTAGGGTTAGGGTCAGGATTAGGGTTAGGGTTAGGGTAAGGGGAAGGGCTAGGATCCAGTTAGGGCTAGTTTTCAGGTTAGGGTTAAGGCTAGGGTTTGGGTCAGGGTTAAGCCTAGAGTTTGGGCTAGTAATGAGAATTAGTTTTTGGTTAGGGTTTGGACTAGGATTAGGGCTAAGTTTAGGGTTAGTGTTAGAGTTAGGTTTTGCGCTAATATTAGGACAAGGGTTAGGGCTAGGGCTAGGGGTTGTGTTAGTGCTAGGGTTAGGTTAGGGTTAAGGCTAGAGTTCAGGCTAAAGTTAAAACTAGTATGAGATGAGGGTTAGGGTTAGGGTTAAATTGAGGGTTAGCATTATGGCTAGGGCTAGGTGTATGGTTAGGGTAAGCGTTAGGGTTAAGGTTAGGGTTAGGGTTAGGGTTAAGGCTAGGGTTAGGGCTAGGGCTAGGGCTAGTGTTATGGTTAGGATTATGTTTAGGGTAAGGGCTAGTTTAAGGGCTGGGGTTAGGGTTAGGGCTAGTATTAGGGTTAGGGTTTGCCTTAAGGCTAGTGGTAGGTCTCGGGTTAGGGTTAGGGTTAGGTTAGGGTTTGGGGTTGGGCTATTGTTAGGGTTAGGCTTAAGTTTAGGTTTAGGGTTAGGGTGAAACTAGGGTTAGGGTTAGTATGAGGTTTAGGGTTAGGGTTAGGGTTAGGGTTAGAGTTAGTGTGAAACTGGGGTTAGGGTTAGGACTACTTTTAGGGGTAAGGTTAGGGTTAGGGTTAGGGTTAGGGATAGGGCTAAGGGTTTGGTTCGGGCTGGGGTTAGTGTTAGGGTTAAGGCTAGAGTTAGGACTAGAGTTAAGACTAGTGTGAGTATTACAGTTGGGTTAGGGTTATGGTTTGTGTTATGGCTAGGGCTAGGGCTAGGGTTAACGTAATGGTTAGGGTTAGGGCTAGGGTTAGGGCTAGGGCTAGGGCTAGTGTTATGGTTTGGGTTATGGTTAGAGTAAGGGCTAGTTTTAGGGCTAGGGTTAGCGTTAGGGCTAATATTAGGGTTAGGGTTAGCCTTAAGGCTAGTCGTAGGGCTTGGGTTAGGTTTAGGGTTAGGGTTAGGGGTAGCGTTAGCGGTAGGGCTAGGGTTAAGGTTAGGCTTAAGGTTAGGGTTAGGGTTAGGGTAAGACTAGGGTTAGGACTATTATTAGATTTAGGGTTCGGGCTAGGGTTAGGGTTAGGGTAAGGGTTAGGGTTAGGGTTAGGGATTGGTCTAGGGTCCGGTTTAGTGGTAGTGTTCAGGTTAGGATTAAGGCTAGAGTTCGGGTTTGGGTTAAGCCTAGAGTTTGGCCTAGGGTTAAGATTTGTATGAGAATTAGGGTTAGTGTTGGGGTTAGGGCTAGGATTAGGGCTATGTTTAGGTTTAGTGTTAGGGTTATAGTTAGCGCTAGTATTGTGGCTAGGATTAAGGCTAGGGCTAGGGGTTTGGTTAGGGATAGGTTTAGTGTTAGGATTAAGGCTAGAGTTAAGACTAGTATGAGTATTAGGCTTAGGGTTAGGGTTAGGGTTAGGGGTTGGGTTATGGCTAAGTATAGGGTTAACGTAAGGGTTGGGGTTAAGGCTAGGGCTAGGGCTAGTGTTATGGTTATGATTATGGTTAGTGTAAGGGCTAGTTTTAGGGCTAGGGTTAGGGTTATGGTTAGAGTGAGACTTCAGGCTAGTGGTATGGCAAGGTTTAGGGTTAGGGTTAGGGTTAGTGTTAGGGGTAGGGGTAGGGCTAGGGTTAGGGTTAGCCTTAAGGTTAGGGTTAGGGTTAGGGTGAAGACTAGGGTTAGGGCTAGTATGAGGTTTAGGGTTAGGGTTAGGGTTAGTATTAGGGTTAGGGTAAGGGTTAGGGTTAGGGATAGTTTTAGGGGTAAAGTTCGGGTTAGGGATAGGGATAGGGTCAGTGTTAGGTTTAGGGCTAGGTTAGGGTTAGGGTTAGGGTTAGGGTGAGGTTAGGGTAAGGGTTAGGGTTAGGGTTAGGGTTAGGGATAGAGCTAGGATCTGGGTTAGGGCTAGTGTTAGGATTAGGGTTAAGGCTGGAGTTTGGGTCCGGGTTAAGCCTAGAGTTCAGGCTAGGTTTAAGACTAGTATGAGATTTAGGGTTAGGTTTAGGGTTAGGTCTAGGATTAGGGCTAAGTTTAGGGTTAGTGTTATGGTTAGGTTTAGCGCTAGTATTAGGACAAGGGTTAGGGCTCGGGTTAGGTTAGTGTTAAGGCTAGTGTTTGCGCTAGAGTTAAGACTAGTATGAGGATTAGGTTTAGGGTTAGGATTAGGGTTTAAATTAGGGTTAGGGTTTGGCTAGGGTTAGGGCTAGGTTTAGGGTAAGCGTTAGGGTTAAAGCTAGGGTTTGGGCTAGGGTTAGGGCTAGTATTAGGGTTAGAGTTAAGGGTTGGGTTAGGGCTAGGGTTAGTTTTAGGGTTAAAGCTAGAGTAGGGTTAGAGTTAAGACTAGTATGAGGGTTAGGGTTAGGGTTAGGGTTAGTGTTTGGGTTAGGGCTAGGGCTAGGGCTAGCGTTAAGGTAAGGGTTAGGGTTAAGGCTAGGGTTAGGTTTAGGGTTAGGACTAGGGTTAGGGATAGGGCTAAGGTTAGGGTTTGGTTTATGGTTAGGGTGAAAGCTAGTGTTAGGACTAATATTAGGTTTGGGGTTAGGGCTAGGGTTAGAGTCAGGTTAGTATTAAGGTTAGGCTTAGTACCAAGGGTAAGGCTAATGTTAGGTTAATGATTAGGGTTAGCGTTACGTTTAGGGTGAGGGTGAGGCTTAGGGCTATAAGTAGTGTTAGCATTCGTGTAAGGGCTTGCACAAGGGTTAGGGATAGGGTGAGGGTTAGGAATAGCATTTTGGTTAGGGTTAGGGTTATGGTTAGGGTTAGGGTTAGCTTTAAGGCTAATATTGGGTTAGGCTTATGGATAGGGTTAGGGTTAGGCCTCGGTTTAGGGTTAGGGTGAAGCTTGGGTTAAGGATATGGTTATAGCTAGTGTTAGGGTGAGTATTAGGGTTAGGCTTAGGACTAGGGTTAGGGTTAGGTTTAGGTTTAGGGATAGTGCTATAGCTAGGTCTAGGGCTAGGGTTAGGGTTAGGGTTAGGGCTAATATTAGGGTTAGGGTTAGGGTTAGGGTTAGGGTTAGGGTTAGTGCAAGGGCTAGCTTTAGGGTTCGGTTTAGGGCTAGGGTTTTTGTCAGGTTTAGGGTTAGGGTTAGGTTAGGTTTAGGGATAGATTTAGGGCCTGGTTTAGCATTAGGTTTAAGGCTAGAGTTTGTGTTATGGTTAAGGGTAGGGCTAGGCTTTGTGCCAAGGTTAGGACTAGGGTTAGGGTTAGGATTAAGACTAGGGTTAGTTTTGATATAGGGCTAGTATTAGGTTTAGGGTTAGGGGTAGAGCTAGGGCTAGGGTTACAGCTAGAATTAGGGTTACGTTTAGCTTTAATGCTTAGATTAGGGCTAAGGTTAGGGCTAGTGTTAGTGTTAGGGTTACCATTATGTTTAGGGTTATGGCTAGGGTTAGGTTTAGGGTAAGTTTAGGGTTTGGCTAAGGTTAGGGCAAGTATTCGGGTTAGAGTAAAGTTGGGGTTAGCGTTAGGGTTAAGGCTAGAACTAGGGCTAGGGTTTTGGCAAGGGTTAGGTTTAGGGTTAGGTTTAAGTCTTGGGTTATGGCAACAGTTATGGCTAGTATTAGGGTTAATGTTAGGGCAAGTGCTAGGGTTAGGTTAGGGCTCTTTTTAGGGTTAGTGTTATGTTTAAGGCAAGGGTTAGTGCTAATGTTAAGGCTAGTGTTAGGGTTAGGGTTAGGATTAAGGTTAGGGCTAGGGCTAGGGTTAGTGCAAGGGCTAGCTTTAGGGTTCAGTTTAGGGCTAGGGTTTTTGTCAGGTTTGGGGTTAGGTTAGGCTTAGAGTTAGGGTTAGGTTTAGGGTTAGGGTTAAGGTTTTGGTTAAGGCTAGCGTTAGGGCTTGGATTAGGGCTAATATTAGGGTAAGGTTAGTGTTAGGGCTTGGGTTAGGGTTAGGGTTAGGGTTAGGGTTAGGGTTAGGGTTTGGGCCAGTGTTAGGGCTAGGCTTAAGGTTAGACTTAGGTTAGGGTTATGGCAAGGGTTTGGTTTAGGGTTAGGTTAGTTTTAGGTCTAGGGTTGGGGTTAGGGTTAGATTTAGATTAGGGTTAGGGCTAGGGTTATGGTCATGGTTAGAGTTAGGGTTGTGCTAGGTTTCCAGTTAAGGTTCAGTTTAGGATTACAGTTAGGGTTATGTTTAGGGTTAGGGCTATGGCTAGGGTTAGGGTTAAGGCTCAGTTTAGGGCTGGGTTAGTTTAGGGCTAGGGTTATGGTTAGGGTTAGGGTTTGTTTTAGGGTTAGGGCTAGGGCTGGGGTTAGGTTTACCTTTAGGTTTGGGTTAGGGATAAGGCTAGAGTTAGGTTTAGAGTGAGGGTTAGGGCTAGGGCTAGAGCTAGGGTTATGGCTAGGGTTAGGGTTAGTGTTTGGGTTAGAGCTAAGGTTAGAATAAGTGCTAGGGTTAGGGCTAGTGTTAGGGTTAGGGTTAAGGCTATGGTCAGGACTAGGTTTAGCGCTAGGGTTAGGTTTATGATTAGGGTTAAGGCTAGAGCAAGAGCTAGGGTTATGAGTAGGGTTAGGTTAGATTTATTGTTAAGGCTTGGATTATGGCTAGAGTTAGGGCTAATATTAGGGTTAAGGTTAGGGCTAATTCTACGTTAGGTTAGGACTCTTTGTAGGGTTAGTTAGGTTTAAGGCTAGGGTTAGGGCCAGTTTTAGGGCTAGTATTAGGGTTAAGGGTAGGGGTTATGGTTAGGTTAGGGTTAGGGTTAGGGTTAGGGTTAGGGCTAGGTTTAGGGCAAGGGTTAGGGTTAGCATTTGGGTTAGGGCTATGGTTAGGGTAAGTTCTAGGGTTAGGGTTAGGGATAAGGCCAGGGTTAGGACTAGGTTTAGCACTAGGGTTAGGGGTAGCATTAGGATTAAGGCTTGGGTTAGGGCTAGGGTTAGGGCTATGGCTATTTTAAGGTACAGTTAGGGTTAGGGTCAGGTTTAGGGTTAAGTCTAGAGTTAGGACTAGGGTTACAGCTAGTCTTAGGGTTAGGTGTAGGACTAGGGTTAGAGTAAGGGTTAGTGTTAAGGCCAGGGTTAGGGCTACTATTAGTGTTAGTGTTAGGGTTAGGGCTAAGGTTAGGTTGAAGGCTAGGGTTAGGGCTTTTTTAGGTTTAGGTTTAGGGTTAGGGTTAAGGTTAGGGTTAGGGTTAGGGTTAGGGTTAGGGTTAGAGTTAGGGTTAGGGTTAGGGTTAGCTTTAAGTTTAGGGTTAGGGTGAGGCTTAGGGCTATGATTAGTGTGAGTGTTAGTGTAAGGGCTTGCACAAGGGTTAGGGGTAGGGTTAGGGTTAGGAATAGCATTGTGGTTAGGGCTAGGTATATGGCTACCTTTAGGGTTAGGGTTAGGATTAGGGTTAGCTTTAGGGCTAATATTTGGGTTTGGCTTATGGATAGGGTTAGGGTTAGACCTCGGTTTAGGGTTAGGGTGAAGCTTGGGTTAAGGATATGGTTATAGCTAGGGTTAGGGCGAGTATTAGGGTTGGGGCTAGGACTAGAGTTAGGGTTAGGTTTAGGTTTAGGGATAGGGCTATAGCTAGGTCTAGGGCTAGGGTTAGGGTTAGGGTTAAGGATAGGATTAGGACTAGAATTAGGGCTAATATTAGGTTTATCATTAGGGTAAGGGTTAGGGTTAGGGTTAGGGTTAGGGCTAAGGCTAGGGTTAGGGTTAGGGCTAGTGCTATAGTATTAGGGTTAGGTTTACTTTTAGGTTTACGGTTAGGGTTAGGGCTAAGGTTAGATTAGGGATAGTGCTATAGTTAGCCTTAGGGATATGGATAGTGTTAGGGTTAGGGTTAGAGTTAAGATTAGGATTAGGTTTAGTTTTAGGCCTAGGGATATGTCTACGGTTAGGATGAGGATTAGCATTAGGGTTAGGGTTAAGGTTAGGGTTAGGGCTAGTATTAAGGTTAGAGTTAGAGTTAGGTCTAGATTTTTGGTTACGGTTAGGGCTATGGCTATGTGTAAGGCTAGAGTTAGGGTTAGGGTTAGGGTTAAATCTAGAGTTAGGGCTAGGGTTATGGCTAGTATTAGGGTTAGGGATAGGGCTAGGGTTAGAGTAAGGGTAAGTGTTAAGGCTAGGGTTAGGGGTAGTATTATTGTTAGCATTAGGGTTAGGGTTAGGTTCAAGGCTAGGGTTAGGGCTAGTATTAGGTTTAGGATTAGGGCTGGGGTTAGGATTAGGGTTAGTATTATGTTTAGGTTTAGATTAGGGTTAGGGTTAGGGTAAGGTTAGGGCTATGGCTATGTTTAAGGCTAGAGTTAGTGTTAGGGTAGGGTTAAGTCTAGAGTTAGGGCTAGGTTTACGGCTAGTATTAGGGTTAGAGATAGGGCTAGGATTTGGGGAAGGGTTAGGGTTAAGGAAAGGGTTAGGGCTATGTTTTAGGTTAGTATTATAGTTAGGGTTAGTTTTAAGGTTAAGTCTAGGGTTAGGGCTAGGGTTAGGTTTAGGGTTAGGGATAGGCCTATGGTTTGGGGTAGGGCTAGTGTTGCGGTTAGGGTTAAGCCTATAGTTCAGACTAGGGTTAAGATTGGTTATGAGAATTAGGGTTAGCTTTAGGGTTAGGGATAAATTTAGGGTTAGTGTTAGGGTTAGGTTTAGCGCTGGTATTAGGACTAGGGTTAGGGCTAGGGCTAGGGGTCAGGTAAGGACTAGTGTTTGATTAGGGTTAAAGCTAGTGTTAAGGCTAGAGTTAAGACTAGTATGAGGATTAGGGTTAGGGTTTAAATTAGAGTTAGGGTTAATGTTAGGGTTCAGCCTAGGTTTAAGGTTAGAGTTAGTTTAGGGTTTTTATCTAGTGTTAGGGCAAGTATTGGGGTTAGGGTTCAGGCTAGGGTTAGGCTTAGGGTTAGGGTTAAGGTTAGGCTTATTGTGTATAAACATTTGGAATCCTCAATGAATGAGCTTGTATCACTGGACAAAATTGAATCTAACACTGAGAATTCACTATGATAGGCTAGGAAAATATTTAGGACTGTTCTTCCTAACTTGGAATACATGTTCAAAGAGCTTCAATTTCTGAAGGAAACTATTTACTCACTAGGAAATCATGTTCGAAGTGTAGAGAACTGATTTGGATACTGGTTATATTAGTAATTCAGTCTCAAAGAGTTGGTGTTTTTGAAAGAAGGTTGGTTAAACATTTTTTTGTTGTTGTTATTTGAATAACATTTATTATTTTGATAGATTTTTTGTTATCAATATTTATGTTCATTTCTTTTATATCCTTTTCTTATTAAGGTATTATATGTCTAATTTTCTTAGGGCTCACATTATTTTTTTTAAATAAATCTTTATTGTTCAGATTATTACAGATGTTCCTCTTTTTTTTCCCCCCATAGCTCCCCTCCACCTGATTCCCCACCCCACCCCATGCCCTTACCCCCCGCCACTGTCTTCATCCATAGGAGTAAGATTTTTGTCCAATCTCTTCCCGCATCCCTCACACCTGCTTCCCCTGAGAGTCGTCAGTCCACTCCCTTTCTATGTCCCTGATTCTATTATATTCACCAGTCCATTCTGTTCTTCAGATTTTTTATTCACTTGATTTTTGGATTCACTTGTTGGTAGGTACGTATTTGATGTCATTTTGTTGTTCATAATTTTTATCTTTACCTTTTTCTTCTTTCTCTTCTTAAAGAATACCCTTCAGCATTTCATATAATCCTGGTTTGGTGGTGATGAACTCCTTTAGCTTTTTCTTGTCTGTGAAGCTCTTTATCTGACCTTCAACTCTGAATGATAGCTTTGCTAGGTAGAGTAATCTTGGTTGTAGGTTCTTGCTGTTCATCACTTTGAATATTTCTTGCCACTCCCTTCTGGCCTGCATAGTTTCTGCTGAGAAATCAGCTGACAGTCGTATGGGTACTCCCTTGTAGGTAACTAACCATTTTTCTCTTGCTGCTTTCAAGATTCTCTCTTTGTCTTTTTCCCTTGGCATTTTAATTATGATGTGTCTTGGTGTGGTCCTCTTTGGATTCCTTTTGTTTGGGGTTCTGTGCACTTCCTGGACTTGTAAGTCTATTTCTTTCACCAGGTAGGGAAAGTTTTCTGTCATCATTTCTTCTAATAGGTTTTCAGTATTTTGCTCTCTCTCTTCTTCTGGCACCCCAAAAATTCGGATGTTGGTATGCTTGAAGTTGTCCCAGAGGCTCCTTACACTATCTTCATATTTTTGGATTCTTTTTTCTTTTTGTTTTTCTGGTTGGGTGTTTTTTGTTTCCTCATATTTCAGATCTTTGGTTTGATTCTTGGGGTACGTTGATCTACAGTTGAGTTGCTGTATATTCTTTATTTTAGACAGTGTATGCTTCATTTCTGACTGGTCCCTTTCCATTTTTTTGGCATTCTCATTAAGGTCCTTGAAGGTCTCACTAAGCTCCTCAGAAGTGTCATCAAGTTTCTCGGTGGTTTTTAGAAGATTCTTGAGTAACCTTATATATGTGGTTCTGAACTCTATGTCGTCCAGTAGTTTGCTTTCCTCCGTTTCTTTCATTCGTGACATGTTTCTTTGTTTCCGCATTTTGGCTGCCTCCCTGTGTTGATGGAGTGGCTTTGTGTGGTAGGTGACCTATAGGGGGCAGTAGCTCAGCCTCCCCAATCACCTGATGTGGACACTCTTGGTACACCCCTTTGTGGGCTGAGTGCAAAGTCTTGGTGTAGTTAAGCCTTAATTGCTGTTGGTACGCTGGGAGGAATTGACCTCCAGGCCAATCGGCTGTGAGGACTCGCTGTGTCTATAAGAACTGCTGTGCTGGAGAAACGCTTATGGTGCAGGACTTGTTTCAGTGGGGCTTTGGTGCTCGCTGAGTCTGCCTCTTGAATGTGTCACTTATGGATGTGAGGCGTTGAAATCTGGTTTCTCACACTGACCACTAGGTATACTGGCTTCTGGATCTCCAATGGGGTGCAGGTCAGCTATTGTCTGAGTCCATCCAGCAGGAGCTACAGCAAGAGCTACAGTTTTCTCTTCTTTGCTTGGCGTTTGGAGGTTTTGGAGCTGTCTGACCCAGGCTGCAAATTTGCTAGGTTAAGCTGCGATAGGGCAGGCCTTTCTTATGCTAAAGAGAAAGCTGCTTGGAGCTTGGATGGGTTTGTAGGTTGTGTGGGGCGGGGTCTCAGGGCGTCACTAGGCTAGGGCGTGGCAAACAGCAATGGCTGCTAGTTAGCCAGCTTTGTGTCTCCGTAATTATTTTCATACAGCTGATATGACAGTTTAAGGTTCGGTGTAGGATTAGGGTTAGGGTTAGGTTTAGGGTTAGGGATAGGGTTAGGGCTCATATTGCTTTTAGGTTTATGGTTAGGGTTAGGGTTAGGGTTAGTGTTTGATTAGGGTTAAGTTTAGTATTAGGGTTAAGGCTTCCGTTATGGCTACGGTTAGGGCTAGTCGTTAGGCTTAAGGTTAGGGCACATTCTTGGGTTAGGTTAGGGCTCTTTTTAGGGTTAGAGTTAGGTTTAAGGCTAGTGTTAGGGCTAATATTAGGGTAATGGCTAGGGGTAGGGCTAGGGTTGGAGTTGGTTAAGTTTAGGGGTAGGGCTAGTCCTAGGGTTAGGGTTGGGGCTAGCTTAAGGTTAGGTTTAGGGCTGGGGATTGTGTTAGGTTTAGGGCTAGGGCTAGGGTTAGGGTTAGGGTTAAGGCTCAGTTTAGGGCTGGGTTGGGGCTAGAGTTAGGGTTAGGATTAGGGTTAGTGTTTGTGTTAGGGTTAGGGCTAAGGCTAGGATTAGGTTTAACTTTAGGGTTAAGGTTTGGGTTAAGGATAAGGATAGCGTTAGGTTTAGAGTGAGGGTTAGGGCTAGTGCTAGGGCTACAGTCAGGGTTAGGGTTAGGGCTAGGGGTAGGGTTAGGGTTAGCTTTAGCATTAGGTTTAGTACTATGGTTTGTGTTACATTTAGGGGTAGGGCTAGGGTTTTGTCTAAGGCTAGGTTTAGGTTGGGTTTAAGGCTAGGGTTAGTTTTGGGATATCGCTAATATTAGGGTTAGGACTAGGGCCAGGGTTAAGGCTAGAGTTAGTGTTAGAGTTAGCTTCAAGGCTTGGGTTTGGGCTAGGGTTAGGGCTCTTATTAGGGTTTTTAGGATTAGGTCTAGGGTTAGAGCTAGGTTAAGTTTAGTGGTAGGGTTAGGGCAAGGGTTAGGGTTAGGGTTAGCGCTTAGCTAAGGGCTAGGGTTATGGTTAGGCTTAGGGTTAGGGCTCACTTTAGGGTTAGGTTTAGGGCTAGGGTTTTTGTTAGGTTTAGGGCTAGGCCTATGGTTAGGGCTAGGTTTTTGGTTATAGTTAGCGCTGGGCCTTGGGTTAGGGTTAAGGTTAGGTCTTGGTTTAGGGCTGGGTTGGGGCTAGAGTTAGGGTAAGGATTAGGGTTTATGTTAGGGTTAGGACTAGGGCTAGGGTTAGGTTTAAGGTTAGGCTTAGGGTTAGGGCTAGTGTTAAGGTTAGGATTAGGCTTAAGTTTACGTTTAGGGTTAGGGTTAGAGCTACTATTAGACTAAGTTTATCGTTAGGGCTAAGCAAGGTTTAAGATGAGAGTTAGGGTTAGGGCTAGCTTTAGTGTTCGGTTTATGGCTAGGGTTTGTGTTACGTTTAGGGTTAGGGTTAGGGTTAGGGTTATGGCTAGGGTTAGGGCTAGGATTAGGGTTAGCTTTTGGGTTACGGCTAGGGTTGGGGCTAGGGCTAGGATTAGGTTTAAGGTTAGGGTTAGGGTTAGGTCTAGTGTTAGGGTTATGATTAGTCTTAAGTTTAGGGTTAGCATTAGGATTAGGGTTTGGGCTAGTATTAGGCCTAGGGTTAAGGCTAGGGTTAGAGCTAGTATTAGGGTTAGTTTAGGTTCAGGGTTAAGGTTAGGCCTAAGGCTAGGGTTAGCATTAGATTTAGGATTAGGGCTAGTGCTAGTGCTAGGGTTAGGGTTAGGGTTAGTGCTAGGGCTAGCTTTAGGGTTTGGTTTAGGGCTAGGGTTTTTGTTAAATTTAGGGCTAGGGCTAGGGTTTTGGTTAGGGCTAGGGTTAGGGCTAGGGCTAGGGTTAGGTTTAGTATTAGGGCTCTGTTTAGGGCTGGTTTGGGGCTAGACTAAGAGTTAGGCTTAGGGTTTGTGTTAAGGTTAGGGCTAGGTCTAGTGGTAGGTTTAAGGTTAGGGTTATGGTTTGGGCTAGTGTTAGGGTTAGGGTTTTGGTTAGGGTTAGTGTTAGGTTAGGGGTTAGGGTTAGCGTTTGGGTTAGGGCTAGTATTAGGATTAGTGTTAGGGTTAGGGTTAAGGCTTGGGTTATGGCTAGGGTTAGAGCTAGTATTAGGGTTAGTTTAGGCTTAGGTTTAATATTAGGGCTAAGGCTAGAGTTAGGGTTAGGGCTAGTGCTAGGACTAGGGTTTTGGTTAGCATTAGTGTTAGGGTAGGGGTTAGGGTTAGCGTTTGGTTAGGGCTAGTATTAGGATTAGTGTTAGGGTTAGAGTTAAGGCTTGGGTTATGGCTAGGGTTAGGGCTGGTATTAGGGTTAAGTTTAGGGCAAGTGCTAGGTTTAGGTTAGGGCTCTTTTTAGGGTTAGAGTTAGGTTTAAGGCTAGGGTTAGGACTAGTGTTAGGGCTAGTATTAGTGTTAGGATTAGAGTTAGGGCTAGGTTTAGCGCTAGGGTTAGGATTAGAGTTCGGGTTAAGGCTAGGGTTAGGTTAAATGTTAGGTTTAGGGCTAGGAGTAGGGTTAGGGTTAGGGCTACTGTTAGGGCTAGCTTTAGTGTTTTGTTTAGTCCTAGGGTTTTTGGTACAGTTAGGGTTAGGGCTAGGGTTTTGTCTAAGGCTAGGGTTTGGGTTAGATTTTAGGCTAGGGGTAGGTTTGGGATAGGGCTAATATTAGGGTTAGGGCTAGGGCTAGAGTTAGGGCTATGGTTAGGGCTAGAGTTAGGGTTATGGTTAGCTTTAAGGCTTGGGTTAGGGCTATGGTTATGGTTCTTACTAGGGTTAGGGTTAGAGTTAGGATTAATGCTTCAGTTATGGCTAGGGTTAGGACTATTAATCAGGTTCAGGTTAGGGCAATTGCTATAGTTAGGTTAGGGCTCTTTTTAGAGTTAGAGTTAGGTTTAAGGCTAAGGTTAGGGCTAGTGTTAGGTGTAGTATTAGGGTTAATGTTAGTGTTAAGTCTAGGGTTAGAGCTAGGTTAAGTTTAGGGGTAGGGTTGGTTAGGGTTAGGGTTAGTGTTTGGCTAAGGTTAGGGCTAGGGTTAGGGTTAGGCTTAGGGCTAGGTTTTTTGTTAGGTTTAGGGCTAGGCCTGTGGTTATGGCTAGGGTTTTGGCTATGGTTAGGGTTAGCACTAAGGCTTGGGTTAGGGTTGAGTTTAGGGCTTGGTTTAGGGCTGGGTTGGGGCTAGAGTTAGGATTAGGGTTTGTGTTACAGTTAGGGTTATGGCTAAGGTTAGGTTTAAGGTTAGGGTTAGGGTTAGGGCTAGTTTTAGGGTTCTGATTAGGCTTAAGTTTAGGGTTAGGGTTAGCATTAGGGTTTGGGTTATTATTATGGCAGGGTTAAGGCTACGGTTAGAGCTAGTATTAGGGTTAGTTTAGGCCTAGGGTTAACGTTAGGGCTAAGCAAGGGTTAGGGTGAGAGTTAGGATTAGGTCTATTGCTAGGGCTAGGGTTTCGGTTAGGGTTAGGGCTCGGATTATGGCAAGGGTTAGGGTTAGCATTTGGGTTATGACTAGTGTTTGGATTAGTGCTAGGGTTAGAGCTAGGATTAGGGTTATGGTTAAGGCTAGGGTTAGGGCTAGATTTTGCGTTAGGTTTAGGGCTAGGATTTTTGCTAAGGCTAGGGTTAGGGTTAGCTTTAAGTCTAGGGTTTGGGATAGGTCTAGTATTAGGGTTAGGGCTAGGGCTAGAGCTTGGGTAAGGGTTAGGGTTAGATTAGGGTTAGGGTTAGCTTTAAGGCTAGGGTTAGGACTAGTATTAGTGTTAGGTTTATGGTTAAGGCTAGGGTTAGGGCTGGGTTTAGCACTATGTTCAGGATCAGGGTTAGGAATAAGGCTAGGGTTAGGGCGAGGTTTATTGTTAGGTTTAGGGCTAGTGTTTGTGTTAAAGTTAGGGGTAAGGCTAGGGTTTGGGCAAGGGCTAGGTTTAGCTTAGGTTTAAATCTAGGTTTACTTTTGGAATAGGGCTAGTATCAGGGTTAGGGCTAGGGCTAGAGTTAGGGTGGGGTTAAGGTTAGAGTTAGGGTTAGGGTTAGCTTTAAGTCTTGGGTTAGGGCTAGGGTTAGGGCTATTATTAGAGTTAGGTCTAGGGTTAGAGCTAGGTTAAGTATAGGGGTAGGGTTAGGTCTAGGGTTACAGTTAGGGTTAGCATTTGGGTTAGAGCTAGAGCTAGGTTTAGGTTTAGGCTTAGGGTTAGCAGTAGCTTTAGGCTTAGGATTAGGTCTTGGGTTTTTCTTAGGGTTAGGGCTAGGGCTAGGCTTAGGGCTAGGGTATTCTCTAGGTAAGCGTTAGGGCTAGGGCTAGGGTTAGGGTTAGAGTTAGGGCTTGGTTTACGCTTAGGTTGGGGCTGGAGTTATAGTTAGGGTTAGGGTTTTTATTAGGGTTAGGGCTAGGTCTAGGGTTAGGTTTATGGGTAGGGTTAGGGTTAAGTCTAGTGTTAGGGTTCAGATTAGGCTTAAGTTTAGGGTTAGGTTTAGGGTTAGGGTTTGGTCTATTATTAGGGCTTGGGTTAAGGCTAGGGTTAGAGCTAGTATTAGGGATAGTTTAGGCTTAGGGTTAAGGTTAGGGCTAAGGCCATTGTTAGGGTTATAGTTAGGGTTAGGGCTATTGTTAGGGCTAGGGTTAGGGTTAGGTTTATTACAAATAGTAGTACATATGTCTCTTTTTTTCCCCCCATTGTCCTCCCCCCAACCTCCCCTACCCCCCGTACATGCCTTCACCTGTCCTCCCCCCACTAGTGTCTTGTATACATTTGTTGTGCTTATATGCATGCGTACAAGTCCTTCGGTTGGTCTCTTACAGCCCCCTCGTCCAACCTCCCCTTTCTTCCTGATGTAGTTTGACAGTCTGTTCAATGCTTCTTTGCCTCTGTATCTTTTTCCCACCATTTCTTTCCTTTAAAAAATTTTGCCTTTGCAGACTAGAAATAAGCATATAATAACAAAAAATAAATAAAAAATAAAAAATGTTTGAGTCCCAATTTCAATGTCCAACAGTTCTGAGTCCCCATTTCAATGTCTAACAGTTCCTTATGTGTACATGTCAGCAATGGTATCTGGATGGTGGGCACATGGTGGCAATGCAGGTCCGACCCTCTCTGGTTTGGTCCTAGGTAACCTGCAGCGGTGCACAGCTGCTGACTGCTCGCATGGCAAGGCATTGTCAGCGTCTTCCATCTCTGGACTGTATTTCCTCTTGTCTTCGTGGTTGGAGCACACTTGTCAATTCCTCTCTGTTGCAGGAATCCACATGGTCTTGGAGTTGTTTTCTGAAAATATACAAACATATTCTCGACCACAAATTAATAAAGGAATCTTTTCTATATAATTGATTTGGGATCCTTTTTATTTTTGCCCAAACAATTTTCCTTTGTCTTATTTAGACACCATGTGTGTTTTTCATGGCGGTCTTGCTGTTAGCATTACAAATGAAAATTAATTTGGTAAAGTAAAAATTTTCTAGATGTAATTTACTTATAGGATATTTTTCCTTACATGATATTACCCTACTATCCCCCCCCCTTTTTTTTATTAATGGAGGTTTTTGTCAATTTTATAATGCAGTCTTGGTAACTTTAAATTTAAATTTTTTTTGCCCAAAAATATGACTGCTTTAGGTTCATTGCATGTTCAGGAATTTTACCATGAGATGAACTACCAATAGAAATTTTAGTTATTACTTTAAGAACAGATTTTTGTCCAGTACAATTAAATTTACTTGAATATTCACTTATTTCAATTAGCCTATTTAAATTAATCTGAAAACTTGATTACTATTTTATTGTCAAAGTTTCCATACTGAGACCAAAGTGCTGACTTGGCAGGGTCACTTACAATTCCCTGTGCCCTGACAGCCAGCTTTTTGCTTATTTCCTGGGCAATGCCCTTCTCTGAGGATAGGAAGCTTCCACCTGCCTTCCAGAGTATGGACCTCAGAAAGGTGGGGAGTTTCCGACCTCATGGCATTGTCCAATGCATTCACCTGTCTCTACCAGCCTTAACACTTGACAGCTTCCAGCTGTTGACCTGGCAGCAAGCCTTGGTCTACCTGAGGATTACTAGCTGTTCAATGGGACAAGCCAAACCACTCAGCCTCATTATCACTTCTGGCTGTCCACGTGGCCCCTTCCTTGGATGACCTCAGCACTCTCAGCAGGTGCCCGGCCCCAAAACCTTCACCACCTGAATACTAGGGCCATGCCAGTAGCCCCTCCTCCTTCATGATGTCAGCAATTCCGCCAGTCCCCAGATCCAAAACCAATATCCACCTGAGCACTTCTGCCTCTCGACGTGGCCCCTCCCTTTGATGACTTCAGTGCACCCTACTGATTCCGGGGCCCCACACCTAACCCACCTTAGTATTTTGGGCTGTCCTCTGGGCCCCGCCCCCACCATGACATCAGCCATTTTGGCCAGGCTGTCCCTGGTCCCCAAGTCTTTATGTTCCAGAGCACTTCCATCATTTCACCTAGGCCAGATCATATCTTTGGTCAACTCAGCACTTCTGACTCTCCAGCTGACCCCTCCCCATTGACGTTATGATCTCTTCACACTGGACACCTGTACTCACCCCTTATTCATGTGACTAATTCACAGGGATTCCCAAGCCGATATTCACCTCAGCAATGAGAATCTTGGTTGGCTACTTCACTCCTAAGACCAATGGTGACTTCACTATCTCTGGAACTTGGATTAAGTGTCTCACAGCATCAGGAAAAAGCAATGTTGAGGCCCTGAAAAACCTTTCCATACTGGGAGCTAACTCCTGACTTGCTAAGGTTACTACAGTTCCCCATGCCCTGAGGGCCTGCTTTTTGCTTAATTCCTCTGGAACACTCTTTTCATAAGATAGGTACCTTCCCCCTGCCTTCTAGAGTATGGACCTCAGAAAGTTTGGTAGTTTCTGAACTCTTGTGATTGTACAATGCATTGAACTAACTCTACCAGCCTTAACACTTGACCACTTCTAGCTGTTGTTCTGGAAGTAAGCCCTGGTCTACCTGAGGATTTCTGGCTGTTCACTGGGACAAGCCCAACCACTCAGTATCATTACCTCTTCTGGTTGTCCCCGTGGCCCCTCCCCTGGATGAGGTCAGCACTCTCAGCAGATGCAGGGCCCCAAAACCTTAACCACCTGAACACTTGGGGCACTCACGTGGCCCCTCCCCCTTGATGACGTGGTAATAAGGTGAAGTGGTTGGGCTTGTCCCAGTGAAGAGCCAGAAATACTCAGGTAGACCAGGGATTCCTGCCAGGTCAACAGCTGGAAGTGGTCAATTGTTAAGGCTGTTAGATCCAGTAGAATACATTGGACAATCCCAAGAGGTTGGAAACTCCCCAACTTTCTGAGGTCCATTCTCTGGATGGCAGGGGGAAGTACCTATCCACACAAAAGGGTGTTCCCCATGAATTAAGCAAAAAGCTGGCCCTCAGAGCCCAGGGAACTGTAAGTGACCATGGCGAGTCAGGACTTTGCTACCAGTATGGAAAGGGTTTTCAGGGCCTCAACACTGCTTTGTCCTGGATTTCAAAGCCCATAGGCAAGGCTGCCAGAGTCGCAGGTCACCCCAGGGTGAGATGCACCCATGTTTGGGTGCATGGGTGATCTCTGGGATCATGGACGCCCTGGTTTACTTTAAAGGAGTTCTGGCAGCTCCCTGATGGCCACCCTCCCACCTGGGAAGAGTCAGTCTGTGAGCAGATGGTGACCTGTGGTTGAGGGTGTGAGGCCTTTAAGCCAACTTTCAGAGACTGGGAAGTCACCCCCTCCCTAAGAGCTAAAGAGCTAGCCAAGTTGCTCATTGGTGAGGCGAACGTTGGCCAGGGCAGCAACATGAAATAGTCACATGAATAAGGGGTGGGTCCCGGTATTTCGGTGTAAAGAGTTCATATCATCAAAGGGGAGGGGCCAGGTGGAGAGTTAGAAGTGCTGAAGGAACCAAAGATATGGTCTGGCCCAGGTGAAATGGCAGAAGTGCTCTGGTGGATAAGGGCTTGGGAATGAGGGACCAGTGGGCCAAAAGCGCTGATGTCATCAAGGGGGAAGGGCCATGTGGACAGCCAGAAGTGCTAAGGTGGGTTAGGGTTTGGGGCGTGGGAATAAGCAGGGTGTGCTGACATCGTCAAGGGGGAGGGGCCACTTGGACAGGCAGAAGTGGTAATGGGGCCGAGTGGTTGGGTTTGTCTCAGTGAACAGCTAGAAATCCTCAGGTAGACTAGGGCTTGCTGCCAGGTCAACAGCTACAAGTGGTCAAATGTTAAGGCTGGTAGAGCCAGTAGAATGCATTGGACAATCCCTGGAAGTTGGTAACTCCCAAACTTTCTGAGGTCCATTCTCTGGATAGCATGGAGAAGGTACCTATCCTCAGAGAAGGGAGTTCCCCATGAATTAAGCAAAAAGCTGGCCCTCTGGGCATGGGGAAGTGTCAGTGACCCTGGCGAGTCAGTACTTTGCTCCCAGTATGAAAAGGGTTTTCAGGGCATCAACACTGCTTTTTTCTGAATTTCAAAGCCCATAGGCAGGGCTGCCAGAGTCGCAGGACACTCCATGGTAAGATACCCCAATGTTTGGGAGCATGGGGGATCCCTGGGCTCATATAGCCCAGAGTTGTCTTAAAGGAGTGCTGGCAGCACCCTGATGCCCAACCTCCCACCGGGGAAGAGGCAGTCTGTGAGCACAAGATGACCTGTGGCTAGGGTGTGAGGCGTTTAAGGCAACTTCCAGAGATAAGGAAGTCACCCCTCTGCTTAGTAGATAAGTAGGCAGCCAAGTTGCTCATTGGTGAGGGGAACAAGGGCCTTGGGAGCAGGGGAAATAGTCACATGAATAAGGGGTGGGGCCGGGTAACCAGTTTAAACTGTTGATATCATCAAAGGGGAGGGTCCAGGTGGAGAGTCAGAAGTGCTGAGGTGACCAAGGATATGGTTTGACCCAGGTGAAATGTTGGAAAGTGCTCTGGTGGATAAGGGCTTGGGGACCAGGAACCAGACAACCGAAAGAGCTGATGTCATTGAAGGGGAGAGGCCACGAGGACAGCCCACATTGCTAAGATGTGTTAGGGTTTGGGCCCCTGGAACCAGCAGGGTGTGCTGACGTCATCAAGGGCAGGGGCCACATGGAGAGCCTGAAGTGGTACTGATACTAACTGGTTAGGCTTGTTCCAGTGAACAGCCAGTAATCCTCAGGTAGAATAGGGCTTGCTTCCAGATCAACAGCTGGAGGTGGTCAAGGGTTAAGGCTGGTAGACCCAGTTGAATTCATTGGAGAATCACAAGAGTTCGGAAACTACCAAACTTTCTGAGGTCCATACTCTGGAAGGCAGTGGAAGGTACCTAAGCTATGAAAAGGGTGTTCCCCAATAAATTAAGCAAAATAGTGTCCCTCAGGACCCGGGGTACTGTAATTGACCCTGGCAAGTCAGAACTTTGCTCCCAGTATGGAAAGGGTTTTCAGGGCCTCAACACTGCTTTTTCCTGGATTTCAAAGCCAATAGGCAGGCCTTCCAGAGTCACAGGTTTCTCCAGGGTAAGATGCCCCAATGTTTGGGAGCATGGGGGATCCCTGGCCTTATGGACACCCAGGATTATCTTAAAGGAGTGCTGGCGGCTCCCTGAGGGCCACCCTTCTGTGGGGAGCTGCCCCGGGCATACGGGGGTCCTAGAGATCTGAATGCAGACTCTAGACATAGCTCTCTGCTCTCTCACCCTTTAGTTTAATAAACAGCTTGGCTGGAAAAAGGTTTGACTTAGAACAAACATGCCTAACAGCAAGATCTTGCAAGATCTCCATTGTTCAGAAGGTTAAGGAATAGTCAGGGCGTAATTGAAACAATAAGGAAATATAGCCATAGGGCAATTGACAGAATGAAAGGTCAGTGATTGTGTTTGCAAATATCAGTGATTGTGTTTGCAAATATCTGATTTGTAACTTTCTCCTCTGCTTGTGCTTAAATACTGTACTAGAAATAAACTCGGGACTGCAGGCTCAAGTCTCACTGCGGACTCAAGTCTCAGTCCTCCCAACCCCATCTTTTCTTGTCTGTCTTTTTCTTTATCCTCACCCCCTCAATCAGGTACTGTTCGTTGCCAGCAGGTTACGGCACCCTTCCACCAGGGAAGAGGCAGTCTGTGAGCAGAAGGTCACCTGTGGCTGAGAGTGTGAGGCGGTTAAGCCAACTTCCAGAGATTGTGAAGTCTCCCCTCTTCTTAGGAGCTAAGTAGCCAGTCAAGATTCTCTCATTGGTGAGGCGAACATCAGTCTGGGGAGCAGTGGGAAATAGTCACATGAACAAGGGATGGGTCCAGGTATCCACTGTAAAGAAGTCATATCATCATGGGGAGGGGCCAGGTAGAGTCAGAAGTGCTGAGGTGACCAAGGACATGATCTGGCCTAGGTGTAAAGCCGGAAGTTCTCTGGTGGATAAAGACTTGGGGACCAGGGAAAGGCTGGGAGAAAAGGCTGATGTCATCGAGGAGGAGGGGCCACGAGGACAGCCCAAAATGCTAAGGTGGGTTAGGGTTTGGGCCCTGAGAACCAGCAGGGTGTGCTGACGTCATCAAGGGGAGGGTCCAGGTGGAGAGGCTGAAGTGCTCAGGTGCTTATGGGTTGGGGGCCTGGGGACTGTCCTGAAGTGCTGACTTCATCAAGGGGGAGGGGCCACGCGAGTGCCCCAAGTGTTCATGTGGTTAAGATTTTGGGGCCCTGTACCCACTGAGAGGGATGACGTCATCCAGGGGAGGGCCACAAGGACAGCCAGAAGTGATAATGAGGCTGAGTGTTTGGGCTTGTCCCAGTGAACAACCAGAAATCCTCAGGAAGACCATGGCTTTCTACCAGGTCAACAGCTGGAAATGGTCAAGTGTTAAGGCTGGTAGAGACAGGTGAATGCATTGGACAATCTCATGAAGTCAGAAACTCCCCACCTTTCTGAGGTCCATACTCTGGAAGGCAGGGGAAGGTTCCTATCCTCAGAGAAGGGCGTTCCCCAGGAATTAAGCAAAAAGCTGGCCCTCAGGGCGCGGGGAACTGTAAGTGCCCCTGTCGAGTCAGCACGTTGCTCCCAGTATGAAAAGGGTTTTCAGGGCCTCAACACTGCTTTTTCCTGGATTTCAAAGCCCATAGGTAGGCCTGCCAGAGTCGCAGGTCACTCAACTGTGAGATGTCCCCATGTTTTGGAGCATGGGGGATCCCTGGGCTCATGGATGCCCAGGGTTATCTTAAAGGAGAGCTTGAGGCTCCTTGACGGCCACCCTCCCACCAGGGAAGAGGCAGTCTGTGAGTGGAAGGTCACCTGTGGCTGAGGGTGTGAGGCGGTTAAGCCAACTTCCAGAGATTGTAAAGTCACCCCCCTTCTTAAGAGCTAAGTAGCCAGCCAAGATTCTCATTGGTGAGGCTAACATCGGCCTGGCAACCAGCGCGAAATAGTCACATGAATAAGAGGTGGGTCCTGGTATCCAGTTTAAAGTGTTCATATCATCATAGGGCAGGGGCCAGGTGGAGAGTCAGAAGTATTGGGGCGACTAAGGATATGGTCTGGCCCAGGTGAAATGTCGGAAGTGCTCTAGTGGATAAAGGATTGGGGACCAGATTCAGGCATGCTAAAAGAGCTGATGTCCTTGAGGGTAGGGGCCACAAGGACAGCCCAAAATGCTAAGGTGGATTAGGGTTTGATGTCCGGGAACCAGCAGGGTGTGCTGACGTCATCAATGGGACCCCTCCCATTGATGACGTGGAGAGGCTGAAGTACTCAGGTGGATATGTGTTTGGGGCCTGGGGACTGGCAGGAAGTGCTAAAGTCTTCAAGGGTATGGGTCCACGTGGAGAGACCTAAGTGTTCTCGTGGTTAAGGTTTTGGGGGCCGGCCCTGGCTGAGACTGCTGACGTCAACAAGGGGAGGGTCCAGGTGGACAATCAGAGGTGGTAACCAGGGAGAGTGGTTGGCTTCTCCAAGTGAAGAACCAGAAATCCTCTGGTTGACCAGGGCTTGCTGCCAGGCCAAAGCTGGATGTGGTCAAGTGTAAAGGCTGGTGGAGCTAGGTGAATGCTTGGACTATCTCAAGGGTTCAGAAACTCCACAACTTCCTGTGGTCCATGCTTTGGAAGGCACTGAGAAGGTACTTGTCCTCACCGAAGGATGTGCCCCAGGAATTAAGCTAATAGCTGGCCCTCCATCCCTATGAAATATAAGTGCCCATGGAGGGGGCAGGTCTTTGCTCCTAGTATATGAAACGGTTTTCAGGGCCTCAACCCTAGTGTTTACCAGATTTCAAAGCCCATAGCCAGGGTGTCAGAATCACAGGTCACTCCAGGTTGAGATGCCCACATTTTGGGGAGCATGGGATATCTCTGGGCTTCTCTTAAAGGAGTGCTGGTCACTCCCTTCTGGCCACCCTCCCACCGGGAAGCGGCAGTCTGTGAGCATAAGGTGACATGGGACTCTGGGAGTGAGGCCTTTGAGGCAACTTCCAGAGATTGGGAAATCACCCCTCATTTTAGGAGCTAAGTAGCCAGCCAGTGTTGTTCCTTGGTGAGGCAAACCAGGGCCTGGGGAGCAGTCGGAAATAGTCACATGAACACGGTTGGGGCCCGGTAACCAGTTTAAAGTGTTCATATCATCAATGGGGAGGGGCCAGTTGGAGAGTCAGAAGTGCTGAGGTGGCTAAGAATATGGTCTGGCCCAGGTGAAGTGCATGAAGTGCTCTGATGGATAAGGGCATGGGGACCAGGGAACTGGCTGGATGGAAGCGCTGATGTCATCAAGGGGGTGGAGCCACATGGACAGCCCAAAGTGCTAAGGCAGGTTAGGGATTGGGGCCCAGGAACCAGGAGGGAGTGCTGACATCATCAATGGGGAGGGGTCATGTGGAGAACCTCAAGTGTTCAGGTGGTTAAGATTTTGGGGCTGGCACAGGTTGAGACTGCTGACGTCATCAAGTGGAGGGGCCACGTGGACATCCAGAATTGGTGATGAGGCCCTGTGGTTGAGCCTGTCACAGTGAACTTTCAGAAATGCTCAGGTAGACAAAGGTATGCTGCCAGATCAACAGCTGGAAGCGGTGAAGTGTAAAGGCTGGTAGAGCCAGGATAATGTATTGGAGGGTCCCAAGAGGTCACAAATTCCCCTGCTTATTGTGGTCCATAATCTGGAAGGAAGCGAGAAGGTACCTGTCCTCAGAGGACTTTCCCAGGAATAACGCAAAAGCTGGCCCTCAGTTGGCGGTAAAATTTAAATGACCTTAGAGAGGGCAGGTCTTTGATCCCAGTAGGGATAGGATTTTCCGGGCCTTAACACTGGTTTTTCACAGAATTCATAGTCCAGAGGCAGGGCTGTATGCCTCATAGGTCACTCCAGAATGAAATGCTCTTATGATGCGGTACATGGGGTATTCCTGTGTTAATGTACGCCCATGGTTATCTTAAAGGAGTTCTGGGGGCCCTCTGCTTACCACCCTCCACACTGGGGATTAAGCAGTCTGTGAGCATAAGGTGACTTGGGGCTCTGGATGTTAGGCCTTTCAGCCAACTTCCAGAGATTGGGAAGTCATCCCCTTTTCTTACGAGGTAAGTAGCCGGCCAATGTGTCTCATATGTCAGGCGAAGAAGCCCCTGGGAAACCGCAGGAAATGTTCACATGAACAAGGGTTGGGGCCAGGTGACCAGTTTTAAGTGTTCATATCATCAATGGGGAGGGGCAAGGTGGAGATTCGGAAGTGCTGAGGTATCCAAGGATATGATCTAGCCCAGGTGAAATTTGGAAGTGCTCTGGTGGATAAGGGCTTGTGGACCTGGGACCAGCAGGGAGTATGACGTCATCAAGGGGGAGAGGCCACATGTATAGCCTGAAGTTCTAAGGTGGTTAAGGGTTTGGGACCTGGGGACCAGCAGGGAGTGCTGATGTCTTCAAGTGGGAGGGGCCACGTGAACAGGGTGAAGTGCTCAGGTGGTTATGGGTTTGGGGACTGGCTGGAAGTGCTGGCATCATCAAGGGGCATAGGCCATGTGGACAGCCAGAATTGGTGATGAACCCCAGTGGTTTGGCTTGGCCCAGTGAACTGTTGGAAGTGCTCAGATGGCCAGGGGCTTGCTGACAGGACAGCAGCTAGAAGTGTTCAAGTGAAAAGGCTGGTAGGGCCAAGTGAATGCAATGGAGGATCCCAAGTGGTCGAAAACTTCCTCTGGTCCATACTCTGGAAGGCAGCGAGAAGGTATCTCTCCTCAAGGAAGGTCGTTCCCCAGGAATTAAGCAAAATCTGGCCCTCAGTTCGCCGCAAACTATAAGGGACACTGGAGGGGGCAGGTCTTTGCTCCCAGTATGGAAAGGGTTTTCAGAACCTCAACACTGCTGTTTCCCGGATTTCAAAGCCCACAGGCAGGGCTGTCAGAGTCGCAGGTCACTCCAGGGTTAGATGCCCACATGTTGGGTACTATGGGGGATACCATGACTCATGGAGGCCCAGGGTTGTCTCAAAGGAGTGCTGGTGGCCTCCTGCTTGCCACCGTCCCACCGGGGAAGAGGTAGTCTGTGAGCAGAAGGTGACCTGGTGCTGTGGGTGTTAGGCCCTTAAGCCAACTTCTAGAGATTGCAAAGTCACCCCTCTTTTTATCAGCTAAGGAGCCTGCCAGTGTGGTTCATTTGTCAGGTGAACAAGGGCCTGGGTAACAGCCGGAAATAGTCATGTTAACTGGGGTTGGGGCCTTGTCACCAGCTTAAACTGGTCATATCATCAATGGGGAGGGGTCAGGTGGAGAGCCCGAAGTGCTGAGGTGACCAAGTACATGGGCTGGCCCAGGTGAGCAACTGGAAGTGCATAGTGTACAAGAGGTTGGGGCCCAGAGACAGGCCGGAAGTGCTGACATCATCAAGGGGGAAGTGTCACCTGGACATCCAGAAGTGCTCAGGTGGATAAGGGCTTGGGGTTATTTGACCAGCTGGAAGTGCTGATGTCATCAAGAGGGAGGGGCCACGTGGACTGTCAGAAGTTCACAGATGGGTAAGTGTTTGGGGCTCAGGGACAGGCCAGAAGTGGTCTTGTCATCAAGGTGAGGGGCCACTTGGCAGCCTGAAGTGATGACGAAGCCAATTTGTTGGGCTTGTCCCAGTGAACCGCCAGAAGTGCTCAGGTGGATAAGGGCTTTTGGCAAGGTGACCGGCCAGAAGTGCTGACATCATCAAGGCAGAAGGGCCTCATGGACATGCTGATGTGACCAAGGATATGGGCTATCCCAGGTGAGCGCCCAGAAGTTCTTTGGTGGACTAGGGCTTAGGGCTCCTTGACTGGTCAGAAGTGCTGACGTCATCAAGTGGGAGGGATCATGTGGACAGCCAAAAGTGCTCAGGTGGACAAGGGTTTGAGGCACTGTTCCCAGCTAGAAGTGATGATGTCATCAGTAGGGAGGGGCCAAGTGGACAGCCAGAAGTCCTCAGGTGGATAAGGGCTTGGTTTGTGGGGACCGACCAGAAGTGCTGACATCATCAATGGGAGGTGCCACCTGGACAACCTGAAGTGGTGAGGAACCCAGTGGTTGGGATTGGCCCAGTGAACAGCTGGAAGTTTTCAGGTGGCCAAAGGTTTGCTGCCAAGTCAACAGGTGGAATTTGACTTTACTCACCTCAGGAGGCTTTGTTTCTGATGACTCATAAACGATGTAGCAGCATGTCAGGTGTCCCTTGTCTGGCTGTCAAGACCACCAAGAAGTGTCTCCGGGGCCCTGGTACTTCATCAGGTGGTACCTCCCCTTAGAGATCCTCATGGCCTGGTAGCCAGGTGGGCGAGGCCGTCCATCCAGGCATCTGAGACCAGGTGCCGGTAGGCACCTGTCTCTTATCTTGCTGGGGCCTCCAAATGTTGTATCATAAATCAGCGAGCTAGACAAGACACTGTAATGGGTCAGTTAGTTAGGAGTTATCTTTATTTCGCACAGGTTCAGAGCAGAATACCTCTATCAAATTCTGAACAATCACAAGAAGGAGTATTCCCTTTTTATATCATACTTGATCTTTGTGTAAGTTATTTTTGCTGACAGTTGTAACCTTGAGTATATACCATATCTAACAAACACCTGTCTTATCTACACAGGCAACTTGTAACCTTGAGTACATATCATATCTATACAGACACCTGGTATGGGAGTACATATCAATATCATTGTATCAGCTCCTTACGTTGGATGGCTAGCTTGAAAGATCAGGCAGTTAAGTTTATCTTTCTTATTATTTAAGCTAAAAAGCAAAGTTATTTTACAGAATAAGAGACCATCTAAAAAGGACAGAGTTGACTTACAGAGCAAGGCACTATCTAAAAATAGCAGAGAATTTCAAATAGCAGGCTTTCCAAAGGAGGAACTACTATTATGCTTCACTCTATCATTTCCCAAAGTGTTTTATATACCAAATGTTTCCTCATTGTTTTTCACATTCATTTGTATGTGAATTAATTGAACAGAATAGAAGGTTTAGAAAGTTACCGAAATCCGTCAGTAAATTTTGTAAGATAAAGATGTCTTCTTAGATCAGTTGTGAAAATGTGCCTTATAAAATAAGTGGTGTTGGGACACGGGGCAAACAGCAGGTCACACATACAAGACAACCAGCAGGATTTTTTCTGATTTGAGAGATGGGGTGGCCATTATTGAGCATTTCCTGTGGGACCACTTTTCATGAGCATATACTGCAGGCTGAACAGCAGAATTTTGGAGTGCACTGCTTACCTGAGCTGCATGGTCCCATCTTGCAGTCTCTCTGGAGGCAGAGCCAAGGTGCTGAGGCCAGGACTGTCAGCAATGAATGAACTACACTATAAAACAGGAGAATTTGTCCTGACCGGTGCCGCTCAGTGGTTAAAGGGTCAGCCCGCATTGGGAAGAGTTACAGGATTGATTCCCAGTCAAGGGCATGTACCTGGGTTGCAGGTTTGATACCCCATGAGTACAGGAGGCAACCAATTGATGTGTCTCCCTCACATTGATTTTTCTCTCTTTTTTCTGCTCCCTCCCTCCCTTCCACTCTCTAAAAGATCAATGGAGAAAATATCCTCAGGTTGAGGATTAACCAATAAAAAGGGTGTTTTTTTTCCAAGTTACAAAATGAAAACCCTGAGAAATCTGTTCTGTGTTAAAAAGAACATTGCTTGTAAATCTTAGAACCAGGCTCAGGTAGACTCCAGGGACCCCAATATTTAGGGTTTCCCTTTTTCAGAACTTCTGGGATTGCACAGGAAGAGGTGCAGATTATGAAAGGAGCCCCTTTGGGCTAAGAAATTAGGAAGAATTTTTATCCTCTTTAGTCTGAAAGACCAGGCTTGGTGAGCAAAGGAAAAACTTGTGTTGCCATCACAACAGTCTAGCTTATTATTTATAAACTAGAGGCCCAGTGGATGAAATTCATGCACTGGGGGGGGGGGGGGTGCCCTCAGCCCAGCATGCTCCATCTCGCAGTCCAGGAGCCCTTAGGGGATGTCCGACTGAGGGACCTAAGCTGGCAGTTGGACATCCTTAGCACAGCTATGGAGGCAGGAGAGGCTCCTGCCAGCACTGCTGCACTGGCCATTGGTGAGCCCGCCAACTAGCTGAGTGGCTCTCCCACTGTGGGAGCACACAGAACACCAGGGCATAGCTCTTGCATTGAGCGTCTGCCCCATGGTGGTCAGTGTGCATCATAGCAACCAGTCGATCTGCCATTCAGTTGATTTTCATATTAGCCTTTTATAATATAGTACTAGGGGGCCGGTACATGAAATTCGTGCACTGGAGGTTGGGGTGTCCCTCAGCCCAGCCTGCACCCTCTCCAATCTGGGACATCCCTCTCACAATCCAGGACTGTTGGCTCGCAACTGCTAGCCTGCTTACCTGCCTGATTGCCCATAACTGCTTCTGCCTGCCAGCCTGATCACCCCCTAACAACTCCCCTGCCAGCCTGATAGATGCCTAACTGCTCCCCTGCGAGCCCGATCACCCCCAATTGCCCTCCCCTGCTGGATTGATCACCCCCACTACCCTTCCCTGCAGGCCCGGTCCCCCACAACTGTCCTCCCCTTCTGGCCATCTAGTGGCCGCCATCTTGTGATGACATGGGCATGGCCATCTGTGACCACATGGTGGTGGCCATCTTGTGACCACATGGGTGAGGCCGTATTTTGACCACATGGGTCAGGCCGTATTTTGACCACATGGCGATGGCCATCTTGTGATGACATGGGCATGGCCAATTTATGACCACATGGAGCAGCCATCTTATGATCACATGGGGATGGCCATCTTGTGTGAGGGTGTGACAGTCAATTTGCATATTACCTCTTCATTATCTAGGATTATCCCATGTTTTCCTCTAAAACATTTTTCCTAAAATGAAAATGGCTTTCTGTGTGCAGTTTACTTAAGTAATAAAATATAGAGTTAATTCAAAATTCTACCCCAAGAGTTAAAAAAAAACACTGCTATCATTTTAAGTATATCTCCCTTCAGACATCTCTACATGTGCACATTTCCTTTCTTTTGTTTTATCTCTATATAATTTACTATTTTAGGTTCTTAATATGGATGCAAAACATGTAAATTTTCAACTTTTATTCCTAGTATGTGCATTTATGAGTGCACATATTTTCATAAGATTTGGTATGTGGTATTATCACTTAGTTCGACTTATTTTCTAACTTGAATTGTGATGTATTTTTGGGGTTAGAAGTGTATTTCACAACTTTTAAATATAAGGGGTTTCTAGGTACTTCAGTTCCTGATTTCTGGATTAACTACAATGACAACAAGAAACATATTGTATATAATTTCAATTCTTTGAAGTTAGTTGAAACCTGCTTCATAGTCCAGCAAGTTCACTTGAAAAATAATTGAAATGCTCCTCCACTGCCATCTCATGTGCATCTTGGGAGTAGCACCTCAGTGCAGGTCAGCAGGACAAATGGGTGGGTAAAGTGGAGCATCTCTATGTGCTGAATGAAATGCTATTTTAGGAGTGTATTTCAGAACTTTTAAAACTAAGGACTTTACTATCACCAACGAATCAAGAAATACAAGTGCTGGCAAGGATGTGGAGAAAAAGGAACCCTCGTGCACTGCTGGTGGGAATGCAGACTGGTGCAGCCACTGTGGAAAACAGTATATAATTTCCTAAAAAATATAAATATGAATCTCCCATTTGACCCAGTAATCCCACTTCCAGGACTATATCCCAAGAAATCAGAAACACCAATCAGAAAAATTATATGCACCCCCTATGTTCACAACAGCACAATTTACAATAGCTAAGATTTGGAAACAGCCTAAGAGCCCATCAACAGATGAGTGGATGAGAAAACTATGGTACATTTACAAAATGGAATACTATGTAGCTTTAAAAAAAAAAAAAAAAAGAACTCTTACCATTCACAATAGCATGAATGGACCTGGAGAACATTATGCTGAGTGAAATAAGCCATCAGAGAAAGATAAATATCACATGATCTCACTTATTTGTGGAATATAATGGACAAAATAAACTGATGAACAAAAATAAATCCAGAGACTTAGAATCATCAAACAGAAAGTCCAACCTCAGAAGGAAGGCAGGGGAGTGTGGGGGAAGGGGACAGATCAACCAAAGGACTTGCATGCATGTGCAACTTGGGAATAATACCTTAGTGCCTTTCAGCAGAAAAGGTTGTTGGGTACAGTGGGTTATCTGATTGTTGAATGCAGTTTGCTGCTTAGGTTGTTGAAGTGTTTTACAACCTTGCTGATGTCTTTGTGTGAGGCTATTGCTTCTGAAAGAGGTATGCTCTGTCTCTGAATGAGAGAGGTGTGTTAAACTTATTACGATTATAAATGTATCTAGTTTCCCTTTTAGCTCTCTTCTATGTACTTTGATTTCATGTTATGCAGAGCTTGTGAATTTGGATATTCCTGGTAAAATGAAATTATTGATATGAAGTGCTCTTTATTTATAGTAATGTGTTTTGCCTTCAAGTCTCCTGTGTTATCATATACTTTTTACTTGCTTTATGTTTGCTTAATATATTTTTTCTATTCTTTCACTTTTGATATCTTTGTACTCTTAGGTTTTTGGTAGCTTTCAGTTTTTATATTAGTTATGAGTAAAATGAGTTAATTTTTGGTATAATATTATTTACCATTCAATTGTTCCAACACTCTTTATTATATAATGCATATTTTCCCACTGATCTAAGGAGATATTTTTATTTTACCAAAGTCCATGTGTATTTGAGTCTATTACTGGACTTTGTTTTCTGTTCCATCAGTTTTTCAATTCACAGGACATTATCAAAGGTCTTGAATTACTGTAGCTTTATAACACAACTAGAGGCCTGATGCATGAAGATTCCTGCAAGAATGGGCCTTCCTTACCCTGGATTCCAGCACTGCCTTCACCCTGGAGCCGCCTGTTCACTCTGGCCTGGAGCCGCCTTTCTGCATTGCCATGCTGCCCAGAGGCCCAGAGTGGCTGGGGCAGCACAGAGCACCTGCATCGTCACCAGGTCAATGATGCAAGTTTCCGTCCCACCCCTGGCTGCTAGGCACCTGCAAATTAACCTGCCATATATGTTGGGTTAATTTGCATACTCACTCTTGATTGGCTGGTGCGCATCACAAAGGTATGGCTAATTTGCATCTTACTCTTTTATTAGTGTTGATACATTACTCTATCTATTTGGGTAGCTTTTATTCATTCATTTTTTCAGAATTTTATTAAAAATATTTTTATTAATTTCAAAGAGGAAAGGAGAGGGAGACAGAGAAACATCAATGATGAGAGAGAATCATCAATCAGCTGTCTCCTGCATGCTCCCCACTAGGGAGATCAAGCCTGCAATCAGGACATGTGACCTGACCAGGAATCAAACTGTAACCTCCTTATTCATCGGTCAAACACTGAGCCATGCTGGCTAGGCCAGAATTTTCCTTTACATTTTTCATTTTAACCTGTGAACTTAAATGAGCTTGTTTTGGTCTTAAAAATCTTGCTGATATTTTAATCAAATCATAATAAATTTATAATCAATATTGGGAGATTGACATCATTATTGTTTGTTGTTGTGTTGTTTTTTTTTTTACCCAAGAATACCATGTTACTGTCCAGTAGTTCAAGTGTCAGTTATGGGGTAGCATTTAAAAATTTTTATTTATACAGATTGTGCACATTTTTGTTAAGATCATTCCTAGGCATCTGATGTTTTGTTGCCATTGTAAATTGTCTTTGATTATATATTTTATGTACTTTTTTAAAGGATATGTATTTATATGCATGTTATCTCTCTCTTTCTCTCTGAAATAAATTAAAAAATATGAAATGAGTAAGATTATTGATTGTTAGCAAAAAAATCAACATGAACTTTTGTTTCTTCACCATATAAGCAAGTATTCAGACATTTTGAGAGTACATGTCTATCGCCATTTCCTGAACAAAGATTTAAAAAAATATATGGTAATACTGATTTTCAGAGAGAGAGGAAGGGAAAGGTAGAGAAGACTGAAACGTTGATGAGATAGAGATATCACTTCAATCGGCAGCCTCCTACATGCCCCCTTCTGGGGATTGAACCACAACCCTGGCATGTGACTAGGAATCAAACCAGCGTCCTCTTGGTGCCTGAGAGAATACTCAGTCCACTGAGCCACACCAGCCAGGCTGAACTGAGATTTAACAATTAAACTAAAGTAACTTATTCTCAAGCGAATGATTATGTCAATAAATGCAGAACAATCTACTAATTTACCTTGTGGATGTAAAACTTTTATTTAAAGTTTCAAAGGTGGGAGTGCAGCATTGGACTTGTAAGGATATAGGCTGCTTGAGGAAGGGGGCAGGCAGACTGCCTTGGACAGTGCTGGAATTGGTGGTGCTGAGTAGTGATGGGAAAGAGGCACACAGCCAGTTCATTTGGCTGCAGCTGGCCACTGAGTAAGATGCACTTTCATTCCTCTCAAAGAGCTGTCCCATTTTATCCAGTTCAGTCAACATGGATTTCAGGGAAATTCTCATGATAGCTTCTAAAGGACAAGGAACCAACAGCATACTGAAAAGGTATAGTTTGGCAGTGGGTCCTCCCAAAAAAGACCCCAAAGTTAAGGGTGTCTAATCAGCAGCATACAAGCTTTCCTCAGAAGAAAAGTAGAGGAGCTTGGACAAAAAGCCTTAGAGAAAAAAAAGGATAAGAGAAAAACTAGTGAAAAAGTGAATTGAGATAAAATATGAGAAAAAAGCAAGAGCCATGGCTAAAAGGACAAAAGACAATTCCCATGGTTAAATGGGATTCCTGTTGAGGAAAAGTCAAAGAAAAAATGGCAATGGAAAGCCACTAGTCAGGGAACAGACCAAGACTATGAAATGGAAGACTTCTTAGAATACAATCAAGCAGCATCAGAGCAAGAACCTCCTCCCAAAGTTGAAAGTAAACCAAAGGTCCCCCTTAAATGTGCTCCACCATCATGAACTTCACTGACTTACTCAGGCTGGCTGAGAAAAAGTAGTATGATGTGAGAGTCCATGTCCCACATGATTCTGGGTTTTGGGATCTGCAGAAGGGCTGTGGGCAAATGGTGAGCCAAGACAAGAAATAATAATTTGGAAATAATGGAGGCCAGGCAGAGAGTCCAATGCAAGGGCAAGGACTTCACTGGTGCCCAGACCCTGACAACCTTTTATTCAATTTTAGATACAATTGCCTTCCCCTTAGGCAGGCAATTCTGGTAACAGGAAGATGATATTAAAGGTCAGTAAATATTAGTAAAAATTTACTTTGAGACAACTTGGTCAGGAAATTGCTTGAGCCACCATTGTCTCAACTAAACAATCAGTGCATAGCTTTGGCCCTTGCCAGAGCTCAAGGTTCACGAGCCTTCTGCGTTCCATGTTTACACTTTTCTGATAGGGAAGGCAATGGGTAGCTTCCAACATCTTCCCCTTCTCATTTTCTTAATAAATGTTGAAAAGTGAATGCCACCTGAAGGGTTCAAGTCCTTTTAAGACTCTTCATTCCACATCTGCAGACTAGAAATAAACATAAGAATAAAAATGAGACAAGCAATGGTGGTTATGCTGAGAGGTAAATATAAGGAGACCCAGTGAAAGATATTAAATTCTTTCATGTCTTTTTAAAATTTCTGTCAGGCATCTAAGGAATTACTTTATAAGTTTGCCTGGGATAATTGTACAATATGCTGTTGTAATTCTAAATATCAAGGGTTGTGTTATCTTTACCCCAAGCACCAAGGTGATTTTTTATTCATTCCCAATAGGGAACGGGGGGCGGGGATGTAACACAAATCTGGGAAAAATTATAATGACACTACAAAGATATTCTTTGCTCTAAGCTGTGCATTTTATCACCCATCCACAAGACAGTAGACTTTAATGCTGATAATTCTAGCTCAAACTGGCTATCAATTCTTTTTTGTATAGACCGTTTGTACAATCTGAGAAGTTTGAACAGTTTGTACCATGGATTAAGCAGCAATGCCCACAGAAGTAAGTAATGTTATGAGGGCAAAGAGTCCTGCAATTAACATTCCAGGAAATCTTTTTTGTCTTTTTCAGATTTTTACCAGATCATGTAACAGTTAGTAGGTTTGATGAGTTTCCCAAGGCTCGGTTAGGTTAGTAGGAAACTAAACGAAAGCTGGTTGTTTTATCATGAGGGAATCCTTTTGGAACGTAAAATTAATACAGTGGGATAGTGTGCAGCCTGTGCATGACACCTCATACAGATGGCTTGTAATATTAAGGTGCATCTGGATGGAGCCTTAGAGGAGTACAAACAGATCAAATACACAGGTGGTGGCAAATACTGTCTTATTGAGAGTGCGCCATACAGTACGAATGGAATTATCTGAGCTATAGTTAAAACTATACTATTTAATATGTGAAAGTGCAGCAGCTAATTTCCATTGTGTATTTTGGAGGGACCAATTGTAATGTTGAAAATGAGATCCAACAAATCCTCCTCCATGCCATGAAATGTAGTAATTCACTTCAACATGTAGATAGGATGCATGCCCCTTTCATTTTAGGGTGCGATTGTTACTATATGCAAACCCATAGGGGCTCCAATCCACAAAGAAAAAACTGTTATTAAGTTTGCTGCTGTTGGGTGGCCAGTATACCAGTCTTGCCAATTAATTTCTTCCTCAGTGGGGTGCCATTCATAAGACTTTTTACATAATGGCGTAGTATGTGTGTGTTTGGGGGGGGGGGTATCTTAGTAAAGTTACATTTTTTGTCCCTCTCCCCAGAGCAAGTAGTGATAGTAGATGTATTTGGGCTTTTGCTTCCCCCTCCTTTGGTGTCCATGTTAGCCAGAAGCCTCTTTTTAATTTTATACACAAAGGAGCTGTGGTTTGGTTCTGTGTCATACAAAAGGGAAGCTAGGTGATGATACCCATGTAATTATACTTTGTCCATATACTTCCTTGCCCTACCCATGGTCCTCCTGGGTGACCAAGGTGTTTGGTGTTATTGGTGACTACATTAGGAGGGGGATCAGCCCACATAAGGGGTCTTACCAATGGAGGGTCAGGAACATAAGTCCAAAATACTTCCCCATTTGTCCCAGTAGCATTACCGTACAGCTGATGACTGCTAGCAGGGCAAGAAAGATGTTCTCAGGCGTTCTTGGGGTTCTGGTTTCCTCACAAATTCTCTCAGCTTTCGGGACCATCTTCTTCATCATCCCACAGGTGACCTCTGGGCTATTTGTCTCATCCTCCTCCCATTCCGTATCTTCAGTGGCTTGCTTGGGGCTGCTGCTATCTCCGGCTGGGGTAGTCGATTGTCTGTAGCTGTTAGGTGTGGCACCAGGTGCAGTGTCCTCATTATCCTGGCCAGTTCATTCCTTGTATCCATGTTGAAGTTTAATATTTCTTGTGGGAATCCACATGGGCTTTGAGAAATTTTCTGGAAATATACAAGCGTAGCCTTGACCAAATGTTAACAGGGGGTGGGGGCTCTTCCATAAACCAGACTCGGGATCTTTCCATTTAACCAGACCATTTTCCTTTGGCTTATTCTGACACCAGTTTATTTCCATGGGTGTCTTGCCATCGGCATCACAAGTGAAAAAATTTAAAGTAATTAAGGCTTAGTGTAGTCTACCTACAGGTGATTTCTCCATATTCCCCCTTTTCTGTCTTTCAAGATGGGATTTTAGCCTATGATGCTACCATTCTATAATTGCCTGTCCCTGTGAATTATATGGTATTCATGTAATGTACTGAATTTTCCATTTTCACACAATTGCTGGAAAAGACAGGTTGTGTAAGCTGTTCCATTGTGGGTTTCAATGATTTTTGGCATTGCCATGATGGCAAAAGCAGCTAGCAATGGTTAATAACCTGTTTTGCCATTTCCCCTGTAGATGCAGTAGCCCATAGTCCCTTTGAAAAAGTAAATACAGAGACATTCAATGTCCCAGGGTGTCTAAAAGGAGTATAATGTGTTCCATCCATTTGCCAGATATGTTCCCTTATCAATCCTCAAGGGTTAATTCCTGTATTAGGCCCATGAGGCAGGCAGATGTAACATGCAAGTGGGACATTCTCTGATAATCTGTTTTGCCTGCTGTGCAGTGATCGAGAATTGTTTGGACAACATTTTGGCAGGCTGATGAGATTCTGAGGCCTGTTTTAATAAAGCAACCAATTGATCAGCATGTGCATTTCCTTTTGTTAGCTGGCCAGGTAATACACTGTGAGCCCTGATGTGAGTGTGCAATCTGCTGAACTTGTTTAAATAGTAAAAAAATAAACTTTGGTCACTGAGCCATTTTAACCAAAAAGTTTCAATGCTATTCACTAGGCCCACAGCATAGGAAGAGCCAGAGATAATATTAAGAAGCTCTTGGAAATCCTTCAATGCAGCCTTAATAGCCTCTAATTGAATTCTTTGTACAGAAGTATGACTGGTCAGTATGACTCGGTCTGAATTCATTGTATGATAGGAAGCTTTATCATTTGATGATCCATCAGGAAAAACAGTTAATGCTCCAGGAATAGGTTTCTGCCTAGTACTTTTCAGTATAATAAAGGGGTATAATATAAAAATTGTAGTAATTTGTCTTTTTATAGGTGACAACTAAGTTCCCCTGAATATCCACTTAGTCCAATTTGCCAATTCAAATCAGTTTGAAATAATATTTCTAATTGCTTCCCAGTGAAGGGAAGGTAAATGCATTGGGGTTCTTTTCTAAGATGCCTGCAGCACTTTCTAAGTTGAGGTATCAACTGAGCTCTAACTTCTATATATGTAACCACAGTTTTAGAGGATTGATGCCCTAGGCAGACCCATTCAATAATAGTGGGAGAGTTTTTTGGAAGATGACTCCAGTGGGATTATTTTCAGTAGGGTTAATCTGTCCCAAGAAAGGGAATTCAGGCTCTACCCATGCTACTTGGGCTGAGGAGATTGCCTGCTCAATTCTTAACAACTCCTTGCTAGCTTCATCTGTTAATGTTCAGGATGAGGAAAGATTAGAGTCACCCCTAAGTATATTAAATAAATTTGTCATTTCTCCTGTAGAGATTTTCAGATAAGGTCTAAACCAGTTAATGTCCCCTAATACTTTTTGAAAGTCAGTTAAAGTTTTAAGGCAATCTGATTTCCACCTTTTGAGGCCTAATTCGTTGGTTTTCAATTATGGTTCCCAGATATTTGAAAGGCGTTTTTTTCTGTACTTTTTTTGGAGCAATTTTTACATTGCCAACGTCTGCTCTTCCCAGGGACTTGCTAAGAGCAAGTCATCCATGTAATGAATAATGCAACATCGGGAATATTTGTCCCTTAAAACCTGAACAGCTTGAGCTACATATTTTTGACACTAGGCGGGGCCATTGGCCATTCTTTGAGGCAAAACTTTCCATTGATATCTTTTCATGGGTTTTATATTATTAATGGCTGGCACTGAAAATGCAAATCTCTGTTTATCTTGAGGTGCCAAGGCAATGGTGAAGAAACAATCCTTTAAGATCTACTACTATAAGAGAGCAATCTAGAGGGATTTGCAAAGGCGCTGGGAGTCCAGGTTGTAAAGCTTCCATGGTATGCACAGTAGTGTTAACCACTCTAAGATCATGTAACAATTGCCATTTTCCTGCTGCCTTCTTAGGTATAGTAAATATAGGTGTGTTCCAAGGACTATTGGAAGGCTCTATGCTCTATTTGTTCCTTTATTAATTCATGAATATGACCTAATTTCTCCTTGGTTAATGGTCACTGATCCACCCATATAGGTGTATCTTCTTTCCATTGTATAGGATCTGAATGAGGGTGAGGAAATTGAGCAGTAAGCACTCCTCAAAAGGTTGATATCCTAATGCTCGTCTTCCTGGGTTTCCTTTGGCTTGGATGGGCTCTTTAATTCCTTGATTATTTTTTCCTAAGCTTTGACCAGTCTGATATCCCATCTGAGTTATTAACTCCTGTCCTTTGCGGGTAATAATACAAGCTTGTAAACCTCCTAAAACATCCCGGCCCCATAAATTGACTGCAATCCCAGAGACTTTGTAAGGCTGAATCCATCCTGTCTGTCCTTCTTCATCTTGCCACCTTAACGCTGCAGCACTGCGTTGTGTATTATCAGGAACTCTGACCCCCATGATAAAGCTTATAGCTTCTACCATGGACCAAATTGGAGGCCAGAATTCTTTGCTGATAATGCTGACATCCGCTCCAGTGTCTATTAAACCTTTAAACCGATTTCTCTCTTTTTAAATTAATCATAGGATGGGTTTTGCTAATTTCATGTATCCAGTAGATATCTGAGCTTCCAAATCCTTGTGTTCCTCTTTTCCTATTTATAGCTTTGCGTTGCTGAATAAAAGGTAGAAGTAGTATCTGAGCAACTCTTTGTCTTGAAGTAATTTGCATAATATGATTACATTCTAATATTACTTTATTTTCTCCCTCATAGTCTGAATCTATGACTCCAGGCAGAACAGTTAGCCCTTTCAGAGTTTTTCCACTTCTCTCTAAGGTTAATCCTAAAGTTCTTGGTGGCACAGGTCCCAGATTCCTGTAGAGACAGCTTGCCCAACCATATCAGGGGTCAAAGTGACCGCTATAGTACTGTTAAGAACTAGTCCTGTGCTCCCTGGAGTGGCTCAGATGAGGGAGTCCACTGTGGGCCTTGCGGGGCAAATTTCCCCTGGGGGCCGTTTCCCTGAGGTTGGCCATTCTCTATGTCTTGATCTAATGGCTGCCCATTTTTATGAAATTTCGATCTACATTGACCAACCCAATAGTTTCCCTTCTGACTTCTAGAACACAGAGAGGTTTAATCTGTGCTGATTGAATTGGGAGGCAGAATGCTCACGCCTTTCCCTAGATCGCCACCTTGTGTCCTTCTTGATTGCTTACATTCTTTTTTAAAATGTCCTGTTCTTCCACAATTATAACACCTTTAATTCCCCACTGTTTCAGCGGCAGTGAGTAAGTTTGCTTGAAAAATGCCTGACCCCACATTCTGACATCCTCGAATCATTTCTGTAATGCTACTATTTTTTCTCAGAGGCATCAGGCATTTCTTACAATCAGCATTGGCATTTTCATAAGCTAACTGCTGAATTAAAATGTCTCCTGCTGTTTCATGTTGAATCTGTCATCTCACTGATTGAGCGAGGCAAGCCATAAAGTCAGAAAGTACACTGTAGGCCCCTGCATACATTTACTAAAAGCTCCCTCAGGGTCCCCGTTTGATGGTAAAGCCCACCAAGCTCTTCTTCCACAAAGTCTAATTTGCTCATATGCCTGCTGCACATAATTTAGCTGATTTTGCATGTCATTATATTGTCCCAGTCCTGTCAGCATTTCATAAGTTATTTGAGCATTCAGCGCGCAGTTTGCATGGACTTGCTCCTGACATTTCTCCAAAAACTCTGCCTTCCATAGTAAATAATCTCCTCCATAAGCCAGAGAATACCAATCATAAAGAGCTAAGAATGCTTCAGAAATATTAGTCATAATTTCTCCAGTAAAAGAGCTATAGGACCATTCTGGACTATGCTTTCACTCAAGGCCTTTATCATTTTAAAGTCAAATTTTTCATGTTGTCTTATTATATGATTCAGGATCTGTGGGTCAGCTACTTGTATAATAGGAAAAGCAAGTTGGCCCTCCACCGTCATGTACTTTAATCCTTCTTGGATAGCTCTTTTCATAGGTGATTCTATTAATGGCGAACTAAATGTTTCAGGATTAGCACATGGAGGTGGAGGGGGCTATGAAGGCCATTCCTCCAATTTTTCTGTATGCTCCTCTTTAGGAGAGGAATGTACACAAGGGAAGGGGGTTTATCCTCTTTTGTTTCTCTAGAAGGCTCTAGCAAATGCAATACCATATTCCACAAGGAGAAACAATTTGGAGGCAAATTTTTTTCCTGCTGCTGAGGTTTTTTCCAAGTTCTGACTAACTCTTTCCCAACATTCAACATCTAATGTACCTTCTTCAGGAAACCAGGGATTGTGTTCTATAATAACATGCAAAAACTGTAAGAGAATACCTTCTGACACTTTAATTCCTTTATCCTTAAGCATGCAAACCAAAAGTCTACAATAAAATTTCTTCCCTTTTGACAAATTCTGCCCCATTACCTGGCTAAAAAAAAAATGTTCCCACCGTACTTACAGATCTCGACTTCTGCAGCTGGCTGTGGACTTTGCACACAGCGAATTTCCCCACCTATCTGGTGAATTCTTTTTCCCCACCTTGCTGATGAAACTTTGTTATTCTGCCCCAGGAAAATCTTCTTCTCCAGACCCCCATCATTCGAGGTGCCAGATGTGAGAGTTCACATCTGGCATGGCTCAGGGTTCAGGATCTGGAGAAGGGCCGTGGTCGAATGATGAGACAAGACAAGAAATAATAATTAGGAAATAATGGGGGGCCAGAAGGAGAGTCCATTGCAAGGGCAAGGACTTCACTGGTGCCCAGACCCTGACAGCCTTTTATTCAATTTTAGATACACATATTGCCCTTAGGCAGGCAATTCTGGTAACAGAAAAACGATCTGTAAAGGTCAGTAAATATTAGTAAAGATTTACTTTGTGACTATTTGGTCATGAAATTGCTTGAGCCACAATTGTCTCAACGAAACAATCAGTGCATAGCTTTGGCCCTTGCCAGAGCTCAAGGTTCATGAACCTTCTGCATTCCTTGTTTACACTTTCCTGATAGGGAAGACAATGGCTAGCTTCCAACAGTATGAACCAGTGGAAATCAAGGTAGTGAAAAAAAACACATAAAAGTGGCTGGCCTATGATTGCACAAGAACTTAGGGAGTGAAAACTTCTTGAATGAAGACATATGAAAAAGAAGCCTGAAGCAGATGCAGGACTACCTCTGACCAAAATGGTGCCCTCTCATACAGAAAGTATGGGCACAAAACCTAGCAGAGTTTCCATGGACAAGCATCCTTCTCCCATAGGTACTCCCCATCCTCATGCTGAGAAGAAATCCAGACCCAGCACAGATAATAAGAAAGATTTAGGTTTGTTTTCATCCAAATCCATGCCAGGAGAGAGGACCAAAGTAGGATCTAGCAACTGTTCCCATGCCTCACTTCAGAAGGACCATGACAGGCCTGTTTTCAATAGGGCCGGAAAGACCCACTTGAGCACCTTTTTACCAAGTGTTCCAAAGACTTTTGCTAAAGGGACTCAGAAATCTGTTACTGAGCACACAGCCAAAAATCTCCTCTCCATCCTAGCCATTCCAGACATGGACCAGTGGTCTCCCCACATAAGGCTAAGATTCCAAGTGTCATGCAGTCAGGCAGCAAGCAGCTCCAGGCTAGCACCTGGGCAACCCATCACAGGGAGTCTTCAGCCTATGGTTAGTTCTGGCTCTGTGCCCAGGCACCAGAATGGCAGCTCCAGCTCAGGACCTGAGCAATCAATCAGTGGGACCAAGAGGCTAGCCAGTGACTTAAATCCTCCTAGAAGTACAGTCAGCAGTACAGGTGGCTCTGGATGACCCATCAGAGTCCCAGGTGGTTCTAGGAAGTCATTGGTCAGTTCTGGTGACTCTGGGTGGCCTGTTCCCAATCCACATAACCAACGACCATTGAGTGGCTTGGTGCCCCCGAGGCAGTCAGTCAGTGGGTCTGGGCAATCAGTAAGTGGCACAGTTTCAGCTGGACAGACTCTCAGCAGTTCAGGCCCTAGAAGACCAGTGAGCAGCTTGGGATCTGGGTGAATAGTTAGTAGCTAAGATCCCCCCATAAGCCCAAATGCACTTTTATCTCAGAAACAAAATCTTCTAAGAATATCATTACCCGGCCCACCAATGGAGAGATGAATGGAATAAAGCCTTTTTTAGCTGGCTACAGATCTGCCCAATGTTCTCAAGGGTTTCCCTTCCCTGGTGGTTACAAAAGACAGTGAGAATATGAAGAGGAGGAAGATGAGAACTATGACTCCAAAGTGGCATATTTTATCAAAGAAGGAGAAACTGAGGAAGAAATATTTAAGCACATTCTTTGGCTATGACCAAAAAACAATACAAGAATGAAGAAGCAAAGAGTTTAAGACCAGGTATGCAATATGACTTAGAGGAAATGAGATGGGAGGAAGAAGCAACGAAATGCGGAGAGGTCAAGAAGCTGAAAAGTGTTACCTGCTGTTTTTATTTATTTTTATGAAACACTGGAGACACTCTATTGCAAAGAAGTCTTGTCTTTGAACTGAAGAAGCCCATTATCATTTTAGATTTACTAGTGGCCCAGTGTACAAAATTTGTGCACAGAGGTGGGGGGGAGTTTTCCCTCAGCTCAGCCTGCACTCTCTCCAATCTGGGACCCCTTGGGGGATGTACAGGATTGGGCCTACACTGGCAGTTGGATATCCCTCTCACAATCCAGGACTGCTGGCTCCTAACCACTTGCCTGCCTGCCTGATTGCCCCTAACCGCTTCTGCCTGCCAGCCTGATCACCCCTAAACCACATCCCTGCCAGCCTGATTGACACCTAGCTGCTCCCTTGCTGGCCTGACTTCCCCCAATTGTCCTCCTCTGCCACAACCAGCCTTTTCCTCTTGTCCCTGCCTCCTCTGCATGAGGTGGAGGAGATGCTGGGAACCCCATGCCTCACCACACGAAGTGGCTGCTGGGCCCCGCCTCCTCTGTACACTTGACTGTCTTGTGGCAGCCAACTTGTGGCAGCCATCTTGTGGCAATGTCACGTGCAAGGGCCACCTAGGTTTTTATTAGTATAGATATTTGGATCCTCAAGGACAAGGAATGGATTCTATACACTGAGTGGCCAGATTATTGTGATCTCTGAACGCATAATTATCTGGCCACTCAGTATATGTATATATCTCCTATCTAATAAAAGAGTAATATGCAAATTGACCGCAGCTCCGCTATACCCACAAGCAGCACCCACCAGCCAATCAGCAACAAGTATGCAAATTAACCCAATGAAGATTGCTGCAGCCACGGAGAGTGCCGGAGGCTTGGGTTTACCCAGCAATAGAGGAAGCCAAGCTTTCTGCCTGCCCTGGCTGGCCCAGGCCTCCGCTCAAGGCTACAAAGTTTCAATTATAGAAGATAAATAAATGCCAACAAAAATGGCGGCAGCCACGGAGCTGGAGAGAGCAGGAGGCTTGAGTTGCCCCCAGCAATGGAACAAGCCAAGTTCCCGCAGCCCTGGCCTGCCTTGGCCTCCACTCAAGGCTACAAAGTTTCAATTACAGAAGATAAATAAATGCCATAACCAGGGCCTCTGCTAGAGTCACTGGGAGGCGTGGCCAGCCTGCAAACAACCACAGGCCCCTCACCCAGGCCACCCCACACCCCAAGAGAACCCCCACCCTGGTCTGAGACAACCTTCAGGGCAAACCAGCCAGCCCTCACCTGTGCACCAGGCCTCTATTCTATCTAATCCTATCTAATCAAAGAATAATATGCAAATTGACCATCACTCTAACACACAAGATGGCTGCCCACATGTGGTCAAAGATGATTGCCCCCATGTGGACACAAGTAGGCCACCACTAGATGGCCATTACGGGAGGGCAGTTAGGGGTGACCAGGCTGGCAAAGGAGGGAAGTTGAGGGTGACTGGGTTGGCAGGGAATGGCAGCTGGAGGGGACCCAGGCCTCCAGGGGAGAGCAGATGGGGGGGAACAGGCCTGCAGGGGAGGGCAGTTAGGGGCAAACAGGCTGGCAGGGGAGCAGTTAGGCATGAATCAGGTTGGCAGGGGAGTGGTTAGGGGGTGATCAGGCTGGCACGCAGAAGCGGTTAGGGGCAATCAGAAAGGCAGGCAGGTGAACATTTGGGAGCCAGCATTCCTGGATTGTGAGAGGGATGCCTGATTGCCTGTTTAGTCCAAATCCTACCAGGTAAATGGGCAGTCAGACATCCCTCAAGGGGTCCCAGATTGGAGAGGGTGCAGGCTGGGCTGAGGGACACACACCCCCATGCAAGAATTTTGTGCACCAGGTCTCTAGTGTGTGAGTGTGTGTGTGTGTGTGTGTGTGTGTGTGTGTGTGTGTGTGTGTATTAAAGGCCCAGTGAGTGCATGAATTTGTGCATGAGAGGGATCTGGCCAGTTTGGACAGGGGGAGGGGACATGGGTGTTTGGCCAGCCTGCCTGCTGGTCAAGGGGACAATTTACATATTAGCTTATTATAATATAGGATATACACTGATTGGCCAGATTATTATACATTCAGAGATCATAATAATCTGGCCACTCAGTGTATAGTTTGAGCATAAATTATTTTCAATTACTTTCCATGGTGAAAGCTGTAGTACAGATGACATAATGCCCAGTGAGTGCTCTTAGGAAGTTAACTGCTCACAGGTGCCAGCTTTGATCCGGATGAGCTATGCACTCTAATGTGGGGCCCACTCAACAGACAGCCAAACTTCTTTTGTTCCTTTGCTATTTTAAAAAGGAAAAAATATTGCCTCTTGACTTCCATAATTCTGTTGATGGGTGAGTAGGGCAATGGCCGGCTCCCAATCAAACTTACTTTTTTTTTTTTATGAGGAATCTGGCCCTTCCATGAATGTTGTCAGCAATAAAGTGACCTGTTCTAATCTATATAGTTGGATTGAGAACTTGAAAATGAGAGTAGGCTTTATATTAGCGGCCCGGTGCACAAAATTCGTGCACTGGGGTGTGTGTCCCTCATCCCAACCTGCATCCTCTCCAATCTGGGACCCCTCAAGAAATGTCCAACTGCCTGTTTAGGACCAATCCCGATAGAATTGGGCCTAAATGGGCAGTCGGACATCCCTCTCACAATCCAGGACTGCTACCTCCCCACTGCTCACCTGCCTGCCTTCCTGATTGCCCCTAACCACTTCTGCCTGCCAGCCTGATCATCCCATAACCACTCCTCTGCCAGCCTCCCCTAACTTCCCTCCCTTTTCAGGCCTGGTCATCCCTAACTGCCCTCCTCTGCAGACCTGGTCCTCCCATCTGCTCTCCCCTGCGGGCCTGGGTCTCCCACAACTGCCGTTCCCTGCCAATCCCATCACGCCCAACTGCCCTCCTCTGCCAGCCTGGTCACCCCTAAATGCCTTCCCCTTCAGGCGTGATCACCCCCAACTGCCCTCCCTTGCAGACCTGGTCCCTCCCAACAGCCCTCCCCTGCTGACCATATTTTGGCAGCTATCTTGTGTCCACATGGGGGCAGCCATCTTTGAGCACATGGGGTAGCCATCTTGTGTGTTGGAGTGATGGTCAATTTGCATATTACTCTTTTGTTAGATAGGATAGAGGCCTTGTGCACGGGTGGAGGCCAGCTGGTTTGCCCTGAAGGGTGTCCCGGATTAGGGTGGGGTTCTCTTGGGGTGTGGAGTGGTCTGGGTGAGGAGCCTGTGGTGGTTTGCAGGCAGATCACGCCCCCTGGCAACCCAAGTGGAGGCCCTGGTATCTGGGATTTATTGATCTTCTTTAATTGAAACTTTGTAGCCTTGTGCGGAGGCCTGGGCTGGCCAGGGAGTGCAGGAAAGCTTGGCTACCTCCACTGCTGGGGAAACCCAACCCTCCTGCTCTCTCTGTGGCTGCAGCCATCTTAGTTTTGTTAATTTGCATACTCACTCCTGATTGGCTGGCGGGCGTGACTTTGTGTGTGTAGCAGAGGTATGATCAATTCGCATATCACCCTTTTATTAGATAGGATGGATGTAATCTCTATGACTTTGAAATAAAAAGTAGAATAAATTATATTGTATTCTATATTCATGGATTGGAAGCTGAGCATTCTTATTCACTGATTTAAGTGGATTAGGCAATTAAAAAAATTTTTCAAGTTAAAAAACAAGTTATGCTATATGGTGTAAGAATATTCTTTTCCAAAATTTCCTTTCAGATTTATTGTAAAACAGACAATATTACTGTGCTGAATTTTATCTAAAGAGTCATTTTATTTTGTAGAAAAAATATTTTATTCAAAGATTAGAATTGAAAGAATAATAGTTTAACAAATAAATAAGTGACATGTGAGGTTCCCCTTACTCCCCCAGGAGTCCAAATATCTTTATCTTCCATTATGAAGATATTTTGGAATCCGAAGTGTCCTTGTGTCTCTTGATGTTAATGACTTTGTATTTTTATCTTAAAATTCCTTAGCAATTCATGGAAAAAAAAAAAACAAAAGCTAAATTCATGTGTATCAAGAGGAAATAGATAAATAAATAAATAAATAAATAAATAAATAAATAAATAAAGTTTCAAAGAGTACCAAAATTTTGCATTGGATGTACTGATTTTAAGCTCATTGTTAAGAAATAAAAATTGTCTCCCATTCCTTTCTAAAAGATTTAGTTGGAAAAAAACTGATGTAAAAAGAGAACTTTACCAGGAGTTTCTTTAAAGTTTTTAAAATTCTTTATTGTTTAAATTATTACATATGTCTCCATTTCCCCAATTGGCCTCAACCTGGCTGCTCCCTCCCCCCCCCCAACCCCGCAGCACACGCAGTCACTCCCTATTGTCTGTGTCTATTGGTTATGCTTATATGCACACATACAAGTCCTTTGGTTGATCTCTTCCCTCACCCTCCCATCCTCCTCTGCCTTCCCTCTGAGGCTGGATGGTCTGTTCGATGCTTCTAAGTATTTGGATATATTTTTGTTCATCAGTTTGTTGTTCATTATATTTCACAAATGAGTGAGATCATGTGATATTTATATTTCTCTCCAGGACCATCCATGCTGTTGCAAATGGTAGGAGTGCCTTCCTTTTTATAGCAGTATAGTATTCCATTGTGTAGATGTATCACAGTTTTTTAATCTACTTGCCTGCTGATGGGCACTTAGGCTGTTTCCAAATCTTAACTATTATAAATTGTTCTGCTATGAACATAGGGATGCATATATTCTTTCTGATTGGTGCTTCTAGTTTCTTGGAATATAGTCCTAGAAGTGGGATCACTGGGTCAAATGGCAGTTCCATTTTTAGTTTTTTGAGGAAACTCCATGCTGTTCTCCACAGTGGCTGCACCAGTCTGCATTATCACCAGCTGTGCATGAGGGTCCCTTTTTCTCCGCATCCAGCCAACATTTGTCATTTGTTGATTTGTTGATGTTTGCCATTCTGACAGATGTAAGATGGTACCTCATTGTCGTTTTGATTTGCATCTCTCAGATGATTAGTGACTTGGAGCATGTTTTCATATGTCTCTTGGCCTTGCATCTGTCCTCCTATGAAAAATATCTATTTAGATCCATTGCCCATTTTTTTTTTAATTGGGTTGTTTGTCTCCCTTTTGTTAATTTGTATGCGTTACCTGTAAATGTTGGAAATTAAACTCTTTTCAGTGATAACATTGGCAAATATGTTCTTCCATGCAGTGGGCTTTCTCCTTGTTTTCTTTTGCTGGCAGAAGCTTTTATTTTTATGTAGTCCCATTTGTTTATTTTCTCTTTAGTTTCCATTGCCCTACGAGCTATATCGGTGAAGATACTGCTTTGGCATATGTCTGAGATTCTGCTGCCTGTGGATTTCTCTAATATTTTTATGGTTTTCTATCTTACATTTAAGTCCTTTATCCATTTTGAGTTTATTTTTGTGTATGACGTAAATTGGTGGTCTAGTTTCCCCAACACCATTTACTGAAGAGACTGTTTTGACTACATTGTATGTTCTTGCCTCCTTTGTCAAATATTAATTGTACATAATGGCTTGGGTTGATTTCTGGGTTCTCTGTTCTGTTCCATTGATCTATATGTCTGTTCTTGTGCCAGTTCCAGGGAATTTTTGAGAGCAGTGAGTTTGTAATACAGCTTGATATCTGGTATTGAGATGCCACCTACTTTGTTCTTCTTTCTCAGGATTGCTGCAGCTATTCGGAGTCTTTTTTTTTTTTTTTTTTTTTATCCCAGATGAATTTTTGGAGAGTTCGTTTTAGGACTGTGAAATAATGCTGTTGGCATTTTAATGGGGAGTGCATTGAGTCTATAGATTGCTTTGGGTAGTATGGACATTTTAATGATGTTGATTCTGTGGTATTTCTTCCATCTGTTTATGTCTTCCTCTATCTCTTTTTTCAGTGTCCTGCATTTTTCTGAGTACAGGTCTTTTACCTCCTCAGTTAAGTTTATTCCTAGGTATCTTAATGTTTTTGGTGCAATGGTAAAAGGGATTTTTTAAACCTCTCTTTAAGTTCACTATTGGCATATAAAAATTCCATAGATTTCTTGGCACCTATTTTGTATCCTGCTACATTGCAAAATTCATTTATTAAGTCTAATGGAGATTTTGGATATTTTTACGTACAGTATCATGTCTCCTGTGAATAATTGCAGCTTTATGTATTTTTTCCAATTTGGATATCTTTTATTTCTTCTTCTTGTCTAATTGCTATGACTAGCACTTCTGGTGCTATGTGGAACAGGAGTGGTGACAGTACGCATCCCTGTCTTGTTCCTGTTCTTAGGGGAAATGATTTTAGTTTTTGTCCCTTGAGTATGCTGTTGGTGACGTTTGTCGTAGAAGAAAGGCTTATATTATGTTGATGTATGATCCCTCTATTCCCACTTTGCTGAGGGTTGTTATCAAGAAAGAGTGTTAGATTTTGTCAAAAGCTTTTTCTGCATCAATTGATATGACTATGTGATTTTTATCTCTCACTTTGTTTGTGTGATGCATTATGTTTATTGATTTGTGGATATTGTACCATCCTTGCATCCCTGGGATAAATCCTACTTGGTCATGATATATGAATTTTTCTGATGTAATGCTGGGTCTGATTTGTTACAATTTTGTAGAGGATTTTGGCATCTCTATTCATGAGGGATATTGGCCTATAATTCTCTTTCTTTGTGGTGTCTTTATCTGGTTTTGGTATTAGGGTAATGTTAGCTTCATAGAATGAGCTTGAAAGTGTTGCTTCCTCTTTAATTTTTTGCAATCGTCTGAGGAGTATAGGTTTTAGTTCTTCTTTGAATGTTTGGTGAAACTCCACTGTGAAGCCACCTGGACCTGGGCTTTTGTTTGCTGGAAGCTTTTTGATGACTGCTTCAATTTCCTACATAGTTAGCAGCCTATTGAGGTTTTTAGATTCTTTCCGATTGAGTTTTGGAATCTTGTATTTTTCTAGGAATATGTCCATTTCCCCTAGGTTGTCTAGTTTATTGGAATAGAGTTGTTGATAGTATTTTTTTTTTACAACTAGTGGCCTGGTGCATGAAATTCATGCACATTAAAAGGGAATTAAGAAGAGGCAATATTTTAATATTGCTATTTGACCTTTCTCTATAATAGAAGTGTCGAGATGAAAGAAACTTAGTAAAATGTATACGAAAATCTCAAATCTTCCTCCTGTCATTATCTGGGGCACGCCATGAGATCCAGAGTCAAGTCCCCATCCACCCGTGTGTGCCTTGAAATCACTCGAGACCCAGACTCGCTGGCCCCACCCCTATCAAGCACCATATTGGTTGGGGTTTCAGCCTCAGGTCACCCGGCCCTGCACAGAGCAGGGGTACAGCCTAAGGTACCTCATCAAGCTCCGCTGGGTGGGGGGTATGGCCTCAGGTCCCCCAGCCTGGCCTCAGGTCCCCTGGCCCAGGTGTGATGGCATGATGGCATGACTACATGATGACCATTTCCATATTAGCTCTTTATTATATAGGATACTTTGTATTTCCATGGGGTGTGTTGTTATTTCACCTCTTTCCTTTCTGATTTTGTTTATTTGGGTCCTCTCTCTTTGCTTCATTTTTTAAAATATATTTTATTCATTTTTTACAGAGAGGAAGGAAGAGGGATAGAGAGCTAGAAACATCGATGAGAGAGAAACATCAATCAGCTGCCTCCTGCACACCCCCTACTGGGGATGTGCCTGCAACCAAGGTACATGCCCTTGACCGGAATCAAACCTGTGACCACTCAGTCTGCAGGCCGATGCTCTATCCACTAAGCCAAACCAGTTCTGGCTCTCTTTGCTTCTTGATGAGCCTGGCTGGAGTTTCATCCATTTTGGGTATACCTTCAAAGAAAGAGCTCTTGGTTTTATTGATCTTTTGTATTTTTTTTTTCTCTAGGCCATATATTTCTGCTCTGATCTTTATTATCTCCTTCCTTCTGCTCACTCTGGGCTTTTCTTGTTGTTCTAATTCTTTAAGTTGTAGAGTTAGATGATTTATTATCATTTTTTCCTTGTTTTTAAGGTAGGCCTGTAGAGCTATAAACTTCCATGTCAGGACTGCTTTCACTGTGTCCCATAGATTTTGGATTGTTGTGTTTTCATTATAATTTGTTTCCAGGATCTTTTTAAATTCTTCTTTGATCTCTTTGGTAACCCAATTTGTTTAATAGCATGCTATTCAGCTTCCAAGTGTTTGATTTTTTAATTATTTTTATTGTGGTTTATTTCTAATATTATGCCATTGTGGTCTGAGAAGATGCTTGATATAATTTCAGTCTTCTTGAATGTGAAGAGACTTTGCCTCTGACCCAATATGTGATCTATCTTTGAATATGTCCCATGTGCACTTGAAAAGAATGTATATTTACTGGCTTTGTGATGAAATGTTCTGCAGATGTCAATTAGGTCTATCTGATCTAGTGAGTCATTTAGGATTGCTATTTCTTTACTGATTTTCTTGTCTAGATGATTTATCCAGTGATGTCAATGGGGTATTACAGTCCCCTACTATGATTGTACTGTTGTCAATCTCTTCCTTGATATCTTCAAGGAGGTATTTTTTTTAATGTATTTGGGTGCTCCTGTATTGGGAGCATATATGTTTATCAGGGTTATATCCTCTTGTAGTACCAATCCCTTTAGTATTATGATGTGGCCTTCTTTATCACTTGTTATGGCATTTACTTTGAGGTATATTTTGTGATATATAAGTATTGTTACCCCAGCTTTTTTTTCATTTCTATTTGCCTGAAAGATATTTTCCCATCCTTTCACTTTCAGTCTGTGTGAGTCCCTTGCTCTAAGGTGGATCTCTTGTAGACAGAAAATGTATGGGTCATTTTTTCTTATCCATTCAGGCATTCAATATCTTTTGATTAAATCATTTAGTCCATTTATGTTTAAAGTTATTATTGATAGGTAGTTGTTTGTAGCCATTTTTATTTTTGGTGCTTGTGTTCCTCCTTCCCTTTTTATTTCTTATTTTTATACCATTCCCTTTAGCATTTCTTGCATTGCTGGCTTGGTGGTGATAAACTCCCTTAGCATTTTTTTTGTGTGTGTGTCTGTGAAGCTCCTTATTTCCCCTTCAATTTTGCATGGTAGCCCTGCTGAATGTAATATTCTTGTATTCAGTCCCTTGCTTTGCATCACTTTGTAAACTTCCTTCCATTCCTTTCTGTCCTTATGTATTTCTGTTGAAAAAATCATTTGATAATCTGATGGGAGATCCCTTGTACATAACTTTCTGCCTCTCTCTTGCAGCCTTTAAGATTCTATCTTTGTAAACTAGAAACACGAATCAGAAAGGATATATGCACCCCTATGATCATAGCAGCACAAGTCACCATAGCTAAGATTTGGAAATAGTCTAAGTGCCCATCACCAGATTAGTGGATTAAAACACTGTGGTATATCTACACAATTGAATACTACACTGCACAAAAAAAGAAGGAGTTTTTACCATTTGCAACAACATGGATGGAGCTGGAGAGCATTATACTAAGTGAAATAAGCCAGGCAGAGAAAGATAAATATCACATGATCTCACTCATTTGTGGAATATAATGAATGGCATAGACTGATGAACAAGAACAGAACCAGAGACTGAGAAATGTCAATCAGAACATCAAACCTCAGAGAAGGTAGGGGACAGTGGGGGTAAGGGAGAGAGATTAACCAAAGGACTTATATGCATGCATATAAGCCTAATCAATGGACACAGACAACAGGAGGTTAAGGGGATGAATGGGAGGGTTTGAGGAGTAATGAGGGAATAAGGACACATATGTAATACCTTAATCAACAAAGAAATTTAAAAAACATTCTCTCTCTGTCATTAACAATTGCCATTGTAATTACGATGTGTCTTGGTGTGGGTGTTTTGGGGATCATCTTTTTTGGGACTCTCTGTGCTTCTGTGACTTTTTTCTTCCCCACATCAGGGAAGTTTTCTGATGTTTTTTCTTCAAATATGTTTTCTAACACTTGTTCCTCTTCCGGTCATTGTGTCACCCCTATTATTTGTATGTTGCATCATTTCATCTTGTCAAAAAGTTCCCTTAGGCTCTCCTACTGTTTTTTATTTTCCCCCCAATTGCAGTTCAGTTTGGGTGCATTTTTCTTCCCTGTCTTCCACTTCCACATTAATTCAGTCTTCCACTTCTCCTAGTCTACTGTTGAAACTTCCCACAGTATTGTTTATTGAAGCTAGACACTCTTTATTTCTTCTTGGTTTTTACATAAGTTGTTGATTTTTTCATCTATCTCTTTTATGAAGTGTATAACACTTATTTTGAATTCTTTTTCGGACATATTGCATACCACTGTTTCACTTAGCTCAGTTTCTGGCAATTCCTTCTTTTCTTTCCTTTGGGAATTTCTTTGTCTCCCCATTTTTGCTCTCACTGAAGGACCTAGGTGCCGAGTCATGCGGGGGCTGCGCCTCAGGCAGCAGTGGCTCTTTGGGTGGCAGCTGCTCCTCAGGCAGTCATGGCAGTGACTGCTCCTCAGTTGGCAGAAGCTCCTCTAGTGGGTGCTGCTTGTGCCGCTGCTTGCAGCAGTGATGGCTCCTCTGGCTAGTGGGGATGGGCTGATCTTCCATCTGCTGCTCCTTGGAGAGGGGTAGGCTGCTTATGAAGCTGCTGCTCCTTGGATGGGAGTGGGCTTTGCAAGGCTGCAGTTCATCGAATGGGGATGGGCAGTTCGAACAGCTGCTGCTCTTTGGACAGGGGCAGGTGTCATGCAGCTGCAGATCCATGGATTAGGGCAGGCTGCTCATGAGGCTGCTGCTCCTCAGATGAGTTTGGGCTTTGCAAGGCTGCTGCTCCTTGGATGGGGGCACACTGCTCATGGGACTGCTGCTCCTCAGTTCTGAAGACTAGAAGGCCAATATCAAGGTGTCACTGTCAGCGTTGAATTTCCATAAGGACTCTTTTCCTGATTTATAGATGTCCGCTTCTTCACTGTTTCCTCACACCGCTTTTCTTCTATTTCTGGGATTCTACTAGTATTTCCAGCATGATGAATTGGCTCTCACTTATTCCTCAAGTTGGCAGAGAGGAAGTGTGAGGGTGCTGAGTGGCTCTCAAAGTTGCAAAACCAGCCCGGTGGCCACATATCTTACAGGATGTGCTGAAGTCTCCCCCAAGATGAGTGGGCAAAACTCAGAGCTCCATGGAGGCCAATCTGGCCTTGGAGAGGAACCCAAACCAGGCCTTTTAAAACCTGCAGGCCCTGGGTCTACCCGTGCACTAAATTGTATGCTATTGCCTCCTTTGTCAAATATAAATTGAGCATAATTGCTTGGGTCGATTTATGGGTTCTCTGTTAGGTTCCATTAGTCAATATGTCTGTTCTTGTGCCAGTACCAGGCAGTTTTGAGAACAATTGCTTTGTACTATATCTTTATATCTGGTATTATGATTCCTCCAACGTTGTTCCTCTTTCTCAGGATTGCTGCAGCTATTTGGGGTCTTTTCCAGTTCCACATGAATTTTTGGAGAGTCTGTTCTAGGTCGATAAAATATGCCATTGGTATTTTAATGGGGATTGCGTTGAATCTATAGATTGCTTTGGGTAGTATAGACATTTGAATGATGTTGAGTCTACCAATCCATGAACATGGTATATTCTTCCATTTGTTTGCATCTTCCTCCATCTGTTTTTCAATGTCCTGTCGTTTTCTGAGTACGGATCTTTTACATCCTTAGTTAATTGTATTCCTAGGTATCTTCATTTTTGTTGTTGTTGGTTTGTTTTTGCAATGATAAGTTGATTTTTTTAAAATTTTCTCTCTCTGTGAGTTCATTATTGGTGTGTAAAAAGCCATACATTTCTGAGTGTTAATTTTGTATCCTGCTACATTGCCAAATTCATTTAAGCCTAGTAGTTTTTTGATGGAGTTTTTAGGGTTTTCTATGTACAATATCATGTCATCTGTGAAAAATGACAGTTTTACTTCTTCTTTGGCAACTTGGATGCCTTCTATTTTTTTCTTCTTGTATGATTGCTATGGTTTGCACATTCAGTTCTATGTGGAACACGAGTGGGGAAAGTGGGTATCCCTGTCTTGTTCCTATTCTTAGGGGAAAAGATTTTAGTTTTTGCCCACTGCGTATGCTCTTGGCTGTAGGTTTGTCATATGGACCTTATTATGTTGAGGTATGATCTCTCTATTCCTACTTTGCTGAGAGTTTTTATCAAGGGTGGTGGATTTTGTCAAGTGCTTTTTCTGCATCAATTGATATGACTGGGTGATTTTTGTCTCTCAATTTGTATATGTGATATATCACGTTGATTGATTTGTGGATATTATACTCGCCTTGCATCCCTGGAATAAATCCCACTTGGTCATGGTGTATGATCTTTTGAATGTAACGCTGGATCCAATTTGCTAGAATTTTGTTGAGTATATTAGCATCTATGTTCATCAGGGATATTAGCCTGTAATTCTCTTTATTTGCGGTGTCTTTATCTGCTTTTGGGATTAGGGTAATGCTGGCTACATAGAAAAAGCTTGAAAGTGTTCCTTCCTCTTGAATTTTTTAGAATAGTCTGAGGAGGATAGTTTTAGTTCTTTGAATGTTTGGTAAAACTCCCCTGTGAAACTGTCCAGCTCAGGGCTTTTGTTTGCTGGAAGTTTTTTGACGACTGCTTCAATTTCCTCCATAGTTATTGGCCTTTTCAGATTACTTTATTCTTCCTGATTGAGATTTGGAAGATTGTACTTTTCTAGGAACATGTCCATTTCCTCTAGGTTGTCCAGTTTTTTGTAATGAAGTTGTTCATAGTACTTTTTTTTATAATCATTTATATTTCTGTGGGGTTGGTTATTACTTCACTTCTTTCATTTCTGATTTTGTTTATTTGGGCCATCTCTCTTTGCTTCTAGGTGGTCCTCGCTAGAAATTCAACAATCTTGTGTATCTTTTCAAAGAAATTGTTCTTGGTTTTATTGATCGTTTTTTCCTCTATGCCATTTATTTCTGCTCTGATGTTTATTATCTTCTTGCTTCTGATTACTCTGGGCTGTTCTTGTTGCTCTCTTTTTAATTCTTTAAGTTGTAGGGTTAGATGATTTATTACCTGTTTTTCTTCTTTTCTGAGGTAGACCTGTAGCGCTTTGAACTTCCTTCTCCTGGCTGCTTTCAATGTGTCCCATTATTTTTGGATTGTTGTGTTTTCATTGTTATTTGTTTCCAGGATGTTTTTTATTTCTTATTTTTCTCTTTGGTAACACAATCATTGTTTAATAACATGCTATTTAGCTTCCAAGTGATTGATTTTTATAAAATTGTTTTTGTTCTAGTTGATTTCTAATTTTATGCCATTGTGATCTGAAAAGATTCTTGATATGATTTCAAACTTCTTGAGTTTGTAGAGACTGAGCCTATGTCTTGATATGTGTTCTATCTATGAAAATGCCCCATGTTCACTTGAGACGAATGTATATACCCTAGCTTTGGGGTGAAATGTTCTGAAGATGTCAATTAATTCCAACTCATCTAGTAAGTCTTTTAGATTGCTGTTTCTTTGTTGATTTTTTGTCTAGATTTATCCAGTGTTGTCAATGGGATATTCAAGTGTGCTACTATGAATGTATTGCTGTGGATTTCTCCCTTAATATCTTGCAGAAGTGTTTTATGTATTTGGATGCTCCTGCATTGGGTGCATATATTTTTATCAGAGTTATATCCTCTTGTTGTACTAATCCCTTTATCTTTTGTTATGGCCTTCACTTTGAGGTCTATTTTGTGATATATAAGTATTGCTACCCCAGTTTTTTTTTAAATTCATTTTCATGTGCCTGAAATATTTTCTTCCATTCCTTCACTTTCAGTATTGAGTCCCTTGTTCTGAGGTGGGTCTCTTGTAGACAGCATATGTATGTGTCATGTTTCCTTTCCATTCAGCAACTTGATGTCTTTTAATTGGAGCATTTAATCCATTAATGTTTAAGGTTATTATTGATAAGTACTAGTTTGTAGCAATTTTAAATTTTTATGAATGTGTTCCTTCATTTCTTCTTATTTCTTCTTTTAACAACAGTCCCTTTAGCATTTCTTGTATTGCTGGCTTGATAGTAATAAACTTCCTTAGCCTTTTCTTGTCTGTGAAGGTCCTGATTTCCCTTTCAATTTAAATGATAGCCTCACTGGAAAATATATTCTTGAAGTCATTCCCTTCCTTTGTATCACTTTGTATACTTCATTCCATTCCCTTCTGGCAGGATGTGTTTCTGTTGGGAAGTAAGTTGAGATCCCTTGTTGGTGACTCTCTTTCTCTCTTGCAACATTTAAGGTTCTCTCTTTGTCATTAACAATTGCCATTGTCATTATGATGTGTCTTGGTGTGGGTCTTTTTGGGTTCATCTTGTTTGGGACTCTCTTTGTTTGCGTGTCTTTTTTCTTCCCTACCTTAGGTAAGTTTTCTGTCATTATTTCTTCAAATAGATTTTCTAATCTTTACTCCTCTTCCTCTCCTTCTGGCACCCTTATTATATAGATGTTGCTTCATTTCATGTTGTCCCAAAATTCCCTTAGGCTCTTCTCCTGATTTCTAATAGTTATTCTCCAATTGCTGTTCTGATTGGGTATGTTTTAAACCCTGTCTTCTAACTCACTGATTCGGTCCTTTGCTTTTTCTAGTCTACTAGTGAAACCTTCCATTGTGGTTTTATTTTAGCTATATCATTCTTTATTTTTTCTTGATTCTTACATATGTTGGTAATTTTCTCATCTAGTCAGTTTAAGGACTGCATGACCCTTACTCTGAATTATTTCTCTGACATATTTCTTGCCTCCATTTCATTTAGTTCCTTTTGTGGTGATTTGTCCTTTTCTTACCTTTGGGGGTTTTTCTTTGTCTCCCCCTTTTTGCTTTCTCCTCTTTCTGGCCCTGGATCTCTGCTTGGGATCCAAGGGTTTGAACCCCTAGTGGTCCAATGATCTAGAACTTGCTAGACCAGAGGCTGGGTGTGCCTTGAGTTTCACACCTTGATCGTCTGATCTAAGTTGTACTCCCTTCTCCCATGATTCTGGTCCTTCAGTTGTCCACTTCAGATTCTCAGGGTGGTGGGGGTGCTTGCACAGTTCCTCTGGCGTGCAACTCCCCGTGAGGACCCATAGCCCTGTGGCATGCAATTCACTCTGCAGCCCCAGCACTCAAGGCAGGATGGTGCCCTAGGACCCTCTCGCACATGCAGCATGGTCTTGTGACTTGTGGCTGGGCATACCAGGTCACACCAGCAACTCTGACCTGGGCTCGTGGTAGGGCATGTGCGGTATGACAGCTCTGTGGGGAGCCTGAGGGTGGAACACACACTGACCAAAGGTGCTGTCTGTGTGTGGTGGAGGTCAGGAGTTTATTTAAAATATATTTTTTATTGATTTCAGAGAAGAAGGGAGAGGGAGAGATAGAAACAATGATGAGATATCGGCTGCCTCCTGCACACCCCACACTGGGGATCAAGCCCACAACCTGGGCATGTGCACTAACAGGGAATCAAAGCATGACCTGGGCATGTGCACTAACAGGGAATCAAACCATGACCTCCTGGTTCATGGGTTGATGCTCAACCACTGAGCCACACCAGCCAAGCTACAAGGAGTTTCTTGATATGCCTATCTTATAGTTTTGGGAATATCTAACTAAAATTAACATGCCACATATCCTGTACTTTTCCTAAATATTACCCATTTCACCTCTACAATCTAAGACCCTGTTTCCCCATTTTCCAACATTTTCTGTTCCAAATATTACCTCATGGTCTCTGGTATTCATTTGTATGTGAGTTTCCCTTGTACATGGATTAAGCGTTGTATATCTCCTGTTAATTTGATCATGTCAATTTGGTTATTAACCCAGTTGTTAGAATTTATAAGGTATGAGGTAAATAAAAGCCGGCCTTGTGAAATTATTGGCTGTGACATGGTTAACTTCTGACACCACTACAGCCAAGAGATCATGGATACCTGCCAGCAAAGGTAAGCATTATTATTTTTTTTCCTTCTGTTAGCCTTTTGTGTGTAGTACTGCAGGATTTGGTAGAATTTTGAATTTCTGCAAGTTGATTTTTCCTCTTATACATTGACATTGGCATACAAAAAGTATTTGTGAAACTAGCTGCTTGGGCTTAGAGTGACATGGGTTCCCTTTATTGAATCATGGATTTGTGTACAAGAGGATCTGGTTCAGTTTGTGCATCTGGCATCTAGCAACTGAGGTCTGTTGTCTGTCTCCAACTCCACATTGTGGCATCTTAGTTTTAGATCCCTGTTATATGTACAGAGTGTGTGGTTTCAGATCAAATAGGTATTCGGCTGTGTGTCTGGCATTTTGGGTCTCTTTGGGTATGACTTTGTGTCCAGGGTTCTTGTGTGGGGTCCAAGTGCATCTGCAGATTCAGATTCTGGTGTATGGAATCTGGTCTTAAGAATTAGCTGTCAGTCTCTGGCATCTGATTTCTGGCTTTTGGGCTGCATAGTATGCTTGAGTCAGGGGAATCGCTTTGAGTTTGAGTCCCAGGGCTGGGGTCCAGCTTTTGGTTTGTGGTTGCTGTAGGGTAAAGCTTCTGGAGTCCAGGGAGTGTGTTTGGGGTTCTGATTTTGGCTCGGGTGTCTAGTGTCTGTCAACTGATGGTTATTGTGTGGAGTTCAATACTAACAAGAGTCCCCAAGTTTATAGAGTTGAGGCATGTTATTAAAAAGCTAGGAAAGTTCCTTGACAAGTGGAATGGGAAATGACACTCTAACAGGGCCTAGTAATGTATAGGCACAACTACTAAATCACAAGAACTTATCTTCCCTAACCTAGGATGCTTAGGAGCAAATGGATTACATGTTCCAGACCATGCCCTGAAGACCCATATTGCTTCAAATCCCTTTCCAGCGACATTTTTAAGGTCAAACTGATCAAAGAATGACCCACATCACTGTATATATTCATTGTAATACATCAGCATATCAAATGACACACGTACAGAGTTGATGAATATTCTATTGAGATATTCTATTGAGGCCTCCTCTAAAATTGCCATGTTAAACACCAGGTAAAATCTTACTCCTGGCCATTGTGACTACCTTCACTGAATATTGATTGTCCTATGCATCAAAAGGTCACCTGTTCAATTCCAAGTTTGGACACATGTCCAGGTTGTGGGTTCTACAAGAGACAACTAATTGATATATCTCTCACATTGATGATGTTTCTCTCTTTTTTCCTCTCTCTCTGAAATCAATAAAATTATATTTAAAAATCAAACAAACGAAACAGGTAAAACCCTAAAGACATAGATGTGTGTTGCTTCTTACGCCTGTGTGTTCCCTTCTCTTATTTCTTACTTTTACTTTGTTTCTCCTAAGCTCTAAAGATCCCTATGAGACTTGCTACCAGGGGATCAGTGGGCAGTGGCAGCTTGTCCTGGACTAACCCCTTGAACCTGTCTCCAGGGCCCCTTTGATCTTCTTTTTTCTATTTTAATCCCTCCCTTCATTTCACTATGTGGATGAAAATGGGCCACATGCTAACCTGACAAGGTTAAGAGTTAACAGAACCCAAGCTACAAGGTGAGACAGGAAGAAAAATGGTTGACTGGTATTTAAATTTGCCTTTTCCATTGGAATTGCTTTCTGAGAATCTGAGCAAATACCCTTGCAGTATGAATGAGAGCTGAACTTATTCAGCTCTGAAGATGAGGGGCACATCCTTCCTCCAGCCTGAATCTCAGATGCTCTTAGATGACTCAGAATCTTTATGGAGGTGTCAGAGGTCATTCCTTACGATGTGTAGGGTTCCCATAGGGAACCTCCAACTCAACTGTAATTAAGAAATTGAGTCATCCAGGAATGCCCGTGTAGAGGTTGGTCACCTGGTCGTCTGAATCCTCACTCACAGCTATATGAGACAGCCAGGGAGAGAAACCAAGATATGTAAGAAGGTTGAATGTCACTTGAGGACTAAGAGCCTCATGGTACTCATAAGCAGCAGACTTTGACCCACTACATTACCTGCCTAGAAAATTTACTCAGACTGCCAATGTTCAAAACAAAAAAACCCACTACAATTAATACAGGAAATTGTGCCTCCAATGCCAGAAACTTCTGGAGACCAGCTCTCATTAATACTCCTGATAGAAATCCTGTTACTGATCATTGCTTTACAGAAATAGAAAGATATCACTAGAAATCTCATTTTAAAATGGCCATATTGCAGTGGTCTCTGGGTGCCTAAATTTAAAATGATAAAATATGTTAATAAAAGTTGTAGGAAATATTGGTTGCTTAATTTTTCACTATCACTGAAAATTAAGGTTTCCAAATGTTAAAAATTCTCATACATTAAATTGGTTTTAATTTAAAAAATGAAAATGCAGCCATGTCTGGTGTGCTCAGTGGTTACAGCATTTTCCTATGCATCAGAGTGTTGCAGGTTTGATTCCCAGTCAAGGGCATGTACCTGGGCTGCAGGTCTGATCCCACTTTCAGTGAGGGCATGTGTGGGAGGCAACCAATAGATGTGTCTCTGTCACATTGATGTTTCCCTCTCTGCCCCCCTCACTTCTCCCATTCTCTAAAAATCAATGGAAAAAATATCCTCACTGCACAGGTAAGGATTAAAAAATATGGAAACATGTATTTAAGGAAAAAAGGTGAATTACTCTTGAATTATGTATATGGTCTGTAGCATTTGTATGATATGTATTCATCTTTGTACTATGTGTTGTGCATTTTCTCTCTCCAAGTGGCATTACAGGATATAACCATTTACTGGCCTAAAAAAATTAAATACTTATGTAAACTAAAGAAAATCTTGTAGTGTGGATAAAATATTTAATACTAACACTATTTTAAAGTTTAATTGATGTCTTACCCAGTTGTTGCAAAATGTATATCATAATCTTAATTACTAGAGGCCCCATGCACAAAATACATGCAAGAGTAGGCCTTTCTTCTCCCTGCTGCCAGCACTGGCTTCCTTCTGGCACCTGGAACCCAGGCTTTACTTGCAGCCCTGTGTTCATCCGGAAGATTGTCTGGAAGGACGTCTGGTCTAATTAGCATATTAAGCTTTTATTATTACAGAAGCTTGTTTTACAACCTTTTCAAATTTAAAATTTAAGACACTTTTTAATTCACTGAAAAATGACTAAGTTATTCCAATGGATCCTGAAATACCTCCAAAATTTAATCTCTCTCTTTACTAAAAGAGTTTTAAAAGTAATTAGTTCTGGAGAGGTGCTGCTCCTTCCTGCAGTGGGAGGGCGGAGGGGGTGGTGGAACCACCAGGCCAGGGCTGGTGCTGTTTCTCTTTCACTTTCCTTGTATTTTAATAGGTATTTGGTATTTTAATAGGAATTGCATTGAATCTATAGATTGCTTTGTGTAGTCTGAACATTTTAATTTGTTGATTCTCCCAATCCATGAACATGGCATATTCTTCCACTTGTTTATATCTGCCTTATCTCTTTTTTCAATATCCTGTAGTTTTCTTAGTACAGGTCTTTTACCTCCTTGGTTAAGTTTATTCCTAATTATCTATATGTTTTCTTAAAAATATTTTGGTAAATGGGATTGTTTTCTTGCTTTTGTTTTCTGAGAGTTCATTGTTGGTGTATAAAATGCCATCAATTTCTGGGTGTTAATTTTGTATCCTGGTACATTTCTGAATTTATGTATTGAATCTAGTCATTTTTTGATGGAGTCTTTCGGGTTTTCTATGTACAATATCGTGTCATCTGCGAATAATGACAGTTTGCTTTCTCCTTTCCAATTTCGATGCCTTTTATTTCTTCTTTTTGTCTAATCGCTATGGTTAGGGCTTCTAATACTATGTTGAACAAAAGTGATGAAAGAGGGCATCCATGTCTTCTTCCTGTTCTTAGGGGAAATTGTTTTAGTTTTTTCATTGAGTATGATGTAGGCTTGTCATATATTGCTTTTATTATGTTGAGATACGATCCCTCTATTCTCATTTTGCCAAGAGTTTTTTCAAGAAAGGGTCTTGGATTTTGTCGAATGCTTTGTCTGCAACAATTGATATGGTCATGTGATTTTTGTCTTGCAATCTGTTTATGTGATGTAACACATTTATTGATTTGTGAATATTGTACCACCTTGCATACCCAAGTAGAAAAATCCCTCTTAGTCATGGTCTATGATCTTTGTAATGCATTGCTGGATCCAATTTGCTAATTTGTTGAGGATTTTAGCATCTATGTTCATCAGGGATATCGGTCTGCAGTTCTCTTTCTCTGTAGTGTCTTTATCTGGTTTTGGAATTAAGGTAATGCTGGTCTCATAGAAAGAGCTTGGAAATGTTCCTTGTTCTTGAATTTTTTGGGATAGTTTGAGGAGTATAGGTGTTAGTTCTTTGAATGTTTGCTAAAACTCCCCTGTGAAGCCATCTGGGCCAGGGCTTCTGTTTTCTGGAAGTTATTATTATTATTATTATTATTATTATTATTATTATTGCTTCCATTTCATCAGTCATTATTGGCCTATCAGAATTTTCTGATTCTTCCTGATTGAGTTTTGGAAGATTGGAATTTTTCTAGGAATATGGCCATCCTGTCTAGGTTGTCCATTACTTTGAAATAAAGGCATTCATAGTATTTTTTTGATTCCTTATATTTATGTGGGGTCAGTGGGTAATTCACCTCTTTCATTTCTGATTTTATTTATTTGGGCTCTCTCTCTTTGTTTCTTGATGATTCTGGCTAAAGGTTCATCAATTTTGTTTGTCCTTTGAAAGAACCAGCTCTTGGTTTTATTGATCTTTTCTTTGTTTTGTTTTGTTTTGTTTTACTAAAGGCATTTATTTCTACTCTGATCTTTAGTATTTCCTTCCTTCTACTTACTCTGGTCTTTTCTTGTTGCTCTTTTTCTAATTTTTTAAGTTTTAGGGTTACATAACTGATTACACGTTTTTCTTTCTTTTCTTTTCTTTTTTTTTTCTTCTTAGCTTGGCCTGTAGTGCTATGAACCTCCCTCTCAAGGCTGCTTTTGCTGTGTCCCATAGATTTGGGTTTGTTGTGTGTTCACTTTCATTTCTTTCCAGTTGTGTTTTATTTCCTCTTTGATCTCTTTGGTAGCCCATTTATTATTTAATAACATGCTATCTAGCCTACATGTGTTTGGTTGTTTTTGAGTGTTTTTATTGTAGCTGAGTATTAATTTCAATCCATTGTGGTTTGAGAAGATGCTTGATATGATTTCAATATTCTTGAATTTGTAGAGACTTAGCTTGTGTCCTAACATGTGGCCTATCTTTGAAAATGTCCCATCTACACTTGAGAAGAATGTATATTCCTTAGCTTTAGAATGAAATGTCCTTAAAATTTCAGTTAATTCCATCTAATCTAGTGTGTCATTTAAGGTCGCTATTTTCTTATTGATTTTTTTGTCTAGAATATCGATCCTGTGATGTCAGTGGGGTGTTCAAGTCCCCTACTATGATGGTGTTACTATTGATCTCATCCAGGAGTTTTTTTATGTATTCGGGTGCTCCTTTATTGAGTGCATACATGTTTACCAGAGTTATATTTTCTTGTTGTATCAATCCCTTTAGTGTTATGTAGAGGCCTTCATTATCTCTTATTATGGCCTTCACTTTGAAGTCTATTTTGTCAAATATGAGTATTGCTACCCCAGCTATCTTTTCATTTCTATTTTCCTGGAATTTTTTTTCCCCATCTGTTCACTTTCAGTTTGTGTGGGTCCTTTTATCTAAGGTGGGTCTCTTGTAGACAATATATATATATATGGCATGTTTTTGTATTCATTTAGCTACACTGTGCCTTTGGATTGGATCATTTAATCCATTTATATTAAAGGTACTTGATAGGTACTTTTTATTGCCATTTTTATTTGTTAAGCCTGTGTTCCTCCTTCTCTTTCTGTTTCTTCTTTTTACAACAGCCCCTTTAGCATTTCTTGGGTCAAAACCACATTTATAAGGGCTTTATTTTTTGGCATAAACATTTGTTTGGGGAAGATAAAATGTGATTATTACAAGTATAGATGCTAGTATTGATAAATAAAGTAAGTACAAGGTTAATTATTCTTTTTTGGATTTTACCAAAACTAACTAATTGGAAGTCAGTAGTACTAATTAATATTAAAAGAATAGGATCCTCATCGATAAATAGGGACATATAAGAGTAGTCATATGACATCTACAAAGTGTCATTATCAGGCAGCAGCTTCAAATCCAAAATGAGGAGATGTGACGTGGAATTTTAGTTGTTGTAGGAGGCATACAATAAGGAAGGTAGAGCCAATAAAGCCTGTGGCTATAAAGGACGTTGACCTGTAGACACTGTCTGAGATAGAAAATGATGTTTCATGATATTCTTAAGTTTGAAGTAATGTGAAGTACAAGCCTACACAAATCATAATGAATAGTGTTTGATCCATGGGCTTGCAACTCCCTAATATTAAACTATAATGAGCTGAAGTGATAGAGATGCTGGAGCAGATGTATTTGGATGAAGTACTTCTAAGGGATTCAGAGGATTGATGCCTGATGGGGATCAATATTCACCTAGTTCTGGAGTATGGACTAGCTTTGAATGATAGAAAGCTCAGAAAAATCCTGAAAGAAAAAAAAAAAAGAAAAATACTTCAGAGACGATAAATAAATTAAAAAAATGTTGTAATGGAGTCCTTCTTGTGCAATTGGTGTATAATGGCCTTAAAATGTGCTTTCTCAAACAATATCTCATCATCACTGATAAATGGTTAATATATTAGTAACCAGGCCTACAGTTAATAATAATGGTGAGTTAAAGTAAAATCATATAACTAAACCTACTGTTATGACGAGGGCTGATAGGGCTCCTGTAAGTCATAAGGGGCTTGAGTTGACTATGTGGTATGCGTGCATTTGGTGGGTCACTAACCATTGTCATGAAGATGAAGACTAACCCGTAAGGTGAATACATAACCTTTGATTAGAGCTACTACAAATTCTAGAATAGTTAATAGGATAAGAACAATCAATGTCATGAGAGCGCTGGTTATACTAATGCTTATTACAGCTGGGGTTGCTCTCCCATTAAGTGGATAGGTAGGTGATCTGCAGTAATGTCGGCTGTCAGTTGTACTACTAGTACTATTGGTTGCATGAATAGGCTGATTGTTTTGACAATTACTAATATGGAGATAAAGGGAATTGGGGTTCCTTGTAATAAAAAGTGTGCAAGTGTGCTTTGCTTTCATGTCAAAAGCCAAAAATTACTGTGTGCTCATACTAGTAGAGGGAAAGTTATTCCAAGATTCATTGAGAGTTGAGCAGTAGGAGTAAATGAATGGGGTAAAAGATCTAATAAGTTTGTTAAACCAAAGCATATAATTGGTAAGATTAATATAAGCTTTCAAGTGTGGACCTTTTTACTATGAATTAATATCTGTGTTGTTGTTCAGTGAATAAGTCATTGTTGAATTGCGACTAGGAGGTTATTAGTATAAGCTATGTAATTGATGGAAAGAGCATATTTGGAAATATAATTAAAATGGCAAAGGGTAAGCCTATTATCATAGGGGTAATGAAAGAGGCAAATAGATTTGAGTTCATTTAGTTTCTCAAAGGGTTGAAAGTTTTAGCAATGTAGTTGTTAGAGGTTCTTGGTTTGAATAGTAAGAGTGTTTTGAAATTTTAAGTTGTATGAGCCTAATATATAAAAACCCTGGGTCCATCACATCCGTAATAACTGAGAGGCTTGACCGTTCACCAGGCTGTGTGTGCAGCAGGTGAGCAGGCTGAACTGCTTACCTCTCAGAAAGAGAGAGGCAGGGCTGATCAGCAGTGGCAGCGGGTGCTGGTGAAACCCGGATAGAGAAGCAGGGTGATCAGACCCTGCTTCTCTCTCCCTCACCAGCAGCCAAGCCTCTCTCTCTCTCTCTCCCTCTCTCTCTTTCTCAGAGGTCAACAGTTCAGCTGCTCACCAGCAGCCTGGGGTGGCTGCTAATCAGTTGTTCCTCTATGAACAGGCCTGTAGCTAGGCCCAGAGATGCTGACTGGCATAGAAACCCACCAATAAGAATGAAATCTGGGTGAGTTGTGAGGAGCCAATGGCTGCCAAGCAGGTGGAGTTTTTGACGCTGACTGACATAGAAACTGTCCAATCAGAACCAAATTGGCCGGCAAGGAGAAACCAAGATGACGGCATAGGTAAACACCTAAACTGCTGCTTCGCACAACAATTTCAAAACTACAGCGAAAAGACAGAACAGACACCATCCAGAACCACAGGAAAGCTGGCTGAGTGGAAATTCTACAACTAGAAGGAAAGAGAAAAGCTCACGGAGATTTGGAGGAATGGCAGAGGGTTGAGATATGGCAAAGGGTCTTTGTGCACACAGAGAGAAAGTGCAGCTGAGAGCCTGGCTGTCTTTCTCTGGAGGGAGGGGGAAGTAAGCCCCCAACTGCACTGAAACCCAGTTCTGACTGCACTGAACCCCAGTTCCGGGCAAAACCCCGCGGACCCAGGCTCATACAGGGGGAGTCTGGACTGGCAGGTAGAGAGAAAGGTACTCGGAGACTCGGAGAGCCAGGGGAGCCCAGGCGGGCAGGGGTCTAGAGGCACACGAGCGTGCCAGTGTGCACAAAGACTGCTGAGGTTGCCACAGGCTTTCCCTAGCAGAAGGGAGTCAGGAATTCAGACTAAATGTAAATTGTTCCTACTTTGAACACCAGCTTGAGTATCATTTTGATTTCTCAGAGTTTTGTATACTTTTATACTATCGATATCAGCTCTATGAAAATGAATTGATATTTCACCAACTTTCTTCCTAAAATGCCAACTCATTTACACTAAATTGTAAAAGTAAATCGTATCGCACTCACTTCTCTGCTCTATGGACACAATTTCCCAGTCACTAAACAGAGTCCTTCAAATATTAAGGCTCTAAGAACTAGTGTTCCTACTGTTACAGGCAACTTCCTAAATATTTCTCTATTCTTTTGTAGCGAATTCTCAATGTTTGATTCATTTTTGTCCACTGATTAGAGCTCTATTATGCTGAATTCTTAGTGTTGATTCATAGTTTTTCCATATATAAAATCTCTACAAATGTAAACTTTTTCTATGTTAAAAACTATCGTACCTTCCACTACTGTTCTTTGGATACTAAAATTTGGTATTTGAACAAGGCACTAAAGAAGGTAAGGTTCTACAAATGTATTCCAAGTGTTTCTGACACATTCTGTATATTTCCCTGGTCTGTTCCTGTGAGTTCTCAGGGTTTCACATATTCATACGCGTATGTGAGCCCTATGAAAATGAAAGTTTACGTATTTTACCAACCTTCTTTCAAATCAGCCAACTCATTTAGAATGCATTATAAATGCAGCTAGAAACCAACTCGGTTCTCTGCTCCTTAAACTCAATTTGCCAGTGATGAAACAGTGTCTTCAGATATTAAGTTTCTATGAACATGTATTCACACTGTTTCAGACATGTTCCTAAATATTTCCCTAGTCTCTCAATGTGAATTCCAAGTGTTTGATTCACTTTGTCCAGTGATTCAAGCACATTCACTGTGAATTCTAAGTATTTGTACATAGTTTTCCCATTAATTCTAGCTTCAGTTCTGTAAATTTTTCCAATCTTAAGTACTATCCTACCTTTCACAGCTCTGTGGATATACATACTTGGTATTACAACACTGCACTAGAGATATTATGGTTCTATATATGTACAGCAAGAATTTCAGACACATTCCTAGAGATATCTCTGGTCTATTCTTGTGAGTTCTCAGAGTTTTCACATTTTCATACAAATATGTGAGCCCTATGAAAATGAAAATGTAAGTGTTTAACCAACCTTCTTTCAAATTCGCCCACTCATTTAGACAATTATAAATGCAGCCAGTATCCAACTCAGTTATCTGCTCTTTTAACATGATTTCTTAGTGATGAAACTGTGTCTTTCAGATATTAAGACTCATGAACTTGTATTCCTACTCTTTCAAGCACCTCCCTAATTATTTTTCTATTCTTTCCTTGTGAATTCTCAGTGTTTGATTCACTCTTGTTCAGTGATTCAAGCTGATTGACTGTGAATTCTATTTATACAGTGTTTTGCCAAATATACCAATTTTAAATATAAATTATTACTACTTGGAATACTAGCATGACTATCATTTTAAATTCTTTGAGTTTTGAATTCTTTTATACTGCTATATCAGTTCTATGGAAACGAATTTATGTTTCACCAATTTTCTACCTAAAACACCAAATCATTTACACTTAATTGTAAAAGTGCAAAGTATCGCAATCACTTCTCTACTCTTTGAACACAATTTCCCAGTGATTAAACAGTGTCCTTCAGATATCAAGGCTCTATGAACTAGTGTTCCTACTTTTACAGGCAACTTCCTAAATATTTCTCTATACTTTCGTTGCGAATTTTCAATGTTTCATTAACTTTTGTCCAGTGATTAGTGCTCTATCACGCTGAATTCTTAGTGTTGATTCATAGTTTTTCTATATATAAAATCTCCACAAATGTAAACTTTTTCTATGTTAAAAACTATCATACCTTCTACTGCTCTTTGGATACTAAACTTTGGTATTTGAACATGGCACTAAAGAAGTTAAGGTTCTACAAATGTATTCCAAGTGTTTCAGACACATTCCTACACATTACCCTGGTCTGTTCCTGTGAATTCTCAGGATTTCACATTTTCATACGGGTATATGAGCCCTATGAAAATGAAAATTTGCATCTTTCAAATCCGCCAAATCATTTAGAATGCATTATAAATACAGCCAGAATCCAACTCGGTTCTCTGCTTAAACAGAATTTGCCAGTGATGACACAGTGTCCTTCAGATATAAAGGCTCTAAGAACATGTTTTCACACTTTTTCAGTCACCTTCCTAAATATTTCCCTAGTCTCTCACTGTGAATCCTCAGTGTTTGATTCACTTTGTCCACTGATTCAAGCGCATTGACTGTGAATTCCCTTTATACAGTGTTTTGCCAAATATACCAATTTTAAATGTCAATTATTACTTGGAACACTAGCGTAGCTATCATTTTAAATTCTACGCGTTTTGAATACTTTAATACTGCTATATCAGCTCTATGAAAACGAATTTATGTTTCACAAACGTTCTTCCTAAAACGCCAACTCATTTACATTTAATTGTAAAAGTAAACAGTATCACATTCACTTCTCTGCTTTTTGAACACAATTTCTGAGTGACTAAACGGAGTCCTTTAGATATTAAGGCTCTATGAATTAGTGTTCTTGCTGTTTCAGGCAACTTCCTAAATATTTCTCTATTCTTTTGTTGTGAATTCTCAATATTTGATTCATTTTTGTCCAGTGATTAGAGCTCTATCACACTGAATTCTTAGTGATTATTCATCGTTTATCCATATATAGAATCTCTACAAATATAAATTTTTGATTCACTTTGTCCAGTGATTCAAGCTCACTCACTGTGAATTCCACGTGTTTATAGAGCATTTTACCAACTAATTCAGATTTAAATGTAAATAGTTACTACTTTGAACACTAGGATGACTATCATTTTAAATTCTTCGAGTTTTGAATTCTTTTATATTGCTATATCAGCTCTATGAAAAAGAATCTATGTTTCACCAACTTTCTTCCTAAAACGCCAACTCATTTACAGTGAATTATGAAATTAAACAGTGTCACACTTCTCTGCCCTTTGAAAACATTTTCCCAGTAACTAAACAGTGTACTCCAGATATTAAGACTCTATGAACATGTATTCCTACTGTTTCAGTCAACTTCTTAAATATTCCCCAGTCTTTTGTTGTGAATTCTCAGTGCTTCAGTTTTGTCCAGTGATTCAAGGCCCTTCACTGTGAATTCTAAGTATTTATACATATTTTTCCATAAATTCTAGCTCTATGTCTGTACATTTTTCTATTTTAAGGACTGTTCTACCTTTCACAACACTGTGGATACAAATACTTGGTATTTCAACACTGCACTGGAGAGATTAAGGTTCTACCAATGGACAGTAAGTGTTTCTGACACATTCCTAGACATTTTCTTGGTCTGTTACTTTGAGTTCTAGGAGTTTTACATTTTCATACATGAATGTGAGCCCTATGAAAATGAAAGTTTAAGTGTTTAACCAACCTACTTTCAAATGCGCCAACTCATTTAGACTGCATTATAAATTTAGCCAGTATCCAACTCAGTTCTCTGCTCCTTGAACACAATTTCCCAGTGATGAAACACTGTCCTTCAGATATTAAGGCTCTAAGAACTTGTCTTCCATCTGTTTCTGGCACGTTCCTAATATTTCCCTAGTCTTTCACTGTGAATGGTCAGAGTGTGATTCACTTTGTCTAGTGATTCAAGCTCATTCACTGTGAATTCTATGTATTTATAGAGGGTTTTCCTCAATGTACCCGACTTTGAGTGCATATTACTACTACTTGGAACACTACCTTGACTATCATTTTGATCGCTAAGAGTTTTGAATACTTTTATACTGTCTATATCAGCTCTATGAAAAAGAATCTATGTTTCACCAACTTTATTCCTAAAATGCCAACTCATTTACACTGAATTATAAAAGTAAACCGTATGGCACTCACTTCTCTGCTCTTTGAACACAATTTCCCAGTCACTAAACAGAGTCTTTCAGATATTCAGGCTCTATGAACTAGTATTCTTGCTGTTTCAGGCAGCTTCCTAAATATTTCCTGATTCTTTTGTTGCAAATTATCCATGTTCGAATTATTTTTGTCTAGTGACTGGAGCTGATTCGCTGTGAATTCCATTTATACCACATTCTGCCAAATATACTAGACTTTAAATGTAAATTATTACTACTTGGAACAATAGCTTGACTATCATTTTAAATTCTACGAGTGTTGAATAGTTTTATACTGTTTATATCAGCTCTATAAAAATGAAATTATGAGTCACCAACTTTCTTCCTAAAACGCCAACTCATTTCCACTAAATTGTAAAAGTGCAAGGTATTGCAATCACGTCTCTGCTCTTTGAACACAATTTCCCAGTAACTAAACAGAGTCCTTTAGATATTAATGCTCTATGAACTACTGTTCCTACTGTTTCAGACAACTTCCTATATATTTCACTATTCTTTCATTCTGAATTCTCAATGTTTGATTCATTTTTGTCCAGTGATTCGAGCTCTAACACTGTGAATTCTTAGTATTGAGTAATCGTGTTTACAGATATACAATCTATACAAATGTAAACTTTTTCTATTTTAGAGACTATCCTACCTTACAAAGCTCTTTGGTTACTAAAATTTGGTATTTGAACACAGCACTAGCGATATTAAGGTACGACAAATGTATTCCAAATGTTTCAGACACCTTCTTACCCATTTCCCTGACCTGTTATTGTGAGTTCTCAGAGTGTTCACATTTTCATTTGGGAATGTGAGCCCTGTGAGAATGAAACTTTAAGTGGTTACCCAACCTTCTTTCAAATTTGCCAACTCATTCTGACTGAATTACACAGGTAGCTATTATCCAACTCAGTTCTCTGCTCTTTGAACATGATTTCCCGGTGATGAAACAGTGTCCTTCAGATATTAATGCTCATGAACTTGTATTCCTACTCTTCCAGTCACCTTCCTAAATATATTTTTATTCTTTCCTTGTGAATTCTCAGTTTATCATTCACTTTTGTGCAGTGATTCCAGCTGATTCACTGTGAATTCCATTTATACAACATTTTTCCAAATATCCCAGATTTTCAATGTAAATTATTACAACTTTGAACACTAGCTTGCCTATCATTTTGATTTCTAAGAGTTTTGAATACTTTTATACTGTTATATCAGCTCTGAAAAAGAATCTATGTTTCAACCACTTTCCTCTTTCAGTACCAACTCATTTACACTGAATTGTAAAAGTAAACCATATCGCAATCACTTCTCTGCTCTTTTAACATGATTTACCTGTGATTAAACATTCTCTTTCAATTATTAAGGTTCTATCAACATGTATTCCCACTGTTTCTGGCACCTTCTTAAATATAAACCCATTCTTTCGTTGCCAATTCTCATTGTTTAATTCATTTTTGTCCAATGATTGGAGCTCTATCACTGTGAATTCTTAATGTTGATTCATTTTTTTCCATGTATACAATCTCTACCAATATAACCTTTTTCTATTTGAAAGACTATCCTACTTTCCACTGCTCTTTGGATACTAAAATTTGTTATTTGACACTGCACTTGAGAAATTAAGGTTCTGCAAATGTGTTCTAAATGTTTCAGGCACGTTCTTAGCCATTTCCCTGGACTATTAATGTTAATTCTCCCAGTTTTCATATTTTCACACATTGTATAAATGTAAAGAGTATAACACTCACTTCTCAGCTCTTCCAACATGATTTCCCGGTACTTAAACACTGTCCTTCAGTTATTAAGGCTCTATGAACATGTATTCCTATTGTTTCAGGCACTTTTTAAATATTTCCCTATTCTTTCCTTGAAAATAATCAGTGTTGGCTTCAATTTTGTCCTGTGATTCGAACTCTATCCCTGTGAATTCTTAGTGGTGATTCATCACTTTTCCATATACATTCTCTACAAATGCAAACATTTTCTATTTTAAAGACTCTCCTAGCCGAAACCGGTTTGGCTCAGTGGATAGAGCATCGGCCAGGGAAATGACTAGGAATGTGTCCAAAACACTTGCTGTACATTGGCAGAACCTTAATCTCTCTAGTGTAGTGTTGAAATACCAAGTACTTGTAACCACAGAGTTGTGAGAGGTAGGATATTCCTTAAAATAGAAAAAGTGTACAGAGATGGAGCTAGAATTTATGGACAAACTATGTATATGCACTTGGAATTCACAGTGAAGGGCCTTGAATCACTGGACAAACTTCAAGCACTGAGAATTCCCAGTGGAAGACTGGGGAAATATTAAAGAAGTTGACTGAAATAGTAGGAATACATGTTCATAGAGCCTCAACATCTGGAGTACACTGTTTAGTCACTGGTAAAATGAGTTCAAGGGGCAGAGAAGTGAGTGTGATACTGTTTAATTTCATAGTTCAGTGAATGAGTTGGCGTTTTAGGAAGAAAGTTGGTGAAACATAGGTTCTTCTTCATAGAACTTATGTGAGAGTAAAAAAGTATTCAAAACTCTGAGAAATCAAAATGATTGTCAAGCTAGTGTTGCAAGTTGTAATAATTGACTTAGAAAGCCCGGTATATTTGGGAAAATGCTGTATAAATGGAATTCACAGTGAATCAGCTGGAATCACTGCACAAAAGTGAATCTTAAACTGAGAATTCACAAGGAAAGAATAAAAATATATTTAGGAAGGTGACTGAAAGAGTAGGAATACAAGTTCATGAGCCTAATCTCTGAAGGACACTGTTTCATCACCGGGAAATTGTGTTCCAGAAGCAGAGAACTGAGTTGGATACTGGCCACATTTATAATGCAGTCTAAATGATTGGCGCATTTGAAAGAAGGTTGTTAAACATTAAACTTTCATTTTCAAAGGGCTCACATTCACGTATGAAAATGTAAAAACTCTGAAAACTCAAAGTAACAGACCAGGGAAATGATTAGGAATGTCTGAAACACTTGCTGTACATTGGTAGAAACTTGATCTCTCTAGTGCAGTGTTGAAATACCAAGTATTTGTATCCACAGAGTTGTGAGAGGTAGGATATTCCTTAAAATAGAAAAAATGTACGGAGATAGAGCTAGAATTTATGGACAATCTATGTATAAGCACTTGGAATTCACAGTGAAAGGCCTTGAGTCACTGGACAAACATCAAGCACTGAGAATTCCCAGTGAAAGACTAGGGAAATATTTAAGAAGTTGCCTGAAACAGTAGGAATACATGTTCATAGAGCCTCAATATGTGGAGTAAACTGTTTAGTCACTGGGCAAATGCGTTCAAAGGGCAGAGAAGTCAGTGCGATACAGTTTAATTTCATAATTCAGTGTAAATGAGTTGGCGTATTAGGAAGAAAGTTGGTGAAACGTAGGATCTTCTTCATAGAACTTATGTGACAGTAAAAAAGGATTCAAAACTCTGAGAAATCAAATTGATAGTCAAGCTAGTGTTCCAAGTTGTAATAATTTACTTAGAAAGCCCGGTATATTTGGGAAAATGCTGTATAAATGGAATTCACAGTGAATCAGCTGGAATCACTGCACAAAAGTGAATCTTAAACTGAGAATTCACAAGGAAAGAATAAAAATATATTTAGGAAGGTGACTGAAAAAGTAGGAATACAAGTTCATGAGCCTTAATATCTGAAGGACACTGTTTCATCACCGGGAAATCGTGTTCAAAGAGCAGAGAACTGAGTTGGATAATGGCTACCTGCATAATTCAGTCAGAATGAGTTGGCAAATTTGAAAGAAGGTTGGATAAGCACTTAAAGTTTCATTCTCACAGGGCTCTCTTTCCCGTGTGAAAATGTGCAACCTTTGAGAACTCACCATAACAGACCGGGGAAATGGCTAAGAATGTGTCTGAAACCCTGGGAATACATTTGTAGTACCTTAATATCGCTAGTGCCATGTTCAAATAGCACATTGTAGTAACCAAAGAGCTGTGAAAGGTAGGATAGTCTCGAAAATAGGAAAAGTTTACATTTGAAGAGCTTGTATGTCTGGAAAAAAATGAATCAACACTAAGAATTCACAGTGACAGAGCTCGAATCACTGAACAAAAATAAATCAAACATTGAGAATTTGCAATGGGAGAATCAAAAAATATTTAGGAAGTTGCCTGAAACAGCAGTAACACTAGTTTACAGCGCCCGAAATATCTGAAGGACTCTGCTTGGTCACCGCGAAATTGTGTTCAAAGAGCAGAGAAGTGATTGCCATACTTTCCACTTTTACAATTAAGTGTAAATGAGTTGGCGTTTTAGGAAGAAAGTTGGTGAATCATAATTTCATTTTATAGAGCAGATTTAAACAGTATAAAAGTATTCAAACCTCGGAGAATTTAAAATGATAGTCGAGAGACCCAGAGACATAGAAATACCAAACAGACTGTCAAACCTCAGAGGGAAGGCAGGGGAGAACCACGGGAAAGCTGGCTGAGTGGAAGTTCTACAACTAGAAGGAAAGAAAAAAGAGCATTGAGACGTGCACGAGCACTGAAAAGGTGAGGTATGGAGGCACGTGGTCTGGGCTGGCGGCAGGCATTGCTTTTTTCAACCTGAAGGGAGACAAGCCCCTGATTACTCTGAAATCCAGTCTCTGGGGAGACACGGGGGACCCAAACTCCTACGGGGAGAAGCTGGGCTGTCTGCCAGTGAGGGTGGCTTGGTTGCAGAGCTGCACTTAGTAATAATTGTTACTGCACTGGGGCGCGAGACTCAAGGACGCCGTCAGGGACACAGAGCCGTCTAACTAGCAGCCATTGCTGTTTGCCACGCCCTAGCCTGGTGACACCCTGAGGCCCCACCCTGCAAACCTACAAACACACCCAAGCTCCAAGCAGTGGATTTAGCATAAGAAAGGCCTGCCCTATCGCAGAGCCAGCTAACTAGCAGCCATTGCTGTTTGCCACGCCCTAGCCTAGTGACACCCTGAGGCCCCGCCCTGCACAACCTACAAACCCACCCAAACTCTAATCAGCGGATTTAGCATAAGAAGAACCTGCCCTATCACAACTTAACCTAGCAAACTTGCAGCCCAGGTCAGACAGCTCCAAAACCTCCAAACCCCAAGCAAAGAGGAGAAAACTGTAGTTCTCACTGTAACTCCTGCTGGGTGGCCTCAGACAGTAGCTGACCTGAACCCCATTGGAGATCCAGCAGCCAGTGTACCTAGTGGTCAGTGTGAGACACCAGATTTCAACTCCTCACATCCATAAGTGACACATTCAAGAGGCAGACTCAGTGAGCACCAAAGCCCCACTGAAACAAGTCCTGCACCATAAGCGTGTCTTCAGCGCAGCAGTTCTTCCATTATAGACACAGTGAGTGCTCACAGCTAATTGGCCTGGAGGGCAATTCCTCCCAGTGTACCAACAGCAATTAAGGCTTAACTACACCAAGACTTTGCACTCAGCCCACAACGGGGTGTACCAAGAGCATCCACCTCAAGTGATTGAGGAGGCTGAGTTACTGCCCCCTATAGATCACCTACCACATAAAGCTACTCCATCAACACAGGAAAGCAGCCAAAATGTGGAGACAAAGAAACATGTCACGAATGAAAGAAACGGAGGAAAGCAAACTACTAGACGACATAGAGTTCAGAACCACATTTATAAGGTTACTCAAGAATCTTCTAAAAACCGCCGAGAAACTTGATGACACTTCTGAGGAGCTTAGTGAGACCTTCAAGGACCTTAATGAGAATGCAAAAAAAATGGAAAAGGGTCAGTCAGAAATGAAGCATACACTGTCTGAAATAAAGAATATACAGAAACTCAACTGTAGATCAACGTACCCCAAGAATCAAACCAAAGATCTGAAATATGTGGAAACAAAAAACATCCAACCAGAAAAACAAAAAGAAAAAAGAATCCAAAAATATGAAGATAGTGTAAGGAGCCTCTGGGACAACTTTAAGTGAACCAACATCCGAATTTTTGGGGTGCCAGAAGAAGAGAGAGAGCAAAATATTGAAAACCTATTAGAAGAAATAATGACAGAAAACTTTCCCTACCTGGTGAAAGAAATAGACGTACAAATTCAGGAAGCGCACAGAACCCCATACAAGAGGAATCCAAAGAGGACCACACCAAGACACATCATAATTAAAATGCCAAGGGCAACAGACAAAGAGAGAATATTAAAAGCAGCAAGAGAAAAACAGCTAATTACCTACAAGGGAGTACCCATACGACTGTCAGCTGATTTCTCAACAGAAACTATGCAGGCCAGAAGGGAGTGGCAAGAAATATTCAATGTCATGAACAGCAAGAACCTACAACCAAGATTACTCTACCCAGCAAAGCTATCATTCAGAGTTGAAGATCAGATAAAGAGCTTCACAGACAAGAAAAAGCTAAAGGAGTTCATCACCACCAAACAGGATTACATGAAATGCTGAAAGCTATTCTTTAAGAAGAGGAAGAAGAAAAAGGTAAAGATAAAAATTATGAACAACAAAAGGACATCAAATACATACCTACCAACAAGTGAATCTAAAAATCAAGTGAATAAAAAATCTGAAGAACAGAATGGACTGGTGAATATAATAGAATCAGGGACATAGAAAGGGAGTGGACTGACGATTCTCAGGGGAAGCAGGTGTGAGGGGTGCGGGAAGAGATTGGACAAAAATCTTACTCCTATGGATGAAGACAGTGGCAGGGGTAAGGGAATGGGGTGGGGTGGGGAAACAGGTGGAGGGGAGCTATGGGGAAAAAAAGAGGAACATCTGTTATAATCTGAACAATGGAGATTTATTTTAAAAAATAAAATAAAATAAAATGATAGTCGAGCTAGTGTTCCAAATTAATAATTTACATTGAAAGTCTGGTATATTTGGCAAAACGTTGTATAAATGGAAGTCACAGCGAATCAGTTCCAATTATGGGTCAAAAATTAATCAAACATTGAGATTTTGCAATGAAAGAATTGGGAAATATTTAGGAAGTTGCCTGAAACCGCAGGAACACTAATTCATAGAACCTTAATTTCTGAAGGTCTCTGTTTACTGACTGGGAAGTTGTGTTCAAAGAGCAGAGAAGTGAGTGTGATAAGGTTTACTTTTATAATACAGTGTGAATAAGCGGGCATTAGAAGAAAAAAGTTGGTGAAACATAAATTCGTTTTCATAGAGCTGATATAGACAGTATAAAAGTATTCAAAACTCTTAGTGATCAAAATGATAGTCAAGCTAGTGTTCCAAGTAGTAGCAATTTACATTTAAAGGCGGGTATATTTGGCAAAAGCCTCTATACATACAGGGAATTCACAGTGAATGAGCTTGAATCACTGGACAAAGTGAATTAAACACTGACCATGCACAGTGAAAGACTAGGGAAATAATTAGGAACGCGCCAGAAACAAGTGTTTAAAGCCTTAATATCTGAAGGACAGTGTTTCATCACCGGGAAATTGTGTTCCAGAAGCAGAGAACTGAGTTGGATACTGGCCACATTTATAATGCAGTCTAAATGATTGGCACATTTGAAAGAAGGTTGGTTAAACACTTAAACTTTCATTTTCATAGGGCTCACATTCATGTATAAAAATGTAAAAACTCTGAGAAGTCAAAGTAACAGACCAGGGAAATGACTAGGAATGTGTCTGAAACACTTGCTGTACATTGGTAGAACCTTAATCTCTCTAGTGCAGTGTTGAAATACCAAGTATTTGTATCCACAGAGTTGTGAGACGTAGGATATTCCTTAAAATAGAAAAAATGTACAGAGATAGAGCTAGAATTTATGGACAAACTAAGTATAAGCACTTGGAATTCACAGTGAAGGGCCTTGAATCTCTGGACAAAATTCAAGCACTGCGAATTCACAATGAAAGACTAGGAAAATATTTAAGAAGTTGCCTGAAACAGTAAGAATACATGTTCATAGAGCCTTAATATCTGGAGTACACTGTTTAGTCACTGGGAAAATGTGTTCAAAGGGCAGAGAAGTGAGTACGATACTGTTTAATTTTAAAAATCAGTGTAAATGAGGAGGCGTTTTAGGAAGAAAGTTGGTGAAACAGATTCTTTTTCATAGAGCTGATGTAACAGTATAAAAGTATTCAAAACTCATAGAATTAAAATGATAGTCAAGCTAGTGTTCCAATTTGTAATAATTTACATTGAAAGTCTGATATATTTGGCAAAACGTTGTATAAATGGAATTCACAGTGAATCTGCTCCAATCACTGGACCAATATGAATCAAACATTGAGAATTTGCTACGAAAGAATCGGGAAATATTTAGGAAGTTGTCTGAAAGAGTAGGAACACTAGTTCATAGAGCCTTAATATCTGAAGGTCTCTTTTTAGTGACTGGGAAGTTGTGTTTAATGAGCAGAGAAGTGAGTGCGATATTGTTTACTTTTGCAATTGAGTGTGAATAAGTTGGCGTTGTAACAAGAAAGTTGGTGAAACATAAATTCGTTTTCATATAGATGATATAGACAGTATAAAAGTGTTCGAAATTCTTAGAAATCAAAATGATAGTCAAGCTGGTATTCAAAGTAACAAAATACATTTAACGTCTGGTATATTTTGCTAAAGCTTTATAAATACTTGGAATTCTCAGTGAATGAGCTTGAATCATTGGACAAAATGAATCAAACACTGAGAATTCACAAGGAAAGAAGAGAAAAATATTTAGGAAGGTGCTTGAAAGAGTAGGAATACAAGTTCTTGAGCCTAATATCTGAAGGACATTGTTTAATCACTGGGAAATTGTGTTCCAGGAGCAGAAAACTGAGTTGGCTACTGGCTACCTTTATAATGCAGTCATAAAACTTTCATTTTCATAGGGCTCACATTCACGTATGAAAATGTGAAAACTCTGAGAACTCAAAGTAACAGACCAGGGAAATATCTAGGAATGTGTCTGAAACACTTGTACATTTGTAGAACTTTAATATGTCTAATTGGCATACCAACTCTGTATATCCGGAGAGCTGTGAAAGGTAGGTTATTCCTCAAAATAGAAAAAAATTTACATTGTAGAGCAAGTATATTGGAAAAAGGATGTGTAGACACCTGGAATTCACATTGAATTAGCTTGAATCACTGGACAAAATTTAATCAAACACTGAGAATTCACAATGAAAGTATAGGGAAATATTTACGAAGTTGCCTGAAACAGTAGGAATACATGTTCATAGAGCCTTAATATCTGGAGGACACTGGGAAATTGTGTTCAAAGAGCAGAGAAGTGACTGCGATATGGTTTACTTTTATAATTCAGTGTAAATGAGTTGGCCCTTTAAGAAGAATGCTGGTGAAACATATATTTATTTTTATAGAGCTGATATAACAGTATTAAAGTACTAAAAACTTAGAAATCAAAATGATAGTCAAGATAGTGTTCAAAGTAGTAATAATTTACATTTAAAGTCTGGTATTTTGGCAAAATGCTCTATAAGTTCATGAAATTCACAGTGAATGAGCTTGAGAGATGGGACAAAGTGAATCAATCACTGAGAATTCACAGTGAAAGACTACGGAAATATTTAGCAACATGCCTGAAACTCTACGAATACATATTCATAGAGCCTTAATATCTGAAGGACACTGTATCATCACTGGCAAATTTGTGTTTAAGGAGCAGAGAACTGAGTTGGATACTGGCTACATTTATAATGCAGTCTAAACGAGTTGGCGTATTTGAAAGAAAGTTGGTTAAACACTTAAACTTTCATTTTCACAGGGCTCACATTCCTGTATGAGATGGAAAACTCTGTGAACCCACAAGGCAGACCAGGGAAATGACAAAGAATGTGTCTGAAACAATTGCTGTACATTTGTGGAACCTTAATATCTCTAGTGCAATGTTGAAATACCAACTATGTATATCCACAGAGTTGTGAAAGGTAGGATATTCCTTAAAAACAGAAAAAATTTACAGACACTGAGCTCTAGTTTTTCTGGAAAAACTATGTTTAAACACTCAGAATTTACAGTGAATGAGCTTGAATCACTGGAGAAACATGAATCAAACACAGGTACATTATTACTACTTTGAACACTAGCCTAGCTACCATTTTGATTTCTTAGAGCTGTGAATACTTTCATACCATTATATCAGCTCTAGGAAAATAAATTTTTTCACCAACTTTCTTCCAAAAACGCCAGCTCATTTTGACTTAATTATAAGTGTAAATAGTATCATACTCACTTCTCAGCTCTTTGAACTCGATTTCCCAGTGATTAAACATTGTCCTTCAGATATTAAGGCTCTATGAACATGTATTCCTTATGTTTCAAGCAGATTGCTAAATATTTCCCCAGTCAATCATTGTGAATTCTTGGAGTCTGATTCACTTTTGTCCAGTTATTCAAGCTCATTCATTGTGAATTCCTTATGTTTATACAGCGTTTTTACATACATACCAGCTCTTTAAATGTAAATTATTACTATCATTGTGATTTCTAAGTTTTGAATACTTTCATACAGCTATAGCAGCTCTATGAAAATGAATTTTTACTTGTTTCACCAACATTCTTCAAAAAACGCCAACTCATTTTGACTGAATTATAAATGTAAACAGTATCGCGCTCACTTCTCAGCTTTTTGAATACAATTTCCCAATGATTAAATAGTGTCCTTCAGATAATAAGATTCTATGAGTATGTATTCTTAGTGTTTCAAGCACATTTCTAAATATTTCCCTAGTCTCATTGTGAATTCTCAGAGTTTGATTCACTGTTGCCCAGTGATTCAAGCTCATTCATTATGAATTCCAAGTGTTTATACAGCGATTTTCCACATATACCAGCTCTGTAAATCTGAATTATTACTATTTTAAAGACTATCCTATCTTTCCCGGCACTTTGAATACAAATTTTCAGTGTTACCACATGCACTAGATGTATTAAGTTTCTACATCCGTATTCCAAGTGTGTCACACTCCTTCCTAGACATTTCACTGGTCTGTCATTTTGAGTTCTGAGAGTTTGAACGTTTTCATACAGGTGTCTGAGCCCATGAAAATGAATGTTTAAGTGTTTATCCTTCTTTCAAAAATACCAACACATTGAGATTGAATTATGAATGTGAACAGTATTGCACTCACTTCTCAGCTCTTTGAACACGATTTCCCAGTGATTAAACAGTGTCCTTCAGATATTAAGGCTCTATGAATATGTATTCTCAGTGTTTCAAGCACATTTCTAAATATTTCCTGCAATTGTAGTCAGAGACATTAAAGACACATTATTGGAAGATCATTCCCAATGACATTTGGGTAGAAGTTTCTTAGACTGTTCTCAAACATTGAGCATGAAATACAGATATTTGTGTTGCATATACTGTTTATAACAGTGAATTCTCACAGTTGAAGATTTCATTAATCAAGAATAGAAAGTGGTCCTAGAAGGTTTGACTCAGTGGGTAGAGCATTGGCCTGTGGACAGAAGGGTCCTGGGTTTGATTCTGATCAAGGGAATATGCCAAGGTTGCAGGCTCAATCCCCAACCTAGGATACGTGCAGGAGGCAGCAAATCAATGATTCTCTCTCATCTTGATGTTTCGCTCTCTGTCTCTCCCTCTCCCTTCCTCTCTGAAATAAATAAAAAATATATCTATTTTAAAAAATAAGATAAAGTGGCACATTCTATATATTCCCTCATATATGGAATGTAAAACCACAAACAAACAAGCAAAACTTTCCACATAGAGATGAAATCATGGTGGGTACATGAAGGAGGAAAGGAGGTAAAGGGGTCAAATACAAGAGGACAGAGGAGGCTAGACTTTGGGAGGTAAGCACATAATGGATTATGCTATGTTGAACTATAGAGTCATAATATGACATTTATTTAATATTATTAACCACATTACCTCCCAGTATTGTTCATGAAAAGTAGATATTTTTCTGTTTTTGGATAAACATATTTTTGTTTTATCTACAATTTGTTCAACCAGAATGAGGATAATCACCTGAGACTTCGTAATAGAACATGGGTGGCATTGTCTTAGCCATCAGACGGTTAATGAGGCGTAGTGCTTAGAAAAATAAAAAAAAAGGAGAATCCAAGATGGCGACGTAGGTAAACACCTAAACTGCTGCCTCCCGCAACAATTTCAAAAATAAAACTAAAAGAAAAAACGTCTATCACCCAGAACCACGGGAAAGCTGGCTGAGTGGAAGTTCTACAACTAGAAGGAAAGAGAAAAGAGCATTGAGATGTGCACAAGCGCTGAAAAGCTGAGGTATGGAGGCACGTGATCCGCACTGGCGGCGGGTGTTGCTTTTTTCAACCCGAAGGGAGACAAGCCCCCGATTACTCTGAAATACAGTTTCTGGGGAGATGCGGGGGACCCAAACTCCTACGGGGAGAAGCTGGACTGTCTGCCAGTGAGGGTGGCTTGCTTGCAGAGCTGCACGCAGGAATAATTGTTTACGGCACTGGGGCACGGGACTGCCGACAGGGACTCAGAGCCGGCTAACTAGCAGCCATTGCTGTTTGCCACGCCCTAGCCTAGTGACGCCCTGAGACCCCGCCCTGCACAACCTACAAACCCACCCAAACTCTAAGCAGCGGCTTTTGCATAAGAAAGCCCTGCCCTATCGCAGCTTAACCTAGCAAACTTGCAGCCCAGGTCAGACAGCTCCAAAACCTCCAAACCCCAAGCAAAGAGGAGAAAACTGTAGCTCTCACTGTAGCTCCTGCTGGGTGGCCTCAGACAGTAGCTGACCTGCACCCCATTGGAGATCCAGCAGCCAGTGTACCTAGTGGTCAGTGTGAGACACCAGATTTCAACTCCTCACATCCATAAGTGACACATTCAAGAGGCAGACTCAGTGAGCACCAAAGCCCCACTGAAACAAGTCCTGCACCATAAGCGTGTCTTCAGCGCAGCAGTTCTTCCATTATAGACACAGAGAGTGCTCACAGCTAATTGGCCTGGAGGTCAATTCCTCCCAGTATACCAACGGCAATTAAGGCTTAACTACACCAAGACTTTGCACTCAGCCCACAAAGGGGTGTACCAAGAGCATCCACCTCATGTAATTGAGGAGGCTGAGCTACTGCCCCCTATAGATCACCTACCACACAAAGCTACTCCATCAACACAGGGAAGCAGCCAAAATGTGGAGACAAAGAAACATGTCACGAATGAAAGAAACAGAGGAAAGCAAACTACTGGATGACATAGAGTTCAGAACCACATGTATAAGGTTACTCAAGAATCTTCTTAAAACCGCTGAGAAACTTGATGAGACCTTCAAGGAGCTTAATGAGAATGCCAAAAAAAATGGAAAAGGATCAGTCAGAAATGAATCATACACTGTCTGAAATAAAGAATATACAGAAACTCAACTGTAGATCAACGTACCCCAAGAATCAAACCGAAGATCTGAAATATGTGGGAACAAAAAACATCCAACCAGAAAAACAAAAAGAAAAAGGAATCCAAAAATATGAAGATAGTGTAAGGAGCCTCTGGGACAACTTTAAGCGAACCAACATCCGAATTTTTGGGGTGCCAGAAGAAGGGAGAGAGCAAAATATTGAAAACCTATTAGAAGAAATAATGACAGAAAACTTTCCCTACCTGGTGAAAGAAATAGACTTACAAGTTCAGGAAGCGCACAGAACCCCATACAAGAGGAATCCAAAGAGGACCACACCAAGACACATCATAATTAAAATGCCAAGGGCAAAAGACAAAGAGAGAATATTAAAAGCAGCAAGAGAAAAACAGCTAATTACCTACAAGGGAGTACCCATACGACTGTCAGCTGATTTCTCAACAGAAACTATGCAGGCCAGAAGGGAGTGGCAAGAAATATTCAATGTCATGAACAGCAAGAACCTACAACCAAGATTACTCTACCCAGCAAAGCTATCATTCGGAGTTGAAGGTCAGATAAAGAGCTTCACAGACAAGAAAAAGCTAAAGGAGTTCATCGCCACCAAACCAGGATTACATGAAATGCTGAAGGGTATTCTTTAAGAAGAAGAAGAAGAAAAAAAAGGTAAAGATAAAAATTATGAACAACAAAATGACATCAAATACATACCTACCAACAAGTGAATCTAAAAATCAAGTGAATAAAAAATCTGAAGAACAGAATGGACTGGTGAATATAATAGAATCAGGGACATAGAAAGGGAGTGGACTGACGATTCTCAGGGGAAGCAAGTGTGAGGGGTGCGGGAAGAGATTGGACAAAAATCTTACTCCTATGGATGAAGACAGTGGTGGGGGGTAAGGGCATGGGGTGGGGTGGGGAATCAGGTGGAGGAGAGCTATGGGGGGGGAAAAAGAGGAACACCTTTAATAATCTGAACAATAAAGATTTATTTTAAAAAAAAAGAAAAAGAAAAAAGATTCATAATGTTATCAAAACCAGCTCTGAATCCAGACTCCTGCCAAGCAAGGCAATTTCCAAGTACTGGGCTACAGCTTCCGTAGCTGGAGAGTGAAGAGCACTGGACAATCCAATGGGTTTCCTGCATTCTATTTCCCATGTCTGTGGTGATAACATAGATTCTAAAAAATTTCCAAGTGGTCCCCTGCAGCAGACATGGATGTGCTCTTGCTCATCACTTAATTTATACCCAGAATCAGATTGAAGAGATTCAAGAACAGATTATTCTTTTTCAATGGCTCAACAAAATATGAGGAAAATTGGAAAGGTTCCTAGTACAGTTGTAACTGATAAGGAAGGAAACTAGAATAATTCATGATTTGTCATGGACAGGAAAAGTGTGCAAAGAAGAGGAAGCACATGAGGGTAATTAATGGCAGTGACGTCTCCTGTGGCAGTTGCCAACTTAAATAGATGCAACTCTCAGCAGAACATTAAAGGTGAAGGATGAAATGTGACCCCTGAGGAAATGTGCTATTCTTTGGAAGAACTATACTAGTACAATAATTTACACAAGCAGAAAAGTATAGAATACGTGTGGAAATAATGTTGGGGAAAATGTTACAAGGTACATAAATTTGGATGAGAGGGAATGTATTAATTTTTTTAGCTCACCAGACAGAGACTCTGCATTTAAATTTTTAGAGTGGGTGATTAGAAAAGGTTCTAAAAGCTTATAGGGGTGATTGGGTGATAAATGCATTGAATAATGGCCCAATAAATGTGACATGGAAATGCCCACTGTCTCTTGTTTTAATAAAGAAAAAGAAGTTCAAAATTTTATGGAAGGGAGAATGTTAGAGTGGATTGGTCATAAGAGTCCTATTTCAAACTCTGTGCATGTACACCTGGCATAACTTTCACCAATACATTGCAAAATATATTTAAGAGTGGAAATGGCATGTTTGAAGAGGTGTATTGATGCTTCTATGAAGGCTAGACATTGGAAATTGAAACCTCTCAATGGAAAAAGCTAAATGTGATGGGGTCTATGGATACCCAGGTGATGCAGGAAATGCAACCACCAAACTCATGGTAGATCTGATCACACTGAAAGACTGCAAGTCAAAGCAGCATTAATGAGTCTGAACTCTGCAAAAGATAAACCAAACAATCCCATTTACCATTGCAACAAAAAATTAAGATACTTAGTAATAAACTTAACCAAGGAGGTAAAAGACCTATCCTTGGAAAACTACAGGATGTTGAAAAAAAGAGAGGAAGATACAAACAAGTAGAAGAATATACCATGTTCATGGATTGGTAGAATCAACATCATTAAAATGTCCATACTACCCCAGGCAATCTACAGAGTCAATGCAATTCCTATTAAAATACCAACAGCATATTTCAAAAGTCTAGCACAAATATTCCAAAAATTATATGGAACCAAAAATACCCCTAATGGCCATGGAAAATCTTGAGAAAGAAGAACAAACTTGGGGAAATCTAAATTTCAGATATCAAGTTATACTACAAAGTCCCTGTACTCAAAACAGCCTGGTACTGACACAAGAATAGGCATATTCTTGTAATGATACAGAACAAAGACCCCAGAAAATCTACCCAAGCCATTACACTCAATTAATATTTGACAAATGAAGCAAGAGCATACAATGTAGTAAAGACTGTGTCTTCAATATATGCATTGGGAAAACTGGACAGATATATGCAAAACATAAAAAATAAAAGTAGACCACCAACTTACACCATACACAAGAATAAACTCAAAATGGATAAATGACTGAAATGTAAGTTGTGAAACCATAAAAATCTTAAAAGAAATGATAGGCAGCAAAATCTCAAGACATCTCTTGCAGCAATATGTTTACTGATACATCTCCTAGGGCAAAAGAAACTAAGGAGAAAATAAACAAATGGAACTATGTCAAAATAAAAAGCCTCTTCCCAGCAAAAGTAACCATCAATGATATGAAAAGGGAGCCCACTGCATTGGAGAACATATTTGCCAATGATAAATCTGATAAGGGGTTAATTTCAAAAATATGTAAGGAACTCGTACAACTTAACAAAAGGAAGACAAACTACCCAATTTAAAAATGGGCAAAGGACCTAAACAAAGTAGACATACAAAAGGCCAAGAGACATATGAAAAAGTGCTCAAAGTCACTGATCATCTAAGAGATGCAAATTAAAATGACAATGAAGTGTCACATCAAACCTGTCAGAACTACTAACAAATCAACATATGACAAGTGCTGGTGAACATATGGAGAAAAGGGAACACTGCTGGTGGGAATGCATACTGGTGCAGCTACTGTGCACAATAGTATGGAGTGTCCTCAGAGAGTTAAATATGGAACTTCCATATGAGCCAGTGATCCCATTTCTAGGAATATATAAGAAACCCGAAATACCAATCAGAAAGCATATACTTACACCCCTATGTTCATGGCAGTGCAATTTATAATAGCTAAGATTTGGAAACAGCCTATGTACCTATGAGTGGATTAAAAACTGTGATACATCTACAGAATGTAGTACTACACAGCTGTAAAAAAGAAAGAACTCTTAACATTTGCAGCAGCATGGATGGACCTGGAGAGCATTATGCTGAGAGATCTAAATCAGTCAGAGAAAGGTAAATATCACATGATCTCACTCATATGTGGAATCTAATGAACAAAATAAACTGATGAACAAAAATAGATCTGGAGACAAAGAAACATCAAACAGACTGTTTAAATTCAGAGGGAAGGCAGGGGAGGATGGGTGGGTGTGAAGAGATCAACCAGGGGAGAAACCAAGATGGCGGCATAGGTAAGCACCTAAACTGCTGCCTCGCACAACAATTTCAAAACTACGACTAAAAGACAGAACAGACATCATCCAGAACCACAGGAAAGCTGGCTGAGTGGAAATTCTACAACTAGAAGGAAAGAGAAAAGCTCAAAGAGAATCAGAGGAGCTGCAAAGGGCTGAGGTATGGAGACACGCACACAGAGAGGAAGGGCGGCTGAGTGCCTGGCTGGCTTTCTCTGGTGGGAGAGAGAAGGAAGCTCCCGACTGCACTGAACCCCAGTTCTGACTGCACAGAACCCCAGTTCCGGGTGAGACCCTGTGGACCCAGGCTCATATGGGGGGGGGTAGTCTGGACTGTCTGGTAGAGAGAAAGTCACACCGAGACTCGGGGGAGCCATGGAGGGAAGGAGTCTGGGGGTGCGCGAGCTTGAGTATGCACAGAGAGGACTGGCTGCTGAGGTTGCCCCTGGCTTTCCCTAGCAGGAGCGAGTCAGAAACTCCTGACTGCACTGAACCCCAGGCTCTTACGGGGGAATCTGGACTGTCAGGTGGAAACTCAGGGGAGCCATGAAAGGCAGAGGTCTGGAGGCGCATGTGCAAGTGCGCACAGAAAGGACTGACTGCTGAGTGTGCTACTGGCTTTCTATAGTTTGAGGGAACCGGAACTCCCGGCTGCGCTGAACTCCAGTTCTGGACGAGAATCTGGGAATCCAGATTCATTGGGGGAGAAACTGGACTGTCTGGCAGCAGGCAAAACTCAAGGGTGGCTTTCTCTCAGAGGTGCTTGCAGCAATTACCGAGGGACACTGAGACCCAGGGGTCTCAGAGGGTAGGGCTGATGGGAAGCCAAGACTGTCTGCCCTGAGACTCTGCCCCATCCAATCTGAGCACAGAGGCTTTTGTAATTTTGCAAGTCTTGTCTCATAAGGCTGTCTCCAGCACAAAAGTTCTCCCAGCATAGACACAGATCCTCACAGCCAACTGGCTTGGAGGTCAATTCCTCCCAGTGATACCAACAACAATCAAGACTTAACTACAACAAGACTGTACACACAGTCCACAAAGGGGTGCACCAAGAGTGTCCACCTCAGGTAACTGGGGAGGCCGACCCACTGGGCCATATAGGCACCTAGCACACAAAGCTACCCTACCAACTCAGGGAAGCAGCGAAAATGTGGAGACAAAGAAACAGACCACAAATGAAAGAAATGGAGGGAAACAAACGACAGGATATAGCGTTCAAAACCACGGTTATTAGGTTTTTTAAGAATTTCCTAGAAAAGGCCAATAAATTTAATGAGACCCTCGAGGATATGAAAAAGGACCAAGTAGAAATTAAGAATACACTGACTGAAATAAAAAATATTATACAGAGACCCAACAGCAGACTAGAGGAACACAAGAATCAAGTCAAATAATTGAAATACAAAGAAGCAAAAAACATTCAACCGGAAAAGCAAAAAGAAAAAAGAATCCAAAAAGTTGAAGATAGTGTAAGAAGCCTCTGGGACAACTTCAAGCGTACCAACATCAGAATTATGGGGGTGCCAGAAGAAGAGAGAGAGCAAGATATTGAAAACCTATTTGAAGAAATAATGACTGAAAACTTCCCCCACCTGGTGAAAGAAATAGACTTACAAGTCCAGGAAGCGCACAGAACCCCAAACAAAAGGAATCCAAAGAGGACCACACCAAGACACATCATAATTAAAATGCCAAGAGCAAAAGACAAAGAGAGAATATTAAAAGCAGCAAGAGAAAAACAGTTAATTACCTACAAGGGAGCACCCATACAATTGTCAGCTGATTTCTCAACAGAAACTATGCAGGCCAGACGGGAGTGGCAAGAAATATTCAATGCGATGTGTGTAGGCAAGAACCTACAATCAAGATTACTCTACCTGGCAAAGCTATTATTCAGAATGGAAGGTCAGATAAAGAGCTTCACAGATAAGAAAAAGCTAAAGGAGTTCATCACCACCAAACCAGTATTATATGAAATGCTGAAAGGTATTCTTGAAGAAGAGGAAGAAGAGGAAAAAAGTAAAAGATAAAAATTATGAACAACAGATACACATCTATCAACAAGTGAATCTAAAAATAAAGTGAATTAAAAATCTGAGGAACAGAATAAACTGGTGAATAAATAGAATCAGGGGCATAGAAAGAGAGTGGACTGACAATTCTCAGGGGAAAAGGGGTGTGATGGGTGCGGGAAGAGACTGGACAAAAATTGTACACCTATGGATGAGGACAGTGGTGGGAAGGTAAGGGCAGACGGTGGGGTGGGAACTGGGTGGAGGGGAGTTATGGGGGGGTGGTAAGGAGAAACAATTGTAATAATCTGAACAATAAAAATTTATTAAATTGAAAAAATAAAAAAATAAGTAAAAGTATGATTTTCTTTGGGAAAAAAAAAAAAAGAGATCAACCAAAGAACTTGTATGCATTATATGCTAAACCCATGGACACAGACAATAGGGTGATGAAGGTCTGGTGTGGGGGGTGGGGGTGGGATGGGAGAGTCCACTGGGGGAAAAAGGGAACATATTTAATACTTTCAACAACAGTGATTTAAAAAACAAACAAATAAATACTGGAGTTCAGCCTCTCTCTTTGAGAATATTAGTGAAGCTCAAAGGATTAGCAGGCAAGTCCCTTGGACTCTCTCTTAGAGTCCCAGGAAGGCCCAAGACCGAGGCAGCCTTAGCCCTGGGCCTCTCTCTTACAGAGTTTGAGTAAAGCAAGAAGTAACCTTAGAAGCTAAGTTCCATAGAGACCCTGGCTCCCCAAAGAACTTGGAGAGGCACCATTTCCAGTCTCTGATTGAGGTCCATCTGGGCATCACTGGTGGCTTCCATCCCCTCTTTAGACCAAAGCAGCACTAGCTAAGATGAGCTAATATTTATGGCATGGGGCTGTAATTGCCCTGAAGATAGGCTCTAATTGGTCACAACGAATTATCTCAGGTGCTTAACCATGGGCTATCAAGTTACCATGCAATCTGAACTATGCATGATGACCTGGGTGTGATGTCTACCATGGGGGTCACAAAGAGGTCATGTACAAGAAGACAACATCAGCTTAAAGCAGCCCATACAAGATCGAACCTGGGGAGATCAAAGCAGTTATACAGAGGTGGTCCAAATTCCCACCAGCCCTACTGCCAACAATGAAACCTTCTCTCAGCCTAGACCTGTGGATTCATGGAAGGCTCTATATGACCTTTTGGCAGAGGAAGGAACGTCGAGGCCTAGGTACCAATGATTTTTCATGAATTTGATAACCCACCAGAAAGTGCGCTGCTGCCGCATTGTCATCCCTCTCTGGACATTTGTGAAGGATTGTGGGTAATGAAATCTTTACAATAGGCAGATTGGGGGCTATTCATCTCCACATTCACTTTGCAGGGTTGACAAATGACCAGATGTGTAAGGAGATACTGATTCATGGTGCTGGCCATTATTTTGCAAAAATAGGGACATGAAGGAAACATGATTGGAAGATCCTTCACAATGACATTGGGTATAAGTTTGTTGGACAGTTCTCACTTAATGGGCAAAAATATACAAGGATATTTGTGTCTCATATACTGTTCCTCACAGTAAATTCTCACAGTTGAGTATTTCATTAATCAAGAGGATAAAGTGGCACATTCTATATTTTCCCTCATCTATGGAATATAAAACCACACACAAAAGAAAGAAACAAACAGACAAATAAAATATGTTTTATACAGCCCAAATCATGGTGGTTACAAGAAAAGGAAAAGCCTGAGAAAGGGTAAGGATGGTCTTGAAGAAGACAGAGGAGACCACACTTTCCTGGTGAGCACATAACACAGTGTGCAATGTTGTACCATAAACTCAAACAACTGAAATTTATATAATGATGTTAACCATGTTACCCCCCAAATTGTAATAATGAAGTGATATTTAAAGCAACTCTCTTAGTCCCAAATGTGCTTTAAGAAAAGAGGAGATACTTTTTTCAGGTTTTGAATAATATAAATATATTTTTATTTACCTACCCTTTGTTCAACAAGGGTCAGGCAAGTCATCTGTTGAGACTGGGCAGTAGAAGGTGTGCCTTAGGGTGTCAGCCATCAGATAATTATGGTGGAATCGTATCTAAGAAAAGAAAAAAGAACAAACAGCTAAGGGTTACCAAACCCAGCTCTGATCCTGGACTCCTACCAAGCAAGGCAGTTTTTAAGTCCTGGGCTACAGCATCGGTAGGTGGGGAGTGCGGAGCACGATAGTTGCCCCTGGTTCTATGCATGACTGAAATAGCCAGGACTCCAGAATGATCTCCCCTAATCATTACTGCTGAGTGAGGGCTACTATGAGAGAGTCTAATCAGAAGCCTTTAGAACTGCCTGTAACTAGGTAAGTAGTAAATGAAAAGCTGTACCACATACCTGGATGAATAGAAGAGATTTGTGCCACCAGGAAAGTTTTCAAAGATGCAGGAAGTGCCGATTGCAACACACTCTCCATAAGCTTTTGATTTGGCTTGTGCAAAAGGAGAAAGAAAAATGAGGAGAAGGAGAGTGGGAAAGGGAGAAGGAGAAAAATAAATAGAGGAAACAACATAGAAAATGGTTGTTTATTCACCCAGACTGTAACTACAGGTGACCTGAGCTGCTGCTGCTGGACCAATGTGGTTACAGTGCAGGCAATGCCTCCTCCTTCTACAGCTTTATGCTCTTTGCAGAGGTCTGGAATGTCTTTTCCAGTCACAGGGATGTACTTCCTGTTGATCCATTACATAGATGACATTAGGCTCACTAGACCTAGTGAGTGGGAACCAACTCTAGACGTGCTAGACTTTTAGAGAGAGAAGTTTAAGAAGAAATCTGACTAAAATTCAGAATTCCTCTCACTCAGTGAAATATTTTTGTGTCCAGTGGTATTCAGCAGGAGAAGTAACTGTTTTGAGGTAGAAAATAATTGCTCCCGCCCGGCCGGCATGGCTCCTTGGTTGAACATTGACCTGCGAACCAGAGGGCCATGGTTCGATTCCTAGTCAGGGCACATGCCTGGGTTGTGGGCTGGATCTTCAGTGTGGGGCATGCAGAAGGCAGCCAATCGATGATTCTCTCCCATCGTTGATGCTTCTCTCTCTCTCCCTCCCTCCCTGTTTCTCTGAGATCAATGAAAATATATTAGGAAAAAATAATTGCTATCATCCAGCTCCCGCAGAGATAATGATGGAGGCACAGTGCCCTGTACGCCTCTGGATTTTAGAGGCAGTAGATTCCTCAGTGGAGCATGTGACTCTAGCAAATTTATGGAGAGATGATAAGGTCTGCTCCATTCCAGTTAGACCTAAAAAAACACAGGACACTGAAACATGTCCAGGCTGCTGTGGAAGCTGTTCTGTGACCGGGTCCATATACCCAGCAGACATGATGGTCCTCTGAGTATCTCTGGCAGATAGCGATTCTGCCTGGGATCTTAGAAAGACCTGTGGTGAAAAAAAGTGTAAATGCTCAAACTTTACAACCAAGGTCTTGAAATCATCAACAAATAACTATTGTTCTTTTGAGGAACCACTGTGGCCTCCTTTGTGTCAAATTGGGCAAATAAAGTTCTTTTTTTAAAAAAATATATTTTTATTGATTTCAGAGAGGGAGAAAGAAACATCAATTATGATAGAGAATCATTGATTGTCTGCCTCCTGCATGCCCCCTGCTGGGGATCGAGCATGTGCCCTTGACTGGAATTGAACCTGGGACCCTTCAGTCACAGGCTGATGCTCTATCCACTGAGCAAAACCAGCTAGGGCTAAAGTGCTTTCTTAATAAGGAAGCCACATGTTTAGACCATCATTCATCATGCAAAATCTTTTCCATCCAGTAAAACATCACTTAAGAGTTCCCTCTTTTGTCACTTTAGTGTCCAGAATGAGAAAACTAAAGAAGACAACAACACAGGGCAGCAGAATCCCTCCACGATGTTCCCACCTCCTGAGCCGCAGAGAAACAGCAGGAACTGAGTCAGAAGCTGGCAAATCGGAGCCTCATGTTGCATTGTGCTGCTCAGATGCCATGGTCCTTCAGGGGCCTCTAAGTGTCAAGGGAAACATTCCCTTTCTCAGTTCCATGAGCACCACCCAGATGGTTTCCAAATGCCCTTCAGCCCGAAGTCACCCTGGTATAAGGGGCAAAGAGGCAGGGGACGGGTCTGTTGCCCCTCAAAATGCACTGAGGTTTATCTCAAAGGGTTTCTTTGGTTTCAAAGAGGAAAAGTTTAACTATGGGCCTCCAAATGACCAGGCAACCAGCTGTCCATTATGACATGGGTGTGATGGAATGCATGGAGCCATAAAGTTGGTGACACACAGAATTACTACAACATCCATCTAAAGAGGTTCATATGTGAGCTCACCTGGGAGGACTCAGGAAGCTCAGGGAAGTCATGTAAGTGCTTGCCCAATTGTCCTTGATCCTGCTTGCAGCCTAGCTTTGGACTCATGAGAAACTCCTGATGATCTGTTGACAAGGGGAGAAATGATGTGGCCTGGCTTAGCAATAAACTAGCATGATCTTGATGACCAAGCAGAAAGCGAGCAGCTGCAGCCTGACAGAGCCCTGCAGACATTCCTGAAGGGCAGGGCCAGGTAATCCATCCCAGGGGTCAGAGTTCCCAACAGGTCACTGTCACTCACTCTGCTTGAACAACAAATGATCTGAGACGCAAGCTGATTCATGGCTCTGGCCAAAATGTCTACCATAGAGATAGGCAGAAAAGAAGCATGAATGTGAAATTATTCACATTGAAATATGGCAGAGGCGTGAGGACAGTTTTCACTCAATGGGTACGATATAAGATATTTTTGTGAACAACTGCAGAGTGCATAGCTGCAGCATGACAGAGGCCCTGTAAATGTCCTTGAACAACAGGGGTGAGGAAACTATCACAGTGGGCAGCTTCCTGCAGGTCACCTCCTCACTCACTGTGCTTGAAGATCAAATGATCTGACATGACAGCATATGCTGATTCATGGCTCTGCCACTATTTCCCATCAACAGCGAGGGACAGAGGTGTGAAGACAGCTTTCACTAAATGGGCAAAAATATAAAAATCTATTTGTGCTTCCTATGATGCTTATCACAAAATATCCTTAGAGTGGAGGACTTAATTAATCCAGGGGGTATGTTGGCACATTCTGTATTTCCCCTCATCTATGGAATGTAAACCCAGAAGCAAAGCAATGCTACAAATAAAATCACTGGCATGTAAAAGCAATCATGCTGGTTTCCAGAGAGGGAAATCATGAGTGATGATAAGGGGGCAAAGGGGCTCAAATACAAGGAGACTGGACTTAGGGCTGTGAGCTCATAAAGAGTATACGAGGTTGTACTGCTATGTAGTACAGATGACATTTATATAATGTTATTAAGGTCATCCCTCAATAATAAATAATAAAATAATTCCACAAAGAAATTTTGTCACTCCCCCTCTTGTTTAAGGAAATAAGAGATTTTTTAGTTTTGGGAAACATGAGTATATATTTTTTTTCCTTTCCTTTTGGGAACTAAGGATCAGGTGAAGTCTCTGCTACAACTGGGCAGCAGCAGGTGTACTGTAGGGTGCTAACCATCAGATATTTAAAGAGGAACATTGTCTAAGAAAATCCTTCATTATGAGTTAATGCCAAGTTGAGATTCTAGAGTCAAGCCAAATAAGACAATTTCTAATATGTGGTCACAGCATCACTAGATGGAGGAGTGAGGACGACTGTAGCAATCCAATGTGCTTTTCTGTTTCTAGTTTCCATGTCTGTGGTGATGACATCGACGTTCTGAAAATTTTCTGAGTGGTCTGCAACAGCAGACATGGATTGCTTATTTGCTTTACATCCAAGGTCCCAGGTTCAGCTTGAAGATCTTCAGGACATGAGCAGATACTTGTCTAAATGGTTCCCAAACAGATGTGATAGATAAATTGGAAAGATTCATGGTAGAAAGCTGGCAACTGATCTCATGATTTCCTGGGTTGGAGAGAGCTGGACTAGAAGCAACCCTAGAGGCCAAGCTGCATAGGTGTCCTGGCTCCCAGACCTGTAGGGCAAAAATGATTGCAGTCTCAGGCTGATGTCCACCTGGGCATCACTGATGGCTTCTATCCCTTCTTTAGCCCAAAGTAGTCTTAGCAAGGAGGGCAAATATTCAGGGCAATGAGCTGTCATCACACTGAAAACGGACTGAGATTTGTCCCAAAGTGTTTCCTTGGTTTGAAAGAAGGAGTGTTTAAAGATGGGTAGCCAAGTTTCCATGCTACCTGAATTGTCTGTTATGACCTGGGTGTGGTGTCAAGCATGATCAAACCTGGGAGGACCAAAGCAGCAATATAACCTGTGACCCAATTTACTTCAGTGCCAACTTCTATACAATGAATCTATCTTTCAGTCTAGACCTATGGATTCCTGGAAAGTGTCCTATGACCTCAATACAAAGGAAGTAAAGTTGTGGCCTGGATTACTAATGATTATGCATGGTATTTATGGCCAACCAGAAAGTGGACAGCTGCAGCACAACAGACCATCTCTGGACATCTGTGAAGGACAGTGGGTAACAAAACCTTCACAATGGTCAGAGGTTGGGGCAGTTCACCTTATCATTCACTCTGTCCAGCTATGGAAGGAGATACTGATTCATGGCTCTGTTTAGTATTTTGCAACATTAGGCAGAGACATTGAAAAGGGCATAGTTAGAAGATCCTTCACAAACTTTTTGAGCAAAAGTTTATTGGATGTTCTCACTCTGTGGTCAAAAATATTCAAAGATATTTGTGTCTCATATAATGCTCAGCAGAGTGAAACCTCAAAGTGGAAGATTTCATTACTCAAAAGTATAAAGTGGCAGATTCCATATTTCGCCTCATCAATGAATGTAGAAACACAAACAAAAGAAACAAAGTCTCCTACATAGAAATGGAATCATGGTGGTTAAAAAAAGGAAAACATGAGGGAGGACCAGGTGAGTAAAAGGGGTCAACTGCCTGGGGACAGAGGAGACAGACATTGGGTGATGAGCACATAGTTGAGTGTGCTCTGTTGCACTATAAAGTTGTACAAGTGAAGTTTTATAATGTGATTAACCCAAAAATGTAATAATGAAATAATTTTTAAAATAAACTTTGTTAGTCCCATGCTTGCTTAAAAAATGAAGATATTTTTCTGTGTTTGAAAGCTATAAACGTATTTTTATTTACCTATCATTCATTCAACAAAAATCAGGTGAATAAGCTTTTGAAGCTGGGCAGTAGCAATTGTGTTGGAGAGCACTAACCTTCAGAGAATTAGTGAGGAACTGTGTATTTGAAAAGGAAAGAAATCATGATTAATTGTTGCAAAACCCAGTTTAGATTCCAGGTTCATGCCAAGCAAGGCAATTTCTAGACACGGGGCTATAGCATCACTAGATGAAGACGTGAGGACTGCTGCACGAAACCAGCAGATTTCTTACATCCAGTTCCTATGTCTCTGGTGATGACATGCAATGTGAAATAGTTCTGAGTGGTCCCCTCAGCACACATGGACACACTCCTTCTCATCACTTGAGATCGCTTGCTGAACTCATGTCCAGGGCTCCAGATGCTGCTTGAGGAGCTTCAGGGCTTGAATAGCTTATTTCTATGCTTCCAGCCAGATGTGGAAAAACATTGGAAAGTTTCCCGGTAGACACACAAGGGGAATCACCGTGGTGACCTCTCCTGTGGCAACTGCCAGCTTGACTAGATGCCCATCAGAGCAGGACACACAAGGTGAGAGACAAAGCGTGACCCTTGAAAAAGTGTGCCGCTCTTTGGAAGAATTATGTGAGTTCTCTAATACACAAAAGCAGAAAAATATGAAATAAGTGTGGAATTAATTAATGGTGGAGGGCAATGTTCATAGAAACATAAATTTGGATGAGTAATAGAGTTTATAACATAAAAAGAAAATCAATCATTTAGTGTTAAATAGACAAGTCTAATTCCAGAGTCCACTCAAGACAATGTCTAAATACTGGGCTGCAGCATCACTAGATGGAGGAGTGAGGGCCACAGGGAGAATCCAATGGGTTTTTTGGTTGTTGTTTCCATATCTGTGGTGATGACATAGACATTCTGAAAATTCCTGAGTAATCCGCAACAGCAGACAGGGATGGTTTCCCTGGTTTATAGCCAGCACACCTCATTCAGCTTGAAGAGATTCAGGACATGAATAAATCTATTTTCACAATGGCTTCAAGCCAGATGTGAGAAAAAAATGGGATGGATCATGGGAGTGTTGTAACCGTTACGGGATAAAACTGGAATAATTCAGGACTTGTCAAGAGACAGGAGAAATGTGCAAGAGGGAACCCATAAGGGTAATAAAGGCAGTGACCTCTCCTGTGGCAGCTGCCACCTTGACTAGACTCAAATCCCCACAAGAAACTAAACGTGAGGGGAAAGCATGACCTCTGAAGTAGTGTGCTACTCTGTGGAAGAACTATGTGAGTACTGTAACTTACTCAGAAAGAAAAATATACAATATGTGTGGAAATAATTAATGGTTGAGGACATGTTGAAAGAAACACAAATTTGGATGAGAGGGAACCTATTAATTCAGATCCACAAGAAAGAATCTGCATTTATATCGGCAGCATGGGTCATTACAAAGGCTCTACAAGTTGAGCCACATGGAGAAGCTAGGCCACAAAGGGACGGGTGTAGCTAGTGTGGAGGCCCAAGGAGGAGAGGTTCAAAAAGGAAGGACACTGGGGTGGGTGCCCAGAGGTGCCCTAGGGCTGAGAGGCAGGCAGATCAGTTGACAAGCCCCTTCGAAGACCCAGGGACAAGGGTGTGTGTGTGGTCTTGGCATGAGAACAGTCAGCTAAGATGGGGCAGGCAGATTCCAGACCCATTCTCAGGTTCAAGGGACCTATCAAATGTGGGAAGTGGAGAAAGGAGGGATCAAGCCTGCACCACACACTTTTGGCTTCTGTGATTGACAGCTGATGTCCTTGGATAGGTGGGGAGCTCAGAGGAGCCAGGGACAGTGGAGGAAGCCTGCAGCCCAGGCAGTGGGCCTAAGGCAGCTGACCTCAGGTCTGAAGCTCAGGAGTGTCAGTGCTAGGGGAGCAGGTGGGTCAGCCCTGCAGAGGGGGCAGGGAGGGAGCTGCCTCCATGGTGGAACCCAGGAGTGACAGGGAGCTTTCAATGAGTGTTTGTGGAAGGAATGAGGGAGTGACTAAGGGACTGGCAAGTGTGAGCCATGAAGAGCCATCCCAGAGGGGAGAGAATCATGGGACAGAGGTTGAGAGCTCCAAGGGGTGACTGGCCAGTGTCAGACCCCCAAACCAAAGGCACAGGGGAGGAGGCCTGCTGGGGCTGCTGCTCAGTTTGGCTCCAAGAACTGGGGAGGGCAGCTAGCTGAGTGGGCAACTCCTACAGATGCAGGGCCTCGGGAAAGAATGGGAAAGGAGGCCAGAGGAGGAACCTTACAGAAGAGGTTTGATGAGGAAGGAAGGGACATGCAGGTGGCAGCTGGACAGGCCACCATGAGATTAAGTCAGGAGGGGATCTTCACATGCCATCCTCCTCCCTCATCTCCCTCTTCCTAGTTGAGTAGCCTTGGAAAATCCAAAGGATCGTTTTAAGCTGAGCTCCTGCTGTGATATAAATCCCATATCAAAATGGGATTCAACTTATGGGAATATAAAATACACACAAGTCTGGATAAAGCTACTGCCTGGTAAACAGGAAACTTCGCTTCCCCATTCTCTGACCTCGTGGCCAAGAAAGGTCAGGATTCCAGGGGCCCAGGAGCCTGGGGGGGCTGATGTGAGGAACCTGGGGGGCTGAGGCAGGGAGCCCAGAGCCTGACAACGCTGCCAGTGACAAGTGGCGAGGAAAACTAGGACTCACTTCTACTCCATCTCATTTTATTACAAACCCATCATTGTGTTCCAGAATCAATGGCTATTTAATACACACCTCAAAGTACTCGGAAAACAGACCATGTTAGCATACCCAATTCTCTCAGTACATTAACTCAAAAGGAAAGCATATTTATAAAACCCGAATCACCAGGTTTAGTACATCCCAGGAAGAGCCCCTTAGTAAACAACAGGAAACAAAATGCTGCGTCAGGAACCCAGCCACATACACACAGTAGGTGAGACTCCCCAAGAGTAAGATTGCCAAATGATGTAAATATAGGGTGTCCCCCCAAAAAGGTACACACTTTAACAGATGATCACTCACTTAATTTTCACTCCTTTTCAGGTTTAACTGATTTGAAGAAATGGTGAAGACAGACTAAGCTTTGAATGAAGAAAATTTCTCCATGAGGCTTTTTATGGGGATACACAAAAGTTAAAGTTTAGCGTACACAATGCACAACAGTTGAGGAATTGAGGGAAGCTATTGAAATAGATGTGCACAAATACCAGCCAAAGGAAAAATTCTTGGTGTTTGTGACTCTGTGGCTCGCGTGAGTTCTGGTCCAGGCACTGCTGCTGCTGCTGAAGCAATGGAATCACAAACATTGAGAATCGCTGCGTTCTGTGTTTCTGTGCACCCTCTGTCCACAGCGGCCCTGGATACTGGACTGTGGCCTGCTCTGCACCATGCACTTCATACTGTATGTATCCCCATAAGAAAGTCCAGAGAATACATCTTTGTTCAGAGCTTGGCCTGGCTTCACCCATTACAACAATTCCATTAACCCTGAGAAGGAGTGAAAATTGAGTTATCAGCTGTTAAAATGTGTGTACATTTTAGGAGGACACCCTGTAGTACATATATTTTGGGGACACCTTGCAGCACATATATATGTCACGAGTGTGTATACCTGTATTTAATATATTAAATTTGGTTTCTGCCCCAGGAAGTCACTCAGAAATCCTACTACTCGCCTCTTCTATAGCAGAAGCTGGAGCAGGACCTGGCTGAGCAGTTTATCCCCCTTTAGCCCGCAGCCTTGCCGACACGGGAACCTCCGTCGACTTAACTATTTTCTCCCTGCACTTCGCAGGCGTTTCATCAATTTTGGGTGCTATTAATTTTATCACCACTATTATTAATATAAAACCACCAGCCCTTTCTCAATATCAAACACTGTTATTTGTCTGATGAGTTTTAATTATACTTGTTTTACTCCTGCTCTCTCTCCCAGTCATAGCTGCTGGAATTACTATACTAGTAACAGACTGGAACTTAAACACTACTGTTTTTTTATCCTGCTGGAGGAGGAGACCCCATCTTATATCAACATTTATTCTGATTTTTTTGGTCATCCAGAAGTTTATATCCTTATCCTCCCTGGATTTGGAATTATTTCACACATTGTCACATATTATTTAGGGGGAAAAGACCCTTTTAGGTATATGGGAATGGTATGAGCTATAATGTCCATTGGATTTTGTTGTCTGAGCCCATCACATATTTATGGTAGTCATGGATGTTGACACATAAGCCTAGTTTACATCAACCACTATAATCATTGCTATCCCAACTGGAGTGAAAGTATTTAGCTGCTTAGCAACCCTTATTGCCTTTTTGGAGGTAACATTAAATGATCTCCAGCTATATATGACCACTGGGCTTTATCTTTCTATTCACAGTAGGGGGTCTAATAAGCATCATACTCAACATACATAAAAGTTAAAGTTTAAGGTACACAATGCACAGCAGTTGAGGAATTGAGGGAAACTATTGAAAGAGATGCACACAGTACCAACTGAAGGGAGGATTCTTGGTGTTTGTGATTCCATGGCTCACGTGAGTTCTGGTCCAGGTGCTGCTGATGAAGCAATGGAATCACAAACATCAAGAATAGCTGCATTCTGTGTTTCTGTGCACCCTCTGTCCACAGCGGCCCTGGATGCCTGGACTGTGGCCCACTCTGCACCATACACTTACTTCATGTAGTAGCACATTTGCACTATGGCTTTCCTATGGAAGCTGTACGTGCTATTAAAGGTGGATTCATGCACTGATTTCCCTCATCTTCAGGTTATACATTAAACACAACTTGAGAGCAAAGATCCATTTCTTGATTACATTTGCTGTTCTTAATATAACCTTTTCCCCTCAACATTTCTTAGGCTTATCAAAAATAAGCCACGATGCTACTCTGATTACTCAGTCACCTATACAACTTGAAATACTGTATCAACTATAGGTTCATTCATTTCACTAATTACTGCTATATTTACAGTCTTCATGATAAGAGAAGCATTTGCATCTAAACCAGAAGTCTTAATACTAAAATTACCAACAACTAATCTTGCATGGCTACATAGATATCCTCCACCTTAGCACACATTTGAAGAGCCTACAGACATAAATCCCAAGTAAGAAAGGAAGGAATCAAGCCCTCTTAAATTGATTTCAAGCCAATGTCATAGGAATACTGTCTTTCTCTAAAATTGAGATGTTAGTAAAATTTTTATAACTTTGTCAAAATTAAACTATAAGTGGGACCCCATATATCTCTATGACATATCCATTTCAACTAGGCTTTCAAGACACAGCATCATCAATTATGGAAGAATTATCACACTTCCAGGATCACACCTTAATAGTTGTTTTCCTAATTAGCTCTCTTGTACTATACATTATTTCACTTATATTGCCATCTTGACTCATACAAGTACTGTAGATGCACAAGAAGTAGAAACTATCGGAACAATTCTACCAGCTACTATTCTAATTACAATTGCCCTACCTATGAATTCTTTATATAATAGACAAAATTAACAACCCTTCTATAACTCTTAAAACAATAGGCCCCCGATGGTACTGAAGCAATGAATATACAGATTATGAAGACCTTAATTTTGACTCAAACATAATCCCCACATCTGACCTGAACCCAGAGAGCTTGGCCTTCTAGAGTTTGATAACCAAGTAGTATTGCCTATAGAGATTACAATTCGAATATTAATCTCATTCAAAGATGTACTACAGTCATGAGCTATCCTTCTACTAGGATTAAAAGCAGATGCTATTCTGGGTCCTGCCCAAATCAAACAACACTCCTATCCACCCAACATGGCTTATATTATGGAGAGTGCTCTGAAATCTGTGGATCTATCATAGTTTTATGCCAATCATTCTTCAAATAATCCCACTAAAATATTTCGAAAATGATCATTCCCCTTACTATAATTTCATTAAGAAGTTAATTAGCATTAACCTTTTAAGTTGGAGATTGGAAGTTTAAACCTTCTTTCTCTCTTTTTTAAATCTTTGTCATTGAAAATATTACATATGTCCCTTTTTATTTTTAACCTATTAATGATATGCCTCATTAGATACATCAACTTATTTATCACAATTTTATCAATAATTCTTAGATTATTTATAACTAGAGGCCCAGTGCATGAAATGCGTGCACTGGAGGGGTGGTGTCCCTCATCCCAGCCTGCACCCTCTCTAATCTGGGACCCCTTGGGGGATGTCTGTGCTGGTTTAGGCCCAATCCCTCGGGCCTAAACCAACAGTTGCACATCCCTCTCACAATCTGGGACTATTGGCTCCTAAACGCTCACCTGCCTGATTGCCCCTAACTGCTTCTGCCTGCCAGCGATTAACACCTAACTGCTCCCCTGCTGGCCCAATTGCCCCCAACACCCCTCCCCCACAGGCTTGGTCCCCACCAACTGCCCTCCCCTTCTGGCATGGTTGCCCCCAACTGCCCTTCCCTACCAGCCTGATCACCCCTAATTGCCTCTGCCTGCCTGATCACTCCTAACTGCCCCCCTCTGCCCGCCTGATCTCTCCCCCAACTGCCTTCTTTTGCCGGCCAATTTGGTTCTGATTAGACGGTTTCTTTGCCAGTCAACGTCAGAAACTCCACCTCCTAGGCAGCCTTTGGCTCCCCGCAATTCACCCAGATTTGGTTCTGATTGGTTGGTTTCTATGCCAGTCAGCATCTCTGGGCCTATCTCCAGGCCTGATCATAGAGGCACGCCTGATCATAGAGGCATGGCTGATTAGCAGCCGCCCCAGGCTGCTGGTGAGCAGCTGAACTCCTGACCTCTGAGAGAGAGAGGCTTGACTGTTGGTGAGGGAGAGAGAAGCAGGGTCTGGTCACCCTGCTTCTCTATCCGGGTTTCGCCAGCAGCCGCTGACACTGCTGATCAGCCCCGTCTCTCTCCCTCTGAGAGGTAAGCAGTTCAGCCCGCTCACCTGCTGCGCGTGCAGTCTGGTGAACAGTCAAGCCTCTCAGTTGTTGCAGATGTGATGGACCCAAGGTTTTTACATATTAGGATAATACAACTTAAAATTTCAAAACACTCTTACTATTCAAACCAAGAACCTCTAACAACTACATTGCTAAAACTTTCAACCCATTGAGAAACTAAATGAACTCAAATCTATTTGCCTCTTTCATTACCCCTATGATAATAGGCTTACCCTTTGTCATTTTAATTACATTTCCAAATATGCCCTTTCCATCAATTACATAGCTTATACTAATAACCTCCTAGTCGCAATTCAACAATGACTTATTCACTTAACAACAACACAAATATTAATTCATAGTAAAAAGGGCCACACTTGAAAGCTTATATTAATCTTACTAATTATATGTTTTGGTTTAACAAACTTATTAGAACTTTTACCCCATTCATTTACTCCTACTGCTCAACTCTCAATGAATCTTGGAATAGCTTTCCCTCTACTAGTATGAGCACACAGTAATTTTTGGCTTTTGACATGAAAGCAAAGCACACTTGCACACTTTTTACTACAAGGAACCCCAATTCCCTTTATCTCCATATTAGTAATCCTCAAAACAATCAGCCTATTCATGCAACCAATAGTACTGGCAGTACAACTGACAGCCAACATTACTGCAGATCACCTACCTATCCACTTAATGGGAGAGCAACCCCAGCTGTAATAAGCATTAGTATAACGAGCGCCCTCATGACATTGATTGTTCTTATCCTATTAACTATTCTAGAATTTTCGAGTAGCTCTAATCAAAGCTTATGTATTCTCCTTACTGGTTAGTCTTCATCTTCATGACAATGGTTAGTGACCCACCAAATGCACGCATACCACATAGTCAACTCAAGCTCCTTATGACTTACAGGAGCCCTATTAGCCCTCTTCATAACAGCAGGCTTAGTTATATGATTTCACTTTAACTCACCATTATTATTAACTGTAGGCCTGTTACTAATATATTAACCATTTACCAGTGATGATGAGATATTGTTTGAGAAAGCACATTTTAAGGCCATTATACACCAATTGTACAAGAAGGACTCCATTACAACATTTTTTTTATTTTTTTATCATCTCTGAAGTATTTTTCTTTTCTTTTTTTCTTTCAGGATTTTTCTGAGCTTTCTATCATTCAAAGCTAGTCTATACTCCAGAACTAGGTGATTATTGATCCCCATCAGGCATCAATCCTCTTAATCCCTTAGAAGTACTTCATCTAAATACATCTGCTCTGGCATCTCTATCACTTCAGCTCATTATAGTTTAATATTAGGGAGTTGCAAGCACATGGTTCAAGCACTATTCATTACGATTTGTGTAGGCTTGTACTTCACATTACTTCAAACCTCAGAATATCACAAAACATCATTTTCTATCTCAGACGGTGTCTACAGGTCAACGTCTTTTATAGCCACAGGCTTTATTGGCTCTACCTTCCTTATTGTATGCCTCCTACAACTAAAATTCCACGTCACATCTCCTCATTTTAGATTTGAAGCTGCTGCCTGATAATGACACTTTGTAGATGCCATACGACTACTCTTATATGTCCCTATTTATCGATGAGGATCCTATTATTTTAGTATTAATTAGTACAACAGACTTCCAATTAGTTAGTTTTGGTAAAATCCAAAAAAGAATAATTAACCTGGGTACTTACTTTATTTATCAATACTAGCATCTTTACTTGTAATAATCACATTTTATCTTCCCCAAGCAAATGTTTATGCCAAAAAATTCAAGCCCTTATGAATGTGGTTTTGACCCAAGAAATGCTAAAGGGGCTGTTGTTGAAAGAAGAAATAGAAAGAGAAGGAGGAACACAGGCTTAAAGAATAAAAATGGGAACAAAAAGTACCTATCAAGTACCTTAAATGTAAATGGGTTAAATGCTCCAATCAAAAGACACAGTGTAGATAAAGGAATACAAAAACATTATATATATATATATGCTGTCTACAAGAGAGACCCACCTTAGAAGAAAGGACTCACACAAACTGAAAGTGAACAGATGGGGGAAAAAATTCCAGGAAAATAGAAATGAAAAGAAAGCTGGGGTAGCAATACTCATATTTGACAAAATAGACTTCAAAGTGAAGGCCATAATAAGAGATAATGAAGGCCCCTACATAACACTAAAGGGATTGATACAACAAGAAAATATAACTCTGGTAAACATGTATGCACCCAATAAAGGAGCACCCGAATACATAAAAAACTCCTGGATGAGATCAATAGTAATACAACCATAGCAGGGGACTTTAACACCCCACTGACATCACAGGATACATATTCTAGACAAAAAAATCAATAAGAAAATAGCAACCTTAAATGACACACTAGATTGGATGGAATTAATTGAAATTTTCAGGACATTTCATTTTAAAGCTAAAGAATATACATTCTTCTCAAGTGTAGATGGGACATTTTCAAAGATAGGCCACATGTTAGGACACAAGCTAAGTCTCTACAAATTCAAGAATATTGAAATCATATCAAGCATCTTCTCAGACCACAATGGCATGAAATTAAAAATCAGCTACAATAAAAACACTAAAAAACAATCAAACACATATAGACTAAATAGCATGCTATTAAACAATAAATGGGCTACCAAAGAGATCAAAGAAGAAATAAAACACATACTGGAAACAAATGAAAGTGAACACACAACAAACCCAAATCTATGGAACACAGGAAAAGCAGCCTTGAGAGGGAAGTTCATAGCACTACAGGCCAACCTCAAAAAAAAAAAAAGAAAGAAAGAAAAAGAAAAAGAAAAGAAAGAAAGAAAAATTTGTAATAAGATAACAACAAGAAAAGACCAGAGTAAGTAGAAGGAAGGAAATACTAAATATCAGAGCATAAATAAATGACATAGAGACTAAAACAAAACAAACCAACCAAACAAACGATCAATAAAACCAAGAGCTGGTTCTTTGAAAGGGTAAACAAGATTGATGAACCTTTAGCCACAATCATCAAGAAACAAAGAGAGAGAGCCCAAATAAATAAAATCAGAAATGAAAGAGGTGAATTAACCACTGACCCCACACAAATACAAAGAATCATTAAAAAATACTATGAATGACTTTATTCCAAAATAATGGACATCCTGGACAAAATGGACATATCCTAGAAATATTCCAATCTTCCAAAAATCAATCAGGAAGAATCAGAAAATTCTGATAGGCCAATAATGACTGATGAAATTGAAGCAGTAATAATAAAAAAAAACTTCCAGCAAATAGAAGCCCTGGCCCAGGAGCCTTCACAGAGGAGTTTTAGCAAACATTCAAAGAACTAACACCTATACTACTCAAACTATCCCAAAAAATTCAAGAAGAAGGAACACTTCCAAGCTCTTTCTATGAGACCAGCATTATCTTAATTCCAAAATCAGATAAAGACACTACAGAGAAAGAGAACTACAGACCGATATCCCTGATGAACATAGATGCTAAAATCGTCAACAAAATATTAGCAAATTGGATCCAGCAATGCATTGCAAAGATCATACACCATGACCAAGTGGGATTTTTCCACTTGGATATGCAAGGTGGTACAATATTCACAAATCAATAAAAGTGTTGCATCACATAAACAGATTGCAAGACAAAAATCACATGATCATATCAATGGATGCAGACAAAGCTTTCGACAAAATCCAACGCCCTTTCTTGATAAAAACTCTTGGCAAAGTGAAAATAGAGGGATCATATCTCAACATAATAAAAACAATATATGAAAAACCTACATCATACTCAATGAACAAAAACTAAAACCATTTCCCCTAAGAACAGGAACAAGATATGGATGCTCTCTTTCATCACACTTGTTAAACATAGTATTAGAAGCCCTAGCCATAGCGATTAGACAAGAAGAAATAAAAGGCATCTAAATTGGAAAGGAGAAAATAAACTGTCATTATTCTCAGATGACATGATATTGTACATAGAAAACCCTAAAGTCTCCACCAAAAAATTACTAGATTCAATACATAAATTCAGAAATGGAGCAGGATACAAAATTAACACCCAGAAATTGATGGCATTTTATACACCAACAATGAACTTTCAGAAAGAGAAAGCAAGAAAACAATCCCATTTACCAAAATATTTTTAACAAAAAATTAAGATAATTAGGAATAAACTTAACCAAGGAGGTAAAAGACCTGTACTAAGAAAACTATAGGATATTGAAAAAAGAGATAAGGAAGATATAAACAAGTGGAAGAATATACCATGTTCATGGATTGGTGGAATCAACATATTAAAATGTTCATACTAACCAAAGCAATTTGTTGATTCAATGAAATTCCTATTAAAATACCAAATACCTATTAAAATACAAGGAAAGTGAAAGAGAAACAGTACCAGCCCTGGCCTGGTGGTTCCACCGCCCCCTCCGCCCTTGCACAGCAGGCAGGAGCAGCATCTCTCCAGTACTAATTACTTTTAAAACTCTTTTTGTAAAGAGAGACATTAAATTTTGGAGGTATTTCAGGATCCATTGAAATAACTTAGTCATTTTTCAGTTAATTAAAAAGACTCTTAAATTTTAAATTTGAAAAGGTTGTAAAACAAGCTTCTATAATAATAAAAGCTTAATATGCTAATTAGACCAGACGTCCTTCCAGATAGCCTTTCGGATGAACACAAGGCTGCAAGGGAAGCCTGGGTTCCAGGTGCCAAAAGGAAGCCAGTGCCGGCAGCAGGGGGAAGAAAGACCTACTCTTGCATGCATTTTGTCCATTGGGCCTCTGGTAATTAAGTATTATGATATACATTTTGTAAAAACTGGGTAAGAAATCAATTAAACTTTAAAATAGTGTTAGTATTAAATATTTTATCCAGACTACAAGATTTTGTTTAATTTACATAGGTATTTAAATTTTTTCAGTCCAGTAAATGATTATATTTTGTAATGCCATTTGGAGAGAGAAAATGCCCAACACATAATACAAAGATGAATACGTATCATAGAAATGCTACAGACCATATACATAATTCAAGAGTAATTCACCTTTTTTCCTTAAATATATATTTCCATATATTGTTATTCCTCACCTGAGGAGTGAGGATATTTTTTTTCCATTGATTTTTAGAGAATGGGAGAAGGGGAGAGAGGGAAACATCAATGTGACAGAGACATATCTATTGGTTGCCTCCCACACGTGCCCTGACTGAAAGTGGGATCATACCTGCAGCCCAGGTACATGCCCCTGACTGGGAATAAAACCTGCAACCCTCTGATGCATAGGACAATGCTGTAACCACTGAGCTCACCAGACATGGCTATATATATTTTTTTCTTAAATATATTTTATTGATTTTTTACAGAGAGGAAGAGAGAGGGATAGAAAACTAGAAACATCGATAAGAGAGAGACATCGATCAGCTGCCTCCTGCACGCCCCCTTCTGGAGACGTGCCCGCAACCCAGGTACATGCCCTTGACCAGAATCGAACCCGGGACCCTTCAGTCTGCAGTCCGACACTCTATCCACTGAGCCAAACCGGTTAGGGCTGTATTTTCATTTTTTAAATTAAAAGTAATGTCTGAGAATTTTTAATGTTTCAAACCTCAATTTGTAATGATAATGAAAAATTAAGCAACCAATATTTCCTACAAATTTTTTAAACATATTTTATTATTTTAAATTTAGGCACCCAGAGATCATTGCAATATGGCCATTTTAAAATGAGATTTCTAGTGAGATCTTGCTATTTCTGTAAAGAAATTACCAGTAACAGGACTTCCATGAAAAGTATTAATGAGAGGTGGGTTCTGGAAGTTTCTGACCTTGGAGGCACAATTTCCCATATGATTTGTAGTGGGTTTTGTTTTGTGTTTTTTTAAACATTGGCAAATTAGTAAATTCTCTATGGAGGTAATGTAGTGGGTCAAAATCTGCTGCTTATGAGTACCATGAGGCTCTTAGTCCTTAAGTGGCATTCAACCTTCTTACATGCCTTGGTTTCTCTCCCTGGCTGTCTCATACAGCTGTGAGTGAGGACTCAGAGCACTAAGTGACCAACCTTTATACGGGCATCCCTGGATGAGTCAATTTCTTAATTACAGTTGAGTTGGAGGTTCCCTATGGGGACCCTACACGTTGTGAGGAATGACCTCTGACACCTCCTTAAAAATTCTTAGTTATCTAAGAGAACCTGAGATTTGGGCTGGAGGGAGGATGTGCCCCTTATCTTCAGAGCTGAATGAGTTCAGCTCTCATTTATACTGCAAAGGCATTTGCTCAGATTCTCAGAAAGCAATTCCAATGGAAAAGGCAAATTTAAATACTAGCCAACCATTTTTCCTTCTGTCTCACCTTGTAGCCTGGGTTCTGTTAAACCTTAACTTTGGCAGGTTAGCATGTGCCCATTTTCATCCACATAGTGAAACGAAGGGAGGGATTAAAATAGAAGAAACAGGAAAACCAAGATGGCGGCATAGGTAAGCACCTAAACTGCTGCCTTGAACAACAATTGCAAAACTACAACTAAAAGACAGAAGGGACACCATCCAGAACCACAGGAAAGCTGGCTGAGTGGAAATTCTACAACTAGAAGGAAGGAGAAAAGCTCACGGAGAATTGGAGGAACAGCAAAGAGTTGAGGTACGGAGACACGCGCGCAGAGAGGAAGGGTGGCTGAGAGCCTTGCTGACTTTCTCAGGCAGGAGGGGGAAAGAAGCCCCCGACTACACTGAACCCCAGTTCCGACTGCACTGAACCCCAGTTCTGGGTGAAACCCCGTGGACCCAGGCTCATATGGGGGGAGTCTGGATTGTCAGGTAGAGAGAAAGGCACTCGGAGGGAGAGCCGCGACGGGCTGGGGTCTGGAGGCGCACGCATGCACGAGTGCGCACAAAGACTGCGGAGGTTGCCACAGGCTTTCCCTAGCAGAAGGGAGTCGGAAACTTCTGACTGCACTGAACCCCAGTTATGACTGCACTGAACCCCACTTCCAGGCGAGCCCCTGGGGACCCACGCTCTTCTGGGGGGAATCTGGACTATCAGATGGAAACTCAGGAGCCAGGGAAGGCAGAGGTCTGGAGGCACGTGCACAAGGGCAGGGCTGATGGGAAGCCAAAACTGTATGCTCCGCCCTGAGACACCAACCCATACAAACTGAGCACAGAGGCTTTTGCAACTTGGCAAGCCTAATACTACAAGGCTGTCTCCAGCACCAAACTTGTCCCAGCATAGACACAGCTGATCCTCACAGCCAACTGGCCTGAAGGTCAATTCCTCCCAGTGATACCAATAACAATCCAGACTTAACTACAACAAGGCTGTACACACAGTCCACAAAGGGGTGCACCAAGAGTGTCCACCTCAGGTAACTGGGGAGGCCGACCCACTGGGCCATATAGGAAACCTAGCACACAAAGATACCAGACCAACTCAGGGAAGCAGTGAAAATGTGGAGACAAAGAAACAGATCACAAAAATGCAGGAAAGAAATGCAGGAAAACAAATGACTGGATATAGAATTCAAAACCACGGTTATAAGGCTTTTCAAGAGTATCCTAGAAAAGGCCAATAAATATAATGAGACCCTTGAAGATATGAAAAAGGACCAAGTAGAAATTAAACATACATTGACTGAAATAAAAATATCATACAGAGACCCAACAATAGACTAGAGGAACGCAAGAATCAAGTCAAAGAATTCAAATACAAAGAAGCAAAAAACATTCAACTGGAAAAGCAAAAAGAAAAAAGAATCCAAAAAGTTGAAGATAGTGTAAGAAGCCTCTGGGACAACTTCAAGCGTACCAACATCAGAATTATGGGGGTGCCAGAAGAAGAGAGAGAGCAAGATACTGAAAACCTATTTGAAGAAATAATGACTGAAAACATCCCCCACCTGGTGAAAGAAATAGACTTACAAGTCCAGGAAGCGCACAGAACCCCAAACAAAAGGAATCCAAAGAGGACCACACCAAGACACATCATAATTAAAATATCAAGAGCAAAAGACAAAGAGAGAATATTAAAAGCAGCAAGAGAAAAACAGTTAATTACCTACAAAGGAGCACCCATACAATTGTCAGCTGATTTCTCAACAGAAACTATGCAGGCCAGATGGGAGTGGCAAGAAATATTCAAAGTGATGAACAGCAAGAACCTACAACCAAGATTACTCTACCCAGCAAAGCTATCATTCAGAGTTGAAGGTCAGATAAAGAGCTTCACAGACAAGAAAAAGCTAAAGGAGTTCATCGCCACCAAACCAGGATTACATGAAATGCTGAAGGGTATTCTTTAAGAAGAGAAAGAAGAAGAAAAAGGTAAAGATAAAAATTATGAACAACAAAATGACATCAAATACATACCTACCAACAAGTGAATCTAAAAATCAAGTGAATAAAAATCTGAAGAACAGAATGGACTGGTGAATATAATAGAATCAGGGACATAGAAAGGGAGTGGACTGACGATTCTCAGGGGAAGCAGGTGTGAGGGGTGCGGGAAGAGATTGGACAAAAATCTTACTCCTATGGATGAAGACAGTGGCAGGGGTAAGGGCATGGGGTGGGGTGGGGAATCAGGTGGAGGGGAGCTATGGGGGGAAAAAAAGAGGAACACCTGTAATAATCTGAACAATAAAGATTTATTTAAAAAAGAAAACTTCCCTGATGTGGGGAAGAAAATAGACACACAAGCACAGAGAGTTCCAAACAAGATGAACCCAAAAACACCCACACCAAGACACATCATAACTACAATGGCAATTGTTAATGACAGAGAATATTTTTTAAATTTCTTTATTGATTAAGGTATTACATATGAGTCCTTATTCCCCCATTAACCCCCAACTCCCTCCCATTCATCCTCTTACCCCCCTATTGTCTGTGTCTATTGATTAGGCTTATATGCATGCATATAAGTCCTTTGGTTAATCTCTCTCCCTTACCCCCACCATCCCCTACCTTCCCTGAGGTTTGAGGTTCTGATCGATGGTTTTCTATCTCTGGTTCTGTTTTTGTTCATCAGTTTATGTTGCTCATTATATTCCATAAATGAGTGAGATCATGTGATATTTATCTTTCTCTGCCTGGCTTATTTCACTTAGTATAATGCTTTCCAGCTCCATCCATGTTGTTTCAAATGGTAAGTACTCTTTTTTTTCTGCAGCATAGTATTCCATTGTGTAGATGTACCACAATTTTTTAATCCACTCATCCGCTGATGGGCACTTAGGCTGTTTCCATATCTTAGCTATGGTGAATTGTGCTGCTATGAACATAGGGGTGCATATATCCTTTCTGATTCATGTTTCTAGTTTACAAAGAAAGAATCTTACAGGTGCAAGAGAGAGACAGAAAGTTATGTACAAGGGATGTCCCATTAGATTATCAAATGATTTCTCAACAGAAATACATCAGGACAGAAAGGAATGGAAGGAAGTTTACAAAGTGATGCAAAGCAAGGGACTGAATACAAGAATATTACATTCAGCAAGGCTATCATGCAAAATTGAAGGGGAAATAAGGAGCTTCACAGACAAAAAAAAAAAAAAGGCTAAGGGAGTTTATCACCACAAAGCCAGAAATGCAAGAAATATTAAAGGGAATGGTATAGAAATAAGAAATAAAAAGCGAAGGAGGAACACAGGCACAAAAAATAAAAACGGGTACAAACAACTACCTATCAATAATAACTTTAAACATAAACGAACTAAATGATACAATCAAAAGATATTGAGTGGCTGAATGGATAAGAAAACATGACCCACACATTTTCTGTCTATAAGAGACCCACCTTAGAACAAGGACTCACACAGACTGAAAGTGAAAGGATGAGAAAATATTTTCCAGGCAAATGGAAAAAAAAAAAACTGGGGTAGCACTACTTATATATCACAAAATATACCTCAAAGTAAATGTCATAACAAGCGATAAAGAAGGCCACTACATAATACTAAAGGGATTGGTACTAAAAGAGGATATAACCCTGATAAACATATATGCACCCAATACAGGGGAACCCGAATACATTAAAGAAAAACCTCCTCAAAGATATCAAGGAAGAGACTGACAACAATACAATCATAGTAGGGGACTCTAATACCCCACTGACATCATTGGATAAATCATCTAGACAAAAAATCAGTAAAGAAACAGCAATCCTAAATGACTCACTAGATCAGATAGACTTAATTGACATCTGCAGAACATTTCATCCCAAAGCCAGTAAATATACATTCTTCTCAAGTGCACATGGGACATATTCAAAGATAGATCACATATTGGGTCACAGGCAAAGTCTCTTCACATTGAAGAAGATTGAAATTATATCAAGCATCTTCTCAGACCACAATGGCATAATATTAGAAATAAACCACAATAAAAACAATTAAAAAATCAAACACTTGGAAGCCGAATAGCATGCTATTAAACAAATTGGGTTACCAAAGAGATCAAAGAAGAAATTTAAAAGATCCTGGAAACAAATGATAATGAAAACACAACAATCCAAAATCTATGCGACACAGTGAAAGCAGTTCTGACAGGGAAGTTTATAGCTCTACAGGCCTACCTTAAAAACAAGAAAAAAAAGATAATAAATCATTTAACTCTACAACTTAAAGAATTAGAACAACAAGAAAAGCCCAGAGAGAGCAGAAGGAAGGAGATAATAAAGATCAGAGCAGAAATACATGGCATAGAGACCAAAAACAAAACAAAACAATACAAAAGAGCAATGAAACCAAGAGCTCTTTCTTTGAAAGTGTACACAAAATGGATGAACCTCCAGCCAGGCTCATCAAGAAGCAAAGAGAGAGGACCCAAATAAACAAAATCAGAAAAGAAAGAAGGGAAATAACAACAGACCCCATGGAAATACGAAGTATCCTATATAATGAAGAGCTAATATGCAAATGGTCATCATGTGGTCATGCCATCACGCCATCACCCCGGGGCCGGGGAATCTGAGGCCAGGCCACGGGCCCCTGAGGCCATGCCCCCTACCCCAGTGCTGAGTTTAGGGGACTGGAGGTCAGGTCAGGGAACCAGAGGCTGCAATCCCAGCCAATGTGGGGCTTGATGGTTGTGGGGCCAGCAGGTCTGGGTCTCGAGTGATTTCAAGGCACACACTGGTGGGTGGGGACTTGACTCTGGGGCTCCTGGCGCGCCACAGATACTGACAGGAGGAAGATTTGAGATTTCCATATATATTTTACTAGTTTTCTTTCATCTCTGACACTTATATTATAGAGAAACGTCAAATAGCAATATTAAAATATTTCCTCTACTTAATTCCCTTTTAATGTGCATGAATTTCATGCACCAGGCCACTAGTTAAAAAAAAAATACTATGAACAACTCTATTCCAACAAACTGAACAACCTAGAGGAAGTGAACATATTCCTAGAAAAATACAACCTTCCAAAACTCAATCAGGAAGAATTCAAAAATCTCAATAGGCTGATAACTATGGAGGAAATTGAAGCAGTCTTCAAAAAGCTTCCAGCAAACAAAAGCCCAGGTCCAGGTGGCTTCACAGGGGAGTTTTACCAAACATTCAAAGAACTAAAACCTATCCTCCTCAGACTATTCCAAAAAATTAAAGAGGAAGCAACACTTCAAAGCTCATTCTATGAAGCTAACATTACCCTAATACCAAAACCAGATAAAGACACCACAAAGAAAGAGAATTATAGGCCAATATCCCTCATGAATAGAGATGCCAAAATCCTCTACAAAATTGTAACAAATCAGATCCAGCATTACATCAGATAAATTCATACATCATGACCAAGTAGGATTTATCCCAGGGATGCAAGGATGGTACAATATCCACAAATCAATAAACATAATACATCACACAAACAAATTGAGAGATAAAAATCACATAGTCATATCAATTGATGCAGAAAAAGCACTTGACAAAATCTAACAGTCTTTCTTGATAAAAACCCTCAGCAAAATGGGAATAGAGGGATCATACATCAACATAATAAAAGCCTTCCTTAAAAGACAAACCTCGGCCAACAGCATACTCAATGGGCAAAAACTAAAACCATTTCACCTAAGAACAGGAACAAGACAGGGATGCACACTGTCACCACTCCTGTTCCACATCGTACCAGAAGTGCTAGTCATAACAATTAGACAAGAAGAAGAAATTGCTAGTCATAGCAATTAGACAAGAAGAAGAAATAAAAGATATCCAAATTGGAAAAGAATACATAACACTGTCATTATTCACAGGTGACATGAGGCTGTACATAAAAAAACCCAAAGACTCCATAAAAATTATTAGACTTAATAAATGAATTTGGTGATGTAGCAGGATACAAAATTAATGCCAAGAAATCTATGGAATTTTTATACACCAATAGTGAACTTACCGAAAGAAAGGTTTAAAAATCCCATTTACCATTGCACCAAAAACATTAAGATACCTAGTAATAAACTTAACTGAGGAGGTAAAAGACCTGTACTCAGAAAACTACAGGACACTGAAAAAAGAGATAGAGGAAGACAGAAACAGATGGAAGACCGTTCATACCATAGCATCAACGTCATTAAAATGTCCATACTACCCAAAGCAATCTATAGGTTCAATGCACTCCCCATTAAAATAGTAACAGCATATTTCACAGTCCTAAAACGAACTCTCTAAAAATTCATCTGGGATAAAAAAAAAAAAAGACTCAAAATAGCTGCAGCAATCCTAAGAAAAAAGAACAAAGTAGCATAGATCTCAATACCAGATATAAAGCTGTATTACAAACTTACTGCTCTCAAAACTCCCTGGTACTGGCACAAGAACAGACATATAGATCAATGGAACAGAACAGAGAACCCAGAAATCGACCCAAGCCATTATGTTCAATTAATACTTAACAAAGGAGGCAAGAGCAGACAATGGAGTCAAAACAGTCTCTTCAATAAATGGTGTTGGGGAAATTGGACAGATAAATGCAATAAAATGAAACTAAACCACCAACTTACATCATACACAAAAATAAACTCAAAATGGATAAAGGACTTAAATGTAAGATAGGAAACCATAAAAATCTTAGAGGAATCCACAGGCAGCAAAATCTCAGACATATGCCAAAGCAATATCTTCACCGATATAGCTCCTAGGGCAATGGAAACTAAAGAGAAAATAAACAAATGGGACTACATCAAAATAAAAAGCTTTTGCACAGCAAAAGAAATCAACAAATCAACAAGAAAGCCCACTGCATGGAAGAACATGTTTGCCAATGTTATCACTAATAAGAGTTTAATCTCCAACATTTGCAGGGAACACATACAAATTAACAAAAGGAAGACAAACAACCCAATGAAAAAATGGGCAACAGATCTAAATAGATATTTTTCATAAGAGGACAGAAGGAAGGCCAGGAGACATATGAAAACCTGGTCAAAGTTACTAATCTTCAGAGAGATGCAAATCAAAACAACAGTGAGGTACCGTCTCACACCTGTCAGAATGGCTATTATCAACAAATCAACAATAACAAGTGTTGGCAAGGATGCGGACAAAAAGGAACCCTCATGCACTGCTGGTGATGATGCAGACTGGTGCAGCCACTGTGGAGTACAGTATGGAGTTTCCTCAAAAAACTAAAAATGGAACTCCCATTTGACCCAGTAATCACACTTCTAGGACTATATTCCAAGAAACTAGAAACACCAATCAGAAAGAATATATGCACCCCTATGTTCATAGCAGAACAATTTGCAATAGCTAAGATTTGGAAACAGCCTAAGTGCCCATTAGTAGGTAAGTGGATTAAAAAACTGTGGTACATCTACACAATGGAATACTACATTACTGTAAAAAGGGAGGAACTCCTACCATTCACAACAGCATGGATGGTCCTGGAGAGAAAAATAAATATCACATGATCTCACTCATTTGTGAAATATAATGAACAACATAAACTGATGAACAAAAATAGATCCAGAGACTTAGAAGCATTAAACAGACCATCCAACCTCAGAGGGTGGGAGGGTGAGGTAAGAGATCAACCAAAGGATTTGTATGTATGCATATAAGCATAACCAATGGACACAGACAATAGGGAGTGAGGGCATGTGCTGGGGTGTGGGAGCAGCCAGAGAGAGGCCAGTTGGGGAAATGGAGGCATATGTAATACTTTAAACAATAAAGAATTTTAAAAAATTAAAAGAAGGTCCTGGTAAAGTTCTCTTCTTATACCAGTTTTTTTCCAGCTAAATCTTTTAGAAAGGAATGGGAGACAGTTTTTATTTCTTAACAATGAGCTTAAAATCAGTACATCCAATGCAAAATTTTGGTACTCTTTGAAACTTTATTTATTTATTTTCTCTTGATACACATGAATTTAGCTTTTTTTTGGCCATTAATTGGTAAGGAATTTTAAGATAAAAATACAGAGTCATTAACATCAAGAGACACAAGGGCACTTTGGATTCCAAAATATCTTTATAATGGGGGAGTAAGGGGAGCCTCACGTGTCACTTGATTATTTTTTTAATCTATTACTCTTGCAATTCTAATATTTGAATAAAATATTTTTTCTACAATATAAAATGACTTTTTAGATAAAAACCAGCACAGAAACATTCTCTATTTTACAATAAATCTAAAAGAAAAATTTGGAAAAGAATATTCTTACACCATATAGCATAACTTGTTTTTTAACTTGAAATTTTTTTAATTGCCTAATCACCTAAATCAGTGAATAAGAACGCTCAGCATCCAATCCGTGAATACAGAATACAATATAATTTATTCTACTTTTTACTTCAATGTCACAGAGATGGCATCCATATAATTATAAAGCCTACTCTACATTTTCAAGTTCTCAATCCAAATATATAGATTAGAACAGGTCACTTTACTGCTGACAACATTCATGGAAGGGCCAGATTCCTCATAAAAAGACAAAATAACTTTGATTGGGAGCCGGCCATTGCCCTACTCACCCATCAACAAAATTATGGAAGTCAACAGGCAATCTTTTTTCCTTTTTAAAATAGCAAAGGAACAAAAGAAGATTGGCTGGCTGTTGAGTCGGCCCCACAGTAGAGTGCATAGCTCATCAGGATCGAGGCTGGCACCTGTTAGCAGTTAACTTCCTAAGAGCACTCACTGGGCATTATGTCATCTGCACTACAGCTCTCACCCTGGAAAGTATTTGAAAATACTTTATGCTCAAAATATAGATTGAGTGGCCAGATTATTATGATCTCTGAACACATAATAATCTGGTCACTCAGTGTATATCCTATATAATAAGAAACTAATATGCAAATTGTCCCCTCGATCAGCAGGCAGGCCGGCCAACCACCCATGTCCCCTCCCCCTGGCCAGGCTGGCTGAAGATTATTATGCATTCAGAGATCATAATAATCTGCCTACTCAGTGTATAGTATCCATTCCTTTTCCTTGAGGATCCAAGTATCTATACTAATAAAAGCCTAGGTGGCCCTTGCATGTGACGTTGCCACAAGATGGCTGCCACAAAATGGCCACCACAAGATGGCCAAGTGCACAGAGGAGGCAGGGCATAGCAGCCACTTCATGTGGTGAGGCCTGGGGGTCCCAGCATCTCCTCTGCCTCACGCAGAGGAGGTGGGTCCCAGCAGAGAAGGCAGGTTGCGGCAGGGGAGGGCAGTTGGGGGCGATCAGGCTGGCAGGGGAGTGGTTAGGGGGTGATCAGACTGGCAGGAAGAAGCAGTTAGGGGCAATCAGGCAGGCAGGTGGCAGGCAAGTGGTTATGAGCCAGCAGTCCTGGATTGTGAGAGGGATGTCCAACTGCCAGAGTAGGCCTGATCCCGCACATCCCCCAAGGGGTCCCAGATTGGAGAGAGTGCAGGCCAAACTGAGGGACACTTCCCCCCCCACCCTGTGCACAAATTTTGTGCACTGGGCCACTAGTAAATCTAAAATGACAATGGGCTTCTTCAGTCCAAAGGCAGGACTTCTTTGCAGTAGAGTGTCTCCAGTGTTTCACAAAAATAAATAAAAGCAGCAGCTAACATCTTTTCAGCTTCTTGACCTCTCCGCATTTCGTTGCTTCTTCCTCCCACCTCATTTCCTCTAAGTCATCTTGCATACCTGGTCTTAAACTCTTTGCTTCTTCATCTTTGTATTTTTTTCGGTCATAGTCAAAGAATGGGCTTATATATTTCTTCCTGAGATTCTCCTTCATCTTTGATAAAATCTTCCATTTTGGAGTCATATTTCTCATCTTCCTCCTCTTCATATTCTCTCTTGTATTTTGTAACCACCAGGGAAGGGAAACCCTTGAGAACGTTGGGCAGATCTATAGGCAGCTAAAGAAGGCTTCATTCCATTCATCTGTCCATTTGGTGGGCTGGGTAATGATATTCTTAGAAGATATTGTTTCTGAGACAAAAGTGCATTTGGACTTATGGGGAATCTAAGCTACTAACTATTCACCCAGGTCCCAAGCTGCTCACTGGTCTTCTAGGGCCTGAACTGCTGAGTCTGTCTAGCTAAAACTGTGCCACTTACTGATTGCCCAGAGCCACTGACTGACCACCTAGGGGGCACCGAGCCAATCATTGGTTGTCGGTTATGTGGATTGTGCACAGGCCACCCAAAGTCACCAGAATTGACCACTGACTTCCTAGAACCACCTGGGCCACTGATGGGTCATCCAGAGCCACCTGTACTGCTGACTGTCCTTCCAGGATGATTTAAGTCACTGGCTGGCCTCTTGGTCCCACTGATTGATTGATCGCTCAGGTCCTGAGCTGGAGCTGCCATTCTGGTGCCTGGGCATGGGGCCAGAACTAACAATAGGCTGAAGACTTCCTGTGATGTGCTGCCCAGGAGCTGGGCTGGAGCTGCTGCCTGACTGTCTGACACCTGGACTCTTAGCCTTATGTGGGGAGACCACAGGTCCAGGTGGAATAGTTAGGATGGAGAGGAGATTTTTTTGGCTGTGTGCTCAGTAACAGATTTCTGAGTCCCTTTAGCAGAAGTCTTTGGAACACTTGGTAAAAAGGTGCTCAAGTGGGTCTTTCCAGCCCCACTGTAAACAGGCCTGTCATGGTCATTCAGAAGTGAGGCTTGGGAGCAGTTGCTAGATCCTACTTTGGTCCTCTTTCCTGGCATGGATGTAGATGAAAAAAACCTAAACTGTACTTATTATCTGTGCTGGGTCTGGATTTCTTCTCAGCATGAGGAAGGGGTGTACCATTGGAAGAAGGATGCTTGTCCCTGGAAACTCTGCTGGGTTTTGTGCCCATACTTTCTGTATGAGAAGGCACCATTTTGGTCTGAGGTAGTCCTGCATCTGCTTCAGGCTTCTTTTTCGTATGTCTTCATTCAAGAAGTTTTCACTCCCTAACTTCTTGTGCAATCACAGGCCACTTTTCTGTTTGTTTGTGTTTTTTTTCTTCACTACCTTGACTTCGACTGGTTCATACTTTTGGAAGCTAGCCATTGTCTTCCCTATCAGAAAAGTGTAAACAAGGAATGCAGAAGGCTCATGAACCTTGAGTTCTGGCAAGGGCTAAATCTATGCACTGATTGTTTAGTCGAGACAATGGTTGCTCAAGCAATTTCCTGACCAAATAGTCTCAAAGTAAATCTTCACTACTATTTACTAACCTTTAAGAGAGTTTTTCTGTTACCAGAATTGCCTGCTTGACTAAGGGCAATATGTGTATCTAAAATTGAATAAAAGGCTGGCAGGGCCTGGGCATGGGTACAGTCCTTGCCCTTGCATTGGACTCTCTGCCTGGCCCCCATGATTTCCAAATTATTATTTCTTGTCTTATCACATCATTTGCCCATGGCCCTTCTCCATATCCTGAACCCTGAGCCACGTGGGACGTGGACTCTCACTTCTGGAACCTTGAATGATAGTTGTCTGGAGAAGATTTGCCTGGAGCAGAAAAACAAAGTTTCACCAGCAAGGTGGGGAAAAAGAATTACCAGATAGGTGGGGAAATTCACCGCGTGCAAAGCCCACAGCCAGCTGCAGAAGTCGAGATCTGTAAGTAGGGTGGGAACGTCTTTTTTTAGCCAGGCTAATGGGGCAGAATTTGTCAAAAGGGGAGAAGCTTTATTGTAGACTTTTGGTTTGCATGCTTAAGGATAAAGGAATTAAAGTGTTAGAAAGGTATTCTCTTACAGTTTTTGTATGTTATTATAGAACATAATCCTTGGTTTCCTGAAGAAGGTACATTAGATGTTGAATGTTGGGAAAGAGTTAATCATAACTTGAAAAAAACCTCAGCAGCAGGGGAAAATTTTGCCTCCAAATTGTTTCTCCTTGTGGAATATGGTATTGCATTTGCTAGACCCTTTTAGAGAAACAAAAAAGGATAAACCACCCCCCCCCCTTAAACCTTCCACTCCCAAAGAGGAGCAAAAAGAAAAATTGGAGGAATGGCCTTCATGGCTCCCTCCACCTCCATGTCCTAACCCTGAAACATTTAATTCACCATTAATAGAATAACATATGCAAAGAGCTATCTGAGAAGGATTAAAGGACATGATGGTGGAGGGCCAACTTGTTTTTCCTATTATACAAGTAGCTGACCCACAGCTCCCGAATCATATAATAAGACATCATGAAAAATTTGACTTTAAAATGATAAAGTCCTTGCGTGTAAGCATAGTCCAGAATTGTCCTACAGCTCTTTTACTGGAGAAATTATGATTAATATTTCTGAAGCTCCTTATGATTAGTATTCTCTGGCTCACCCAACTCTGGATGGAGGAGATTATTTACTATGGAAGGGAGAATTTTTGGAAAAATGTCAGGGGCAAGCCCATGCAAACTGCAGGCTGAATGCTCAAATAACTTATGAAATGCTGACAGGACTGAGACAATATAATGACATGCAAAATCAGCTAAATTATGTGCGGTAGGCATATGAGCAAATTAGACTTTGTGGAAGAAGAGCTTGGTGGGCTTTCCCATCAAAAGGGGACCCTGAGGGAGCTTTTAGTAAATGTATGCAAGGACCTACAGAGTAATTTTCTGACTTTGTGGCTTGCCACACTCAAGCAATAAGATGACAGATTCAACATGAAACAGCAGGAGACATTTTAATTCAGCAATTAGCTTATGAAAATGTCAGTGCTGATTGTAAGAAATGCCTGATGCCTCTGAGAAAAAAACAGTAGCATTACAGAAATGATTCGAGCATGTCAGAATGTGGGGTCAGGCACTTTTCAAGCAAACTTACTCGCTGCCGCTGTAACAGTGGGGAATAAAAGGTGTTATAATTGTAGAAGAACAGGACATTTTTAAAAAGAATGTAAGCAACTAAGAAGGACACAAGGTGGCAATCTAGGGAAAGGCGTGAGCATTCTGCCTCCCAGTTCAATCAACACAGATTAAACCTCTCTGTGTCCTAGAAGTCAGAAGGGAAACCATTGGGTTGGTTAATGTAGATCGAAATTTCATAAAAATGGGCAGCCATTAGATCAAGACATAGGGAATGGCCAACCACAGGGAAACGGCCCCCCAGCTCCGTCATCAATAGGGGAAATTTGCCCCGCAAGGCCCACAGTGGACTCCCTCATCTGAGCCATTCCAGGGAGTGCAGACCTATTTCTTAACAGTACTATAGTGGTCACTGTGACCCCTGATATGGCTCGGTAAGCTGTTCCTACAGGAATCTGGGGACCAGTGCCACCAAGAACTTTAGGATTAATCTTAGGGAGAAGTGGAAAAACTCTGAAAGGACTAACTGTTCTGCCTGGAGTCATAGATTCAGACTATGAGGGAGAAATTAAGGTAATACTAAAATGTAATCATATTATGCAAATTACTTCAGGACAAAGAATTGCGCAGATATTACTTCTACCTTTTATTCAGCAACGTGAAGCTATAAATAGGAAAAGAGGAACACAAGGATTTGGAAGCTCAGATATCTATTGGATACATGAAATTAGCAAAACCCATCCTATGATTAATTTAGGAATAGAGAGAAAACAGTTTAAAGGTTTAGTAGACACTGGAGCGAATGTTAGCATTATCAGCAAAGAATTCTGGCCTCCAAGTTGGTCCATGGTAGAAGCTATAAGCTCTATCATGGGGATCAGAGTTCCTGATAATACACAACGCAGTGCTGCAGTGTTAAAGTGGCAAGATGAAGGACAGACAGGATGGTTTCAGCCTTACATAGTCTCTGGGATTGCAGTCAACTTATGGGACTGGGATGATTTAGAAGGTTTACAAGCTTTTATTATTACTGGCAAAGGACAGCAGTTAATAACTCAGATGGGATATCAGACTAGTCAAAGCTTAGGAAAAAATAATCAGGGAATTAAAGAGCCCATCCAAGCCAAAGGAAACCCAGGAAGATGAGGGTTAGGATATCAACCTTTTGAGGAGTGGTCACTGCACAATCTCCTCACCCTCATGCAGATCCTATACAATGGAAAGATGATAGTCCTATATGGGTGGATCAGTGGCCATTAACCAAGGAGAAATAAGATCATATTCATGAATTAGTACAGGAACAAATAGAGGCTGGCCACATAGAGCCTTCCAATAGTCCTTGAAATACACCTATACATACTATACCTAAGAAGACGGCAGGAAAATGGCAATTGTTACATGATCTTAGAGTGGTTAACACTGCTATGCATACCATGGAAGCTTTACAGCCTGGACTCCCAGAGCCTTTGCAAATTCCTCTAGTTTGGTCTCTTATAGTAGTAGATCTTAAGGATTGTTTCTTCACCATTCCCTTGGCACCTCAAGATAAACAGAGATTTGCATTTTCAGTGCCAGCTATTAATAATATAGAACCCATGAAAAGATATCAATGGAAAGTTTTGCCTCAAGGAATGGCCAATGGCCCCACGTAGTGTCAAAAATGTGTAGCTCAAGCTGTTCAGCCTTTAAGGGACAAATATTCCCAATGTTACATTATTCATTACATGGATGAATTGCTCTTAGCAAGTCCATGGGAAGAACAGACTTTGGCAATGTAAAAATTGCTCCAGAAAAGGTACAGAAAGAAACGCCTTTTAAATATCTGGGAACCATAATTGAAAACCAATGTATTAGGCCTCAAAAGGTGGAAATAAGGTTGCCTTAAAACTTTAAATGACTTTCAAAAATTATTAGGTACATTAACTGGTGTAAGACCTTATCTGAAAATTTCTACAGGAGAAATGACAAATTTATTTAATATACTTAGGGGTGACTCTAATCTTTCCTCATCCTGAACATTAACAGATAAAGCTAGGAAGGAGTTGCTAAGAATTGAGCAGGCAATCTCCTCAGCCCAAGTAGCATGGGTAGAGCCTGAATTGCCTTTATTGGGACAAATTAACCCTACTGCAAATAGTCCCACTGGAATCATCTTCCAAAAAACTCTCCTGCTATTATTGAATGGGTCCACCTAGGGCACTGTTTCTCAACCTTTCTAATGCCGTGACCCTTTAATACAGTTCCTCATGTTGTGGTGACCCCCAACCATAAAAATTATTTTTTTGTTACTTCATAACTGTAATTTTGCTACTGTTATGAGTCGTTATGTAAATATCTATGTTTTCCGATGGTCTTAGGCGACCCTGCTAGCAGTTCTCAACCTGTGGGTCAGAACCCTGCTGTAGAGCCTAAGACCATTGAAAAACACAGATATTTACATTATGATTCATTAATGTAGCAAAATTACAGTTATGAAGTAGCAATGAAAATAATTTTATGGTTGGGGGTCACCACAACATGAAGAACTGTATCTTTGATCAAAGTGTCTCAAGGACAGGAATTTTAATCTTTCTAAAAATATACCTTAACCATACTAATGAATTATAATTTTTGTAAGTTAAAAAAAAGAAAGAAAGAAAAAGAAACTGCTTGGTGAAAATGGCTCAGTGACCAAAGTTTATTTTTTACTATTTAAACAAGTTCAGCAGATTGTACAACAGAGACAATACCCTTTTTGTATTGCTCACATCAGGGCTCACAGTGTATTACCTGGCCGGCTAACAAAAGGAAATGCACATGCTGATCAATTGGTTGCTTTATTAAAATAGGCCTCAGAATATCATCAGCTTTTACATCAGCCTGCCAAAATGTTGTCCAAACAATTCTCGATCACTCGACAGCAGGCAAAACAGATTATCAGAGAATGTCCCACTTGCATGTTACATCTGCCTCAAGGGCCTAATACAGGAATTAACCCTCGAGGATTGATAAGGGAACATATCTGACAAATGGATGTAACACATAATACTCTTTTTGGACACCTTGGGGCATTGCATGTCTCTGTATATACCTTTTCAAAGGGCCTATGGGCTACTGCATCTACAGGGGAAACGGCAAAACAGGTTATTAATCATTGCCTAGCTGCTTTTGCCATCATGGCAATTCCAAAAATCATTAAAACCGACAATGGACCTTCTTACACAAGCTGTCATTTCCAGCAATTTTGTAAAAAGTGAAAAATTCAGCACATTACAGGAATACCATATAATTCGCAGGGACAGACAATTATAAAATGCCAGCATCACATGAGACATATGTACTACTATTTGTAATACATCAAACAATAAAAAAAATTAATTAAAAAACAAAAACAAACAAACAAACAAAAAAACGCCAGCATCACAGGCTAAAATCCCAACTTGAAAAACAGAAAAGGGAGAATATGGAGAAAAGCCTGTAGGTTGAGTACACTGAGCCTTAATTACTTTAAATTTTTTCACTTGTGATGCCGATAGCAAGACACCCATGGAAATAAACTGGTGTCAGAATAAGCCAAAGGAAAATGGTCTGGTTAAATGGAAAGATCCTGAGTCTGGTTTATGGAAGGGCCCCAATCCCTGTTAACATTTGGTCAAGGGTACACTTGTATATTTCCAGAAAATTTCTCGAAGCCCATGTGGATTCCCACAAGAAATATTAAACTTCAACATGGATCCAAGGGAGGAACTGGCCAGGTTAATGAGGACATCGCACCTGGTGCCACACCTAACAGCTGCAGACAATCGACTACCCCAGCCACAGATAGCAGCAGCCCCAAGCAAGCCACTGAAGATAAGGAGTGGGAGGAGGATGAGGCAAATAGCCCAGAGGTCATCTGTGGGATGGTGAAGAAGATGGTCCAGAAAGCTGAGCGAATTTGTGAGGAGACCAGAGCCCCAAGAATGCCTGAGAACGTCTTTCTTGCCCTGCTAGCAATCATCAGCTGTGTGGTAACACTACCAAATTAGGCAAATGGAGAAGTATTTTGGAATTATGTTCCTGACCCTCCATTGGTAAGACCCCTTACGTGGGCTGATCCACTGCCTAATGTAGTCACCAATAACACCAAACACCTTGGTCACCCAGGAGGACCACGGGTGGGGCAAGGAAGTATATGGGCATAGTATAATTACATGGGTGTTGCCACCCAGCTTCCCTTTTGTATGACACAGAACCAAACCACTGCTCCTTCGTGTGTAAAATTAAAAAGAGGCTTCTGGCTAACATGGACACCAAAGGAGGGGGAAGCAAAAGCCCAAATACATCTACTATCACTACTTGCTCTGGGGAGAGGTATAGAAAATGTAACTTTACTAAAACACCCCCTCCCACTAAGCAGTTATGTAAAAAGTCTTATAAATGGCACCCCACCAAGGAAGAAATTAATTGGCAAGACTGTTATAGTGACCACCCCACCAGCAGCAAACTTAATAACAGTTTTTCCTTTGTGGATTGGAGCCCCTACCGGTCTGCGTATAGTAACAATCGCACCCTAAAATGGAAGGGGAACACATCCTATCTATATGTTGAATCACTCCATTTCCTGGCATGGAGGAGGATTTGTTGGATCTCAATTTTCAACATGACAATTGGCCCCTACAAAATACACAATGGAAATTAGCTGCTGCACTTGGACCTATTGAATGGTACAGTTTTAACTATAGCTCAGATAATTCCATTCATATGTTATGAGGAACTTCCAATAAGACAGTATTTGCCGCTGCCTGTGCATTTGATCAGTTTGTACTCCTCTCAGGCCCCATCCAGATGCACCTTAATGTTACAAGCAATCTGTATGAGGTGTCATGTACAGGCTGCACATTATCCCATTATATTAATTCTACATTCCAAAAAGATTCCCTCATTATATTAAAACAACCTGCTTTCACTTAGTTTCCTATTAACCTAACCGAGCCTTGGGAATCTCATCAAACCTACTAATGTTACATGATCTGGTAAAAATCTTAAAAAGACAAAAAAATTTTCTTGGCATGTTAATTGCAGGACTCTGCCCTTGTAATGTTACTTACTTCTGTGGGCATTGCTGCTTCATCCATGGTACAAACTGTTCAAACTTCTCAGTTGGCACAACCAGTTAAGGAAAATGTAACTAACACTTGTCTATACAAAAAGGAATTGATAGCCAGTTTGAAATAGAATTGTCAGCATTAAAGTCTACAGTCTTGTGGATAGGTGATAAAATCCACAGCTTAGAGCAAAGAATATCTTTGTAGTGTCATTATAATTTTTCCCCAGATTTGTGTTACACACACCCCCTCTACCCCGTTCCCTATTGGGAATCAATAAAAAATCACTTCCTTGGTGCTTGGGGTAAAGGTAACACAACACTTGATATTTTAGAATTACAACAGTATATTGTACAATTATCCCAGGCATACTTACAAACTAATTCCTTAGATGCCTGGCAGCAATTTTAAAAAGACATGAAATAATTTACTCTCTTCCACTGGATCTCCTTACATTTGCCTCTCAGCATAACCACTATTGCTTGTCTCATTTTTATTCTTATGTTTATTTCTAGTCTGCAGATGTGGAATGAAGAGTCTTAAAAGGACTTGAACCCTTCAGGTGGCATTCACTTTTCAACATTTATTAAGAAAAAGAGAAGGGGGAGATGTTGAAAGCTACCCATTGCCTTCCCTATCAGAAAAGTATAAACAAGGAACGCAGAAGGCTCATGAACCTTGAGCTCTGGCAAGGGCCAAAGCTATGCACTGACTGTTTAGCTGAGACAATGGTTGCTCAAGCAATTTCCTGACCAAATAGTCTCAAAGTAAATCTTTATTAATATTTATTGACATTTAAGATAGTCTGTCTGTTACCAGAATTGCCTGCCTAAGCACAATATGTGTATCTAAAAGTGAATAAAAGGCTAGCAGGGTCTGGGCACCAATGCAGTGCTTGCACATGAATTGGACTCTCCAACTGGCCCCCATTATTTTCACATTATTATTTCTTGTCTTGTCTCATCATTTGCCCATGGCCCTTCTCCACATCCCAAACCCAGAACCATGCAGGACATGGACTCTCACATCATACTGCTTTTTCTCAGCCAGCCTGAGTATGTCAGTGAAGTTCATGATGGTGGGGCACTTTAAGGAAGACCTTATTTTATTTTCAACTTTGGGAGGAGGTTCTTGCTCTGATGCTGCTTGATTGTATTCTAAGAATTCTTCCTCTTCTTCCATTTCATACTCTTGGTCTGTTCCCTGACTAGTGGCTTTGCATTGCCTGTCTTTTCTTTCACTTTTCCTCAACAGGAATCCCATTTAACCATGGAAATTGTCCTTTGTCCTCTTAGCCATAGCTCTTGCTTTCTTCTCATGTTTTAGCTCAATTCACTTTTTCTTTTTTTTTTTCATTTTCTTTTTTGGTTCACAGTTCTTTATTATTTTTTATTTTTTTAAATAAATCTTTATTGTTCAGATTATTACAGGTGTTCCTCTTTTTTTCCCCCCATAGTTCCCCTCCACCTGATTCCCCACCCCACCACATGTCCTTACCCCCTGCCGCTGTCTTCATTCATAGGAGTAAGATTTTTGTCCAATCTCTTCCTGCACCCCTCACACCTGCTTCCCCTGAGAATTGTCAGTCCACTCCCTTTCTATGTCCCTGATTCTATTATATTCACCAGTCCATTCTGTTCTTCAGATTTTTTTATTCACTTGATTTTTAGATTCACTTGTTGGTAGGTATGTATTTGATGTCAGTCGTATGGGTACTCCCTTGTAGGTAATTAACTGTTTTTCTCTTGCTGCTTTTAATATTCTCTCTTTGTCTTTTGCCCTTGGCATTTTAATTATGATGTGTCTTGGTGTGGTCCTCTTTGGATTCCTCTTGTATGGGGTTCTGTGCGCTTCCTGAACTTGTACGTCTATTTCTTTCACCAGGTAGGGAAAGTTTTCTGTCATTATTTCTTCTAATAGGTTTTCAATATTTTGCTCTCTCCCTTCTTCTGGCACCCCAAAAATTCGGATGTTGGTTCGCTTAAAGTTGTCCCAGAGGCTCCTTACACTATCTTCATATTTTTGGATTCTTTTTTCTTTTTGTTTTTCTGGTTGGGTGTTTTCTGTTTCCTCATATTTCTGATCTTTGGTTTGATTGTTGGGGTACGTTGATCTACAATTGAGTTTCTGTATATTCTTTATTTCAGACAGTGTATGCTTCATTTCTGACTGATCCTTTTCCATTTTTTTGGCATTCTCATTAATACCCTTAAAGGTCTCATCAAGTTTCTCAGCGGTTTTAAGAAGATTCTTGAGTAACCTTATAAATGTGGTTCTGAACTCTATATGATCCATTAGTTTGCTTTCCTCCATTTCTTTCATTCGTGACATGTTTCTTCATCTCCACATTTTGGCTGCTTCTCTGTGTTGATGGAGTAGCTTTGTGTGGTAGGTGATCTATAGGGGCCAGTAGCTCAGCCTCCTCAATCACATGAGGTGGATGCTCTTGGTACACCCCTTTGTGGGCTGAGTGCAAAGTCTTGGTGTAGTTAAGCCTTAATTGCTGTTGGTATACTGGGAGGAATTGACCTCCAGGCCAATTAGCTGTGAGCACTCGCTGTGTCTATAATGGAAGAACTGCTGCGCTGAAGACACACAGGACTTGTTTCAGTGGGGCTTTGGTGCTCACTGAGTCTGCCTCTTGAATGTGTCACTTATGGATGTGAGGAGTTGAAATCTGGTATCTCACACTGACCACTAGGCTTCTGGATCTCCAATGGGGTGCAGGTCAGCTACTGTCTGAGGCCACCCAGCAGGAGCTACAGTGAGAGCTACAGTTTTCTCCTCTTTGCTTGTGGTTTGGAGGTTTTGGAGCTGTCTGACCTGGGCTGCAAGTTTGCTAGGTTAAGCTGCGATATGGCAGGGCTTTCTTATGCTAAAGCTGCTGCTTGAAGCTTGGGTGGGTTTGTAGGTTCTGCAGGGCGGGGTCTCAGGGTGTCACTAGGCTAGGGCGTGGCAAACAGCAATGGCTGCTAGTTAGCCGGCTCTGAGTCCCCGATGGTATCCGCAAGTCCCATGCCCCAGTGCAGTAAACAATTATTCCTGCGTGCAGCTCTGCAAGCAAGCCACCCTCACTGGCAGACAGTCCAGCTTCTCCCCATAGGAGTTTGAGTCCCCTGCGTCTCTCCAGAAACTGTATTTCAGAGTAATCGGGGGCTTGTCTCCCTTTGGGTTGAAAAAAGCAACGCCCGCCGCCAGCCCGGATCCCGCGCCTCCGTACCTCAGCTTTTCAGCGCTCGTGCACGTCTCAATGCTCTTTTCTCTTTCCTTCTAGTTGTAGAACTTCCACTCAGCCAGCTTTCCCGTGGTTCTGGGTGATAGACGTTTTGTCTTTTAGTTGTGGTTTTGAAATTGTTGCGCGAGGCAGCAGTTTAGGTGTTTACCTACGCCACCATCTTGGATTCTCTCCTCAATTCACTTTTTCACTAGTTCTTCTTTTCTCCTTTTTTTCTCTAAGGCTTTTTGTCTGAGCTCCTCCACTTTTCTTCTGAGAAAATCTTGTATGCTGCTGATTGGACACCCTTAACTTTGGGGTCTGTTTTGGGAGGACCCACTGCCAAACTATATCTTTCAGTATGCTGTTGATTCCTTGTCCTTTAGAAGCTATCATGAGAATTTCCCTGAAATCCGTGTTGACCGAAATGGATAAAATGTGCCAGCTCTTGAAGAGGAATGAAAGCGTATCTTACACAGTGGCCAGCTGCAGCCAAATGAACTGGCTGGCCGCCTCTTTCCTACCTCTACTCAGCATGACCAATTCCGGCGCTGTCCAAGGCGTTCTGCCTGCCCCCTTCCTCAAGCAGCCTATATCCTTATAAGTCCAATGCTACACTCCCACCTTTGAAACTTTAAATAAAAGTTTTACATCCACAAGATAAATTAGTAGATTGTTGACATAATCATTCAGTTGAGAATAAATTACTTCAGTTTAATTGTTAAATCTCATTTCAGCCTGGCTGGTGTGGCTCAGTGGATTGAGTTTTCTCTCAGGCACCAAGAGGTTGCTGGTTCGATTCCTGGTCAGGGCACATGCTAGGGTTGTGGGTTCAATCCCCAGAAGGGGGCATGCAGGAAGCTGCCGATTGAAGTGATATCTCTATCTCATCAATGTTTCAGTCTCTCTCTCCCTTTCCCTTCCTCTCTCTCTGAAAATCAGTATTGCCATATATTTTTTAAAATCTTAGTTCAGGAAATGGCGATAGACATGTACTCCCAAAATGTCTGAACACTTGCTTATATGATGTAGAAACAAAAGTTCATATTGATTTTTTACTAACACTCAATAATCTTACTCATTTAATATCTTTTTTATTTATTTCAGAGAGGAATAGAGAGATAACATGCATATAAATACATATCCTTTAAAACAGTACATGAAATATATAATCATAGAAAATGTACAATGGCAACAACCCATAAGATGCCTAGGAATGATCTTAACAAAAATGTGCACAATATGTATAAATAAAATTTTTAAATGCTACCCAATAACTGACACTTGAACAACTGGACAGTAACATCGTACTCTTGGGTAAAAAAAAAACAAAAAACACCATAATGACGTCAATCTCCCAATGTTGATTAAGAATTTACTGTGATTTGATTAAAATATCAGCAAGATTTTTAAGACCAAAACAAGCGCATTTAAGTTCACATGTTAAAATGAAAAATGTAAAAGGAAATTCTGGCCTGGCCAGCATGGCTCAGTGGTGGACCCATGAATAAGGAGGTTACAGTTTGATTCCTGGTCAGGTCACTTGTCCTGATTGCAGGCTTGATCTCCCTAGTGGGGAGCATGCAGGAGACAGCTGATCAATGATTCTCTCTCATTATTGATGTTTCTCTGTCTCCCTCTCCTTTCCTCTCTGAAATTAATAAAACTATTTTTAAATAAAATTCTGAAAAAAAATAATGAATAAAAGCTACCCAAACAGATAGAATAATGTATCTACACTAATAAAAGAGTAAGATGCAAATTGACCATACCTTTGTGATGCCCACCAGCCAATCAGAAGTACGTATGCAAATTAACCCAACAAAGATGGCGAGTTAATTAGCAGGTGCCGAGCAGCCGGGGGTGGGGTGAGACACTTGCATCATTGCTGTGGCGACAATGCAGGCATTCTGCACTGCCCCAGCCACTCCAGGTCTCTGGGCAGCATGGGAACGCAGAAAGGCGACCCCAGGCCAGAGCGAAAAGGTGACTCCAGAGCGAAGGCAGTGCTGGCAGCCAGGGTAAGGAAGGCCCATTCTTGCATGAATCTTCAGGCATCATCCCTTGAGTTCTGTTATAAAGCTACAGTAATTAAAAAACTTGGATACTGTCCTGTGAATAGATAAACTGATGGAACAGAAAACAAAGCCCACTAATAGACTCAAATACATATGGAAATTTGGTAAAATAAAAATATCTCCTTATGTCAGTGGGAAAATATGCATTATATAATAAAGAGTGTTGGAACAACTGAATGGGGAAAAATATTGAACCAAAAATTTACTCACTTTATTCATAACTAATACAAAAACTGAAAGCTACTGAAAACCTAAGGGTACAAAGATATCAAAAGTGAAAGAATGGAAAAAAAATATATTAAGCAAACATAAACAAAATAAAAAGTATTTGATAATACAGGAGACTTGAAGGCAAAAAGCATTACTATAAATAAAGAGCACTTCGTATCAATAATTTCATTTTACCAGGAATATCCAAATTCACAAGCACTGCATAACATGAAATCAAAGTACATAGAAGAGAGCTACAAGGGAAGCTAGATACCATCTATAATCGTAATAAGTTTAACATACCTCTCTTATTCAGAGACAGAGCATACCTCTTTCAGAACCAATAGGCTCACACCAAAACTTCAGCAAGGATGTAAAACACTAAAACAACCTGAGCAGCAAACTACATTCAACAATCAGATAACCCACTGTATCCAACAACCTTTCCTGCTGAAAGGCACTAAGGTATTATTCCCAAGTTGCACATGCATACAAGTCTTTGGTTGATCTCTCCCCTTCCCCAGACCCTCCCCTGACTTCCCTCTGAGGATGGACGGTCTGTTTGATGCTTCTAAGTCTCTGGATTTATTTTTGTTCATCAGTTTATTTTGTTCATTATATTCCACAAATAAGTGAGATCGTGTGATATTTATCTTTCTCTGACTGGCTATTTCACTCAGCATAATGCTCTCCAGGTCCATCCTTGCTATTGTGAATGGTAAGAGTTCTTTCATTTTTACAGCTACATAGTATTCCATTTTGTAAATGTACCATAGTTTTCTAATCCACTCATCTGTTGATGGGCTCTTAGGCTGTTTCCGAATCTTAGCTATTGTAAATTGTGCTGTTGTGAACATAGGGGTGCATATAATTTTTCTGATTGGTGTTTCTGATTTCTGGGGATATAGTCCTAGAAGTGGGATTACTGGGTCAAATGGGAGTTTCATATTTAAATTTTTTAGGAAATTCCATACTGTTTTCCACAGTGGCTGCACCAGTCTGCATTCCCACCAGCAGTGCACAAGGGTTCCTTTTTCTCCACATCCTTGCCAGCACTTGTCATTTGTTGATTGGTTGATGATAGGAAAGTTCTTAGTTTTAGAAGTTCTGAAATACACTCCTAAGTAGCATTTCATTCAGCATTTAGAGATGCTCCACTATATCCACCCCTTGTCCAGCTGACCTGCACTGAGTTGCTATTCCCAAGGTGCACACGAGATGGCAGTGGAGGAGCATTTCAATTATTTTTCAAGTGAACCTGCTGGACTATGAAGCAGGTTTCAACTAACTTCAAAGAATTGAAATTATACATAATATATTTCTAGTTGTCATTGTAGTTAATCCAGAAATCAGGAACTGAAGTACCTAGAAACTCCTTATATTTAAAAAGTCGTGAAATACACTTCTAACCCCAAAAATACATCACAATTCAAGTGAGAAAATAAGTTGAACTAAATGATAATACCACATACCAAAACTTATGAAAAAGTGTGCACTCATAAATGCACATACTAGGAATAAAAGTTGAAAATTTACATGTTTTGCATCCATATTAAGAACCTAAAATAGTAAATTATATAGGGATAAAACAGAAGAAAGGAAATGTGTGCATGTAGAAATATCTGAAGGGAGATATACTTCAAATGATAGCAGTTTTTTAACTCTTGGGGTAGAATTTTGAATTAACTCTATATTTTATTGCTTAAGTAAACTGCACACAGAAAGCCATTTTCATTTTAGGAAAAATGTTCTAGAGGAAAACATGGGATAATCCTAGATAATAAAGAGGTAATATGCAAATTGACCATCACACCCTTGTACAAGATGGCCATCCCTATGTGGTCATAAGATGGCTGCCCCATGTGGTCACAAGTTGGCCATGCCCATGTCATCACAAGATGGCCATCTCTATGTGGTCACAAGATGGCCTCACCCATGTGGTCACAAGATGGCCACCACCATGTGGTCACAAGATGGCCTCACCCATGTGGTCACAAGATGGCCTCACCCATGTGGTTACAAGATGGCCGCCCCCATGGGGTCACAAGATGGCCGCCCCCATGTGGTCACAAGATGGCTGCCACAAGATTGCCAGCAGGGGAGGGCAGTTGGCGAGGACCAGGCCCGCAGGGGAGGGTAGTCGGGGCGATTGGGCCAGCAGGGGAGGGCAATTGGGGGTGATTGGGCTGGCAGAGGGAGCAGTTAGGCATTGATCAGGCTGTCAGGGAAGTGGTTAGGGGGTGATCAGGCTGGCAGGCAGAAGCAGTTAGGAGCAATCAGGCAGGTAGGCAGGGGAGCAGTTAGGAGCCAGCAGTCCTGGATTGTGAGATGGATGTCCCAGATTGGAGAGGGTGCAGGCTGGGCTGAGGGACACCCCCCTCTCCCCAGTGCATGAATTTCATGTACCAGCCCCTTAGTCCTATATTATAAAAGGCTAATATTAAAATCAACTGATTAGCAGAACGACTGGTCGCTATGATGTGCACTGACCACCAGGGGGCAGATGCTCAACACAAGAGCTGCCCCCTGGTGGTCAGTGTGCTCCCACAGAGGGAGAGCAAGTCAGCCAGTAGCTGGGCTCACCCGTTGCCAGTGCAGCAGTGCTGGCAGGAGCCCCTCCTGCCTCCATAGCTGTGCTAAGGATGTCCAACAGACAGCTTAGGTCCCTCAGTTGGACATCCCCCAAGGGCTCATGGACTGCAGGAGGGAGCACGCTGGGCTGAGGGAACCTCCCCACCCCCCAGTGCATGAATTTCATGCACTGGGCCTCTAGTTTATAAATAATAAGCTAGACTGTTGTGATGGCAACACAAGTTTGTCCTTTGCTCACCAAGCCTGGTCTCTCAGACTAAAGAGAATAAAAATTCTTCCTAATTTTTTAGCCCAAAGTGGATCCTTTCATAATCTGCACCTCTTCCTGTGCAATCTCAGCACTTCTGAGAGAAGGAAACCCTCAAACTTGGGGTCCCTGGAATCTACCTGAGCCTGGTTCTACGATTTACAAGAGATGTTCTTTTTAACACAGAACAGATTTCTGAGGGTTTTCATTTTGTAATTTGGAAAAAAAACCCTTTTTTTTGTTAATCCTCAACCTGAGGATATTTTATCCATTGATCTTCTAGAGAGTGGAAGAAAGGGAGGGAGAGGAAAAAGAGAGAAAAATCAATGTGAGGGAGACACATCAATTGGTTCCCTTCTGTACTCATAGGGTATCAAACCTGCAACCCAAGTACATGCCCTTGACTGGGAATCAAACCTGCAACACTTCCAAGTTTGGGATGACCCTCTAACCACCGAGCAACACTGACCAGGCCAAATTCTCCTGTTTTATAGTGTAGTTCATTCATTGCTGACAGTCCAAGCCTCAGCACCTTGGCTCTGCCTCCAGAGAGACTGAAAGATGGGATCTCGCAGCTCAGGTAAGCAGTGCACTCCAGAATTCTGGTGTTCAGCCTACAGGACATGCTCAGGAAAACTGGTCCCACAGGAAATGCTCAATAACGTCCACCCCATCTCTCAAATAAAAAAAAAAATCCTGCTGGTTGTCCTGTATCTGTAATCTGCTGTTTGCCCCCTGTCCCAACACCATTTATTTTATAAGGCACATTTTCATAACTGATCTAAAAAGACACCTTTATCTTACAAAATTTACTGATGGATTTCGGTAACTTACTAAACCTTCTATTCTGTTCAAATAATTCACTTACAAATGAATGTGAAAAACAATGAGGAAATATTTGATATATAAAATGCTTTGGGAAATGGTAGAGTGAAGCATAATAGTAATTCCTCCTTTGGAAAACCTCCTATTTGAAATTCTCTGCTATTTTTAGATAGTCCCTTGCTCTGTAAGTCAACTCTGTCATTTTTAGATGGTCTCTTATTCTGTAAAATAAGTTTGCTTTTTAGCTTAAATAATAGTAAAGATAAACTTAACTGCCTGACCTTGAAAGCTAGCCATCCAATGTAAGAGGTTGAAACACTGATACTGATATGTACTCCCATACCAGGTGTCTGTATAGATATGATATGTACTCAAGGTTACAAGTTGTCTGTATAGATATGACAGGTGTTTGTTAGATATGATATATACTCAAGGTTGCAAGCTGTCTGCAAAAATAACTTACACAAGACCTAGAATTATATAAAAAGAGAATACTCCTTCCTGTGTTTGTTCAGAATTTGACAGAGGTAAAATTTCTGCTCTGAGCCTGTGCAAAATAAAGATGACTCCTAACTGTTTAACCTCCAAGAGTGATTGTCTGTTGAAAGCATATGAATGCGGAGGGAGAATTCATGCACTCTCCTATCCATCATGTGGCTCCACAACCTCAGTTACGGAGTTGAGTGGGCCCTAACCTGTGTTTCCATGATTTGTCATATGGCATAATGGTGACTCACCCCTGTTCAGAGGTGACCAGGCCTGGGTTTATAAGACAAATATGGACATGGCCAGACAGGCATCTGAATGAATCTATGGATATAGATTACCCATTCCCACTTTCATTTGTCTGTCTGTCTTTGCATAATTATCTGGTTATTAACTGGTCTATAAATATAAATGTGAAAGCCTGTGTAAAATCAAAAGCTACTTTGATTTATTCTGTACTTCTGTTGACTCGTCTGGCTAAAACGGTTGATTTATTTAAAGCTGAGTGCTCTGACAGATTGCAAAAATCCTCAAGCAGCTTCTGGGATTTCTTTTTTTTCTCAGGGGTTTTTTGCTCTCTGTCAGAGAGGGAATTGGCCTGCTTAGCTAATAAAATTTCTGTCTATGTTTTGTAGTAGGGACTTTAATTTGCTCTTTTCTGATTTATGATTTTGTTATGTTGGGTTAAAATTTTTGAATTCTAGGATTGATTTAATGGTTGAAAATTTGTAAAGGTTGTAGCCCAGAGAAGGTTAAAACAAAGGCTGGCTAAGTTCCAAGGAAAAGCAAGAAAAAAGTCTTTCAAGTTAACCATTTGCAAAGAAGGCATAATTAACTGCTTTGTGCGCTGGCTTTTCAGCCCTTCTAGAAAGCAGAGAATCATGTGGTCCTGAGACCTGCGACCTGCCTGCCCTTCCTGATATATTTACAGTGGGTCTCTATTAGTGAGAGCTTCTGCTCTGACTGGGGGAGGAAGAGAGCCGAGAACTGCTCCGGAGTGGGTGTGAGATGGGGTAGTGGTGGTGGGATTCACTGGGTAGGGTAGTAGGCTCTCAGCCTACTGAGATGGAGGAGCCCTATCCTCGGGGACAGGGGAATGGTAGGAGAGATAGAACGTAGTAAAGGAAGAGGAGGATTTAAGATCCTCTGGGGGCTTAAAGTAAAGAAGAAAAAAATCTGGAAGGAAGAGCAGCTGTCACAGAAAGAAGGATGTGTCCTGAGTATAAAAAGCCTGGATATACAGGACTTCAGACCACTTGCCTTGTTTGCCCTGCTAAGGACAGAGTAAATGATTAATGCAGAAAGCGGGGGCATTGGTAGGGAGAGCAGGGAGAGATAGGTTTTTGTTGATTTTGCTGGCTGCAGACCACTCTGCTGGCATAGGGGTCTGGTCCATCATTGGTAGCTTACCAGGTGTCTTATCTAAGCTGTACTGGGCTCAAGGCTGTAAGCTTTCTACAAAGCACAATAAATCTTTCTGCCCCATTTTATTCCCTTTAACCCTTAATTTAACAGAAAGACAGTTTTATAGCATCTCAAGGGCCCTGATGTAACACAAATATCTTTCTCTCTCTCAAAAAGAAATATTTTGAACTTAATTACAAATGCTAGCTGTTTACTTTTTGGTAATCATTAAAGGATTGAGGTTTCTAAGAATAAGGGAAAAAAAGAAAAATATTAGAATAAAAATACTAAATAGAAGGTCTAAGGCATGGTTATGCATTTCTTAAGGACATAGAAAGAAGGTTTAAAGGCTAATTTAAAAGTGTAAAATTTATAAAGATTGTATATACAGTATAATAAGAAGGAGAAAGACATATTAAAATGAAATTAATTAAATAATACAGGCCAGTAAGCCAGGTGAAAGAAGGCAGTATGGGGGGAGGGGGGGGAGTGGTAGATGCCCAAGCCACCTGCAACAGCTGGAAGAGGCAGCAGCAGCAAGAAAGTGGGGAATGCCAGACAATAACCTGACACCCGAGCTGCTGCCCAATACATTAAAGGATTTAAGCATTTGGCTTACTAATTAAAAAGTTAAAATTACAAAAAATTAATGAAAGTATAATAAAAGAAAACATTCCCTTTGAGTTAGAGGGCTTCCAGTGCCTTGAACTCTCCCAGATAAGCTGAAAGATTTAACCCCTTAGATTAAGGGGTGGGCCAAGACACCCAGTTAGGGGAGGGGGCCAGATTCCCTGTTCTTACTTACAAAGAAGCCTGTGAGAAAGGTCAAGGTCTCTGCCAGGAAAGAGGACAGGTAGGAAGGCAAGGGCCTAATGCCCAAGCCACCACCAGAGTGCTTTGCTATGTGCAAATTTGTATTTCTCTGCAGCCCTGGCTGTGTTTGGCTCACCACAAGAAACCAAGCAGTGGTGAGATACAGGGATGGCAAGGCCCTATAACTGGTAAACAGGGTTAATAGGAAAGGGTAAAGGGAAGGCACTCTCCATGGACCAAAGAGCCTTCAGGACTTTCAGACTCTCCTAGAAAGGAGGAGTCTGACTGAGGGACTGGCCAAAACCCCACTGGGCTGGGAGGACCTGAGGCTGCATGTTGAACTTGTAGACCAAAGTTTGCTGGGCAGATGTACAAGCCCACTTGTGTAAAGGTTAGCTGCCTGTGTACAGCAAAATAACTTTCTCCCATGCCAGAATGCATTTTAGGGAAATTAGACAGACTGTGTTCATGACTAGAGAGAAGAACTAGCTGCCATGCACAGCCCTGACAGTGGCTTGCAGAGAACTGAGCAAGGTGACTTTCCTGCTACACTTCCAGGTGCTGGTTATAGCCAAGAGCATGGATCACCCTACATGGCATTAGAGCAATGTCCTACATGATAGACTTGGGTGATGCCTTCTTCTCATGAACATGGCTCCAGAGAGTCAAGGGCAATTTTACTTTGTTTAGAAAGGTCAAAAGTAAACTTTAATAACCTCCCTTTGATGTTTCTATAGCCCTACCATGTGTCATGTTTGGTAGCAGAAGATTTGGCTGACAGAAGCAGCTGCAGTGCCAATGTTATACTTCATTACGTTAATACTAGAGGCCCGGTGCATGAAATTTGTGCACTGGGGGGTGGGGTGGGGGGCGAGGGTTGTCCCTCAGCCCAACTTGCACCCTTTCCAATCTGGGACCCCTTGAGAAATGTCTGACTGCCGGTTTAGGCCCAATACCTGAGGGATCGGGCCTAAACCAGCACTTGGACATCCCTCTCACAATCCGGGACTGCTGGTTCCTAACTGCTTGCCTGCCTGCCTACCTGATTGCCCCCTAACCACTGTCCCACCAGTCTGATCAACACCTAACTGCTCCCCTGCTGGCCCAATTGCCCCCAACTGCCCTCCCCTGCCAAACTGGTCGCCCCCAACTGCCCTCTCCTACAGGCCTGGTCCATGCCAACTGCCCTCCCCTGCAGGCCTGTCCCCCCCCCAAAACTACCCTCCCCTGCTGGCCATCTTGTGGTGACCATCTTGTGACCACATGGGAATGGCCATCTTGTGACCACATGAGGGCGGCCATCTTGTACAAGGGCATGACAGTCAATTTGCATATTACCTCTTTATGATACAGGATGTTATATTACCCTTTAATTCTCTTGCATATTTAAATGCAGCTGCCACCAATTACTATAGACCTATGTAGGTCCACAGGCTTTAGTAGTCTTTGGGAGTAACTGGCAAATGTCCAGTTTTCCACACTAACTGTCATTGTGATAGCCATATGTTAGCTATCCTAGAAAAGGGTTATATAGGGTTAAATCCTAAATGAAATAAAGGGTACCTAGCTGCCAAAAGGGCAGGTGCCCAAATGGGCAAGGAAAATCAGAAAATCTTAAAGCAGGTCACTGTATTTTTCTCCTTATATAATTCTTCCGAAATTTGACAATTATTAATAAATAAATCATGGCAATATATTTCTTTGCATAAATTCAATAAGACCAGTTTCCAATAGTGGTTTTATTAACTGAAAACTTTGACTAGAGTATCATGTTTTAAAGAGCCCTGTCTGATCTCTAAAGACGTGAAGTCAATAAGAGTGCCACGGAGAAAGCCTGGTATCCTGCTTGGTAGCCCTGAAAATAGCTGGTGCTAGAGCATCAGACCCATGCCCTACCATCACTGGTGGTTGGTCAGAGTAGAAGAGAAGCAATAAGGGTGCCTCTGTATCACTACAGGACCCCCACACACTCTAGGCCATGAGGAGTAGGAGGGCTGATGAGATGGGTCTTAAAGCCTAGAGCGTGGGCCTGGGTGGAGTTGCTACAGGTGAAGAATTCACCTAACTCAGCAGATACTGCAGTCAGGCCTGACAGCAGCTGAATGGCTTGGCTTCCCGGTCCTATGGGGTACATTAAGATTCAATCATTAAATTCCAGCAAATGTAGTCAGTTACCATTCTTATTGTGTTTATGCAAACAATCAGGCCAAATTGAATAAACATAAGGGTAATTTTAAGGAGAAAAATTCTATTTCAATAGAGATTATTAAAACTGAAATGTTTTCTTTCCCTTCCATCACACCATTTGTTACAGTTTGTCTCTGCCAGGTCACAAGCTCACCTCCTTCTGTGCTCAGGCCTCATTGTCCCTCTAACAGACAGCAAGGATCTCTTGGCTCTGAAAAGAAAACTCCATCTCTCTTCAGAGGAACCCCACTGACGTCTATGTTCCCTTAAAGAATTCAGAGCCAGGATCCTTGAGGTAATATATTAGGCAGTAAGGCAGACATGAGCAGAGCAAGGACAATGGGCCAACTGGCACTACCAGATGTAACTAAGTCTTTTCACCCCTACGTATGTGAGACAAGGGGCATAGCCAATGGGGTTCTCACCCAAAGTCTTGGCTGCTAGAATAGGCCAGTAGCCTACCTGTCCAAAAGACTCAACCCCGTTGTATCTGGGTGGCCTGCCTGCCTCTGGACAGTAGCAGCTGCTACTATACTTGTCAAGGAAGCAGGCGAAGCAGCCCGGAAGGCTGCCCTAAAACCAGTGGGGCCTCTACAGATTCTAGTGACTCTTCAGACCCTCACCTACCCACCTCACCAGCTTACATGGAAACTCAATCTACAAAAGCTGAAATCCATAACCAATCTTTTTAAAAATATATATTTTATTGACTTTTTACAGAGAGTAAGGAAGAGGGATAGAGAGTTAGAAACATTGATGAGAAAGAATCATCAATCAGCTGCCTCCTGCACACCCCTTACTGGGGATGTGTCCGCAACCAAGGTACATGCCCTTGACCAGAATCGAACCTGGGACCCTTCAGTCCACAGGCCGATGCTCTATCCACTGAGCAAAACTGGTTAGGGCCATAACCAATCATTACTCAAGTCCTTACAGGCTTTACAGTCCACCCAGAAAGTTGTCCAGAAGCACATTCAAGACGCTCTGTCTGTACCAACTTCTGATCCTGTCCATCCTTTCCAACCTGGTAACTCTATTTAGGAAAAGAAATTTGCCACCCAAGGACTGACGCCTACCTGTAAAGGACCACACACCATCATCTTGACCACCCCCACAGCAGTCAAGGTTGATGGGATCCCGATGTGGCTTCATCACACCAGGCTTAAGGCAGCCCAGGCAGAATAAAGAATCCAAGACTCTTCATCAGACCCATATACTCCTTGCCCTCATTCCAGGCTGTTATCTTATAAACTGATTTATTAATTTTATCCAACAGAAAATTAATTCTATTCAAGCTCATGGTCCTCAGGAGTAGATATGATCCTCTCCCCAACAATGACCCACAAGAGTCAATGATTTGACTCAGTACATAAAACCAGTGGGGAATGAAGCGTACTAGTAATACCTCTTTTGGAAAACCTGCTATTTGAAATTCTCTACTATTTTTAGATAGTCCCTTGCTCTGTAAGTCAACTCTGTCATTTTTACACAGTCTCTTATTCTGTAAAACAACTTTGCTTTTTAGCTTAAATAATAGGAAAGATAAACTTAACTGCCTGACCTTGCAAGCTAGCCATACAATGTAAGGGGCTGATACACTGATACTGATATGTACTTCCATACCAGATGTCTGTATAGTTATGATATGTACTCAAGGTTACAAGTTGTCTGCAAAAATAACTTACACAAAGACCTAGAATGATATAAAAAGAGAATATTCCTTCCTGTGTTTGTTCAGAATTTGACAGAGGTCAAATTTCTGCTCTGAACCTGCATGAAATAAAGATGATTCCTAACTAATTGACCCATTAAGGCCTCTTGTGTAGCTCACTGATTTACAATAGAACAAGACCAGGTGATATTTAGGAAAAGCACAGCACACTTGGCAGGTTATGTTTATAAGACAACCCCAAAGCAACAGGACATGCATGGGTGGGGGTAGTCAACAGGCTCCTGCTTGGAGCCTTAAGGTCTAAAGCTGAGGCAATTAGCCTAACGTTCCCTCCTGAAACCAGGTATTCCATGGAAATCTCTTAGGAAGAAATGGGGGGAACTATAGGTTCTTTCTTAACTTACCTAACAGTTTAAAATCAACATGCACAATGCAAAGCTGTGGTCATATTTATTATTCCAACCTTTGGAACGGTAAATAAAAGCTTTATATCCAGAAGCTAAACTAGTAGATTGTTCCAAATTTCATTGATAAAATCATCCAGTCCCAAAAATGTTACTTTAGATAACTTGATAAATCTTAGTTCAAGACAGAGTGAAGTAGATGTACTTCCAAAGTTTAAATTCTATAAAATATCTGGTTATTTGCTTCTCTGGAAGAGAAACAAACTTCCTACTAAACTCAAGGTTTTCTTCTTGTCTAATAATCAAATAGATATGACACAGATTAGCAACAGAAATAACCACCTGTAAGACGTATTTATGGATGGGCCCCTCACATACATGAGCGAGTCAGAGACCCTGCCTGCAGGAAAGGCTGAAACAGAAAGAAAAAGTGGGTACATATACAAGGCATTTGGAGCTTGGGGCCTTCAAGTCCTTGCAAAATGACATGAGCAGATGCTTTAGTAGAGATGCTATTCCTAATATGTACACTAGGGGGCAGCAGAGAAGAGCATTTCCTTGCGCAGGAAAAGGGGTGGGCCACAGGTTCTGTCTGAGTCCTGCTCCTTGATAAACAGTTTAAGATCAAGATTCCAAAAAGCAGCATCATGGTGGCAGAATGGTGATCCCTTCATAAGGAATGTTAATTGTCTGTGACACCAGTATTCTTTAGATTGGTAAATGTATGAACAAATTTCTTTCTAGAAATATACTTCCTCATGGTACAATTTTTTAATGTCCCACAGGACATGTTTGCTAACTGTCCCAATGTCTTTAGTTCCTCTATAAGATGAAGCAAAGCATTAATAAATCTATGTTCAGTAACCCCACTCCTCACCAAAACTCTATGTCACAACACACAATAAAGTAAAACACACACCAGCTATCTCCTGCTGGTCCTCTGTAGGTGGACACTCTGCCTCATCTTTCCTCAGGTTTTGTGGAGATGCCTCTGGTCCTATGGAAATTCCCCTAAGTGTCTGCTGAGGTACATGGACCGGCCTCAGTGACATGGTGCCACCTGAGGCAGAGAGAAGTATCTCAGGCTCGCTTCCTGGTAGGGCTGAGCTGCCTGCACATTCACTGGACACCAGCACCACAGGCTGACAGCACAAGTGCCATGTGGGTCAGAGAGGAAACTCAGGTGCTCCCTGCAAAGAACATGACCCCCTGGGAGATGGAATTCCACGAGGAACCACTGTAGGCATCTGGATATTGTTGCTTTTCTTCTCAATGCTCATACGTCTCTCTCTAAGGACCGTTCTATACTGTAAGTAAGAATCAATGATCTTGACCTTTTAGTTTCCAGAATTCACCATCAAAAGTTTCCCTCTTTGAAATTGTACACTTGTCATATTGTGACTTTCTCAGATTACCTACAGGAGACACAATTTCATTTACATAAACTTCTGATTTCTAGAACACCATGCATCCAGACCCTGACCTCATTTTAAATGCAACGAAAGTAGTTCCTACTTTATTGAATCATTAAAAAACTTAAAACTAAGAAAAAAAATTCTGCCTCCTCACATTATATTTCTTCATGTTTTTTTCCAAGCTTAAACTGCCTACATATGTGTGGCAGTTTTTTTTTTTGGTTATTTCTTTTTGCATTTAATCATCACTAATTAGAAAGAGAGAGAGATAGGGGGGAGACAGACAGAGAAACATTCATGTGACAGAGAAACATGGATTGGTTGCTGGGATCCCAGCCTCACCCTTTGTTGTACACAGGAGGACAGTCCAGTCACCAGCAGCTCTACACAGGTTTCTATATGGCTAACACACAGCATCATTGTTTTTGTAAAGCTGGGGAGAGGGAAACAAAAAGCAGCTTAGCACAGAAGAAGGAACAGGAAGAGAGCCAGGAGGGGCACACTGGCTCTCTAGACAGGAGCCTGGGGCGCTGTGGCTCCTGGAGAAATAAAACTCCAAGTGACAAGAGCAGAGAAAGCTGGCCTCACTTGTGGCCCAGCTCTCATCCTGACCACAGCCCCATAGCCAGCCAGCCACTGCCCTCAGTTCATCCCCCTGTTCCCCTATCCCCTCAGCTCCTCCTACTGCTCCCTCTCCCCTCAGTTCATCCCCCTGCTCCCCTCTTCCCTCAGCTTCTCCCCTGCTCCCCTCTTCCCTCAGCTCCTCCCCCTGCTCCCCTCTCCCCTCAGGTCCCAGCCATGCTGCGTCCTTCTCTTCCTTCTTCAGGCAGTTTCTGCACTTTGGGAATGTGAGGGAATTGTACAATTCTTCTAAGATGTCAAATCTATTGTTAGGAAACTGTTTATGTCACTTATTCAAACCTAAATTGGTAATTTGTGTTTTCTCTTTTTCTTCCTGATTAGTCTAGTTAGGGTTGGATAACATTTATTGATTTTTTCCCCCAATAAATAATAATTGGTTTCAGTACATTTGTATAGTGTTTGTTTATTTACTCTTTCACAAGTACTCATATCTTTGTTCAACACTTTTAGCTATATACCTTGGACCTAGTTAGCTGGTTTTTCTAGCTTAAGGTGGCAGTTAGGGCTACTGACTATGCTTTTCTTTGTGTCTAATATAAGCACTTATTACTTGAAATTTTTCTTAATTAGTTATTTAATTTTATTCCACAAATTTTAATGGATTTTGTTTATATTCAGTTCCAAATATAGTCTAATTTTCTTTGTGATTTTCTTCTTTGACCCTTTTCTACCAAGGGCCATTTGGATATTTTTAACATACAAAGTTATGAACTTAAAAATTAGCCTGCTATATTTTGTCACACATTTACTTAACCCTCCCCTAATGCCATGGCAGGGCCAGACCCAATGATATCTCGGGCCTTATAAAGGCCCACAGGCCAGACCTTCCCCAACCCTGATGTAGAAGATTGTAGTTTTATCCCCAGCAATTTTTGTGACTAAATTCTAAACTAATTATTTTGTATAAAAGAACGTACACTATATATTTCAATTCTTTTCCATTAAGATATTTTTGTGGCCTAGAATGTAGTCTATCTTGGTGAATATTCCCAATACATTTGGGCGGAAAATGCTCTCTACTGTTGTTGGATAGAGGTTTCTATAAATGACAATGAACTTAAATCAAGTAATAAACCATAACTCTCAGAGGCAGATATTCTTGTTGGTTTTCCACCCTAACTTGTTCTATCAATTACTGAGAGAAGAGTTAAAATCTCAAGGTTTTCTGGAATTGTCTATTGTTTCTTTCAATTTTGTCAGTTTTGTGTATTTTGAAGTTATATTATTTAATCATACATATTTAGGAGCATCTTCTTGTTGAAATGATCTTTTCATTATTATGGAATAGCCCTTTTTAGCACTGATGATTTTCATTGTTCTAATATTTCTTTAATATTAATTAATATAACCACTTTACTTTCCTTATAATATTAATGTAGCCACCGCAGCTTTTCTATAAAAAATTTTAGGTAATTTTAAGAAATCATTTTACTTGCAAACCTTTTGGTCCCTTTATAACTTTACAATTAAAATGTGGGGAGCAAGGGGGAACTGGTATGGCTTGGTGATTGAGCGTTGACCTATGACCCAGGAGATCCCAGGTTTGATTCCCAGTCAGGGCACATGCCTGGGTTTCGGGCTTGATCCCCAGTGTGGGGTGTGCAGGAGGCAGCCAATTGATGATTCGCTCTCATCATTGATGTTTCTATCTCTCTCTCCCTCTCCCTTACTCTCTGAAATCAATAAAAATATATTTTTAAAAATGAGGTGGGGAGAAGGGGGACAGACATCTGTAATAATCTCAACAATAAAGATTAAAGAAAGAAAAAGAGAGGAGGACTATTTATGAAGAATCAATCCACATATGTAAATAAATTCAGAACTAACCTTTAAAAAACTAAAATAAAATTAGGGTTTTTTGTGTGTACTAAGCATCTCAATGAGTCTTTTAATCCAGTCATACATTGTCTGCCTTTTTTATTTGATGATTTAGTCCACTTCTTATTTCATTTCTTTTGTTTATTTAATATCCTCACCCAAGGATATGTTTACTGGTTTTTGTTTTTTTTTGTTTTTTGTTTTTTTTTTTTTTTGCAAGAGAGGGAGAAAGACACAGAAACAATGATGTGAGAGAGAAACATGAAAATATCAAACTAACAACCTAGGTATGTACCCTGACCTGGAATTAAACACTCAACCTTTTGGTGTATCAGATGATACTCCATCCAACTGAGCCAACTGGCCAGGGTTAGTCCATTTATTTTTTATGAAATATTTGCCCATCTTAGGTTTAATTCTACCATCATTTTATAATTTGTTTTTATTGGCTCACTCATTTAAATTTTTTCTCTCTCAAACTTTTTCCTTTAGGCTTATGGATTATCTTTGAGCTCCATTTTATGTCCTCTGCTGACCTATTAGTAATGGCTTTTTTGGTAGTATTATTGTTTTTATGACTGTTAATTATTTCAGTCATTGGTCTAAGATTATTTAACTTATCGAAGTCTAGCTTCATATAATAGTATACCATTTCCACACACTATTAAAAACTTACAGTACTGACTTTGTTTTCTCTTGCATGATCCTTTTATTTTAAATTCACTCAGCTGATTTGCATTTAAAAGTAATAATTTTTAGTTTCCACATTTTACTATTCTACTGATTCACAATTTAGTGGGGAGAGAGCCACGATTTTGATTACTCCTTTCTTTTATCTCTAAACTCAGAGCACAGGAGTCTTCAATTGCAGGTACACACCCAGGCAATGGCTCAGGATGGGAGGCACTGACTGAGGGGCCTGAGAAGAGGCGGGAAGGGAGGCAGGGCAAGGAGACCTGGAAAGCAGGAGCTAGAAGTCCTTCAATGGGTCGTTCATAGGCTCCCAAACCAAAAGGACAGTTTCCCTGGGAGGAGCAGCCTGCTCCCAATACCCAGAGAGCAGGTAAAGGGGACACCCCCCATACAGCCTGCCACACGTGCACTTTGAGGTTCACTGAGAAACAAAGGCAGAGGCGAAGCATGCAGGTCTGAACAGTCTCAAGGAGCCTCAGTGACCAGATTGGAAGAGGGGCTGTTATATTGTAAATCAGCGAGCTAAACAGAGGATGCCTTAGGAAGCCAAATTAATTTGGAGTCTTTATTGTGCTAGCGGTCTCAGAGGAATTGTTTCCAGAGTCTGAGCAAAATAACATAGAGGAAGCCCTCCCTTTATACTCTCCCAGACTCTTTGTCTTTCAAATATGGAATGGGGCTTCTGGACCTTACTCTGGCTTTGCAAAAAACAAACAAACAAAAAAGCTTATGTGCTGGGGTGGGGCAGTGGGACTGTATCTCAAGGCCTGGCCTGGTGCCAGTATTGATAACTTCATCTGGGGGTTGTATGGTTTATGGCCTTTCCAAAATGGGAGCAATGCTTAAGGAAACAGGCCTTGCAGGACCAGATAAGTGAACTCATTTCCCCTATTATGGGAGCAAGCATGTTTACAGAAGCCAAGAATAGCAAAGTTAACTACAGAACAAAGGACCATTTTAGTAGAAAATTTCAAACAGCAGTTTTTACAACATAGAGGTTAGTGGAACAAGATGGCCTATGCTTCAGGGCCATCTGCCCACGATTCTAGGAACCAGACGGATAAAAACTCCAGGGTCCCAGATGACCCCATCAGTCTCCATACAAGGATCTCTGACCAACCAAGGCGAGAGTCAGATTTTGGGCCACTGGCGGAGGAGTAGTTCTGACACAGGAAACAACACCCATCAGATTCCCTGAAATTGAAACAGCACCAACCCCTCCCAAAGCTGAGTCAGAAACAGGCCCTTGAGTGATTAAGATTGACAGCTGGCAGACTGGCAAGGATGGCAGATGGGAGTTGGACACAAGCAGTGGACCTGTGGATGCTGGGAGCTCCAAGCAGATGCTAGAAGCTAAAGGCAGTGCCTGGCAGTGGCCAGCATCTAGGTTCTCACAGGAAGCCCAGCATCCGCAGACAGAACAGAAGAGTGAGGTCCTGAACCAGCTCCAATGGGGCAGTAAAACATGGCTGAAGCAAACAACACTTCATTTATTTTATTTTATCCCCATTATATTTTGCAACTTTTTCTTCCTCTCTTCTCTTTTTTTCCTCCCATATTTCTTCTCCTTTCACCTTTTTGGTTTTTCTATTTCCTTTACTTTTCCCCCTTTAAAAATTGAACTTCCTTATTTATCTATCTGTTTTATTGATTTGTTATTCTATCTCTGTTATTTTGTTCATAATGAACTTTTTTCCTTTGGTTGATCTCTTACCTCCCACCCCATCCCACCCTCTCTTGCCTTCCCCCTGAGGTTTGACAGTCTCTTCGATGCTTCTAAGTCTATGGATCTATTTTTGTTCATCAGTTTATGTTGTTGATTATATTCCACAAATGAGTGAGATCATGTGATATTTATCTTTCTCCGACTGGTTTATTTCACTTAGCATGATGCTCTCCATGTCCATCCATGCTGTTGTGAATGGTAAGAGCTCTTTCTTTTTTATAACAGTACTAGAGGCCCAGCGCACAAAATTCGTGTGTGGGTACGGTCCCTAGGCCTGGCCTGTGAACAGGGCCATCTCTCCTGGCTGCCAGCAGCCACTGCCACCCACCCCTGGTTCCCCATTTGCCATCGGGGGATCGGAGTCTGCCAGCCAGGGGGAGGGACCGAGAGGTGGTCAGTGCCTCATAGCGACTGGTCAAATGGTCATTCTGGTTGTTCCGCCATTTGATCAATTTGCATATTGCTGTTATATATATATATATATATATATATATATATATATATAGAGAGAGAGAGAGAGAGAGAGAGAGAGAGAGAGAGAGAGTGATGTGCTCTAATCCTTCCACTTCCAGAGAAAGGGCAAAGGAGGGTTGCTGAAAGTGATAAAGGAGGCAGCAGGGTGAACTTTTTTGGGGGGAGGGGGCAGGAGAGTTTCCTCCTAATGAGGGGCTTCAAAGGACAGCAGCCTACTTCTGCTACCCTCTGTCTCCAGAGACACATTTCTGATTGGCATCTGGCAGGACAGAGCAGTTGCAGGTTCAGGACGGGAACACCTTTCTGCATACAGCTCCCTAGAGAGTCTCTTCCGGCCAAGGTAAGCTTTGTTCTAATCATTTATTCTGGAAACAGGGCTGCTGGGTAGAGTGGGGCAGGAGGGCAGAATGGAGGTGGGCAGGGCAGGAAGAAGTATGGGGTAGAAGACTGGGGGGTGGGGAAGGGAGAGGGTAAAATCTGTGTGTGGAGGGAGGAGGAGGGCTGGTGCAGAAGGAGAGTTGGGGTCAGCATAGGAAGGTTTGGAGGTACTGGGGCAATAAGGAGGACCAGCAGATGCCAGAATAGGGGAAAGGGTTTATGGAATCAGGTGGGGGTCCATGACGGTGACCATACACTAAGTCCCTTTCTCAGACCCTGCCATCCCAGGTGCCTAGTGGAAGGACCACTTCTGGCTGTCCAACTGGCCCATCCCACTGATGACGTAATCAGGACCAGATGGCATTCGAAACAGAGCGCCCTTGGCTCACGTGATTAACTAGCGGCTGGCACCTGGCCCCGCCCCCTGATGATGTAAACAGGTCTGGCGCCCCACCAGACCCCACAACCCCTGGCACACGTGACCACATCCAGGTATGTTCAAGGCCCTGGCTCATATGACCAACTTCAGGGTGGCACAGGGCCCCTCCCAATGATAACGTAAAGAGGTCTGGTTGCCCTGGTCGGTTTGGCTCAGTGGATAGAGCATCGGCCTGCAGACTCAAGGGTTCCAGGTTCGATTCAGGTCAAGGGCATATACCTTGGTTGCCGGCACATACCCAGTAGGGAGTGTGCAGGAGGCAGCTGATCAATGTTTCTTTCTCATCAATGTTTTTAACTCTCTATCCCTTTCCCTTCCTCTCCATAAAAATCAATAAAATATATTTAAATTTTTTTTAAAAAAAGAGGTCTGGCTGCCAACCAGACACCCCTCACCACCACCCAGGGATCACAGAACACTTCTGGGTATTTTCCAGGCCCTGGCACCCCTGACCAACATCCAGCTGGCCACCTGGCCATCCCCCTTGTTTTCGAGATACTGCTCTTTGTTCGCCTGAGCACTGAGCCACACTGCCTGGGCTTCTTGGCTCCTCAGGCGGAGGGTGGACTTCCAAAATCGCAAGAAGTTGGGTGGAAGTCCTAAAACCCTCAGCCCCAGATCATCTTCACCTCATAGGCTGCCTCCGCTTGTTTCGAGAGAGGCAAACAGGGGGCCACCAGCCCTCCTTCAAGAAAGCCATGGGTGTGTCTATCTGCCTCGGGACTCCACATTATGCCCAACATGGGGCATCTCACCCTGGAATGGCCTTCAACCCAGACAAAACTGTGGGCTTGGCAATCCGGGCCAGAGTTGTGTTAAGCGCCAGAAAACCATTTCCCTTCTGGCAGCCAACTCCAGGCTACTCCAGTGTCAATAACGGATGGCGGGCCCGGAGGGCCAGCATTCAGCCTCAATCACGGCATAGGCCCTTCCTTGAGGACATGGACCTTCTTGGTGCCATGCAGGGTCGAGACCACAGGGAAGTGGGGCTTTGGCAACCCCTTGTGACCTTCCTCCACATTAGGTGGTCCCACCAGCCTATGTGCTACTAGACCATCTCTAGCTATTGACCAGGCCTCAAGCGCTAGCTCACCTGACCCTTCTGTGTGTTGACCTGGGCAAGTCCACCCCGGAGGTAAAGTGACCGCTTCTGGCTGTCCACCTGAGCGGCCCCCTGATGACGTAACTAGGTCCAGATGGCTTTCGGACCCCAGGGCCCTTGGCTCACGTGACCAACTTCTGACTGGCACCTGCCCCTTCCCCTGAAGTAAAGTAAACAGGTCTGGCATCCCAACTGATCCCACCTCCCCTGGCTCATGTGACCAATTCCAGGTATGGAGGAGGTCTTGGCTCACGTGACTAATTTCAGGCTGGCACCTGGACCATCCCCCTGATGACTTAAAGAGGTCTGGCTGCCCACTGGACCCCCTCACCCCCACTGCCCTGGGATCACAGGACACTTCCAGGTATTTCCCAGGCCCTGGCACACCTGACCAACATCCACTTGGCCACCTACCCTCCCCCTTGTTTTCGAGACACCGTTCCTTGTTCGCCGGAGCACTGAGCCACACTGCCCGGGCATCTTGGCTCCGCAGGCGGAGGGTGGACTTCCCAAATCACTGGAAGTTCAGTTAAAGGCCTAAAATCCATAGCCCCAGATCACTATCTTCTCATAAGCTGCCTCTGATTGCATTGAGAGGGCAGCAAGCAGGGGGCCGCCAGCCCACCTTCAAGAAAGCCATGGGGGTCCATCTGCCTCAGAACTCTGCATCATCCCCAACATGGAGGCATCTCACCCTGGAATGGCATTCAACCCAGACAAAACTGCCTGCAGGCTTTGAAATCCAGGCAAGAATTGGGTTAAGCCCCAGAAAACCGTTTCCCTTCTGGCAGCCAACTCCAGGCTACTCCAGTGTCACTAGTAGGTGCCAAGGCCTGAGGGTAGCTTTTGGCCACACTCACGGCAAATGCCCTTCCTTGAGGACATGAAACTTCCAATTGCCATCCAGGGTCCGGACCACAGGGAAGTAGGGTTTGGCAACCCCTTGTGACCCTCTTCCGCATTAGGTGGCCCCACCAGCCTATACACTAGATCACCTCCAGCTGTTGACCGGGCTTCTAGCGCTGGCTCACCTGACCCTTCTGTGTGTTGACCTGGGCAAGTCCACCCAAGAGGTTATGTCACCGCTTCTGGCTGTCCACCTGGCTGGCCCCCTGATGACATAACCAGTTCCAGCTGGCGTTCGGACCCCAGCGCCCTCGGCTCATGTGAACAACTTCCGGCTGGCACCTGGCCCTCCCCCTGATGATGTAAACAGGTTTGGCTGCCTACCCGACACCACTACTCCTGGCTCACATGACCATATCCAGGAATGCATGAGGCCCTGGATCACGAGACCAACTCCAGGCTGGCACCGGGGCCCCTCCCCTGATGATGTAAACAGGTCTGGCTACACACCAAACCCCCCAACCCAACCACCCAGGGATCACAGAACACTTTCTGGTATTCCCAGGCCCTGGCACACCTGACCAACATCCAGCTGGCCACCTGGTCCCTCCCCCTTGTATTCAAGACACTGCTCCTTGTTCGCCTGAGCACTGAGCCACACTGCCCAGGCTTCTTGTCTCCTCAGACGGAAGGTGGACTTCCCAAATCGCTGGAAGTTGGGTTAAAGGCCTAAAACACACAGCCCAAGATCACCTTCTCCTCATAGGCTGCCTCTGATACCATCGCAAGGTAGGCAAGCAGGGGGCTGCCAGCTCCTCTTTAAGAAAACCATGGGGGTCCATCTGCCTCGGGACTCCGTATCATCCCCAACATGGGGGCATCTCACCCTGGAATGACCTTCAACCCAGACAAAACTGACTGTGGGCTTGGCAATCCGGGCCAGAGTTGTGTTAAGCCCTAGAAAACCGTTTCCCTTCTTGCAGCCAACACCAGGCCCCTCTAGTGTCACTAATGAGTGGCTGGCCCTAAGGGACAGCTTTCAGCCTCACTCACGGCAAATGCCCTTCCTTGAGGACATGGACCTTCTTGGTGCCATGCAGGATCCGGACCACAGGGAAGTGTGGCTTTGACGACCCCTTGTGACCCTCATCCGCATTAGGTGCCCCCACGAGCATATCCACTAAACCACCTCCAGCTGTTGACTGTGCCATAAGATCTGGATCACCTGACCCTTTCTAGTGTTGAACTGGGCAAGTCCACCCAAGAGGTTATGTCACCACTTCTGGCGGTCCACCTGGCCAGCCCCCTGATGACATAACCAAGGCAGGATGGTGTTCGGACCCCAGCGCTTGGATCACCTGACCAACTTCCAGCTGGCACCTGGCCCCTCCCCCTGATGAAGTAAACAGTTCTGGATGCCCACCCAACCCTACTGCCACTGGCTCATGTGACCACAACCGGGTATGCCAGAGGCCCTGGCTCACGTGACCAACTTCAGCCTGGCACCTGGACCATCATCCTGATGACTTAAACACATCTGACTGCCCACCAGAACCCCTGGCCCCCACTTCCCAGGGATCACAGGACACTTCCAGGTATTTCCTAGGTTCTGGCACCCCTGAAGAACATCCAGCTGGCCACCTGGGCCACCCCCTTATTTTCAAGAGAGCTCCTTGTTCACCAGAGCACTGAGCCACATTGCCTGGGCTTCTTGGCTCCTCAGGTGGAGGTTGGACTTCCCAAATTGCTGGAAGTTGGGTTAAAGGCCTAAAACCCACAGCCCCAGATCACCATCTTCTCATAGGTTGCACACAATCCCTTAGAGAGGGCCGCAAGCAGGAGGCTGCCAGGCCTCCTTCAAGTAAGCCATGGGGGTCCATCTGCCTCGGGACTCTGCACCATCCCCAACATGGGGGCATCTCACCCTGGAATGGCCTTCGACCCAGACAAAACTGACTGCGGGCTTTGAAATCTGGGCCAGAGTAGTGTTAAGCCCCAGAAAACCTTTTCCATTCCAGCAGTCAACTCCAGGCCCCTCCAGTGTCAATATCAGATGGTGGGCCCTAAGGGCCACCTTTCGAACTCACTCACGACAAACGCCCTTCTTTGAGGACATGGACCTTCTTGGTGCCATCCAGGGTCTGGACCACAGGGAAATGGAGCTTCGGCGACCCATTATGATCCTCCTCCGCATTAGATGGCCCCACCAGCCTATCCACTAGACCACCTCCAGCTGTTGACCAGGTCTCAAGCAATGGCTCACCTGACCCTTCCGAGTGTTGACCAGGGCAAGTCCAACCCGGAGTTTAAACACCTCTTCTGGCTGTCCACCTGAGCAGCCCCCTGATGACATAACCAGGTCCAGCTGGCTAACGGACCCCACAGCCCCATGCTCACTTGACCACATCCGGGTATACCTGAAGCCCTGGCTCACGTGACCAACATCCGGCTGGCATCAGGCCCCTCCCCCTGATGATATAACCAGATACAGTTGGCCACTGACCACCACCCCACCGCCCAGGGATCACAGGACACTTCCGGTTATTTCCCTGGCCCTTGCACCACTGACCAACATTCAACTCGCCACCCGGGCCCTCTCCCTTATTTCTGAGACACCGTCCCTTGTTCACCTGATCACTGAGCCACACTAGCCAGGCTTCTTGTCTCCTGAGGCGGAGGGTGGACTTCACACATTGCTGGAAGTTGGGTTAAAGTCCTAAAACCCACAGCCCAAGATCACCTTCTCATAGCCTGCCTCCCATCCAGTGTGGAGGGCGGCAAGCAAGGGGCCGCAGCCCTACTTCAAAAAAGCCATGAGGGTCCATTTGCCTCGGGAATCCGCATCATCCCCATCCTGACGGCATCTCACCCTGTAGTGGTCTTTGACACAGACAAAACTGCCTGCAGGCTTTAAAATCCAGGCCATAATTGTGTTAAACCACAGAAAACCGTTTCCCTTCTGGCAGCCAACTCCAGGGCCCTCCAGTGACACTAACTGGTGGCGGGGCCTCAGGGCTGGCTTTTGACCACACTCACGGCAAATGCCCTTCCTTGAAGTCATGGATCTTGTTGTTGCCATCCAGTGTCCAGACCACAGAGAAGTGGAGCTTTGGCGACCACTTGTTACCCTCCTCCAAATTAGGCGGCCCCACCAGCCTTCCACAAGACCACTTCCAGCTGTTGACCAGGCCCCAAGTGCTGGCTCAAGCGACCACTTGCAGGAGTTCACCTGGGCGCACCCACTCTGGTGGTTATATCACCATTTCCAGTGGTCTACCTGGCCCCTCCCCCTGAAGAGGTAACCAGGTCCAGCTGGCCACCGTACTGCAGCACCCCTGACTCACATGACCAACTTCCTGTTGGCACCAGGCCCCTCCCACTCATGACGTCACCAGGTCAACCTGGCCACCAACCCCCCACCACCACCACCACCCAGGGTTCACAAGAAACTTCTGGGTATTTCCCAGGCCCTCGTACCCCTGACCAACATCCAGCTGGCCACCTGGGACCTCTTCATTGTTTTCTAATCACTGCCCCTTGTTCGTTTGAGCACTGAGTCACACTGGCCAGGCTTCTTGGCTCCTCAGGCGGAGGGTGGAATTCCCAAATCGCTGGAAGTTGGGTTAAAGGCCTAAAACCCACAGCCGCAGATCACCTTTTTCTCATAGCCTGCCACCAATTCCGTGGGGAGGGCGGCAAGCCAGGGGCCGCCAGCCCTCCTTCAAAAAAGCCATGAGGGTCCATTTGCCTCAGGACTCTGCATAGGCTCCACCATGATGGCATCTCACCTGGAGTTGCCTTCGACCCAGACAAAACTGCCTGCAGGCTTTGAAATCAAGGACAGAATTGTGTTAAGCCTCAGAAAACCATTTTCCTTCTGGAAGCCAACTCGAGGCCCCTCCAGTGTCACCCATTGGTGGCAGGGCCTGAGGGCCAGCTTTCCGATTCACTCACAGCAAACTCCCTCCTTGAGGACATGAACCTTCTTGGTGCCATCCAGGGTCCAGACCACAGGGAAGTGGGGCTTTGGTGACCCCTTGTGACCCTCCTCCGCATTAGGTGCCCCACCAGCCTATCCACTAGACGACCTAGAGCTGTTGACTGGGACCCAAGTGCTAGCTCACCTGACCACTTCTGGTGTTCCCCTGGATGAGCCAATACCGGTAGTTATGTCACCGTTTCCGGCTGTCTACCTGATCCCACCCATGAAGAGGTAACCAATTCCTGCTGGCCACCGTACCCCAGCGCCCCTGACTCACATGACCAACATCTGGCTGGTACCTGGCCCCGCCCCCTGATGACATAACCAGGTACAGCTGGCCACCATACACCACCGCTGCTGGCTCATGTGACCACATCCAGGTATGCCCAATGCCCTGGCTCACCTGACCAACTTCCGGCTAACACCTGGCCTGTACCCCTGATGACATCACCAGGGCCAGCTGGTCGCCAACCCCCACACACATACATACACACCGCTCAGGGATCACAGGACACTTCTGGGTAATTCTCAGGCCTTGGCATCCCTGACAAACATCCAGCAGGCCACCTGGGCCCTCCTCCTTATTATAGAGACAGCACATTGTGTTCGCCCAAGCATGGATCCACAGTGGCTGGGTTTCTTGGCTCCTCAGGCTGAGAGTGGAATTCCCAAATCGCTGGAAGTTGGGTTAAAGGCCTAAAACCCACAGCCCCAGATCACCTTTTTCTCATAGCATGCCTCCAATCATGTGGGGAGGGTGGCAAGCAGGGGCCGCCAGCCCTCCTTCAAAAAAGCCATGAGGGTCTGTCTGCCTGGGGACTCTGCATCGTCTCCGCCATGGGAGCATCTCACCCTGGAGTTGCCTTCGACCCAGACAAAACTGCCTGCGGGCTTTGAAATCCAGGCTAGAATTGTTAAGCCCCAGAAAGCCGTTTCCCTTCTTGCAGCCAACTCCAGGCTACTCCAGTGTCATTAACGGGTAGCAGGCCCTGAGGCCCAGCTTTTGGCCTCACTCATGGTAAACGCCCTTCCTTGAGGACATGGACCTTCTTGGTGCCATCCAGGGTCCAGACCAAAGGGAAGTGGGGCTTTGGCGACCCCTGGTGACCCTCCTCCACGTTAGGTGGCCCCACCAGCCTATACACTAGACCACCTCCAGCTGCTGACCAGGCCTCAAGCGCCTGCTCAACTGACCACTTCTGTGTGTTCACCTGGACAAGTCCACCCCGGACGTTACATCATCGCCTCTGGCTGTCCACCAGGCCCGTCCCTCTGATGACATAACCAGGTCCAGCCGGAGTTCGGACCCAGCGCCCTTGGCTCACGTGATCAAATTCTGGCTGGCACCTGGCCTCTCCCCCGAATAACGTAAACAGTTCTGATGGCCCACCGGACACCACTGCCCCTGGCTCACTTGACCAAATAAGGGTATGCCCGAGGCCCCTGGCTCACGTGAGCAACTTCATGCCGGCACCTGGCCTCTCCCTCTGATGACATAAACAGGTCTGGCTGCCCACTGGACCCTCCCCACTGCTCAGGAACCACAGGACACTTACAGTTATTTCCCAGGCCGTGGAACCCTGGACCAATATCTAGCTGGCCACCTGGGCCCTCCCTCTTGTTTTTGAGACACCGCTCTTGGTTCGCCTGAGCACTGAGCCACATTGCCTGGGCTTCTTGTCTCCTCAGGTGGAGGGTGGACTTCACAAATCGCTGTAAGTTGGGTTAAAGGCCTAAAACCACAGCCCCAGATCACCTTCTCCTCATAGGCTGCCTCCGATCCCATCAAGAGGGTGGCAAGCATGGGACCACCAGCCCTCCATCAAGAAAGCCCTGAGGGTCAATCTGCCTCAGGATTCTGCATCGTCCTCAACATGGGGGCATGTCACCCTGGAATGGCCTTCGACACAGACAAAACTGACTGCGGGCTTGGAAATCCAGGCCAGAGTTGTGTTAAGCCCCAGAAAACCATTTCCCTTCTGGCAGCCAACTCCAGGCCCTTCCAGTGTCATTAACGGGTGGCTGGCCCTGAGGGCCAGCTTTCAGCCTCACTCACAGTAAACACCCTTCCTTGAGGACATGGACCTTCTTGGTGCCATCCAGGGTCCAGACCACAAGGAAATGGAGCTTGGTGACCCCTTGTGACTCTCCTCCGCATTAGGTGGTCCCATCAGCCTATCCACTAGACCACCTCCAGCTGTTGACCTGGCCTCAAGCGCTGGCTCACCTGACCACTTCCGTGTGTTCGCCTGGGAAAGTCCACCCTGGCGGTTATGTCACCGCATCTGGCTGTCCAACTGGCCTGTCCCGCTGATGACGTAACCAGGTCCATGTGGCATTCAGACCCCAGCGCCTTTGGCTCACGTGACGAACTATCAGCTGGCACCTTGCCCCTCCAATGAGGTAAAGAGGTCTGGAGGCCCACTGGATCTCACCGCGCCTGGCTCATGTGACCACATTCGGATATGCCCAAGGCTCTGGCTCAGGTGGCCAACTTCAGTATTGCACCTGGCCCCTCCCCCTGATGATGTAAAACAGGTCTGGCTTCCCAACTGTCCCTACCTCCCCTGGCTCATGTGACCAATTCCAGGTATGCCCGAGACCCTGGCTCACGTGACCAACTTCAGGATGGCACTCCCCCCCCCCGCCCCCATGACATAAACAGGTCTGGCTGCCCACCAGACCCTACTGCCCGTGACTCACGTGATCACAACCAGGTATGCCGGAGGCCCTGGTTCACGTGATCAACTTTAGCCTGGCACCTGGACTAACCCCTGATGACTTAAACAGGTCTGGCTGCCCACCAGACACTGCCCCCCCCCCCCACCTCCAAGGGATCATAGGACACTTCTGAGTTTTTCCCAGGCCTTGGCACCCCTGACCAACATCCAGCTGGCCACCTGGCCATCCCCCTTATTTTCAAGACACCGCTCCTTGTTCGCCAGAGCACTGAGCCACACTGCCTGGGCTTCCTGGTTCCTCAGGTAGAGGGTGGACTTCCCAAATCGCTGGAAGTTGGGTTAACTGCCTAAAAACCACAGCCCCAGATGACCTTCTCCTCATAGGCTGCCCCTAATCCCATCGCGAGGGCGGCAAGCAGGGGGCCGCCCTCCTTCAAAAACGCCATGGGGGTCCATCTGCCTCAGGACACCGCATTGTTCCCAACATGGGGGCATCTCACCCTGGAATGGCCTTTGACCCAGACAAAACTGACTGCGGGCTTGAAATCCAGGCCACAGTGTGTTAAGCCCCAGACAACCGTTTCCATTCTGGCAGCCAACTCCAGGCCCCTCCAGTGTCACTAACGGGTGGCGGGCCCTGAGGGCCAGCTTTCAGCCTCACTCACTGTAAACGCCCTTCCTTGAGGACATGGATCTTCTTGGTGCCATCCAGGGTACAGACCACAGGGAAGTGGGGCTTTGGCGACCCCTTGTGACCCTCCTCCGCATTAGGTGGCCCCACCAGCCTATCCACTAGACTAGTGGTCGGCAAACTGCGGCTAGCGAGCCACATGCAACTCTTTGGCCCCTTGAGTTTTTAGCAAAGGCCAGCTTAGGAGTACCCTAATTAAGTTAATAACAATGTACCTATCTATATAGTTTAAGTTTAAAAATTTTGGCTCTTAAAAGAAATTTCAATCATTTTACTGTTGATATTTGGCTCTGTTGACTAATGAGTTTGCCGAACACTGCCCTACACCAACTTCAGCTGTTGACCGGGCCTCAAGCGCCTGATCACCTGACCACTTCTGTGTGTTCTCCTGGGCAAGTCCACCTTGGCCGGTAGGTCACCGCTTCTGGCTGTCCACCAGACCCATCCCCCAATGACGTAACCAGGTGCAGCCTGCGTTCAGACCCCAGCACACTTGGCACATGTGAACAACTTCCAGCTGGCACCTGGCCCCTCCCCCTGATGACGTAAACAGGTTTGGCAGCCCACTGAACCCCAGCACCCCTGGCTCACGTGACCAACTTCCGGCTGGCACCTGGCCCCTCCCCCTGATGACATAAACAGGTCTGGCTGCCTACCCGACCCCCCGACACCCACTGCCCAGGGATCACAGGACACTTACGGTTATTTCCCAGGCTCTGGCACCCCTGACCAACATCCAGTTGGCCACCTGGGCCCTCCCCCTTATTTTCAAGTCACTGTTCCTTGTTCGCCAGAGCACTGAGCCACACTGCCCGGGCTTCTTGGCTCCTCAGGCAGAGAGTGGACTTCACAAATCACTGGAAGTTGGGTTAAATGCCTAAAACCCACAGCCCCAGATCACCTTCTCCTCATATGCTGCTTCCGATCCCTTTTAGAGTGCGGCAAGCAGGTGGCCACCAGTCCTCCTTCAAGAAAGCCATGGGGGTCCATCTGCCTCGGGACTCCACATAGTCCCCAATATGGGGGCATCTCACCCTGGACTGGCCTTCAACCCAGACAAAACTGACTGCAGGTTTTCAAATCCGGGCTAGAGTTGTGTTAAGCCCCAGAAAACCGTTTCCCTTCTTGCAGCCAACTCCAGTCTCCTCCAGTGTCACTAATGGGTGGGGCACCCTGAGGGCCAGCTTTCAACCTCACTCACATCAAACGCCCTTCTTTGAGGACATGTAACTTCTTGGTGCCATCCTGGGTCCAGACCACAGGGAAGTGTGGCTTTGGTGAACCCTGTGACCCTCCTCCACATTAGGTGGCCCCACCAGCCTATCCACTAAACCACCTCCAGCTATTGAAAGGGTCTCAACCGCCTGCTCACCTGACCACTTCTGTGTGTTCACCTGTGCAAGTCCACTCTGGCAGTTACCTCACTGCTTCTGGCTGTCCAACTGGCCCGTCACTCTGATGACATAATCAGGTCCATCTGGCATTAGGACGCCAGCGCCCTTGGCTCACGTCACCAACTACCGGATGGCAACTGGCCCCTCCCCCTGATGATGTAAACAGGTCTGGCAGCCCACAGCACCCCACCGCCCTGGCTCACCTGACCACTTCCATGTATACACCTGGGCATGTCCACCCTGGCGGTTACGTCACCGCATTTGGCTGTCCACCTGGCCTGTCCCCTTGATGACATAACCAGGTCCAGCCCGCGTTCAGACCCCAGCGCCCTTGGCTCACGTGACCAACTTCCTATTGGCACCTGGCCCTTCCCCCTTATGATGTAAACAGGTCTGGCTTTTCACTGGACCCGTCCGCCCCTGGCTCATGTACCACATCCGGGTATGCCCGAGGCCCTGGCTCATGTGATCAACTCTGGCTGGCACCTGGCCCCTCTTCCTGATGACATAAACAGGTCATGCTGCCTACTGGACCTCACTGCCCCTTGCTCATGTGACCACATCTGGGTATGCTGGAGGTCCTGGCTCACATGACAAACTTCCAGCTGACACCTGCACCCTCCTTCTGATGAGGCAACCAGGTCCGGCTGGCCCCCAAGCCCTTCCCCAACTGCCCAGGGATCACAGGACACTTCCAGTATTTCCCAGGTCCAGCAACCCTGACCAACATCCAGCTAGCCACCTGGCACTCCGCCTTGTTTTTGAGACACCGTTCCTTGTTCGCCTGAGCACTGAGCGACACTTCTCGGGCTTCTTGGCTCCTCAGGCAGAGGGTGGACTTCCCAAATCACTGGAAGTTCGGTTAAAGGCTAAAATCCATAGCCCCAGATCACCTTCTCCTCATAGGCTGACTCAACACAGCACTTATGGCATAACTTCCCCAGTTGCCACTGAGATGTGCCAAACCTTCTCTGAGGTCATCTTGCATGTTCATCATGTGAAAAAAAACACACACAGGGTTCTCTTTGTACCATCTATTGTACAAGTATATAAAACCTGAATTTCCAGAGTATTAATGAAGGACCACAGAGGTGAGCAACAAGCACTGGCTCAGATCAACATGGCATGCAATAGTATTCAATGAAAGAATATTACAAATAATAATTGAAGGAGGGTCTTACAAGAACAGCCTATGGTCCATATAAGTAAAGACCATTAGATGGCACAGGCAGTCATAAGAAAAATTTAGGTAGAGGAAGGGGGCAGAAGTGGAAGGCATGGATAAGGACATAGTAAACCTCCCAGGAAACGGAAGAGCAAGATACCTATGGTGACCTAGCTTGCCCAATAGGACTGACAGGGCCCGGGGTATCCCAAACCAGCTCCGCAGAGGACTGCCATCTCCCCAGAGGAGCCCCAGGTAAGCCTGACAGTGGAGGGCAAGGAAATTAATTTCCTCCCCGATGCTGAAGCCACCTTCTCTGTACTCCTCCCAAGCCCTGGTAAATCATCCTCAGAGGCTGTAGCTGTTATAGGCATGTCTGGGAAGCCAAGAAAGAGATCTTTTTCTCAGCCTTTAGGTCATAGCTGGGGTAAGCTGTTCCTTTCCCATGCCTTCCTGATCCTGCAAAAAGCCTCATATTCACATCAGAAACAAAGTCCTCTCAACCCTGAGGCTCTAGAAGGACTCAATATTCTAATAAGCCATCTGTTTTAGAAGCCCAAGGTTTATCACAGTCCTTACCATACCCCCATTTTAGGGATACAAAAGCCTAATAGAGGGGGAGGACTAGTTCAGGAATTATAACTGTTGTAGTGTAACCCCCATCTTACAAAGGACACCTCGAGAAATCGAATTATGGAGTCATTTATTAAAAGCCGGCGGCATACGAGGGAACAAAAGCACTCCAGAATTTGCAGCCCCAAATAGCTCACCACTTATGGCTTATATGCAAAATATCACAAAAGTATTGATTACATCTTTGGGTCTGGAATAAGGAACCTGTTTCGTGAAAAGCATTCTTTACAGAAGCAAAAATTGAGCAAGTTAGTTATCTAAAGTATTTACGAATCACTGAATCAAAAGAAACACATTATCTGGAACCACCGGGGCAATTTAGAATAATTGTGCTGTCCAGATTCTGGGACCACTGAGTCAACCGAAACTCAGTTATCTGTAGCTACTGAGACAATTTAGGATAATGGTGCTGTTCTGATTCCCAGAAGAATGTGCTTCAGTAACCAGTGAGATCACAATCAATGGGCTATTCAAACCAACATCAATGGAGTATTTGGATAGCATACATAAGTTCAAAAAATCAAAATAACTTTCTAATGTTTTAGCAAACAAATAAGTACAGAACACAAACAGCAGTTTCTACCTGAGATGATTGCTACCATACTTCATAACTGGTAAATAAGGCAGTGATTCCTATCCAGCCAATTGTCCAAGATTTACTTGCCCAAATTCTGGAAAACACAAAGTGGTTTATAGTAGTAAATCCCAAGGATGCCTTTTTTCTACATATACTCCTGCCTCCTAACTCACAGTCCCTTCTTGCCTTTCAAAGATCCCAATAATCAAAGCCATCAGCTAACATGGACAATACTGCCCCATAGCTTTCGGGAATAACCTTCATTTATTTGGGCAGGTCTTTAAACAACGCAAAAAGCCCTTTTACAGGCACCGTCTTTAAGTCTCCCAACAGGTCGGCAGCATTGACTCCTAGATCTGTCTGTCACCAGTGAGCCTTGAAAGCCAGCACAGGAGGAGTACATGTTACAGAATTTACCAGGTGACCGAAAAATACACAGGAGCACTTGGAGGTCCAGGATAAACCCATTTATTTTCAGATGTTTCACATGTACTAGTACAGTGACTCAGGGAGTCAGTTCTCCAAATCCTGAGTAAGCCAATATAGAGGAAGCTTTCTCTTTATACCCTTCGGTTTCTTTGTTTTCTATCTGTTTCCTAACTACCAGGCTTTTGTGATGGACTTCCATAGCCCCTCCTGAGTCAGTTAGAAGGGGAAGTTAGATTGTATCTAAATGCCTGGTCTGGGTGATGTCAGTGACCTCCCCTGTAGCTAAGCTGTTATGTTCTTTGTTTATGACCCCTTTGTAAATTGGGAGTAATTAGGAAAATAGGTCTTGCAAGACCAGATTGTGGAAAAAGGGGCAGTGACTTAATTATAAGCTATCAAGAATGTACATTAGGTTACTGGCACAGATTCATATTGCTAGCCCCCCAAATCTGTTATTTTCCCCATCAGACGAAGCTGCATTGCCATCAACTAGATCACCAAATTTCTACTCATGCGAGCCTCTGAAAGACCTGAAACTTCTCCTTCAAAGGCATCCTGGGATGTCAATGAGTGGCAGATAAGTAACATACTCTGGTATTTCTAGATAAACAATGTTTTCATTTTTAAAGTAATTCTTATTCTGTCTTTTTATAAGTGTCATCTAAACCCTAGGCTGGTACCTGGAAGAGACCTTCTCTGCCCTTGCTAGGACCCCATGAGATGCTCCCACTTATAGCTCCCTTTTTTGTATCTCTATGAAGCATAGTGATCCCTCTTTTGGAAAAACTGCTGTTTAAAGCTGCTCTTTGAACTATTCTGTTATTCTTAGTCTCGTATTCTGTAGGTCAACTCTGTTATTTTTAGACTGTAAAATAACTTTGTTTTTTGCTTGAATAGAAAAGATAAACTTCATTGTCTAACCTTGCAAGCTAGACATCTAACTGATTTGCTGATATTGATGCCAGGTGCCTGTATAGATATGATAAGATACTCAAGGTTACAAGTTGTCTGTATAGATATGACAGGTGTTTGCTAGATATGATATGTACTCAAGGTTACAAGCTGTTTACAAAAATAACTTATACAAAGAACTAGAACAATATAAAAAGGAAATTCTCCTTCCTATGTTTGTTCAGAATTTGACAGAGGTAATCTGCTCTGAACCTGCATACAATAAAGATGACTCCTAACTAATTGGCTCATTAAGGCGTCTTGTGCAACTCGCTGATTTGCGATACAACACCTAATGTAGCAAATTTTTCAGCCACACTGGTTTCCCAAACCCCTAACTACTAAGTATATTATAAGCAGCCCAATTCAGGATTGAATAATCTCAATTAGATATATATCTCCCACATCTCTTTCAGAGTAAAATGTGTTAAATCTTAGTCTATAGGACAACTTATACTGCCACTACCACCAACCAGGCCAGAATCACTTCTCAAGCCAGTACAGATTTTTATTCACAGAGAAGCCCATGATTCAGCAGGGCAAAGTCTGTGCCATGAATAACACTCCTTGCTGCAAACAGCTTAGCTAAAAAGGACCTCATAGCTTCTTGACCCAGAAGTCTGGGCACCAATTAAAGATATATTAGCTAACTCCCTTTCGCAGACCTTGGTTTATACTGTGTTTTTGTTTTGTTTTGTTTTAATTATCTTAAACCATTGCTTGTTTAATCTTTGGTATGTTTCATATCCTTTCATTCAAAAGCCCTAAAGTTACACCTGATCCTCCACATGGAACAGCAAATGACGGCCGCTAAATCCATCTTCTGTGGAACCTTATACCACCCACTTCCGATGGGACCCTGACTGCTGCCCCAAACTATAATCCCTTTGCCAGCAGGAAGCAGTCAGAAAGATGTGGCACCCCCTATCCACAAAGCAGTTGGAGTTTCCTAATCAGAGGGAAGACTGAAACAAGAATTTTAGCAGAACATTGGCAGGTTTAGGGAACTTTTAGAATTGGGGTCTATGCGGGGGGTTGGGGGGGGAAACAACAACAGGCCTACAGACAGGGAGAAGGTACATTTCCATAACACAAGGAAGCCAGGTGCAGATACATTTCCATAAGACAAGGGAGCAGCAATGGGTGTATTTCCATAAGACAAAGGAACTGGAAGTAGCCAAGAAAGGTCTATATTTATAAAATAAAGAAGGAAGAAAGACCAGAAGGAACAGGAGCACAATGAGGAAGGAGGACCTCAGGAGTCACTACAGTAACCAATTCTAAAGGGAATATTGACCAATCAGAGGGGATATCAGGACACAGGAACTACAGCCTTTATAAACCATGGAAACAAGAAGTTGGTGGGAACCTTTCCCTCTCCCCATGTGGGAGTCCATTCTGTGGAACTCTTTCCCTCTCCCCACGTGGGAGTCTGTACTTATTCTTCAATAAATCTCTACCTATGCTATACTACCCTCTGCCCATGGATTCATTCTTTGACTCCAGTGGAAAAGGAATCCGGAGTCCAGTCCAAAAATTACGTATCAGAACCATAATTGAAAATCAATGTGACGTATGGTAGCAACCATACTTGGGTAAAAATTGCTGTTTAATATTTTAACCTTGCTGTTTTGGGTTCTGTACTCATTTAAAAGTTATTTTGATTTTCTGAACTTATGTATGATTGAAAACTCCCTTGATGGTGGTTTGAATATCCCATTGATTGTGATCTCACTGGTCATGGAAGCACATTCCTCTGGGACCCAGGACAGATAGTGATCTTAAATTGTCTCAGCAGCTACAGATAACTGAGTTTCGGTTGACTCAGTGATCTCAGAATCTAGACAGCACAATTATTCTAAAATTGCCCAGGTGGTCCCAGATAATGCGTTTTGTTGATTCAGTGATTACTAAATACTTTAGATAACTAACTTGCTCAATTTTTGCTTCTGTAAAGAATGCTTTTCGCAAAACAGGTTCCTTATTCCAGACCCAAAGATGTAATCAATACTTTTGTGATATTCTGCATATAAGCCAGAAGTGGCAAGCTGTTCAGGGCTACGAGGTCTGGAGCGCTTTTGCTCCCTCATATGCCGCCAGCTTTTAATAAATGACTCCATAATTCGAACTTTTTTGAGATGTCCTTTGTAAGATGGGGGTTACATCACAACATTTGGAGGCCCCAGCGAGATCGGCCACTAGAGGCCAATCTCCCCTGGGCCGGTTGTGGAGACTGAGGGGTCTTTAGGGGGTGCGCAACCTGAGACATCCCAGGGCCCCGGAGAACTTCCCTTTGAATCCAGCAAGCAGACAGGGAACATTGGCACATCCCTAAAAAAACTTGTCTTGGAGTCCTGGAAACCCTCCTGGAGGTGAGTCCTGGTTTTCTGGTGGACCAGTCATCTGGGGATGGCGGGAAGGGCTGGACGCAGCCGGGACTTCCCCATCCTAGAAGTGCCCTGAGACGTCAGAGGTCACTCCTGGTTTCTGGATTGTTTTTTGTCTTTTTGTCTCGTACTTGGGCGCTGTATGTATTATGTTGTTAGGTTTTGATTTGCCAAAGTTTTGTCAGTTTGTTGAAATCCTCTTGGGAGACATTGAGTGGTTCTTCCCTTCCTGTTTAAACTTTGACTGTGTGACTGGATTACTGATCTTTTTATCAAGGTTCCTTGCAGGATTTTACCTCTCCTGAAATAAGCCTCTATGTGTAACCTGCCCCTCTTCAACTAAGCACTCTTTTTCCCAGGTCAATGCCAGAGTGCAGGATGACTTTCCCCTCACAGTCCCTGGCGGACTCCGGGAGTGGTTTTAAACTTTTTTTCCTTCACACACACCGGTCCCGCCCACTGGCCTATGGCGTTGGCAGTGGAGCCAGAAAAGCAGCAGCGGTGTTTGCATGCCCTCCCCTACCTCAGGGTGGTCGCTTCCTGAGCCCTCAGTCTCCCTGCCACCACTCCTGGTCCCACCCTGATTATGGGAGATGGACCGTGTTCCCGAGAAACTCCTTAAGTTGTATGATGGGGCATTTATCTGTTTGTTGCATCTATTAGTCTTGTTTCCTTTGTCCAACATGAGTGCCATTTCTGTTTTGCTGTCACATGGGTCGAGAATCCTGTCCTGGGATGTGGGAAAAGGAGGCCCCCACGTCTGTTCTTGTTAGGCCCCCATCAGGGGACTTTGGCAGTGTTCCTGTTATCTGCTCAGATCCCAAGACTGTAAGAGTACTTGTTCACTGAAAGGGTGTAAGTACAGATGTTTGTTTGATATTTTGTTTGTCTGCCTGGGTATAATTATTTGTTCATGTAAGTGTGGAAGTCTGTGAGAAAAAAAGAAACATTTAATTTATTTAAGGCTGAGTGCTCTGACATATAGCAAACCACCCCGAGTGGCCACTGGGATGCCTTTTTCCCAGGGGTGCTTGCTCTCTGTCAGAAGGGGAATCGGCCCACCTAACTAATAAAATTTTTGTCTATTTATTAATTTGAAGGTATAAAGTTGTAACAATTGTGGTCTGGAGAGGTTTAAAGCAGGGACCAAATTCTAAAGTTAACTATTTATAACAAGGAAGCCAGAACTGGCAAAGTCACTAAGTCTGCCCAGAAAGCTCAAAAACTAAATGAATCTTATTTCTGACACCTGCCGCCACCCAGTCTTAATCAGTGGTGGAGGAATGGTCTCAGAACTGTTTGTCTCAATTGGCCATTTAAGTTTAATATGATTAATGATTACAATACGTCGTAAAACCTTTAGAAGAAAAGGAGAATGTTTTGTGGGCCATTTGGTCCTTTTTGTGTGTGTGTGTGTGGCAGCTCTTAAGTTATTCGTTTTTAAAATCAGTATTTTTTAATGGAAACACACTCAAGCAGAGGGGCTTTTCAGAGAGGTCAGGGAGTCTGATTTCAGTGTAGGGGGTCACTGGTTCCGCCCATGCCACCTTCATTGGCAGGAGGCAAGCGCTTTTCCCAGTTGGAACAGAGAGAGGACTGCCAGATGAAAATGCCTCAGTGGGAACACCTCCATTCGCCACCTGGGACCCTCTCCGTGCTCCCTGCCTCCGCCCATCCAGTGCCCATCCCCTCCAGCTGGAGGCAGCAGCGAGAAGGGAAATTCCCTTGTGACTTCCTGCACCCCAGTGAGACCCAAGAACCCCCGGCAACTCCTTGGACACTTTTCACCATGTTCTGTTACAGGGTTTAAAGGCGGCAGCTAGAAATTCCCCCATTCCCCTTTTTCAGGAAAATGTGGCAGTTTAAAAATTCAAGCGGCTAGAGGCCTGGGAACAGGCTGCTGGGCCTGCTCCCTCCTCCCTCTGCCTTTAAAATAGCATGCAACACTGGAACATTGATTGCTGGACATGTTTAGAAATACTTAATGAAAGGTTTGAGGCATGGTTATGTATTTATGAAGGACATAGAAAGAAGGTTTGAAGGCTAATTTGAAATTGTGAGATTTGTGAAGGTTTGTGTATGTGAGGAGAAGGAAAAGAGAAATGTAAAAAGAAAGAAAAGGCCAGTAGCAAATAGGAAGGAATTAGTATGCCTATTGTAGGAAGCAGGGGCACTGAAAGAGAGAATGTCCTGGCAGGTTAGCTAGGGAAGCAAAAGGGGAGACTCAGACTCCAAGGATCTTTAACTTAGAGGAAGAGGACTGACGGGGACGGGGCTCCTTTCCATTAAGCCTCCAGGATCCCAGGGTAACCTTACAAGTGGGGGGAAAACCTGTTAGTTTCCTGGTGGACACTGGGGCAGCCTATTCAGTCTTGACAGAGCCGATGGGACCCATAACCTCTAAGAAGACATCAGTCCAGGGAACCACTGGACAAATTTCCTGTTTTCCTTGGACATCGAAAAGGACTGTGGACCTCAGAAGGAACATGGTAACGGATTCATTTCTGGTCCTGCCAGAATGCCCATACCCCCTACTTGGACTTGACCTCCTACAGAAGCTACAAGCCACCATATCCTTTGAGGCAGATGAAACACACCTCACCGTGGATCCAAGGAACCCAGGTCTGGTTACATCCTCCCCTGCCTGTATTCTTTTAACCTGTCCTCTCTCAGAGGAATATCTCTTGCAGGAAACGGAAAAAGCGACACCAGGTGAAGAACATGAGCCCTCCACCTACTTGGAGGAGTTACAGAATCTCTATCCCCTGGTCTGGGCAGAAAACAACCCCCTGGAGTTGGCAAGTCATCAATCTCCTGTAGTAGTCTAATTGCAAACCACCACCACTCCAGCTCAGCTGCTGAACTGGACTAAAGTGGAACAACGGGCCTTTGAGGAGCTAAAGAAGGCTCTCGTCTCAGCACCTGCCCTAGCCTTGCCAAACGTCATGAAGCCCTTCCACCTCTACATGAGTGAGGTAAGGGGCATTGCCAAAGGGGTTCTCACTCAGATTCTAGGTCCCTGGAAGAGACCTGTTGCCTATCTGTCTAAGAGGCTAGACCCTGTGGCAGCAGGGTGGCCAACGTGCCTCCGGGCAGTGGCCGCCACAGCATTGCTGGTAAAGGAGGCAGATAAGCTGATTCTGGACCAGGAACTAGCCCTGAAAACACCCCATGCTGTGGAGGCCCTCCTTCGAGCTGCTCCGGAGAGATGGATGTCAAACACCAGGATCACCCAATACCAAGCTCTTCTCCTGGACCAGCCCCGTATCCGGTTCCAGAAGACACTGGCCATGAACCCTGCCAGCCTGCTCCCAGATGATGATCCAGAGGAACCCATTCATGACTGCATAGAGGAACAGATGCAGTACAAACGGCTCGTCCAGACCTGACAGATGTCTTGCTATCATCACCAGACAAGGTACTGTTCACGGATGGGAGCAGTTATGTTCAGGATGGGATCCGACATTCAGGGGCAGCGGTAGTCACCCTGGACCGCACCATTTGGGTGCAGTCTCTGAATAGGGGAACATCAGTATAAAAAGCTAAACTTTTGGCCTTGATCCAGGCCCTTTGATGGGGACACAGTGCCATCCACCGGGAAAGAAAGAGGGTTACCAACTTCAGCCGGAAAGGACATTAAAGATAAGGAAGAGATTTTAGCCTTATTAGAGGCCATCTGGCTCCCAAAGGCAGTTGCAATAGTGCACTGCAAAGGACATCAGAAAGGGGAGACAATTGAAGCCAGAGGAACTAGAGCCACAGACCAAACTGCCAAAGAAGCCGCCCAAAAATCAGTGGGGCCTTTACAAGTCTTAATAACCCTACCAGACCCCGACCTACGACAGACCCGCTCCTACACCAAACAAAAGGAGGAATTGGCAGAACAGAAGCAAGCCATCAAAGGACCAGATGATTGGTGGACCCTACTAGATGACAGACTGTTGGTCCCAGAGGCTCTAGGTGGGACATTAGTTGCCCAGTTACACCAGGCTACCCACCTAGGTGTCACCAAGACTTCTGAACTTCTGCAAGGCAGGCACTACATACCAAGCTTAGATAAGATAATTAAAAGCAGAGTCACTAGAAGTACTGTCTGTGCACTGCTAAGCAAGGTAAGAGGATTCTCCTGGGAATTCGGGCCCTAGGGAAATTCCCTAGGAGAGCATTGGGAGGTAGATTTCAGAGATTAAGCCACCAGCATCAGGGTACAAGTACCTGCTAGTTCTTATAGACACCTTCTCGGGTTGGGTTGAAGCATACCCCACTAGGATAGCTCAAGCCTTAGGCATAAATTAGAAACTCCATTGTGCATACCAGCCACAAAGTTCAGGACAGGCTTGAGAAGGACTCTAAAAAAGGAGTTTAACTGAATTTGTCTTAGAAACCGGTGAAAATTGGACCAACTTCCTGCCCTTCGCCCTCTTATGGGCCAGGTGTACTCCATACCGGGAAGGGTTCCCCCTTTTTTGAAATCATGTATAGTAGACCTCTCCCCATCCTTCCCAGGGCCAGGGAGAAACTGAAAACTGGAATTCATAACCATTCCTTGTTCAAGTCCTTACAGGCTCTGCAGTATACCCAGAGAGCCACCCATAAGCTTGTTTGAAACGCACTGCCAGTGCCCACCGTGGACCCTGTACATCCCTTCCAGCCCGGGGACTCAGTGTGGGTAAAGAAGTTCACCGCCCAAGGACTCACCCCAACCTGAAAAGGACGCTACATTGTTATCCTGAGCACGCCCACGGCTGTTAAAGTAGACCGCGTCCAGACCTGGCTACACCACTTCTAGCTCCTGCACCAGGAAATGGCCTGGATCCTGGCAACCAGCAACCTCACCCATGAAATCCCTAGCCTGGGCTCCACGCAGGCCAGGAGGAGACTCGACGCCTGCAGAAGGGAAACTGGACTTCAGTGAGGACAGAAGACCGTGGTACTAGGGGACCGTGGTACTAGGGGCCTTGGTAACTTTAAGAACATTTTTGCTAGCCAGTGAGAAAGTCCAGGGCCAAGTAAGGCTAGATGTGCTACGGGATGGGAGAGCAGGAACAGAACAGAGAATGCCCTTAAAGGAGGTGGGGTGCGTAAATAGAAAACTAATTGTGCCAAGCAGGTAGTTTAGAAAAATTAATGCAGTCAAACTACTTGAAGTTAGGGGGCAGTACAATCCCCTAACTAATAAGGATGAGTCCATGATTTGACTCATGCACATAAAACCAGTGGGGAATGAAGTATGGTAGCAACCATACTTGGGTAAAAATTGCTGTTTAATATTTTAACCTTGCTGTATTGGGTTCTGTACTCATTTAAAAGTTATTTTGATTTTCTGAACTTATGTATGATTGAAAACTCCCTTGATGGTGGTTTGAATATCCCATTGATTGTGATCTCACTGGTCATGGAAGCACATTCCTCTGGGACCCAGGACAGATAGTGGTCTTAAATTGTCTCAGCAGCTACAGATAACTGAGTTTCGGTTGACTCAGTGATTTCAGAATCTAGACAGCACAATTATTCTAAAATTGCCCAGGTGGTTCCAGATAATGTGTTTCTGTTGATTCAGTGATTACTAAATACTTTAGATAACTAACTTGCTCAATTTTTGCTTCTGTAAAGAATGCTTTTCGCAAAACAGGTTCCTTATTCCAGACCCAAAGATGTAATCAATACTTTTGTGATATTCTGCTTATAAGCCAGAAGTGGCAAGCTGTTCGGGGCTGCGAGGTCTGGAGCACTTTTGCTCCCTCGTATGCCGCCAGCTTTTAATAAATGACTCCATAATTCGAACTTTTTTTGAGGCGTCCTTTGTAAGACGGGGGTTACATCACAACAAATGTATTAGGCCTCAAAAGATAGAAATACAAAAGAATTGCCTTAAGACCTTAAATGACTTTTAGAAATTATTAGAGGACATGAATTAGTTAATATCTTATCTAAAAATTTATCCAAATTACTTAGGGAATCCTAAAGAAGCTTTTATTAAGTATATACAAAGACCTACCAAATAATTTTCTAATTCTGTGGCTCACTTCACTCAAGCAGTGAGATGGCAAATACAGCATGTAATAGCAGTTTGCAACCATCTAAAAAATGTAAATGCTAAGCAGTTTGGGACCATCTAGTAAACCCTATCTTCCCTAAACCAAGGACACTTAAGAGCAAATAATTTGCATTTTGCCTCCCTACACAAAGCTTATGTCAATATACTAAAAAAAGACTGATAGCAGAAATCCAATTAGTGTCACTTACTGTCCACACCCAAGGACAAATGAAGTTAGAAAATAAACCTTATTTCAGACTAATTTAAATTGGCAAATTAAAATAAATGAATATTCAAGGAAACTTAGTTGTCACCTACTAGAAGAACACTTACTACAATTTTTATATTACACCCCTATTACTATCTATATATATATATATAAAAGGCACTATGCAAAGTGTCCCCTTGGGAGTTCGACCGGGAAACCGGGAGTTCAATTGCTCGCTATGACATGTGCTGACCACCAGGGGGTGGTATGGAATGAAGAATGGCCCTGGCTGGCAGCCAGCAGCTGAGGAAGGGGGGCCCTGGCTGGCAGCCAGGGAAGGAAGGCACCAGCTGGCAGCTGGCAGCTGGCTGCTGAGGAAGGGAGGCCCTGTCCCTGGCCAGCAGCCAGCAGCCGGCAGCCAGCAGCTGGAAGCTGGGGAAGAAAGGCCCTGGCCGGCAGCCACAAGGCCCCAATCAGCCCTGATCATCAGCCAGGTCTACAGACCCTACCCATGCACAGATTTTGTGCACCAGGCCTCTAGTATCAAATAATACATACAGGAACTGATTTCTCGAGCATTAACTATTTTTACTGATGGTTCATCTAATGGTAAAACTGCTTATTGTGCAATAGATTCAAACCGAGTCATCCAGACTAGTCATACTTCTGTGCAAAGAATTGAATTAGAAGCTATCAAGGCTGCACTGCAGAATTTCCAAGAGCTTCTTAATATTATTTCTGATTCTACCTATGCTGCTGGCCTGGTAAACAGCATTGAGACAGCTCTATTAAAATAGCTCAGTGACCAAAGTTTATTTATATTATTCAAACAGGTACAGCAAATTGTACAATAAAGACAATATTCCTTTTATATTACTCATATTAGGGCTCATAACACCCTGCCTGGTCCTTTAACAAAAGGAAATGGATATGCCAATCAATTGATTGCTTTATTAAAACAGGCCACAGAATTTCATCAGCTTTTACATCAGCCTGCCAAAATGTTGTCTAAACAATTCTCAATCACTCCACAGCAGGCAAAACAGATTATCAAGGAATGTCCCACTTGCATGTTACATCTGCCTCAAGGGCCTAATACAGGAATTAACCCTCAAGAATTGATAAGGGACCATACCTGGCAAGTAGATGTAACACATTATACTCCTTTTTGTTGCCTTGGGGCATTGCATGTCTCTGTAGATACCTTTTCAAAGGTCATATGGCCCACTGCATCTACAGGAGAAATGGTGAAACAGGTCATTAATCATTGCCTAGCTGCTTTGCCATCATGTGAATTCCAAAAATTATTAAAACTGATAATGGACCTGCATACATACACAAACTGTCATTTCCAGCAATTTTGTACAGAATGGAAAATTCAACACATTACGGGAATACCATACAATTTCCCAAGTACAGGCAATTATAGAACGCCAACATCAGCAGCTCAAATCGCAACTTGAAAAACAAAAACGGGGAATAGTGATGCTGGAGAAATCTCCTATAGGTAGACTAAACCAAACTTTAATTATCTAAATTTTTTCACTTGTAATGCTGATGGCAAGACACCAATAAAATTATACTGGTGTCATAATAACCCAAAATAAAAAAGGCTTGATCAAATAGAAGGATCCTGAGTCTGGTTTATGGAAAGGTCCCAACCCTTTATTAAGCTTTAGTCGAGAATATGCTTATGTATTTCCAGAAAACTCCTTCAAGCCTGGGTGGATTCCCACAAGGAACATCAAACTCCAATATAGAGCTGCGGAAGAAGGTGACCAAACTAATGAGGACCTTACACCTGAAGCCTCATCCTGTACCTGTGGCTGCAGACAGATGACTACTCTGGCCTTAAATAGCAGAACCCCAAGCACACTTATGGACTAATTCTTTAGATGCCTGACAGCAATTTTAAAAGGAGATGAAAGAACTCAATCCTTTTCACTGGATCTCCTTACATCTGCCTCTTAGCATAACCACTATTGTCTCTCATTCTTATATGTGTATTTCTAGTCTGCACATGTGGAATAAAGTGTCTTAAAAGGACTCAAGCCCTATAGATGGCATACACTTTTCAAGATTTATTGAGAAGAGTTTGCAGAAAATCCTAGTCCTAACTCCAATCCTCAGAAATCCTGTTCTTTACCACAGGGGAGAGTGGCTGTTATTGGAAGTCTATACATCCCGGGACTCTACAACCACAACACCCAGGGAACAGCTGCGAACCATGGACACCAGATCACAAGCACCATGAATACGTGGACTTGGATAAGCTCTGCACCTTCTCACAGAAATAAACAGATGGGACTACATCAAAATAAAAAGCTTCTGCACAGCAAAAGAAAACATCAACAAAACAACAAGAAAGCCCACTTCATGGAAGAACATATTTGCCAATGTTATCTCTGATAAGGGTTTAATCTCCAACATTTACAGGGAACTCATACAACTTAACAAAAGGAAGATAAACAACCCAATCAAAAAATGGGCAAAGGATCTAAATAAACACTTTTCGAAAGAGGACTCTCAGAAAGCCAAGAGAAACATAAGAACATGCTCAAAGTCACTAATTAGTTGAGATATGCAAATCAAAACGACACTGAGGTACCTCCTCACTCCTGTCAGATTGGCTATCATCAACAAATCAACAAATGAAAAGTGCTGGAGAGGATGCAAGAAAAAGGAACCTTCCTTCCCTGCTGGTAGGAATGCAGACTGGTGCAGCCATTATAGAAAAAAGTATGGCATTTCCACAAAAATTTTAAAATGGAACTGCCATTTGACCCAGTAATCCCACTTCTAGGAATATATCCCAAGAAAACAAAAACACCAATCAGAAAGGATATATGCTCCCCTATGTTCATAGCAGCACAATTTACAATAGCTAAGATTTGGAAACAGCCTAAATGCCCATCAGCAGATGAGTGGATTAGAAAACTGTGGTATATCTACACAATGGAATACTATGCTGCTATAAAAAAAGAAGGAATTCTTACCATTTGCAGCAGCATGGATGGAACTGGAGAAATAAGCCAGTCAGTGAAATAAAAATACCACATGATCTCACTCATTTATGGATAGTAAAGAACATTATAACCTATCTAGAGGCTTGGTGCACAAAATTCGTGCACTGGGGGTGTGTCCCTCAGCCCAGCCTGCACCCTCTCCAATCTGGGACCCCTCAATCCTATAGGATTGGAGATCCTAAACGAGCAGTCGGACATCCCTCTCACAATCCAGGACTGCTGGCTCCCAACTGCTTGCCTGCCTGCCTTCCTGATTGCCCCTAACCTCTTCTGCCTGCCAGCCTGATCACCCCCTAACCACTCCCCTGCCAGCCTGATTGATGTCTAACTGCTCCCCTGCCAGCCTGATTGATGCCTAACTGCCCTCCCCTGCAGGCCTGGTCACCACTAACTGCCCTCCCCTGCAGGCCTGGTCACCCCTAACTGCCCTCCCCTACAGGCCTGGGTCCCCCTGCAACTGCCCTTCCCTGCAGTCCTGGTCACCTCCAACTTCCCTCCTCTGCCAGCCTGGTCACCCCTAACTGCCCTCCCCTGCCCACTTGATCACCCCCAACTGCCCTCCCTTGCAGGCCTGGTCCATCCCAATTGTCCCCCCCTGCTGGCCACCTTGTGGTGGCCATCTTGTGTCCACATGGGGTCAGTCATCTTTGACCACATAGGGGCAGCCATCTTGTGTGTTGGAGTGATGGTCAATTTGAATATTATTCTTTTATTAGATAGGATGAACAAAAAGATAGATACAGAGGCAGAGAAGCATCAAACAGACTGTCAACTTACAGCGGGAAGGCTGTGGATGGGTGGGAGGGGAGAGGTAAGAGATCAACCAAAGGACTTGTATGCATGCATATAAGCATAAACCAATGGACTCAAGACCTGGGGGGGGGGGGGGGATGAGTGCATGTGCCGGGGGGTAGGGGAGGCTGGGGGAAGGTCAATGGGGAAAAAAAGGAGACATATGTACTACTATTTGTAATACTTTAAACAATAAAATTAAATTTAAAAAATATATTTTTAAGAAAACCAAAAGGGAGAGATGCGGGAAGCCACTACTTGCCATACTGTCAGCCACTACTTGCCATACTGTCATGAGAGTGTACCAAGGAACACAGACAGCTGAAGGATCTAGTGTGTTAATAGGGCTGATGCTAAGCACTGATTGTTCATGTTGAGATAGTGGTGGCTCAAGGCAATTCCATAACTTGATAATCCTCTTACTGTTTTCCAAACTTTACCTTTGATATGCCTGTATGCATTGCTAAAGGGGAAATGTGTATCCCAGTAAATAAATAGCAGAGCAGGCAAGAAGTCGGTGTGTCTCTTCCAGAAAGAGGTTACATCTGACCCCCAATGCCTTTTAAATTCATATTTCTTGTTTAGTATCTTCATTTGTGCATTGACCCTCCATCAGATCATGAACCCTGCTGCGAAGGTTGCGGCAATCTGCTCCCACAAGTGTGCCTTACTTGGGTGGGTGTCATCTAGTGCACTGAAATGTCCTGGTTCAATTCCAGGTCAGTGGACAGTCCCATCTGGTTCCTCGTTAGAGGGTGTGCAAAAGGGAATTGATGAACGTTTATCTCTCTCCCTCCTCCTGCCTTCCTCTCTTCCTAAAAAAATAAATAAAAAGTATTTTAAAAATATATTTAAAAAGAACAAATTCTGTGGTTTATGTACTCATAACTGTAAGTCTACTTTTGCCACACTTGTTTATGAGTGACAGATAAGATTACTAGATATGTGATGGTTTCACAGCTTTATCTCTATGTCAAGGCTCAACAATAGTACACATGAGAAAAGTGCACATTCTTGCATGTCAGTTCTCATTTCCTGGCAGGAAAGCATTGCCTCAATATTGGCAGCAAATATTGACAAGCAGTGAAGATTAATGCCATCGGAAACAACAGGAATTCTGACTGGTTACAAAAGACACATCCCGGGACTGATTACAGTATTATCCTTCCCACAGACTTCAGTTCCTACATACTGAGAAATGACCTTGAGGTGAACACTGTATAGAGACCACGGGAATCCACACAACCATTAAATTATTTTCTCTGCCAATGACTTCAGCTACAGGAAAAAGTTTTGGAGGACTGAGAATGTCTGTACACAAAGGTCACACAAGCCACAGACCCAGGAACATTTTTGCATTTACGTTCAGAAGAGGCACTTTCCATTTAATTTACTGCAGTCTCTCCTATCACTATGAATACAGAGTTTCTGTCTCAATAGTAGGTTAACCTCAGAGTCTTAAAAAAATGTCACAAAACTATGAAATTTCTACTTCATAGCACATGGCTCCTTTGCAGTATATGGGGAGGAATTCCTCTAAACATTGCTGAGAATTATGTAATGCATACTATGAATGGAGAACATAATTCATAGTGTTCACAGAAGGAAAGAAAAGGACTCCTCTTCTGGGTGACCATTGACCTCACCAATAATCAAGGTGCCAGGATGTAAATTAAAACCACAAAGTCATGCAGTTTTTCTTTCAAGGCCTTTGGCAACAATACAAAATAAGCTGGTTTTGGACAAAGAGTGATTTTATGCCATCATTCTCTCCCTCCCGAAGGACTGAAGGTTTGATGTCCCCACAATATCTGTTCACATCTACATGCTGACAGATCACAACATTGCTTTCAAATCATCGCAAGAAGTGAATAGAACCAACACTATTAAAGGTACAACAGAAAAAAAGCTTCCTTACCAAAATATCATAACCCAGAGCCAGTGGTTTTCAGATAGGTGAAACAGAACCTAAGCCAATCTACCAGCATAATGTGAGAGCCACAAACTCCCTGAAAGTGGTACCATTTATTTGCTGAGGATGGGTGTTCTGGAAAAACCCTGGTCACGCCAATACTGTAGTCAGAGAGAAAGAAATGAAGAACCTGCCAAGTGTTCAGAGTATTTAGAATTTTCTCAAGCACAAGAGAATATGCAGAGTTTTTGAATGATTCACACTGTTCAGCTAAGTCAGGTGGTAGAGGTGAAATCACTTCAGCCACAAACCCTCACAGTGACATCAATCAGGTAGTAGGCCTGGGCAAACTCTCAAGTGCAAGCAGCTCCTTAAAGCCTCACTTGTACCTGAAACTTATGAGGAATCTAGCAGAGTGTATGCACTCATAAAAGTGATTATATTAAGGCAAATGTGTATCATAGAGTCTGTCTCAATATTGTTATTCTGAGTAAGAAAAAATGAAACATTCCCCACACATTTAAGGATTTTCTCCAGTGTGAAGTCTCAGATGTCTTAGAACTGTGGTCAGCAAACTGTGGTTCGTGAGCCACATGCGGCTCTTTGGCCCCTTGAGTGTGGCTCTTAGGCCAGCTTAGGAGTACCCTAATTAAGTTAATAACAATGTACTTACCTATATAGTTTAAGTTTAAAAAATTTGGCTCTCAAAAGAAATTTCAATCGTTGTACTGTTGATATTTGGCTGTGTTGACTAATGAGTTTGCCGACCACTGTCTTAGAAGGTTATATTTTTGTCTAAACAATTTCCCAAACTCTGTACATTCATAAGGCTTTTCCCCATGTGAACTCTCTTGTAGGAAAGGAGCTGACTACTGCACCCAAAAGACTTCCCATATTCACTACACTCATAAGGTTTTTGCCCAGTGTAAACTCTCTGATATTCTGTAAGGGTACAACTTTCACTGAAGGACTTGCCACAATCAGTGCACTCATATGTCTTTTCTCCAGTGTGAACTCTGTGGTGGTGAATGAGGTTAGACTTATACCTGAAAGACTTGCCACAATCCATACATTCATAAGGCTTTTCTTCAATGTGAATTCTCTGATATTGAATGAGGGTAGAGCTCTGACAGAAGTACTTCCCAAAATCCGTACACTCTTATGGCTTCTCTCTAGTGTGAACTCTGAGGTGTGCAGTGAGGTGACTCCTTTGACAAAAGGAAATCCCACATTCTCTACACTCATGCAGCTTTTCTCCAGTGTGAACTCTCCTATGTCAAATGAGGCTGAAGATTCATCTAAAAATTTTCCTACATTTGTTACACTCATAAATCAGTTCTCCAGAACAGACACCCTGAGATTCAACAACTTTTTGGTGGCTGGCAGCATTTTCACATTCACCCCACTGGTGATGACTTTTTCCACTGAGAAATTCCACAGCAATCTCATTGCCACAATGTGGCTCCTCAGTGCTATGAGTAGCCTGGTGCTGGAGAAGCTCCGAGGGAGCTTGGATGGCTTCCCCAACCTCCCTAGTGTTTGAAGGCACCTCTGATAAGTAAAAGCTGCATCTGATTATAAATGAGGCCTTGTCCATAGCTTCTTTGAAGGACATCTCTCCACCAGCATTCTTCTGTTGCTGGTGAGGATTTGCACTGAAACAGATGCCTCTCATACATGTATTACTGCAGAAGCCTTTGTGCTCAAAGTATGCTGCTTGTAAGTCAGGTGCAAAATATCTTTTAACACTGAGAAACACCGCTTACACAAATGGTTCTTCTGGGTTGATGAAGCTATCCTAGAGAACCTGACCTGTGACTCTATCTCTACAGATACACTCTGATTAGAACAAGCCTCATCGTCATCCTTTTTATGCCAACAACCATAAAACAGAAAAAAGATGAGGAAATGAATGCCGACTGTGGTGACAGGGGGTAGTTTCATTACAAAAGTGTGTTGCCCATGACACCATGGCTCTAGACAATTTTCTGAAAAGAGGACATGTGCCGGAAGGATTACTAAGAGGCTTCTGTGAAGTTCTGGGCCTCTAAAGATCAGAAAAGAAGGAAGACTACAGCAGGAATATGACACAAAGATGGCAAGCACCACATGGAAGAGAAGTAAGACTTTGTGCCCTTCCTTAAGCCAACAGTGTTCAGTAGGGCTTGTCTTCAGGTGACATAGCAAGCTCTGCAGAATTTTGCTTATGTCTTATTCAAAGAAAAAGTCAGTAAATGAGTAGCTGTTGTTCTAGGACTACTTAAGCATGTATGTGCACCTCATAACACATGTGCAGGTCAATGTTAAAGAATACTACAGAGGCAGCAGTGCAGAGTAACAGGTGATACAAAAATGCCACAAGGGTGAACATAGCCAAATGCTACAAAGTCCTAGGTGAAATAACATGTCAGAAAGTGTAATGTAGGTCAAATGAAAGGTAAAAGTGAGGTGTAGGCAGTGGCACCTGCATCTGAACACTGATGGAATTGAGCTGGTTCCTGGTATAATTTAAACACAGCCCTTGTGTCATACATTATGATAGTTTCCACTCTGTTGGGCCAGGCCTCCTCTGAGACCATCCTGCATGTTCACCCAGTGAAATAAACCAGTGTTCTCCCTGAACCAACTTCTCTACAAATACATAAAACCTAAATATTCCAAGTATTAATGAAAGATGACAGGGTGACCAACTAGCCCTGGTCCAGAGCAATTCCACTTGCAATAGTACTCAGGGAAGGTAATAATACAAACACCAATTGAAGGAGGGTCTTACAAGAACAGCCCATGGCTCATCTAAGTTAAGATCATAACTGCCACAGGTACTCACCGAGGACCTTTATCCAGAGGAAGGGTGCAAAAGTGGAAGCCATGGATCTGGATATAGTCACCCTCCCAGGGAGAGAACAGCAGGTGGGACCTATTAAGCTGTGTGTGAGACTCCTGACTCCCAGGCACAACATGTATAGTTTGAGGAAAATAGTGTTAAAGAAGTTTGTGGATTCTATTCCTCAGGGCTCTTCACACAGCTCAGCACTAGCATCCATAGCACATTTGACATGACAGTGAGGAAAATTTGCAGAGCTCATGGTCTGGCTGTAAAAGAGAGGAAGATACAGGTGGATAATAAAGGAAGAGAGGGCATCACCTCAGACTGTTAGGAGATATGTGAAGGTCTAACCTACAGATGATACAAGTGCAAATACTTCCAGCATCACTTAGCAGTACAGAAGTCTCTGAGCCTCAACAAGGATCCCCCACTCCTCCGGAGAGAAGGAAATAGCCATGTCCTCAAAGTTCATATCCTGCCATAATGGAGAGAGTGTAGTCCATTATCAGCTTTTCTCCTAGGATTTTACATTGATCATACACCCCAACTTCCATATCCATCTGCTCCCTCAACTTCTGACTACAGAGAAGATATCAGGCCTTTGTTTCATTAAAGACACTCACTCCTTATATTCCTACTGATGCTGTGTTTTCCCACAACAATAAGGGCAATGAGCAACAATAGATCACACCTGTGTTAGAGAACTCAGATGTAGGCCACACTGTGCCTTTTCAATACAGTGGGTGTCATGAACATAGGGTACAGAGTGATGTTGTCCATAATGAGAGTGTGAGTGATTTGACACTGTCTTGTCAGGCAATAAAGAGCAATTAAAACAAGATGAGACTGCAGCTGTTGCATATTAACTTGTGAATCACACACCAGGATTGTGATTCCCTAGATTCTCATTTTAAGACCCTGAAATTTTTGGCATCACACTTCACCCTTTCAACACCAATCCTAGGGTGCTGAGGTCATCACTTTACACTGCCTGCTGCACATAAGTCTTTGCACCACACTTCTCTCACACAGCTTCATTCCCAGAGGCATAATGCCAAAGGTAACACAAATGTGTCGTGACTTGGACAGTTTTTCTTAATCATCTTCTTTTCCAATACTCCAATTCACCACTTCAGTAATGTATTTCTCTCTTACCCTTCACCCTTCCCAAAGCCAGCTAATGTATGCTGTCTTTCCTATTGATCACTGTAACTGCCTTCCACAACAAAAGGCAGGTGTGCACATATATTTCACCTAATCTCTGGACCAAGAATGTACCACCATAATAGATCCTCTTTTCAGGAATTAATCTGAAATTCACCATATCACATTATCCAGATTTCACCAGAAATGAATTCTGCCTTCATTCCCTCTTATGTCAATATCAGGGGCCCTGCAGCCATGAATGTACATGCCCACTCCAAGTATACATCACTCTTTCTACCATAACTCTCTCAAACCTACACTTCCACAGTCCCAGCCCCTATAGTCATCTCCCTGACTTCCTACTCATTACTCAGCATGTGTGGTTTTGTGAATGCCTGGAAAACTAAAACAGAATTAACTTCTATACCAACTCTCATAGTCCACATTCATTGAGGAAGTCTTGAGTCCTTCTGTGATGGCCTCCCTCCATGATTGTTTTTTTCTTCAAACTCACCTATTAAGAAGCACATCAAATCAGAGATACCCGGAGCCCAGCTCTTCCATTGCTGCACTTGATGTCCCTTTCACCCAGTCACAGCCTTCAGCACTCACGTCCCATGGCCTATGCCCCTCTATCCCAGTCCAGTGTGTCTCACATATGAAAACTCATGCCTGTATGTAAATCAACCAGACTACTGACCATACCACAGGCCACACCAAGGCTCTCAACACAATCCTGGTGTGTGATTCACAAGCAAATATGCAACAGCTTCAGTCTCATCTTGTTTTAATTGCTCTTTGGTCTCCAATTAAACAGAAAAAAAGTTTTTTAAAAAAGATGATCTACAACTTTACCCTGGTCACTACACTCCCAACTACCTTTTAAAGAAATTTTCAACCTGAACTGCTCCTCAGAGTTCCAGATGCTCATGAACTGCTCTCTGAAATATCACACACCATAACAGATAAAAATAAAAGTTTGGTATCCCCAATGAACATTACATTTCTACTATGAATATCTGCATCTCAGTTGATGGTGCTTCCTACAAACCTTCAAGTCATCCCTGGCTCTTACCTCTCTCTCAAACTCAAAATTAGAAAATCCAGTTGGCCACACCTAAACACCAATTCAGAATGCAACTGCTTATTTCAACTCCACAGTCACTATCATGGGCCACTTACCATCATGCTTACCAAAACTATCACAGAAGCTTCCATCCTAGTTTTTCTACCACTTCCATCACACCCATATGGTTTGTTATGCTTCAGCCACAGGGAGTCTAATAATATCTGGGTCAGATCACCTGCCCCTATTGCTCCAAATCTTCCATTGCTCCCTTCACCTGCAGAACAGACTCCAAAGGTATCACAAAGCTCTTCTAGATCTGACTCCTGTCCCATTGTTACCAGTTTCTATGTTTAAAAAATGGACATAAACCCCAGCTGGTTTTGCTCAGTGGATAGTGCACTGGCCTGTGAACTAAAGGGTCTCAGGTTTGATTCCTTTATTTGATTTTTGAGAGAGAGGATGGGACAGGAAAGAGAAATATGGATCAGCTGCCTCCTGTCAACCCCTCATCCTCCCACTGGGAATCCAGCCGGAACACCAGGCTTGTGCCTCACAAAGAATTGAATCAGAAACTTTTCCGTGCATGGGAAGATGCTCAAACATCTGCGCTATCCCAGCTGTCAGATTTTTTAATTTTTAATATAAAAATATCACATTATTGCCCTAACCAGTTTGGCTCAGTGGATAGAGCATCAGCCTGCGGACTGAAGGGTCCCAGGTTCGGTTACCATCAAGGGCATGTACCTTGATTGTGGGCACATCCCCAGTAGGGGGTGTGCAGGAGGCAGCTGATCAATGTTTCTCTCTCATTGATGCTTCTAACTCTCTATCGCTCTCCCTTCCTTTGAAAATGAAATAAAATAAAAATATCACATTATTAAGAGACAAATCAGGCTATTAGAGAATATATATAATCCAATTTTATTTGTTTAAAACAAAATTTGAAATTCTACAAAGAACAAAAAGTTGACATTGCATACATTGTTAGAATGTTGGTAGTCAATACACATTGTGAAGCTATGGAGCTAATAGCTACCGAATGTTTTCTACAGGTGCCACGCTTTGAATTCAGTGCTTTACATGCATTATTATGTCAGTTAGTCTTTCTGCAACCTGAGATTTTATGAAGAGGAAATTGAGGCTCATACGCTTAATATAAATTGCCTGATTGTAGAGTTAAATAAAGGCAGGACTGGAAGGCAAACCCATGTGTTTCTAATAACAAATCTCTGACTTCTAACGTTAGGCTCTGCTCCCTCCTGGAGAGCAGAATTGTTAATGCACACCCATTAGGACAGGCTAGATGTAATAGTAACAAATAGCCCCAAAGTTTTAGTGGCTTAGAATAAGGAAGGTGTCTTTCTTGTTCATGCCACATGCCCTCCCTGGTTCTCCAGGGACCAAGATAAAGATGCAGTTACCATGTAGGTACCTGCTAGGTGTTAGTAGCAATGAACAGAGAGAATGCCAGTCTCTGGTTCCAGACTCTTGTGTTAGTAGTGACAGACTTCACTCCCAACACATTTCATTGGTCAAAGCACATCACAGGGCTGCAGCCAAATTCAGGAGGTCAGGAGGGGAACCTGATATACTTGGTGGGCCCTATAAAGGACACCACATGGTTTCAATCAATCTGGGGGACTTTTCAGGGGTGAAGGAGAGGAATGGGCATTGGTAGGAAATAACCGCAGGAGTCAGTCAGCATGGATTGCTTTCTCTTCATCCATGTGCACTTTGTCCCTGAGCTTCTCTAAGCCATCATGGGCAAGATTCAAAGAAGTGAACTTTAAAAAAAAAAGGAGTTTGGTCACTGTTCACTGGCAGTAAACTCAGAACCACTTCTGAGTGTGAAGTTGTTTAAATCTCTGGCTGCCTCAGTTCACACACTGTGGTGATTGGGAAGGACACAGGACTGCAAGCATTCCAGCATCCGTGTTCTTTTACATTAACATCAGTCACTACCCTGCCTCTAAGTCTCGTGATCATTTCAATTGCCCTGGTCTGCACTTCCATTGGGGATCATGGTAAAATATGCTGACATTTACACCAATGGTGATCCTGTGGTTTCCACTCATTCTGTGCATTAACATGTGCTAAATGTGGTTTCTCCACAGTTCTCCCCATCCCCATTGGAGAGAGCACTGGGGCTAATTCCTCCTGCTGGTCACAGTGCTCCTGGATGGCCATGTACTCCCACTATATTACAGAAGGTTGGGAATGATGCTCTGAGCATCCCGAGGTACCTTCCTCAATTACAGTGGTTCTCAACCTTCCTAATGCCACGACCCTTTAATACAGTTCCTCATGTTGTGGTGACCCGCAACCATAAAATTATTTTCGTTGCTACTTCATAACTGTAATTTTGCTACTGTTATGAATCGTAATGTAAATATCTGATATGCAGGATGTCTTAGGCGACCCCTGTGAAAGGGTCGTTTGACCCCCAAAGAGGTCGTGACCCACAGGTTGCGAACCGCTGCTCTATTATTTATCAGTCTAGCTTTCACATGGGCAAGGGTATGACCTGTTATCCAGGGACCAGGAGTCTCACAGGACTGTCCCTGCCCTCTCCAGCGATATCCAGTTTCTTATTCCTAAGGGATAATTATGGGTCTAAGAGTTGTTACCCTCAGCGTTGTCCCATATACATCCATATACATCAGAAAACGAATCAGGCTGCATGGAGGGCAACTGTCTCAGGCAGACACAGCTATGACCTGTAAGGACCAAGGCTGTGGACACTGTTGACTCTTCCAGATTTGGGAAGTATCAAGTCTTTGGTTGTTGGCATTCTAGGAGGATATCCCAAAAACAATGGGGCAAGATAGCTACAACAGGTGATAAGACAGAAATGTGAAGCCAGGGTGGTCACTGGGAGTGCCCCGAGAAAGTCTGAGAGGGGTGAGGGAGGGGGGCAGGACAAGTGCATATGGGGCCTATTTCCTCTGAGCATAGTTCTGAATATATTAAAATGTAAAACATTCACCTATACTGCAACAGTTTGAAAAGTAAAATGTACGTCTCTATAAAGAACCTTTACCAGAATCATCTGATCTCAGTGGAATTCTGCCTTCTTTCACATAAGAGGCTAATTGAATCAGGACTACAAATCTCAGAATAATCCCACATAATTTGTGTCATAGTCATGATCCCCTCACTGCTTTTATTTAAGTACAAAAATCCCCAATGCTTTTTGAATAAAATCATCTGTTTTTTTTTTTTAACTTAGGTTAGTCTTTGAGTGATAAAAATTAACTTACCCGTGAGAGAAGGTGATTCTGAGGGATTGCAACATAGCTTTGGAAACTGGAGAGTGTAGAGCTCATGGTGAACTAGAAACTGCTTTCTCTAGAGAAACCCAAGTTTCTAATGTCTAAAAACACTAAGTAGGAAGCACAAGTCAGTCAACGTGTAGTCTTTCTTTTTCTTTCTTTTTTTCTCACCCTACGATTCTCTTTCCATTTACTTCTAGAGAGAATGGAATGGTGGGAGGATGTGGAGAGAAAGAGAAAGAAAGAGAGAGAGAGAGAGAGGGAGAGAGAAACAACCATAAGAGAGAGACAAATCTATGGGCTGCCTCCTTTATGTGCCTGGACATGGCCTTAGGATTAAACCTGCAACTGAGGTCTTTGCCCTTGACCATAATGGAACCAGAGACCATTTGCTCCTGGGGCCAAAGCTCTAACCACTGAGTTAACTGGCCAGTACCGTCTTTCTTAAAACACAGGAATCCAATGGAGACCTCTATAGGCTGATGTTGGCTTTCTAAAGATGATTTATTGAGCTAGATTTATTGTAAATGTCATTATGTCAAATATTATTTCTTTTATTCCATATCCTGTCTCATTGTTGTGAATTTTGGCCAGATATTCTGAAATTTTGTGGATGTTTATCATCAATACTGCCTCAGTGTATGTCATTTTTCTCTGGAGTACTATCCTTGTGGTGTGTATACTAAGGTACCTTACATGGGAAACCATAAAAATCCTACAAGACGCCATAGGCAGCAAAATAGCAGACATATGTCATAGCAATATCTTTACAGACACAGACCCTAGGGCAAAGGAGACTAAGGAGAAAATAAACAAATGAAGCTACATCAAAATAAAAAGCTTCTGCACAGCAAAAGAAACCATCAACAAAACAACAAGAAAGCCCACTGCATGGGAGCACATATTTGCCAATGATATTTCTGATAAGGTTTTAATCTCCAAAATTTACAGAGAACTCATACAACTTAACAAAAGGAAGATAAACCATCCAATCAAAAAAATGGTCAAAGGATCTAAATAGACACTTTTCGAAAGATGACAGAAGGAAGGCCAAGTGACATATGAAAACATGCTCAAAGTCACTAATCATCCAAGAGATGCAAATCAAAACAACAATGAGATACCATCTCACACCTGTCAGAATGGCTATCATCAACAAATCAACAAATGACAAGTGCTGGAAAGGATGTGGAGAAAAAGGAACCTTCCTGCACTGCTGGTGGGAATGCAGACTGGTGCAGCCACTGTGGAGAACAGTATGGAGTTTCCTGAAAAAGTCAAAAATGGAACTTCCATTTGACCCAGTAATCCCACTTCTAGGAATATATCCCAAGAAAACAGAAAACACCAAACACAAAGGATATATGCACCCCTATGTTCATAGCAGCACAATTTACAATAGCTAAGATTTGGAAACAGCCTAAGTGCCCATCATCAGACAAGTGGATTAAAAAACTTTGGTACATCTACACAATGGAATACTATGCTGCTATTAAAAAGAAGGAACTTTTACCATTTGCAACAGCATGGATGGAACTGGAGAACATTAGGTAAGCGAAATAAGCCGATCAGAGAAAGATTAATATCACATGATCTCACTCATATGTGGGATATAATGATCAACATAATTTGATGAACAAGAATAAATTGATCTATAGACAAATGATATGGGAGGGGAGGTTAGAGAGCAATCAAAGACTTATATGTATGCATATTAGCATAACCAATGGATACAGACACTGGGGCGGTGGGGGCTTGCCAGGGCTGGGAATGGATGGGGGAGGGTTCAATTGGGAAAAAAGAGACATATGTAAAATTTTAGACAATAATAACATAAAATAAAGTACCTTACAGATACACTTTTAAGCAAAAGTGTCAGCCACTGGACTTTTTATTTGCATTCATTTCTGGAAAGTTCCCTCTGGTACAGAGGTATCAATTGGAAGGCAGCCTGGGGCTCAAGGCAAACTGTGAGGCCTCCTTCAGAGAAGGTCAACTCTGTCCACAGGGCCCACAGTTTAGCCATGACCCCACTTTCTGATCCTAGTTGTCCAAACCAACCACAGTGACTATCTTCAGCTTCCTGGTCAAAGAATATGCTAAACTGTGGGTTCCACCCCAGTAGGTGGCCTATAGGAGACAGCCTATAATGATTCTTTCTCATCATTGATGTTTCTATCTCTCTCACCCTCTCTCTAACCTTTCTGAAACCAATAAAAACATTTTAAAATATATTTTTAAAATCAATAATATGTAAACAAAACTTTAAAGAAATATTTAAAACTTGCCATTTCCCAATTATTTTACTACTAGAGGCCCAGTACACGGCATTCATGCACTTGCGGAGAGAGGGGTCCCCCTCAGGGGAAGCCCTCTTAGCGCTGTTGCAGAGGCAGGAGAGGTTCCTGCCACCACCGCTGTATTCGTCAGCAGTGAGCCCAGCTTCTGGTTGAGCAGCGCTCCCCCTGTGGAAGTGCACTGACCACCAGGGGGCAGCTCCTGCGTTGAGCATCTGTCCCCTGGTGGTCAGTGCACATCATATTGATGGGTCGTTCAGCTGTTTGGTAGATTTGCATGTTAGGGTTTTATTATATAGGATTTTATTATAAACTAGAGGCCTTGCGCACAAAATGCATGCATGGGTAGGGTCCCTAGACCTGGCCAGCCATCAGGACGATTGGGTCCTTCCAGCTGCCAGCGGGGGCCTTTCTTTATTCCATGCCTCCCCTCAGAGGTCAGCACACTTCATAGCAAGTGATCAGTCTCCCAGTCAAACTCCTGTGGGGACAATTTACATTATATAAATATATAATTTATTTAATATATGATATATATTAAATATATTATATATTTTTATATAAATTATATTTAATATATAACATATATTAAATATATTATTTTTTCTTGAGGATACTGATTGCTACCTTATTAGTATGCTGGAAATAAAATATGATGATTTGCTACTGAAATATCTTATCATATCTTTGTTCAGTGCCATCATTTTGACAGTTTGAAACTAACCACAATGAGGGTATTTAGATGAGGAAGGTAAAAAGATTGCAAACCTAGATATCACTTTATGTATTATTGAATGATTAGACTTAGAAAAGAGTGGTGGAGAATGTTAACAATGCATAGAAAACCTGTAAGTATATGGTACACATGCATTTAAATTGTACATAGGTTAAAAATTGAGAAAAACAATTTTCCTAACAGTGTTCAAAACCCATAGTTCTGTACAGCAAGAAGTCATTGAGTTTTTGAGGAATGAGTGAAATTCAAATATATATCTTACATTGTGAACTGTTCTCATATTGCTTAAAATAAAAAATTATTTTTTAAAAAAGCAAAATTTCTGAGCCAAAACATCTTAACAAAAATGATAAAGACAATGTAAATAAATGTGTGAAAAATGTTCACCACCATAAGAGAGAAACCAAGATGGCGGCATAGGTAAGCACCTACACTGCTGCCTCGCACAACAATTTCAAAACTACAACTAAAAGACAGAACGGGTACCATCCGGAAACACAGGAAAGCTGGCTGAGTGGAAATTCTACAACTAGAAGGAAAGAGAAAAGCTCACGGAGAATTGGAGGAACGGCAAAGAGTTGAGGTAGGCAAAGGGTCTTTGTGCGTGTAGAGAGGAAGGGCGGCTGAGAGCCTGGCTGGCTTTCTCTGGTGGGAGGGGGAAGGAAGCCCCTGACTGCACTGAACCCCAGTTCCAACTGCCCTGAACCCCAGTTCCAGGCGAAACCCCATGGACCCAGGTTCATACAGTGGGAGTCTGGACTCTCAGGTAGAGAGAAAGGCACTTGGAGACTAGGACACCGGGGGGAGGAGGTCTGAAGGCATGCGCGCCAGTGCACACAAAGACTGAGGAGGTTGCCAGAGGCTTTCCCTAGCAGAAGGGAATCGGAAACTCCTGACTGCACTGAACCCCAGTTCTGACTGCACTGAACCCCAGTTCCAGGCGAGCCCCTGGGGACCCACGCTCTTGCAGGGAGAATCTGGACTCTCGGGCAAAGGCTTGGGAGCCGGGGAAGGCAGAGGTCTGGAGGCATGTGCGCAAGGGCAGGGCTGACGGGAAGCCAAGACTGTCTGCTCCATCCTGAGACTCCACCCCATCCAAGCTGAGCACAGAGGTTTTTGCAATTTGGCAAGTCTAAGTCTATAAGGCTGTCTCCAGTACCGAACTTCTCCCAGCATAGACACAGCTGATCCTCACAGCCAACTGGCCTGAAGGTCAATTCCTCCCAGTGATACCAACAACAATCAAGACTTAACTACAATAAGGCTGTACACATAGTCCACAAAGGGGTGCACCAAGACCGTCCACCTCAGGTAACTGGGAGGCCGACCCACTGGGCCATATAGGAAACCTAGCACACAAAGCTACCCTACCAACTCAGGGAAGCAGTGAAAATGTGGTGACAAAGAAACAGATCACAAACAAAAGAAATGGAGGAAAACAAACGATTGGATATAGAATTCAAAACCACGGTTATAAGGCTTTTCAAGAATATCCTAGAAAAGGCCAATAAATATAACGAGACCCTCAAAGATATGAAAAAGGACCAACTAGAAATTAAACCTACACTGACTGAAATAAAAAATATTATACAGAGACCAAACAACAGATGAGAGGAATGCAAGAATCAAGTTAAAGATTTGAAATACAAAGAAGCAAAAAACACTCAACCAAAGAAGCAAAAAGAAAAAAGAATCCAAAAAGTTGAAGATAGTGTAAGAAGCCTCTGGGACAACTTCAAGCGTACCAACATCAGAATTATGGGGGTGCCAGAAGAAGAGAGAGAGCAAGATACTGAAAACCTATTTGAAGAAATAATGACCAAAAACTTCCCCCACCTGGTGAAAGAAATAGACTTACAAGTCCAGGAAGCGCACAGAACCCCAAACAAAAGGAATCCAAAGAGGACCACACCAAGACACATCATAATTAAAATGCCAAGAGCAAAAGACAAAGAGAGAATATTAAAAGCAGCAAGAGAAAAACAGTTAATTACCTACAAGGGAGCACCCATACAATTGTCAGCTGATTTCTCAACAGAAACTATGCAGGCAAGAAATATTCAAAGTGATGAATAGCAAGAACCTACAACCAAGATTACTCTACCCAGCAAAGCTATCATTCAGAATTGAAGGGCAGATAAAGAGCTTCCCAGATAAGAAAAAGCTAAAGGAGTTCATCACCACCAAACCAGTATTATATGAAATGCTGAAAGGTATTCTTTAAGAAGAGGAAGAAGAAGAAAAAAGTAAAGATAAAAATTATGAACAACAAATACATATCTATCAACAAGTGAACCTAAAAATCAAGTGAATTAAAATCTGAGGAACAGAATAAACTGATGAATATAATAGAATCAGGGGCATAGAAAGGGAGTGGACTGATAATTCTCAGGGGGAAAGGGATATGGGGGTGGTGCAGGAAGAGACTGGACAAAAATCGTACACCTATGGATGAGGACAGTGCGGGGGGGAGGTAAGGGCAGAAGGTGGGGTAGGAACCAGGTGGAGGGGAGCTATGGGGGGAAAAGGAGAAACAATTGTAATAATCTGAATAAAGATTTATTAAATTTTTAAAAATCATATGATCATATCAATTGATGCAGACAAAGCATTTGACAAAATCCAACACCCTTTCTTGATTAAAAACTCTTGGCAAAGTGAGAATAGAGGGATCATATCTCAATATAATGAAAGCAATATAGAGAGGAGAAAAATGGCGGCGGAATAGACAGACTTGTTCCGAGCCTTGTCCCGGAGCAGAAAAAAAGAACAGCTGAGGGTCGCACGAGGAGTTTTTGTTGACAAATTAAGGAACAGCTAAACTCTAGGAGAAGTGGGGGACTGCTAGACGGGGTTCCCCTGACCAGGCAGCCCCCACTGTGGCTGGGTCCCCTCCCAGAGCTACGGCTCAGACACAGAGACCATGCCATCTTGATAGGGAAAGTGGAGCTTATCAGAAGCCTGAAAATTCACAACTGCAGCAACCACCAAACAGCTGTGAGCCCCAGAACACTGGTCCCCAATTGGCACAAACTCACGGATTCAAAGGAGCTCTTCATTCCACCACAGAAACGTCAGATTTCGCCTGGGATCAGGTGAGGTCTCTGGTCCTGGCGGGAGAGAGAAACGTGCATTTTGTGGGAGCTGGAGGACCAGGGAAGTCTGTGCCTAGAAAAATCCATGGCTGTTGGGGCTAGTGTGATCCGTGAATGTGGAAGGGAGTCCTCAGAGCTGCTAACAGAAGGGATCTCTAAAAAGCAACCCATTTTGATCTGATGTGCAGGGACAGCCTAAGAATTTCAAAGGTGTGCCGGCTGCTTAGACTTGTGCGCAGACCCATTTTTCGCAAACTTGGGCTTTTTCCTCTTCAAATCCTTGTTTCTGATTACTTAGTCCAATACATAGGATCACCCAGTTGGGGACACCCTAGGAGACTGCAGGGGAAAGTTGTTTTTCTGGAACCTGGGGGTCGGAGTGGGGAGTAACCCTTGGAGAGCCAGCTCTGAGGCAGCCCACTCCCACAAACCGTTATTGAGTGTCACAGGGAAAGAAGGCTCTAAACACAGGCTAGAGAGGCCATATATAGGCCCAGAAGTCAATCCAGAAACACTGCCACCCAGGGGCTGAATCACAAATTGACACTTGTGTAATCAAAAAATAAAGGAATATGAGAAATTAAGACACTGCCTGCTTAAAAATCAGGACTGGCTTACAACACTGAGGAACAGTGGAACACAGGGAACTGCAATACTGTCCGGACTGAGAAACAGGCGCACCAAACAGAACAATAGAGGAAGTGAATGACCTTCACTACTGCACTTTTTTTTTTATTATTTTCATTTTTTGCATCTTTTACTTAAGAAACTAATTTTTTTCTTTTTTCCTCACGTGATTTTACCTTTTTAATTATTACATTTTTATTTTCAATCAGTATTATTACTACTACTATTTTACCTTTTTTTTTTAAGTGTCATTTTATTTTCTCTTTATTTTACTTTGGGACTAGTGTTCTACATTTTATTTTCATCTTTCCTTTAGCATCATTTTACTCTGTCTCAACTCTACCTTTATGCCATCACTCTCTTCCTAACTTTTCCCCTTTTGGTGTCCTGTTTATCTTACCCCTTTCCTGCTTTAGATTTTCCCTATTCTTTCTGTTTACCCTCTGTTAAAATTTCACCCTACTTATATATCTAATTTCCAATCCCCTGCTCCAAGTCTATACACAGCTCTCTCTTTGCTGTCTTAACTACCCAAAAAATTGTTTTTCTCTCTATCCTTTTGTTGTTGTTTGCTTGAATGTTGATTATATCAAATTTTATGCTTTTTTGTGAGACTGTTTTGCTTATTCTTTCTGTTTGTTTGTTTGCTTTGTTTTTGTTTGTTTTTTGCTTCTGTTTTCCCTTGCCTCGCTTGATATTAGTTGGTGTTGTAGTTTGTATTAATCCCCAGGTACTTGTTGCTGGCATTTGCTGGGATTAGTGGTTGTTCTATTGGAGTTTTATCCCCATATATATAGTTTGTTCCCCTTTTCTCTCTTAGTCTCTTTCTTGTCTCTCTTATTTTTTTTCTTTTCCCAATTTCATTTTGACACTCCTTTTTTTCTTTCTTTTTCCTCTTCTTCTTTCTCTCCTATACCCTAATTTGCCTTTCTCTGGTGTCACCTTTATTGGAGGTTATTAATATCATGAATACATTTCTGTTCAGTGCCTAGTGTGTTGTACCTGGTTGTGTTGTATTTTGTGCCATTAAGTCAATGCAGGAGAGAGAGAACTACATAACCAGACATCTGGAGAAGAGAGAACATGGGGAGACAAAGAAACAGCCCGCATATGAAAGAAAAGCAGGCATCACCAGAAAAGGAAGTAAATGAAATGGAGGCAAGCAAGCTGCAGAGAAATAATTCAGAGAAATGGTCATAAGGTGGCTGAAAAGAATGGAAGAGAAATTCGACAATATGAGTAAGAACCAAGAGGAAATGAAGAACCAAGAAAAAATGAAAAATGACATCACTTCTGTAAAGAACTCAATAGAAAGCATCAAAAGTAGACTAGAAGAAGCAGAGGACCACATCAGGGAGCTACAAGACAATGTAGGAAAAAATACCCAAGTACAGCAGCTTCTAGAAAAAAAAAATTAAAAAGCAGGAAGAGAGCCTAAGGAAACTTTGGGACAACATGAAACAAAACAAGATCCGCAAAATAGGGGTTCCAGAAGGAAAGGAAACTGAGCAAGGAATAGAAAACATGTTTGAAGAAATAATGACAGAAAACTTCCCTGATATAGGGAAGAAAAAACCCACACAAATCCAAGAAGCTCACGGAGTCCCAAGCAAAATGAACCCCAAAAGACCAATGCCAAGGCACATTATAATTAAATTGGCAAACACCAATGACAAAGTAAGAATCTTAAAAGTGGCCAGAGAGAGACAGAAAGTTACATACAAAGGAACCCCCATCAGACTAGCAACTGATTTCTCAACAGAAATTCATCAGGCCAGAAGGGAATGGAATGAAATATACAAAGTCATGCAAAGGAAGGGTCTGAATTCAAGAATACTGTACCCAGCAAGGCTATCAATCAAAATTGAAGATGAAATCAGGAGCTTCACACACAAAAAAGGACTAAGGGAATTTATTTATTTTTTTAAAAAAAATATATTTTATTGATTTTTTTTTACAGAGAGGAAGGAAGAGGGATAGAGAGCTAGAAACATCGATGAGAGAGAAACATCGATCAGCTGCCTCCTGCACACCCCCTACTGGGCATGTGCCGCAACCAAGGTACATGCCCTTGACCAAAATCAAACCCGGGACCCTTCAGTCCACAGGCCGATGCTCTATCCACTGAGCCAAACCGGTTTCAGCTAAGGGAATTTATTACCACCAAACCAGCAATGCAAGAAATGCTAAAGGGTCTGCTGTAAAAAAAAAAAGAAATAGGAAGCGAAGAAGGAACACAGGGGTAAAGAATAAAAATGGCGACAAATAATTACCTATCAATAATAACTTTAAATGTAAATGGATTAAATGCCCCAATCAAAAGACATAGGTTAATGGATTGGATAAGAAAACATGATCCATATATCTGCTGTCTACAAGAAACCCACCTCAGAAAAAAAAGATGCACACAAACTGAGGGTGAAGGGATGGAAAAAGGTTTTCCAGGTGAATGGAAATGAAAAAAAAGCTGGGTTAGCTATACTTATATCTGACAAATTAGATCTCAAAGTGAAACAACTAGAGATAAGGAAGGCCACTTCATAATACTAAAGGGAGCAACCCAACAAGAAGAAATAACTCTAGTAAACATATATGCACATAATAAACAGGAGCACCCAAATACATAAAAAAAAAACTCCTGAAGGATATCAAGGGAGAGATTAACAGCAATACAATCATAGTAGGAGACTTTAATACCCCACTATCACCATTGGACAAATCCTCTAAACAAAAAAATCAGCAAATTAACATCAATCCTAAATGACTCACTAGACCAGATGGAATTAATTGACATCTTCAGAACATTTCACCCCAAAACCACAGAATATACATTCTTCTCAAGTGCACATGGGTCATTTTCAAAGATAGACCATATATTGGGTCACAGGCACAGTCTCTTCAAATTCAAGAAGATAGAAAACATATCAAGCATCTTCTCAGACCACAGTGGCATAAAACTGGAAATCAACTACAATAAAAACAATCCAAAGAAATCAAACACATGGAGACTAAACAGCATGCTATTTTAAAAAAATGACTGTGTTACCAGAGAGATCAAGGAAGAAATAAAAAAACATCATGGCAACAAATGACAATGAAAACACAACAATCCAAAATCTATGGGAAACAGTGAAAGCAGTCTTGAGAGGGAAGTTCATAACTCTACAAGCATACTGCAAAAAAACAAGAAACAATGGTAATAAATTACCTAACCCTGCAACTCAAAGAGTTATATAGAGAGCAACAAGAAAAGCCCAGCTTAAGCAGAAGGAAGGAAATAATAAAGATCAGAGCAGAGATAAACAACACTGAGACCAAAGAAACAATACAAAAGATCAATGAAACCGAGATCTGGTTCTTTGAAAGGATAAACAAGATTGATGAACCTCTAGCCAGGCTCACCAAGAAGCAAAGAGAGAGGACCCAAATCAACAAAATCAGAAATGAAAGAAGTGAAATAACAATAGGCCCCACAGAAATACAAAGGATTGTTAAAAATTACTGTGAACAACTCTATTCCAACAAACTGGACAACCTGAAGGAAATGGACATATTCCTAGAAAAATATAACCTTCCAAAACTCAATCAGGAAGAATCTAAACAGCTCAATATGCCAGTAACTATGGAAGAAATTGAAGCAGTCATCAAAAAGTTTCCAGCAAACAAAAGCCCGGGGCCAGATGGCTTCACAGGGGAGTTTTACCAAGCATTCAAGGAAGAACTAAAATCTATCCTCCTAAGACTATTCCAAAAAATTCAAGAGGAAGGAACACTTCCAAGCTCCTTCTATGAAGCCAGCATCACCCTAATACCAAAACCAGATAAAGACAACACAATGAAAGAGAATTACAGTCCAATATCACTCATGAACATAGATGCCGAAATCCTCAACAAAATTCTAGCAAATCAGATCCAGCAGTACATCAGAAAGATCATACACCATGACCAAGTAGGATTTACCCCAGGGATACAAGGATGGTACAATATCCGCAAATCAATAAACATGATACATCACATAAACAAATTGAGAGATAAAAATCACATAGTCATATCAATTGATGCAGAAAACGCATTTGACAAAATCCAACACCCTTTCTTGATAAAAACTCTCAATAAGGTGGGAATAGAAGGATCATACCTCAACATAGTACATATGACATACCCACAGCCAACATCATACTCAATGGAAAAAATATAAAACCATTTCCCCTAAGAACAGGAAGAAGACAGAGATGCCCACTCTCACCACTCCTGTTCAACATAGTACTGGAAGTATTAGCCATTGCTATCAGACAAGAAGAAGAAATAAAAGGCATCCAAATTGGAAAATAAATAAAACTGTCCTTATTCGCAGACGACATGATATTGTACATAAAAAAACCCGAAAGACTCCATCAAAAACTATTAGACTTAATAAATGAATTCAGCAAACTAGCAGGATACAAAATTAATGCCAAAAAGTCTATGGCATTTCTTTACACCAATAGTGAACTTAGAGAAAGAGAGACTAAAAAAGCAATCCCATTTACCATCGCACCGAAAAAATTACCAAACCTAGGAGTAAACTTAACTAAGGAGGTAAAAGACCTATATGCGGAAAACTACAAGACACTGAAAAAAGAGATAGAGGAAGAAGTAAATAGAAGGAAGAACATACTGTGTTCTTGGTTTGGTAGAATCAACATCATCAAAGTTTCCATACTACCCAAATCAATGTATAGATTCAATGCACTCCCCATTAAAACACCAATGTCATATTTCACAGACCTAGAAAGAACTCTGCAAAAATTCATCTGGAATTTAAAAAAAAAAAAAAAGACCCCAAATAGCCACAGCAATCCTGAGAAAGAAGAACAAAGTAGGTGGGATCTCAATACCAGATTTCAAGCTGTATTACAAAGCCACTGTTCTCAAAACAGTCTGGTACTGGCACAAGAACAGACATATAGACCAATGACATAGAACAGAGAACCCAAATATTGACCTAAACCACTATGCCCAATTAATATTTGACAAAGGAGGCATGAACATACAATGGAGTCAAGACAGTCTCTTCAATAAATGGTGTTGGGAAAATTGGACAGACACATGCAAAAAAAATGAAACTAGACCACCAACTTACACCATACACAAAAATAAACTCAAAATGGATAAAGGACTTAAACATAAGACAGGAAACCATAAAAATACTAGGGAAATCCACAGGCAGAGAAATCTCAGACATATGCTGAAGCAATTTCTTCACCGATACCGCTCCTAGGGCAATGGAAACTAAAGAGAAAATAAACAAATGGGACTACATCAAAATAAAAAGTTTTTGCACAGCAAAAGAAACCATCAACAAAACAACAAGAAAGCCCACTGTGTGGGAGAACATATTCACAAATGTTATCACTGATAAAGGTTTAATCTCCAATATTTACAGGGAACTCATACAACTTAATAAAAGGAAGATAAATTATCCAATCAAAAAATGGGCAACGGCCCTAAATAGAATCTTTTCGAAAGAAGACAGAAAGAAGGCCAAGAGACATATGAAAACATGCTCAAAGTCACTAATTATCTGAGAGATGCAAATCAAAATGACAATGTGGTACCATCTCACACCTGTCAGAATGGCAATCATCAACAAATCAATAAACAAGTGCTGGAGAGGATAAGGAGAAAAAGGAACCCTCGTGCACTGCTGGTGGGACCGCAGACTGGTGCAGCCACTGTGTAGAACAGTATGGAGTTTCCTCAAAAAACTAAAAATGGAACTCCCATTTGACCCAGTAATCCCACTTCTAAGAATATATCCCAAGAAACTGGAAACACCAATCAGAAAGGATGTATGCATCCCTATGTTCATAGCAGAACAATTCACCATAGCTAAGATTTGGAATCAGCCTAAATGCCCATCAGCAGATAATTGGATTTAAAAACTGTGGTACATCTACACAATGGAATACTACACTACTGTAAAAAGGAAGGAACTCTTACCATTCGCAATAGCCTGGATGGTCCTAGAGAGGAAGATAAATATATCACATGATCTCACTCATTTGTGGAATATAATGAACAACATTAACTGTTGAACAAAAATAGATCCAGAGATTTAGAAGCATTGAACAGACCATCCAACCTCAGAGGAAGGCAGAGGAGGGTGGGAGGGTGAGGTAAGAGATCAACCAAAGGACTTGTATGTACGCATATAAGCATAACCAATGGACACAGACAATAGGGAGTGAGGGCATGTGCTGGGGGGTGGGAGCAGACAGGGAGAGGCCAATTGTGCAAATGGAGACATACGTACTACTTTAAACAATAAAGAATTTTAAAAAATTAAAAGAAACTCCTGGTAAAGTGCCTTGTGTCCATCTGTTGTGCTTATATGCATGCATACAAGTCCTTTGGTTGATCTCTTTACCCCCTTCCCCAACACTCCCCTGCCTTCCTGCTGTAATTTGACAGTCTGTTCAGTGCTTTACTGCCACTGTATCTATCCTTTTGTTCATCAGGTTATAATGTTCTTTATTTTCCATAAATGAGTGAGATCATGTGGTATTTTTCTTTCATTGCCTGGCTTATTTCACTTAACATAAAGCTCTCCAGGTCCATCCATGCTCCTGCAAATGGAAAGAATTCCTTCTTTTTTATAGCAGAGTAGTATTCCATTGTGTAGATGTACCATAGTTTTCTAATCCACTCATCTGCTGATGGGCATTTGGGCTGTTTCCAAATCTTAGCTGTGGTGAATTGTGTTACTATGAACAAAGGGGTGCATATATCCCTTTCTGATTGGTGTTTCCAGTTTCTTGGGGTATATTCCTAGAAGTGGGATTACTGGGTCAAATGGGAGTTCCATTATTAGTTTTTTCAGGGAACTCCATACTGTTCTCCACAGTGGCTGCACCAGTCTGTGTTCCCACCAGCAGTGCACGAGGGTTCCTTTTTCTCCTTATCCTCTCCAGCACTTGTCGTTTTTTGATTTGTTGATGATTGCCATTCTGACAGGTGTGAGATGGTACCACATTGTCATTTTGATTTGCATATCTCAGATAATTAGTGACTTTGAGCATGTTTTCATATGTCTCTTGGCCTTCTTTCTGTCTTCTTTCGAAAAGATTCTATTTAGGTCCGCTGCCCATTTTTTCATTGGATAATGTATCTTCCTTTTATTAAGTTGTATAAGTTCCCTGTAGATGTTGGAGATTAAACCTTTATCAGTGATAACATATGCAAATATGTTCTCCATACAGTGGGCTTTCTTGTTGTTTTGTTGATGGTTTCTTTTGCTGTACAAAGCTTTTTATTTTGATGTAGTCCCATTTGTTTATTTTCTCTTTAGTTTCCATTGCCCTAGGAGCGGTATCGGTGAAGAAATTGCTTCAGCATATGTCTGAGATTTCTCTGCCTGTGGATTTCCCTAGTATTTTTATGGTTTCCTGTCTTATGTTTAAGTCCTTTATCCATTTTGAGTTTATTTTTGTGTATGGTGTAAGTTGGTGGTCTAGCTTCATTTTTTTGCATGTGTCTGTCCAATTTTCCCAACACCATTTATTGAAGAGACTGTCTTGACTCCATTGTATGTTCATGCCTCCTTTGTCAAATATTAATTGGGCATAGTGGTTTGGGTCAATTTCTTGGTTCTCTATTCTATGTTATTGGTCTATATGTCTGTTCTTATGCCAGTACCAGGCTGTTTTAAGAACAGTGGCTTTGTAATACACCTTGAAATCTGGTATTGAGATCCCACCTACTTTGTTCTTCTTTCTCAGGATTGCTGCAGCTATTCGGGGTCTTTTTTTATTCCATATGAATTTTTTCAAGGTTTGTTCTAGATCTGTGAAATATGCCATTGGTATTTTAATGGGAAGTGCATTGAATTTATAGATTTTATAGAATTTTATAGATTGCTTTGGGTAGTATGGGCATTTTGATGATATTGATTCTACCAATCCATGAACACAGTATGTTCTTCCTTCTATTTACTTCTTCCTCTATCTCTTTTTTCAATGTCCTGTAGTTTTCCGCCAATAGGTCTTTTACCTCCTTAGTTAAGTTTATTCCTAGGTATCTTAACTTTTTTTGTTCCATGGTAAATAGGATTGCTTTTTTAGTCTCTCTTTCTGTAAGTTCACTATTGGTGTATAGAAATGCCATAGATTTCTTGGTGTTAATTTTGTATCCTGCTACATTGCCAAATTCATTTATTAAGTCTAATAGTTTTTTGATGGAGTCTTTTGGGTACTTTATGTACAATATCATGTCATCTGAAAATAAGGACAGCTTTACTTCTTCTTTTCCAATTTGGATGCCTTTTATTTCTTCTTGTTGTTTAATTGCAATGGCTAATACTTCCAGTACTATGTCAAACAGGAGTGATGAGAGTGGGCATTCCTGTCTTCTTCCTGTTCTTAGGGGAAATGGTTTTATTTTTTGTCCATTGAGTATGATGTTGGCTGTGGGTTTATCATATATGGCTTTTATTATGTTGAGATATGATCCTTCTATTCTCACCTTATTGAGATTTTTTATCAAGAAAGGGTGTTGGATTTTGTCAAATGGTTTTCTGCATCAATTGATATGACTATGTAATTTTTATCTCTCAATTTGTTTATGTGATGTATCACGTTTATTGAATTGCAGATATTGTACCATCCTTGCATCCCTGGGATAAATCCTACTTGGTCATGGTGTCTGATTTTTCTGATGTCCTGCTGGATTCGATTTGCTAGAATTTTGTTGAGGATTTTGGCATCTATGTTCATGAGTGATATTGGACTGTAATTCTCTTTCATTGTGTTGTCTTTATCTGGTTTTTGTATTAGGGTGATGCTGGCTTCATAGAAGGAGCTTGAAGTGTTTCTTCCTCTTGAATTTTTGTTGAATAATATGAGGTGATAGGTTTTAGTTCTTCCTTGAATATTTGGTAAAAGTCCCCTGTGAAGCCATCTGGCCCCGGGCTTTTGTTTGCTGGAAGATTTTTGATGACTGCTTCAATTTCTTCCATCGTTATTGACCTATTAAGATGTTTAGATTTTTCCTCATTGAGTTTGGAAGGTGGTATTTTTCTAGGAATATGTCCATTTCCTTCTGGTTGTCCAGTTTGTTGGAATAGAGTTGTTCATATATTTTTTAACAATCCTGTGTATTACTGTGGGGTGTGTTGTTATTTTGCCTCTGTCACTTCTGATTTTGTTTATTTGAGTCCTCTCTCTTTGCTTCTTGGTGAGCCTGGCTAGAGGTTCATCAATCTTGTTTATCCTTTCAAAGAAGCAACTCTTGGTTTCATGGATCTTTTGTATTTTCTTTTTCTCCACTCTGATCTTTATTATTTCCTTCCTTCTGCTTGCACTGGGCTTTTCTTGTTGCTCTCTTTCTAACTCTTTGAGTTGTGGGGTTAGGTAATTTATTACCATTGTTTCTTGTTTTTTGCACTAGGCTTGTAGAGCAATGAACTTCCCTCTCAAGACTGCTTTCACTGTGTCCCATAAATTTTGGATTGTTTGTTTTCATTGTTGTTTGTTTCCATGAAGTTTTTTTATTTCTTCTTTGATCTTTCTGGTAATCCAGTCATTGTTTAATAGCATGCTGTTTAGTCTATATGTGTTTGATTTTTTTTTTGGATTGTTTTTATTGTAGTTGATTTCCAGTTTTATGCCACTGTGGTCTGAGAAGATGCTTGATATGTTTTCTATCTTCTTAAATTTGAAGAGACTGTGCCTGTGACCCAATATATGGTCTATCTTTGAAAATGACCCATGTGCACTTGAGAAGAATGTATATTCTATGGCTTTGGGTTGAAATTTTCTGAAGATGTCAATTAATTCCATCTGGTCTAGTGAGTCTTTTAGGATTGATGTTAATTTGTTGATTTTTTGTTTAGAAGATTTGTCCAATGGTGATAGTGGGGTATTAAAGTCTCCTACTATGATTGTATTGCTGTTAATCTCTCCCTTGATATCCTCCAGGAGTTTGTTGTTTTTTTTTTAATGTATTCGGGTGCTCCTGTTTATTGGGTGCATATATGTTTTCCAGTTATTTCTTCTTCTTGGATTGCTCCCTTTAGTATTATGAAGTGGCCTTCCTTATCTCTAGTTATGTCCTTCACTTTGAGATCTAAAGTGTCAGATATAAGTATTGCTACCCCAGCTTTTTTTTTTTTTCATTTCTGTTTGCCTGAAAAACCTTTTTCCGTCCCTTCACCCTCAGTCTGTGTGCATCTTTTTTTTCTGAGGTGGGTTTCTTGTAGACAGCAGATATATGGGTCGTGTATTCTTATCCAATCCATTACCCTATGTCTTTTGATTGCATCATTTAATCCATTTACATTTAAACTTATTATTGATAGGTACTTCTTTTTTGCCATTTTTATTCTTTACCCATGTGTTCCTTCTTCGCTTCCTATTTCTTCTTTTTACAGCAGACCATTTAGCATTTCTTGCATTACTGGTTTGGTGGTAATAAACTACCTTAGTCCTTTCTTTGTCTGTGAAGCTCCTGATTTCATCTTCAATTTTGATTGATAGCCTTGCTGGGTACAGTATTTTTGGATTCAGACCCTTCCTTTGCATGACTTTGTATATTTCATTCCATTCCCTTCTGGCCTGATGTGTTTCTGTTGATAAATCAGTCGCTAGTCTGATGGGGGATACTTTGTAGGTAACTTTCTGTCTCTCTCTGGCTGATTTTAAGATTCTTACTTTGTTGTTGGTGTTTGCCAATTTAATTATAATGTGCCTTGGCATTGGTCTTTTGGGGTTCATTTTGCTTGGGACTAGTGAGCTTCTTGGATTTGTATGGGTTTTTTCTTCCCTATATCAGGGAAGTTTTCTGTCATTATTTCTTCAAACAGGTTTTCTATTCCTTGCTCAGTTTACTCACCTTCTGGAACCTCTATTATGTGGATGTTGTTTTGTTTCGTGTGGTCCCAAAGTTCCCTTAGGCTCTCCTTTTGCTTTTAAATATTTTTTTTCTAGAAGCTGCTGTACTTGGGTATTTTTTCCTACATTGTCTTGTAGCTCCCTGATGTGGTCCTCTGCTTCTTCTAGTCTACTCTTGATGCTTTCTATTGAGTTTTTTACAGCAGTGATGTCATTTTTCATTTTTTCTTGGTTCTTCTCATTTTCTCTTGATTCTTACACATATTGTCAAATTTGTCTTCCATTCTTTTCATCCACCTTATGACCAATTCTCTGATCTTTCTCTGACAGGTTGCTTGCCTCCATTTCATTTACTTCCTTTTCTGGTGATGCCTGCTTTTCTTTCATTTGCGTGCTGTTTCTTTATTTTTTTTAAATAAATCTTTATTGTACAGATTACAGGTGTTTCTCTTTTTGTTTTTCCCCTATAGCTTCCCTCCACCTGATTCCCCATCCCACCCTACCCCATGCCCTTACCCCCTGCCACTGTCTTCATCCATAGGAGTAAGATTTTCCCACACCACTCACACCCGCTTCCCCCTGAGAATTGTCAGTCCACTCCCTTTCTATGTCCCTGATTCTATTATATTCACCAGTCCATTCTGTTCTTCAGATTTTTTATTTACTTGATTTTTAGATTCACTTGTTGGTAGGTATGTATTTGATGTCATTTTGTTGTTCATAATTTTTATCTTTACTTTTTCTTCTTCTTCCTCTTCTTAAAGAATACCCTTCAGCATTTCATGTAATCCTGGTTTGGTGGCGATAAACTCCTTTAGCTTTTTCTTGTCTGTGAAGCTCTTTATCTGACCTTCAACTCTGAATGATAGCTTTGCTGGGCAGAGTAATCTTGGTTGTAGGTTCTTGCTGTTCATCACTTTGAATATTTCTTGCCACTCCCTTCTGGCCTGCATAGTTTCTGCTGAGAAATCAGCTGATAGTCGTATGGGTACTCCCATGTAGGTAACTAACCGTTTTTCTCTTGCTGCTTTCAAGATTCTCTCTTTGTCTTTTGCCCTTGGCATTTTAATTATGATGAGTCTTGGTGAGGTCCTCTTTGGATTCCTTTTGTCTGGGGTTCTGTGTGCTTCCTGAACTTGTAAGTATATTTCTTTCACCAGGTAGGGAAAGTTTTCTGTCATTATTTCTTCTAATAGGTTTTCAGTATTTTGCTCTCTCTCTTCTTCTGGCACCCCAAAAATTCAGATGTTGGTATGCTTAAAGTTGTCCCAGCGGCTCCTTACACTATCTTCATATTTTTGGATTCTTTTTTCTTTTTGTTTTCCTGGTTGGGTGTGTTTTGTTTCCTCATATTTCAGATCTTTGGTTTGATTCTTGGGGTATGTTGATCTACAGCTGAGTTTCTATATATTCTTTATTTTGGACAGTGTATGCTTAATTTCTGACTTGTCCTTTTCCATTTTTTTGGCATTCTCATTAAGGTCCTTGAAGGTCTCACTAAGCTCCTCAGAAGTGTCATCAAGTTTCTCGGCGGTTTTTAGAAGATTCTTGAGTAACCTTATAAATGTGGTTCTGAACTCTATGTGATCCAGTAGTTTGCTTTCCTCCGTTTCTTTCATTCGTGACATGTTTCTTTGTTTCTGCATTTTGGCTGCTTCCCTGTGTTGATGGAGTGGCTTTGTGTGGTAGGTGACCTCTAGGGGGCAGTAGCTCAGCCTCCCCAATCACCTGATGTGGACGCTCTTGGTACACCCCTTTGTGGGCTGAGTGCAAAGTCTTGGTGTAGTTAAGCCTTAATTGCTGTTAGTACGCTGGGAGGAATTGACCTCCAGGCCAATCGGCTGTGAGGACTCGCTGTGTGTATAAGAACTGCTGTTCTGGAGACACGCTTATGGTGCAGGACTTGTTTCAGTGGGGCTTTGGTGCTCGCTGAGTCTGTCTCTTGAATGTGTCACTTATGGATGTGAGGAGTTGAAATCTGGTGTCTCACACTGACCACTAGGTACACTGGCTTCTGGATCTCCAATGGGGTGCAGGTCAGCTATTGTCTGAGTCCACCCAGCAGGAGCTACAGCGAGAGCTACAGTTTTCTCCTCTTTGCTTGGGGTTTGGAGGTTTTGGAGCTGTCTGATCCAGGCTGCAAATTTGTTAGGTTAAGCTGCGATAGGGCAGGCCTTTCTTATGCTAAAACTGCTGCTTGGAGCTTGGGTGGGTTTGTAGGTTGTGTGGGGTGGGGTCTTTGGGCGTCACTAGGCTAGGGCGTGGCAAACAGCAATGGCTGCTAGTTAGCCGGCTCTGTGTCTCCGACTGCGTCCCATGCCCCAGCGCAGTAAACAATTATTCTTGCGCGCAGCTCTGCAAGCAGGCCTCCCTCACTTTCCGCCCCACTGGCAGACAATCCAGCTTCTCCCCATAGGAGTTTGGGCCCCCCGTGTCTCCCCAGAAACTGTATTTCAGAGTAATCAGGGGCTTGTATCCCCTTTGGGTTGAAAAAAGCAATGCCTGCCACCAGCCCAGATCCCGCGCCTCCGTACCTCAGCTTTTCAGCGCTTATGCATGTCTCAATGCTCTTTTCTCTTTCCTTCTTGTTGTAGAACTTCTACTCAGCCAGCTTTCCCGTGGTTCTGGGTGATAGACGTTTTGTCTTTTAGTTGCAGTTTTGAAATTGTTGTGCAAGGCAGCAGTTTAGGTGTTTACCTACGCCACCATCTTGGATTCCTCTTCTGCGTGCTCTTTCTTTGTCTCCCCCATGATCTCTCTTCTCCAGATGACTGGTTATGTAGTTCTCTCTCTCCTGCATTGATTTAAAAGCACAAAATACAACACAACTAGGTACAACACACAAGGCACTGAACACAAATATATTCATGATATTAATAACCCCAAATAAAGTGACCACTAGAGAAAAGAGAATTAGGGGGTAAGAAAAAAGAAGAGAGAAGAAAAAGGAAAAAAAAGAGTGCAAAAATGGAATTGGGAAAAGGAAAAAAAGTAAGAGAGAAAAGAAAGATAATAAAAAAGAAGAGGGGAAAGAACTATTTATATGGGGAGAAAACTCCAATGGAACAACCACTAATCCCAGCAAATGCCAGCAACAAGTACCTGGAGATGAATGCAAACTACAAAAAACAACTAATATCAAGCAAGATGAGGGAAAACAGAAGCAATAAGCAAGCAAAATCAAAACAAAAAAACAAAAAGAATGAGCAAAACAATCTCACAAACAAGCATAAAAAAATCGATATAATCAACAATCAAGCACACAACAACAAAAGGACAGAGAGAAAAAACATTTTCTTTATGATAGTGAAGAAATAGAAGAGAGAGGTGTGCATGGACTTGGAGCAGGGCATTGGAAATTAGATATATAAGTAGGGTGAAATATTAACAGGGGTAAAAAGAAGGAATAGGGAAAATCTAAAGCAGGAATAAGGTAAGAGAAACAGGACAACAAAAGGGGAAAAGTGAGGAAGAGAGTAATGGCATAAAGGTAAAATTGAGATAGAGTAAAATGATGCTAAAGGAAAGATGGAAATAGAATGTGGAACACTAATCCCAAAGTAAAATAAAGAGAAAATAAAATGGCACTTTTTTAAAAAAGTAAAATAATAGTAGTAATAATACTGATTGAAAATAAAAATGTAATAAATAAAAAGGTAAAATCAAGTGAGGAAAAAAGAAAAAAAATAGTTTCTTAAGTAAAAGATGAAAAAAATAAAAATAAAAATGTGCAGTAGTGAAGGTCATTCACTTCCTCTACTGTTCTGTTTGGCACACCTGTTTCCTAGTCAGGACAGTATTGAAGTTCCCTAGGTTACACTGCTCCTCAGTGTTGTAAGCCAGTCCTGATTTTTATGTAGGCAGTACATCCTTATTTCTTCTATTCCTTTATTTGTGTTTACACAGAGTCAATTTGTGCTTCAATCCCTGGGTGGCAGTGTTTCTGTATTGACCTCCAGGTCTATATGTCCTCTCTAGTTAGTGTTTAGATTTTGTTTTCCCTGTGGCACTTAATACCGATTTGGGGGAGTGGTTTGCCCAGGGCTGGTTCTCTGATGGTTATTCCCTGCTCTGATCCCCAGGTTCCAGAAAAACAATTTTCCCCTGCAATGTCTTAGAGTGTCCCTAATTGATGCTTTCTATTGAGTTCTTACAGCAGCAATATATATGGTTCTTTACAGCAACAATATATATGGGTGATCCTATATATTTGGCTTAGTAATCAGAAGCAAGGACCCAAAGAGGAAAAAAAAAAAGAGTCAATAAGTGTGCGAACTCCAGGGCTGCGCACAAATCTGTGCAGTATTTTTTTCCCCTTGGGTCTAAGCAGCCAGCACACTTTTAAAATTTTTAGGCTGTCTTTTTGTGTCCGGATCAAAATGGGTTGTTTTTAGAGTTCCCTTCCGTTAGCAGCTCTGAGGACCCCCTTCCACATTCATGGATCACGCCAGCCCCAATGGCCAGAGATTTTTCTAGGCACAGACTTTCCCAGGACCTCCAGTTCCCGCCATGTGCGTGTTTCTCTCTCCTGCCCAGACCACAGACCTCACCTCATCCCAGGCGAAATCTGACCTTTCCATGGGGGAGTGTAGAGCTCCTCTGAATCCACCTGCTTGTGCCAATTGGGGACTGGTGTTCTTGGGTTCGCAGCTGTTTGGTGGGTGCCATAGTTGTAGATTCCCCAGGCTTTTCAAGCATCTGATAACATCCACTTTCCCCTTCAAGATGGTGTGGTCTCCACATCCAAGCTGGTTGCTCCCGGAGAGGAACCCAGCAGCAGTGGGGGCTGCCTGGTCAGGGGAGCCCTGTCCAGCAGTCCCCCACAGTCTCCTGGAGTATTGCTGTCCCTGAACTCACCAACAAACACTCCCCATGCGATCACACACTCTCCCTTCATTTTCTCACACACACATTATCTTGCAGTCTGCCTTCCCATCGTCAGCCATCTTGATCACCATCTCTATTTTACTATTATTTTTAATCATCACTCAACTGAGCTTCTATAAAAAAGGGGAGCTAAGAGCACCCATGATGAAAGCTGCTTTGAAAAATATCCAGAGCTGTTAACTGTTGCAGAATGAAGATGGACAGCACAGGGAAGTGATGGCACATTCTGCCTTGAAAATGCACAGAAACTGCCCTGACCAGTTTGGCTCAGTGGATAGAGCATCAGCATGCGGACTGAAGGGTCCCAGGTTTGATTCTGGTCAAGGTCATGTACCTTGGTTGTGGGCTCATCCCCAGTAGGGAGTGTGCAGGAGGCAGCTGATCAATGTTTCTCTCTCATCGATGTTTCTAACTCTCTATCCCTCTCCCTTCCTCTCTGTAAAAAAATCAATAAAAGATATATTGTTTTAAATGTGCAGAAACTGGTTCTTCCTCGGTGCAGGGAACTAAAGTGGCTCCACAGGGAGTTGGGACAGGCAGCCCCACATTGGACACACAGATACACCAAAGAATGGCCTGAGATTCTGAGATCCTGAGACCCTGCTCATAACTTGTTTTTTAACTTGTAATTTTTTGTTAATTGCCTAATCACCTAAATCAGTGAATAAGAATGCTCAGCATCCAATCCATCCTATCTAATAAAAGAATAATATGCAAATTAACCGTCACTGCTATGCACACAAACCACGCCCACCAGCCAATCAGGAGCGAGTATGCAAATTAACCCAACCAAGATTGCTGCAGCCATGGAGCGAGCAGGAGGCTTGAGTTGCCCCAGTAATGGAGGAAGCCAAGCTTTCCACACACCGTGGCCAGCCCAGGCCTCCACTCTGAAGTGGAAGATCAATAAATCCTAACAAAAATGGCTGAAGCCACAGAGCAAGCACAAGGCTTGGCTCCGCTCAAGGCTACAAAGTTTCAATTATGGAAGATAAATAAATCCCAGATACCAGGGCCTCCACTTGGGTTGCCAGGGGGGCATGGCCGGGCTGCAAACCACCACAGGCCCCTCATCCAGACTGTCCCATGCTCCAAGGGAACCCCCACCCTGATCCAGGACACCCTTCAGAGCAAACCAGCTGGCCCCCACTCATGCACCAGGCCTCTATCCTATCTAATCCTATCAAATAAAAGAATAATATGCCTATTGACCATCACTCCAACACATGGGGTAGATGCCCACATGTGGTCAAAGATCCTGTCCCCATGTGGACACAATATGGCCACCACAAGATGGCCAGCAGGGGAGGGCAGATGGGAGGGACCAGACCTGCAAGGGAGGGGAGTTGGGGGCAATCAAGCCTGCAGGAGAGGGCAGTTAGGGGTGACCCGGCCAGCAGAGGAGGGAAGTTGGGGGCTACAGGGCCTGCAGTGAAGGGCAGTTGGGGGGGACTCAGGTCTGCAGGGGAGAGTAGTTGGGGGGACCAGGCCTGCAGGGGAGGGCAGTTAGGGGGACCCAGGCCTGCAGGGAAGAACAATTGCGGGGACCAGGCCTTCAGGGAAGGGCAGTTTGGGGGACCAGGCCTGCAGGGAAGGGCAGTTAGGGGTGACCAGGCCTGCAGGGGAGGGCAGTTAAGGGCAAACAGGCTGGCAGGGGAGCAGTTAGGCATCAATCAGGCTGGAAGGGAAGTGATTAGGAGGTGAACAGGCTGGCAGGCAGAAGCAGTTAGGGGCAATCAGGAAGGCAGGCAGGCAAGCAGTTGGGAGCCAGCAGTCCTGGATTGTGAGAGGGATGTCCGACTGCCCGTTTAGGCCCGATCCCAGTAGGATCCCAGTAGGATCGGGCCTAAATGGGCAGTTGGACATCACTCTAGGTGTCCCAGATTGGAAAGAGTGCAGACTGGGCTGAGGGACACACACCCCCATGCACGAATTTTATGCACCGGGCCTCTAGTAAATATAGAATACAATATAATTTATTCTACTTTTTACTTCAAAGTCACAGAGATGACATCCATATAATTATAAAGCCTACTCTACATTTTCAAGTTCTCAATCCAAATATATAGATTAGAACAGGTCACTTTATTGCTGACAACATTCATGGAAGGGCCAGATTCCTCATAAAAAGACAAAAAAAGTTTGATTGGGAGCTGGCCATTGCCCTACTCACACATCAACAGAATTATGGAAGTCAAGAGGCAATCCTTTTCCTTTTTTAAAATAGCAAAGGAACAAAAGAAGATTGGCTGACTGTTAAGTGGGCCCCACATTAGAATGCATAGCTCAACAGGATCAAGGCTGGCACCTGTGAGCAGTTAACTCCCTAAAAGCACTCACTGGGCATTATGTCATCTGCACTACAGCTTTACCATACTTTCACCCTGGAAAGTATTTGAAAATACTTTAAGCTCAAAATATACACTGAGTAGCCAGATTATTATGATCTCTGAATGCATAATAACCTGGCCACTTGGTGTATATCCTATATAATAAAAGGCTAATATGCAAATTGTCCCCTCAACCAGGAGTTCAACCAGCAGGCAGGCCGGCCAACTGCCCAGGTCCCCTTCCCGTGGCCAGACTGGCCGGACCCCACCCATCAAGAATTCATGCACTGGGCCTCTAATACATACAAATACATATATATGTGTGTGTGTGTGTGTGTGTGTGTGTGTGTGTGTGTATACATATATACATATGTATATGTGTGTGTGTATATATATATATATATATATATGGCCCAGTACACAAAATTCGTGCATGTGGCGGGGGGGGTGTCCCTCAGCCCAGCTTGCACCCTCTCCAATAAGGAATCCCATGGGATCGGGCCTAAACAGGCAGCCGGACATCCCTCTTACGATCCAGGACTGCTGGCTCCCAACTGCTCACCTGCCTGCCTTCCTGATTGCCCCTAACTGCTTCTGCCTGCCAGCCTGATCACCCCCTAGCCACTCCCCTGCCAGCCTGATTAATGTCTAACTATTCCCCTGCCAGCCTGTTTGCCCCCAACTTCCCTCCTCTGCCAGCCTGATCACCCCTAACTGCCCTCCCCTGCAGGCTTTATCACCCCCAACTGCCCTCCCCTGCTGGCCATCTTGTGGTGGCCATCTTGTCACCACATGGGGGCAGGATCTTTGACAACATGGGGGCAGCCATCTTGTGTTTTGGAGTGATGGTCAATCTGCATAGTACTCTTTTATTAGATAGGATAGAGGCCTGGTGCATGGGTGGGGGTCAGCTGGTTTGCCCTGAAGGGTGTTCCGGATCAGGTTAGGGGTTCCCTTGGGGCATGGGGTGGCCTGGGTGAGGGGCTTGTGGTGGTTTGCAGGCTGGCCACGCCCCCCAGCGACCCAAAAAGAGGTCCTGGTATCTGGGATTTATTTATCTTCTACAATTGAAACTTTGTATCCTTGAGCTGAGCCAAGCCTTCTGCTCGCTCTGTGGTGGCAGCCATTTCTGTTGGGATTTATGTATCTTCTATAATTGAAACTTTGTAGCCTTAAGCAGAGCCCTGGGCCAGCCAGAGTGTGCAGAAAGCTTGGCTTCCTCCATTGCCAGGGAAACCCAAGCCTCCCTCCTGCTCTCTCCATGGGCCCAGCCATCTTGGTAGGATTAATTTGCATACTTGCTCCTGGTTTGGCTTGTGGGCATGGCTTGTTGGCATAGCTGAGTGATGGTTAATTTGCATATTACTCTTTTATTAGATAGGAGATATATATAATATATATATACTGAGTGGCCAGATTATTATGTGTTCAGAGATGGTAATAATCTGGCCACTCAGTGTATAGTATCCATTTCTTGTCCTTGAGGATCCAAGTATCTATAATAAAAGCCTAGGTGGCTCTCGCACGTGATGTTGCCACAAGATGGCTGCCCAAGATGGCCACCACAAGATGGCCACATGCACAGAGGAGGTGGGGCCCAGCAGCCACTTCGTGCGGTGAGGCCTGGGGGTCCCAGCATCTCCTCTGCCTCGCGCAGAGAAGGCGGGTCCCAGCAGAGAAGTCAGGTTGCAGCAGGGGAGGGCAGTTGGGGGTGATCAGGCTGGCAGGGGAGGGCAGTTGGGGGCGATCAGGCCAGCAGGGGAGCAGTTAGGCATCAATCAGGCCAGCAGGGGAGTGGTTAGGGGGCGATCAGGCTGGCAGCAAAAGTGGTTAGGGGCAATCAGGCAGGCAGGCAGACAGGCAAGCAGTTAGGAGCCAGCAGTCCTGGATTGTGAGAGGGATGTCCAACTGCTGGCGTAGGCGTGATCCCACACATCCCCCAAGGGGTCCCAGATTGGAGAGAGTGCAGGCCAGGCTGAGGGACACCCTCTCCCCACCCCTGTGCATGAATTTCATGCACTGAGCCACTAGTAAATCTAAAATGATAATGGGCTTCTTCAGTCCAAAGGCAGGAAGGACTTCTTTGCAGTAGAGTGTCTCCAGTGTTTCACAAAAATAAATAAAAGCAGCAGCTAACGTCTTTTCAGCTTCTTGACCTGTCAGCATTTTGTGGCTTCTTCTTCCCATCTCATTTCCTCTAAGTCCTCTTGCTTACCTGGTCTTAAACTCTTTGCTTCTTCTTTCTGCTACTCTTTTCAACTACTCTCCATGTAACATAAGGCATAATCACTTTCATCTTTGTAGGGTTTTATTTATTTATTTTTTTTTTTTGGTCATAGCTAAAGAAAGTGCTTAGATATTTCTTCCTGAGATTCTCCTTCATCTTTGATAAAATCTTCCATTTTGGAGTCATAGTTCTCATCTTCCTCCCAGGGAAGGGAAACCCTTGAGGACGCTGGGAAAATCTGTAGCCAGCTAAAGAAGGCTTCATTCCATTCATCTGTCTATTGGTGGGCTGGGTAATGATATTCTTAGAAGATATTGTTTCTGAGACAAAAGTGCATTTGGGCTTATGGGGGAATCTAAGCTACTAACTATTCACCCAGGTCCCAAGCTGCTCACTGGTCTTCTAGGGCCTGAACTGCTGACAGTCAGTCCAGCTGAAACTGTGCCACTTACTGATCGCCCACAGCCACCGACTGACTGCCTGGGGGGCACTGTGCCACTCACTGGTCATCGGTTATATGGATTGTGCACATGCCACACAGAGTCACCAGAACTGACCACTGACTTCCTAGAACCACCTGGGCCACTGATGGGTCATCCAGATCCACCTGTACTGCTGACTGTGCTTCCAGGAAGATTTAACTCACTGGCTGGTCTCTTGGTCCCACTGATTGATCACTCAGGTCCTGAGCTGGAGCTGCCATTCTGGTGGCTGGGCATGGAGCCAGAACTAACCATAGGCTGAAGACTCCCTGTGATGGGCTGCCCAGGAGCTGGGCTGGAGCTGCTCCCTGACTGTCTGACACCTGGACTCTTAGCCTTATGTGGGGAGACCACAGGTCCAGGTCTGGAATGGCTAGGATGGGGAGGAGTTTTTTGGCTGTGTGCTCAGTAACAGATTTCTGAGTCCCTTTAGCAGAAGTCTTTGGAACACTTGGTGAAAAGGTGATCAGGTGGGTCTTTCCAGCCCCATTGAAAACAGGCCTGTCATAGTCCTTCCAAAGTGAGGCTTGGAAGCAGTTGCTAGACCCTACTTTGATCCTCTTTCCTGGCATGGATTTGGATGAAAACAAACCTAAATGTTTCTTATTATCTGTGCTGGGTCTGGATTTCTTCTCAGCACAAGGAAGGGGAGTGCCTTTGGGAGAAGGATGCTTGTCCCTGGAAACTCTGCTAGGTTTTATGCCCATACTTTCTGTCTGAGAGGACACCATTTTGGTCAGAGGTAGTCCTGCATCTACTTCGGGCTTCTTTTTCATATGTCTTCATTCAAGAAGTTTTCACTCCCTAAGTTCTGTGCAGTCATAGGCCATTTTTCTGGGTTTGTTTTTTTTTCACTACCTTGATTTCCACTGGTTCATACTTTTGGAAGCTAGCCATTCTCTTCCCTATCAGAAAAGTGTAAACAAGGAATACAGAAGGCTCGTGAACCTTGAGCTCTTTCAAGGGCCAAAGCTATGCAACGATTGTTTAGTCAAGGCAATGGTGGCTCAAGCAATTTCCTGACAAAATAGTCTCAAAGTAAATCTTTACTAATATTTACTGACCTTTAAGATAGTCTGTTTGTTACCAGAATTGCCTGCCTGACTAAGGGTAGTATGTGTATCTAAAATTGAATAAAAGTCTGGCAGGTCCTGGGCACCAGTGAAGTTCTTGCCCTTGCATTGGACTCTCTGCCTGGCCCCCATTATTTCCAAAGTATTATTTCTTGTCTTATCTCATCATTTGCCCATGGCCCTTCTCCAGATCCCAAATGCTGAACCATGTGGGACATGGACTCTCAGATCTGGCACCTTGAATGATGGTTGTCTGGAGAAGAAGATTTGCCTAGAGCAGAAAAATAAAGTTTCACCAGCAAGGTGGGGAAAAAGAATTCACCAGATAGGTGGGGGAATTCCCCACCTGCAAATCCCACAGCCAACTGCAGAAGTTGCAATCTGTAAGTAGGGTAGGAACATCTTTATTTAGCCAGGCTAATGGAGCAGAATTCATCAAAAGGGGAGAAGCTTTACTGTAGACTTTTGGTTTGCATGCTTAAGGATAAAGGAATTAAAGTGTCAGAAAGTATTCTCTTACAGTTTTTGCATGTTATTATATAACATAATCCCTGGTTTCCTGAAGAAGGTACATTAGATGTTGAATGTTGGGAAAGAGTTAGTCAGAACTTGAAAAAAACCTCAACAGCAGTGGAAAAATTTGTCTCCAAATTGTTTCTCCTTGTGGAACATGGTATTGCATTTGTTAGAGCCTTCTAGAGAAACAAAATAGGATAAAGCCCCTCCCCTTGCACCTCTGCTCCTAAAGAAAAATTGGAGGAATGGCTTTCATGGACCCCTCCACCTCCATGTCCTAATCCTAAAACATTTAATTCACCATTAATAGAACCACCTATGCAAAGAGCTATCCAAGAAGGATTAAAGGACATGACGGTGGAGGGCCAATTTGCTTTTCCTGTTACACAAGTAGGTGACCCACAGCTCCCAAATCATATAATAAGACAGCATGAAAATTTTGACATTAAAATGATAAAGGCCTTGCATGAAAGCATAGTCCAGAATGGTCCTACAGCTCCTTTTACTGGAGAAATTATGACTAATATTTCTGAAACATTCTTAGCTCCTTATGATTGGTACTCTCTGGCTCGCACAACTCTGGATGGAGGAGATTTTTTACTATGGAAGGGAGAATTTTTGGAAAAATATCAGGAGCAAGCCCACACAAACTGCAGGCTGAATGCTCAAATAACTTATGAAATGCTGACAAGACTGGGACAATATAATGACATGCAAAATCAGCTAAATTATGTGCAGCAGGCATATGAGCAAATTAGACTTTGTAGAAAAAGAGCTTGGTGGGCTTGACCATCAAAAGGGGACCCTGAGGGAGCTTTTAGTAAATGTATGCAGGGGCCTACAGAGTCATTTTCTGACTTTGTGGCTTGCCTCACTGGAACAGTAAGATGACAGAGTCAACATGAGATAGCAGGAGACACTTTAATTCAGCAATTAGCTTATGAAAATGCCAATGCTGATTTTAAGAAATGCCTAATGCCTCTGAGAAAAAATAGTAGCATTACAGAAATGATTCGAGCATGTCAGAATGTGAGATCAGCACTTTTCAAGCATACTTACTTGCCGCACTGCAACAGTGGGGAATAAAAGGTGTTATAATTGTGGAAGAACAGGACATTTTAAAAAAGAATGTAGGCAACCAAGAAGGACACAAAGTGGCGATCTAGGGAAAGGCGTGAGCATTCTGCCTCCCAGTTCAATCAACACAGATTAAACCTCTCTGTGTCCTAGAAGTCAAAAGGGAAACCATTGGGTTGGTCAATGTAGATCGAAATTTCATAAAAATGGGCAGCCATTAGATCAAGACATAGGGAATGGCCAACCACAGGGAAACAGCCCCTCAGCCCCGTCATCAATAGGGGAAATTTACCCTGCAAGGCCCACAGTGGATTTCCTCATCTGAGCCACTCCAGGGAACACAGGCCTAGTTCTTAACATTACTATAGCAGTCACTTTGACCCCCGATATGGCTTGGTAAGCTGTTCCTACAGGAATCTGGGGACCTGTGCCACCAAGAACTTTAGGATTAATCTTTGGGAGAAGTGGTAAAACTCTGAAAGGACTAACTGTTCTGCCTGGAGTCATAGATTCAGACTATGAGGGAGAAATTAAGGTAATACTAAAATGTAATCATATTATGCAAATTACTTCAGGACAAAGAATTGCTCAGATATTACTTCTACCTTTTATTCTGCAAGGAGAAGCGATAAATAGGAAAAGAGGAACACAAGGATTTGGAAGCTCAGATATCTATTGGATACATGAAATTAGCAAACCTCATCCTATGATTAATTTAAGAATATAGGTGAAAACGGTTTAAAGGTTTAGTAGACACTGGAGCGGATGTCAGCATTATCAGCAAAGAATTCTGACCTCCAAAGTTGGTCCATGGTAGAAGCTATAGGCTCTTATCAAGGGGGTTAGAGTTCCTTATAATACACAACACAGTGCTGCAGTGTTAAGGTGGCAAGATGAAGGACAGACAGGATGGTTTCAGCAGACATAGTCTCTGGGATTGCAGTCAATTTATGGGGCCGGGATGTTTTAGAAGGTTTATAAGCTTGTATTATTACTGGCAAAGAACAGCAGTTAATAACTCAGATGGAATATTAGACTGGTCAAAGCTTAGGAAAAAATAATCAGGGAATTAAAGAGCCCATCCAAGCCAAAAGGAACACAGGAAGATAAGGATTAGGATATCAACATTTTGAGGAGCGGTCACTGCTCAATCTCTTCACCCTCATTCAGATCCTATACAATAGAAAGATGACAGACCTATATGGGTGGATCAGTGGCCATTAACCAAGGAGAAATAAGGTCATATTCATGAATTAATACAGGAACAAATAGAGGCTGGCCACATAGAGCCTTCCAATAGTCCTTGGAATACACCTATATTTACTATACCTAAGAAGGCAACAGGAAAATGGCAATTGTTACATGATCTTAGAGTGGTTAACACTGCTATGCATACCATGGAAGCTTTACAACCTGGACTCCCAGCGCCTTTCCAAATCCCTCTAGTTTGGTCACTTATAGTAGTAGATCTTAAGGATTGTTTCTTCACTATTCCCTTGGCACCTCAAGATAAACAGAGATTTGCATTTTCAGTGCCAGCTATTAATAATATAGAACCCATGAAAAGATATCAATGGAAAGTTTTGCCTCAAGGAATGGCCAATGGCCCCACCTAGTGTCAAAAATATGTAACTCAAGCTGTTCAGCCTTTAAGGGACAAATATTCCTGATGTAACATTATTCATTACATGGATGAATTGCTCTTAGCAAGTCCATGGGAAGAGCAGACTTTGGCAATGTAAAAATTTTCCCCAAAAAGGTACAGAAAGAAATGCCGTTCAAATATCTGGGAACCATAATTGAAAACCAACATATTAGGCCTCAAAAGGTGGAAATAAGATTGCCTTAAAACTTTAAATGACTTTCAAAAATTATTAGGGACATTAACTGGTTAAGACCTTATCTGAAAATCTCTATAGGAGAAATGACAAACTTATTTAATATACTTAGGGGTGACTCTAATCTTTCTCATCCTGAACATTAACAGATGAAGCTAGGAAGGAGATGCTAAGAATTGAGCAGGCAAACTCCTCAGCCCAAGTAGCATGGGTACAGCCTAAATTGCCTTTATTGGGACAGATTAAACCTACTGCAAATAGTCCCACTGGAGTCATCTTCCAAAAAACTCTCCTGCTATTTTTGAATGCATCCACTTAGGGCATCAATGCTCTAAAACTGCAGTTACATATATAGAACTTATGGCTCATTTGATATCTCAACTTAGAAAGTGCTGCAGGCAGCTTAGAAGAAGAACCCCAATGCATTTACCTTCCCCTCACTGGGAAGCAATTAGAAATATTATTTCAAACTGATTTGAATTGGCACATTGGACTAAGTGGATATTCAGGGGAACTTAGTTGTCACCTATTAAAAGACAAATTACTACAATTTTTATATTATACCCCCTTATTATACCAAAAATACTAGGCAGGAACCTATTCCTGGAGCATTAACTGTTTTCACTGATGGATCATCAAATGGTAAAGCTGCCTATCATACAATGAATTCAGACCGAGTCATACTGACCAGTCATACTTCTGTACAAAAAATGCAATTAGAGGCTATTAAGGCTGCATTGCAGGATTTCCAAGAGCTTCTTAATATTATCTCTGGCTCTTCCTATGCTGTGGGCCTAATGAATAGAACTGAAACTTTTTGGTTAAAATGGCTCAGTGACCAAAGTTTATTTTTTTACTATTTAAACAAGTTCAGCAGATTGCACACTCACATCAGGGCTCACAGTGTATTACCTGGCCAGCTAACAAAAGGAAATGCACATGCTGATCAATTGATTGCTTTATTAAAACAGGCCTCAGAATCTCATCAGCCTGCCAAAATGTTGTCCAAACAATTCTCGATCACTCGACAGCAGGCAAAACAGATTATCAGAGAATGTCCCACTTGCATGTTACATCTGCCTGCCTCAAGGGCCTAATACAGGAATTAACCCTCGAGGATTGATAAGGGAACATATCTGGCAAATGGATGGAACACATTATACTTCTTTTAGACACCTTCGGGCATTGAATGTCTCTGTATATACCTTTTCAAAGGGCCTATGGGCTACTGCATCTACAGGGGAAATGGCAAAACAGGTTATTAATCATTGCTAGCTGCTTTTGCCATCATGGCAATTCCAAATATCATTAAAACCCACAATGGAACAGCTTACACAACCTGTCATTTCCAGCAATTTTGTAAAAAGTGGAAAATTCAGCACATTACATGAATACCATATAATTCGCAGGGACAGGCAATTATAGAATGCCAGCATCATAGGCTAAAATCCCAACTTGAAAAACAGAAAAGGGGGAATATGGAGAAATCACCTGTAGGTAGACTACACTAAGCCTTAATTACTTTAAATTTTTTCACTTGTGATGCCGATAGCAAGACACCCATGGAAATAAACTGGTGTCAGAATAAGCCAAAGGAAAATGGTCTGGTTAAATGGAAAGATCCTGAGTCTGGTTTATGGAAGGGCCCCAACCCCCTGTTAACATTTGGTCAAGGCTACCCTTGTATATTTCCAGAAAATTTCTCGAAGCCCATGTGGATTCCCACAAGAAATATTAAACTTCAACATGGATATGAGGGATGAACTGGCCAGGTTAAGGAGGACATCGCACCTGGTGCCACACCTAACAGCTGCAGACAATCGACTACCCCAGCCACAGATAGCAGCAGCCCCAAGCAAGCCACTGAAGATAAGGAATGGGAGGAGGATGAGACAAATAGCCCAGAGGTCACCTGTGGGATGGTGAAGAAGATGGTCCAGAAAGCTGAGCGAATTTGTGAGGAAACCAGAACCCCAAGAAAGCCTGAGAACATCTTTCTTGCCCTGCTAGCAGTCATCAGCTGTGCGGTAATGCTACTGGGGCAAATGGGGAAGTATTTTGGACTTATGTTCCTGACCCTCCATGGGTAAGACCCCTTACATGTGCTGATCCCCTGCCTAATGTAGTCACCAATAACACCAAACACCTTGGTCACCCAGGAGGACCACGGGTGGGGCAAGGAAGCATATGGGCATAGTATAATTACATGGGTATCACCACCTAGTTTCCCTTTTGTATGACACAGAACCAAACCACTGCTCCTTTGTGTGTAAAATTAAAAAGAGGCTTCTGGCTAACATGGACACCAAAGGAGGGGGAAGCAAAAGCCCAAATACATCTACTATCACTACTTGCTCTGAGGAAAGGGTTAGAAAATGTAACTTTACTAAGATACTCCCCCCCCCCCCACACACACACACACACTAAGCCGTTATGTAAAAAGTCTTATGAATGGTACCCCACCAAGGAAGAAATTAATTGGCAAGACTGTTATAGTGGCCACCCCACCAGCAGCAAACTTAATAACAGTTTTTCCTTTGTGGATTGGAGCCCCTATGGGTTTGCATATAGTAACAATCGCACCCTAAAATGGAAGGGGAATGCATCCAATCTACATGTTGAAGCTAATTACTCCATTTCATGGCATGAAGGAGGATTTATTGGACCTCAATTTCAACATGACAATAGGTCCCTCCAAAATACACAATGGAAATTAGCTGCTGCACTTGGAACTATTGAATGGTATAGTTTTAACTATAGCTCAGATAATTCTATTCATACCTTATGAGGAACTTCCAATAAGACAGTATTTGCCACCGCCTGTGTATTTGATCAGTTTGTACTCCTCTCAGGCCCTATCCAGATGCACCTTAATGTTACAAGTAATCTGTATGAGGTGTCATGTACAGGCTGCACATTATCCCATTGTATTAATTCTACATTCCAAAAAGATTTCCTCATGATTTTAAAACAACCTGCTTTCGCTTAGTTTCCTACTAACCTAACCGAGCCTTTGGAATCTCATCAAACCTACTAATGTTACATTATCTGGTAAAAATCTTAAAAAGACAACCAGTTAAGGAAAATGTAACTAAGACCTGTCTATACAAAAAAGAATTGACAGCCAGTTTGAGATAGAATTATCAGCACTAAAGTCTACAGTCTTATGGATGGGTGATAAAATCCATAGCTTAGAGCAAAGAATATCTTTGTAGTGTCATTATAATTTTTCCCAGATTTGTGTTATCCTCATTCCCTATTGGGAATTTTTAAAAAAATCACCTTCTTGGTGCTTGGGGTAAAGGTAACACAACACTTGATATTTTAGAATCAGAACACCATATTGTACAATTACCCCAGGCAAACTTACAAACTCATTCCTTAGATGCCTGGCAGCAATTTTAAAAAGACATGAAAGAATTTAATCTCTTCCACTGGACCTCCTTACATTTGCCTCTCAGCATAACTACTATTGCTTGTCTCATTTTGATTCTTATGTTTATTTCTGGTCTGCAGATGCAGAATGAAGAGTCTTAAAAAGACTTGAACCCTTCAGGTGGCATTCACTTTTTAACATTTACTAAGAAAAAGAGAAGGGGAAGATGTTGGAAGCTACCCATTGCCTTCCCTATCAGAAAAGTGTAAACAAGGAACTCAGAAGGCTCGTGAACCTTGAGCTCTGGCAAGCATCAAAGCTATGCACTGATTGTTTAGTTGAGACAATGGGCTCAAGCAATTTCCTGACCAAATAGTCTCAAAGTAAATCTTTACTAATATTTACTGACCTTTAAGATAGTCTGTCTGTTACCAGAATTGCCTCCCTAAGGCAATGTGTATCTAAAATTGAATAATAGTCTGGCAGGTCCTGGGCACCAGTGAAGTCCTTGCCCTTGCATTGGACTCTCTGCCTGGCCCCCATTATTTCCAAATTATTATCTCTTGTCTCATCATTTGCCCATGGCCCTTCTCCACATCCCAAACCCAGAACTACGTGGACATAGACTCTCACATCATACTGCTTTTTCTCAGCCAGCCTGAGTATGTCAGTGAAGTTCATGATGGTGGGGCACTTTTAAGGGGGACCTTTGGTTTACTTTCAACTTTGGGAGGAGGTTCTTGCTCTGATGCTGCTTGATTGTATTCTAAGAATTCTTCCTCTTCTTCCATTTCATACTCTTGGTCTGTTCCCTGAATAGTGGCTTTGCATTGCCTGTCTTTTCTTTGCCTTTTCCTCAACAGGAATCCCATTTAACCATGGAAATTGTCCTTTGTCCTCTTGGCCATAGCTCTTGCTTACTTCTCATGTTTTAGCTCAATTCACTTTTTCACTAGTTCTTCTTTTCTCCTTTTTTTTCTCTAAGGCTTTTTGTCCGAGCTCCTCCACTTTTCTTCTGAGAAAAGCTTGTATGCTGCTGATTGGACACCCTTAACTTTGGGGTCTTTTTTGAGAGGACCCACTGCCAAACTATACCTTTTCAGTATGCTGTTGGTTCCTTGTCCTTTAGAAGCTATCATGAGAATTTCCCTGAAATCTATGTTGACCGAACTAGATAGAATGGGCTGGCTCTCAGAGAGGAGTGAATGTGCATCTTACCCAGTGGCCAGCTGCAGCCAAATAAACTGGCCTCCTTTTTCCTACCTCTACTCAGCATGACCAATTCCGGTGCTGTCCAAGGCATTCTGTCTGCCCTCTTCCTCAAGCAGCCTATATCCTTACAAGTGCAATGCTGCGCTCCCACCTTTGAAACTTTAAATAAAAGTTTTACATCCACAAGATAAATTAGTAGATTGTTCCACATTCATTGACATAATTATTCAATTGAGAATAATTTACTTTATTTTAATTGTTAAATCTTAGTTCAGCCTGGCTGGTGTGACTCAGTGGATTGAGTATTCTCTCAGGCACCAAGAGGTTGCTGGTTCGATTCCTGGTCAGGGCACATGACAGGGTTGTGGGTTCAATCCCCAGAAGGGGGCATGCAGGAGGCTGCCGATTGAAGTGATATCACTATCTCATCGATGTTTCAGTCTCTCTCTCCCTTTCCCTTCCTCTCTCTCTGAAAATCAGTATTACCATATATTTTTTAAAATCTTAGTTCAGGAAATGGTGATAGACATGTACTCCCAAAATGTCTGAACACTTGCTTATATGGTGAAGAAACAAAAGTTCATATTGATTTTTTACTAACAATCAATAATCTTACTCATTTAATATGTTTTTTATTTATTTTAGAGAGGAAGAGGGAGATAACATGCATATAAATACATATCCTTTAAAACAGTACATGAAATATATAATCAAAGAAAAAAATTTTTAATATATTTTATTGATTTTTTACAGAGAGGAAGGAAGAGGGATAGAGAGCTAGAAACATTGATGAGACAGAAACATCGATCAGCTGCCTCCTGCACACCCCCTACTGGGAATGTGCCCGCAACCAAGGTACATGTCCTTGACCGGAATCAAACCTGGGACCCCTCAGTCTGTAGGCCGATGCTCTATCCACTGAGCCAAACCGGTTCTGGCTAATCAAAGAAAATTTACAGTGGCAACAAAACACATAAGATGCCTAGGAATGATCTCAACAAAAATGTGCACAATCTGTATAAATAAAATTTTTAAATGCTACCCAATAACAGACACTTGAACAACTGGACAGTAACATCGTATTCTTGGGTTAAAAAAAACAAACAAACAAACAAAAAAACATAATGATGTCAATCTCCCAGTGTTTATTATAAATTTATTATGATTTGATTAAAATATCAGCAAATTTTTAAGACCAAAACAAGCTCATTTAAGTTCCCATATTAAAATGAAAAATGTAAAAGAAAATTCTGGCCTGGCCAGCATGGCTCAGTGGTTGACCCATGAATCAGGAGGTTATAGATCAATTCCTGGTCAGGGCACATGTCCTGATTACAGGCTTGATCTCCCTAGTGGGGAGTATGCAGGAGACAGCTGATCAATGATTCTCTCTCATCATTGATGTTTCTCTGTCTCCCTCTCCTTTCCTCTCTGAAATTAATAAAAACATTTTTAAATAAAATTCTGAAAAAAAAGAATGAATAAAACCTACCCCTAACAGTTAGAATAATGTATCTACACTAATAAAAGAGTAAGATGCAAATTGACTGTACCTTTGTGATGCCCACCAGCCAATCAGGAGTGTGTATGCAAATTAACAAAGATGGGTTAATTTGCCTATGCAGGCACAAAGCAGCCAGGGCGGGGTGGGACACTTGCATCATTGCCATGGCAACCATGCAGGCATTCTGCACTCCCCCAGCTGCTCCGGGCCTCTGGGCAGTGTGGGAATGCAGAAAGGCGACCCCAAGCCAGAGCGAAAAGGTGACTCCAGAGCGAAGGCAGTGCTGGCAGTCAGGGTAAGAAAGGCCCATTCTTGCACGAATCTTCATGCATCGAGCCTCTAGTTGTGTTATAAAGCTACAGTAATGAGAAAACTTGGATACTGTCCTGTGAATAGATAAACTGATGGAACAGAAAACAAAGTCCAGTAATAGACTCAAATACATATGGAAATTTGGTAAAATAAAAATATCTCCTTAGGTCAGTGGGAAAATATGCATTATATAATAAAGGGTGTTGGAACAACTGAATGGGGAAAAATATTGAACCAAAAATTAACTCATTTTACTCATAACTAATATAAAAGCTGAAAGCTACTGAAAACCTAAGGGTACAAAGATATCAAATGTGAAAGAATGGAAAAAATATATTAAGCAAACATAAACCAAATAAATAGTATATGATAACACATGAGACTTGAAGGCAGAAAGCATTACTATAAATAAAGAGCACCTCATATCAATAATTTCATTTTACCAGGAATATCCAAATTCACAAGCACTGCATAACATGAAATCAAAGTACATAGAAGAGAGCTACAAGGGAAACTAGATACATTTATAATTGTAATAAGTTTAACACACCTCTCTCATTCAGAGAGAGAGCATACCTCTTTCAGAACCAATAGCCTCACACCAAGACTTCAGCAAGGATGTAAAACACTTCAACAACCTGAGCAGCAAACTACATTCAACAATCAGATAACCCACTGTACCCAACAACCTTTCCTGCTGAAAGGCACTAAGGTTTTATTCCCAAGTTGCACATGCATACAAGTCTTTGGTTGATCTCTCCCCTTTCCCCCACCCTCCCCTGACTTCCCTCTTAGGTTGGCTGGTCTGTTTGATGCTTCTAAGTCTCTGGATTTATTTTTGTTCATCAGTTTATTTTGTTCATTATATTCCACAAATAAGTGAGATCATGTGATATTTATCTTTCTCTGATGGCTTATTTCACTCAGCATAAAGCTCTCCAGGTCCATTCATGCTATTGTGAATGGTAAGAGTTCTTTCATTTTTACAGCTACATAGTATTCCATTTTGTAAATGTACCATAGTTTTCTAATCCACTCATCTGTTGATGGGCTCTTAGGCTGTTTCCAAATCTTAGCTATTGTAAATTGTGCTGTTGTGAACATAGGGGTGCATCTATCCTTTCTGATTGGTGTTCCTGATTTCTTGGGATATAGTCCTAGAAGTGGGATTACTGGGTCAAATGGGAGTTTCATATTTAAGTTTTTGAAGAAATTCCACACTGTTTTCCACAGTGGCTGCACCAGTCTGTATTCCCACCAGCAGTGCACAAGGGTTCCTTTTTCTCCACATCCTTGCCAGCACTTGTCATTTGTTAATTGGTTGATGATAGGAAAGTTCTTAGTTTTAAAAGTTCTGAAATACACTCCAAAATAGCATTTCATTCAGCACTTAGAGATGCTCCACTATAACCACCCACTTGTCCTGCTGACCTGCACTGAGTTGCTATTCCCAAGGTGCACACGAGATGGCAGCAGAGGAGCACTTCAATTATTTTTTAAGTGAACCTGCTGGACTATGAAGCAGGTTTCAACTAACTTCAAAGAATTGAAATTATATACAATATGTTTCTTGTTGTCATTATAACTAATCCAGAAATCAGGAACTGAAGTACCTAGAAACTCCTTATATTTAAAAGTTGTGAAATATACTTCTAACCCCAAAAATACATCACAATTCAAGTTAGAAAATAAGTTGAACTAAATGATAATACCACATACCAAAACTTATGAAAAAATGTGCACTCATAAATGCACATACTAGGAATAAAAGTTGAAAATTTACATGTTTTGCATCCATATTAAGAACCTAAAATAGTAAATTATATAGAGATAAAACAGAAGAAAGGAAATGAGCACATGTAGAAATGTCTGAAGGTGGATATACTTAAAATGATAGCAGGTTTTTTTTTTAACTCTTGGGGTAGAATTTTGAATTAACTCTACATTTTATTGCTTAAGTAAAGTGCACACAGAAAGCCATTTTCATTTTAGGAAAAATGTTCTAGAGGAAAACATGGGATAATCCTAGATAATAAAGAGGTAATATGCAAATTGACCATCATGCCCTCGCTCAATATGGCCACACCCATGTGGTCACAAGATGGCCATGCCTATGTCATCACAAGATGGCCACCACAAGATTGCCAGCAGGGGAGGGCAGTTACGGGTGACCAGGTCGGCAGGGGAGGGCAGTTGGGAGCGATCAGGCCAGCAGGGGAGAGTAGAGGGGGCAATCGGGCCAGCAGGAGAGGGCAATTGGGGGTGATCGGGCTCGCAGGGGAGCAGTTAGGCATCAATCAGGCTGGCAGGAGAGTGGTTAGGGGGTGATCAGGCTGGCAGGGCAGAAGAAGTTAGGAGCAATCAGGCATACAGGCAGATGAGCAGCTGGGAGCCAGCAGTCCTGGATTGTGAAAGGGATGTCCCAGATTGGAGAGGATGTAGGCTGGGCTGAGGGACACCCCCCAGGTGCACAAATTTCATGTACCAGCCCTCTAGTCCTATATTATAAAAGGCTAATATGAAAATCAACTGAAAGGCAGAAAGAATGGTCACTATGATGAGCACTGACCACCAGGGGGCAGACGCTCAATGCAGGAGCTGCCTCCTGGTGGTCAGTGTGCTCCCACAGTGGGAGAGCCGTTCAGCCAGTAGCTGGGCTCACTGCTGGCAAGCGCAGCAGTGGTGGCGGAAGCCTCTCCCACCTTCACAGCAGTGCTAAGGATGTCCAACTGACAATTTAGATCTCTCAGTCAGACATCCCCCAAGGGCTCCTGGACTGTGAGAGGAAGCACACTGGGCTGAGGGAAGCTCCCCCACCTCCTCACTGCATGAATTTCATGCACTGGGCCTCTAGTTTATAAATAATAAACTAGACTGTTGTGATGGCAACACAAGTTTGTCCTTTGCTCACCAAGCCTGGTCTCTCAGACTAAAGAGAATAAAAATTCTTCCTAATTTTTTAGCCCCAAGTGGCTCCTTTCATAATCTGCACTTCTTCCTGTGCAATCCCAGCACTTCTGAGAAAGGGAAACCCTAAAGCTTGGGGTCCCTGGAATCTACCTGAACCTGGTTCTATGATTTACAAGCGATGTTCTTTTTAACACAGAACAGATTTCTCAGGGTTTTCATTTTGTAACTTGGAAAAAAAAAAACCTTTTTTATTTTTTATTATTTTTTTTGGTTAATCCTCACCTGAGGATATTTTCTCCATTGATCTTTTAGAGAATGGAAGGGAGGGAGGGAGCAGGAAAAAGAGAGAAAAATCAATGTGAGGGAGACACATCAATTGGTTGCCTCCTGTACTCATAGGGGATTAAACCTGAAACCCAGATACATACCCTTGACTGGGAATCAAACCTGCAACTCTTCCCAGTGTGGGCTGACCCTCTTACCACTGAGCAACACCGGCCAGGCCAAATTCTCCTGTTTTATAGTGTAGTTCATTCATTGCTGAAAGTCCAAGCCTCAGCACCTTGGCTCTGCCTCCAGAGAGACTGTAAGATGGGACCACGCAGCGCAGGTAAGCAGAGCACTCCAGAATTCTGGTGTTCAGCCTACAGGACATGCTCACTACTGTCCACCCCATCTCTCATCTCTCAAATCAGGAAAAATCCTGCTGGTTGTCCTGTATCTGTGACCTGCTGTTTGCCCCGTGTCCCAACACCATTTATTTTATAAGGTATATTTTCACAACTGATCTAAGGAGACATCATTATCTTACAAAATTTATTGATGGATTTCGGTAACTTACTAAACCCTCTATTCTGTTCAATTAATTCACATACAAATGAATGTGAAAAACAATGAAGTAACATTTGGTATATAAAACGCTTTGGGAAATGGTAGAGTGAAGCATAATAGTAATCCCTCCTTTGGAAAACCTCCTATTTGAAATTCTCTGCTATTTTTAGATAGTCCCTTGCTCTGTAAGTCAACTCTGTCATTTTTAAATGGTCTCTTATTCTGTAAAATAACTTTGCTTTTTAGCTTAAATAATAGGAAAGATAAACTTAACTGTCTGACCTTGCAAGCTAGCCATCCAACGTAAGGGGCTGATACACTGATACTGATATGTACTCCCATACCAGGTGTCTGTATAGATATGATATGTACTCAAGGTTACAAGTTGTCTGTATAGATATGACAGGTGTTTGTTAGATATGATATATACTCAAGGTTACAAGCTGTCTGCAAAAATAACTTACACCAAGACCTAGAAGGATGTAAAAAGGGAATACTCCTTCTTGTGTTCAAATATTTGACAGAGGTATCCTGCTCTGAATCTGTGCGAAATAAAGATGACTCCTAACTAATTGACCCATTACGATGTTTTGTCTAGCTCGCTGATTTATGATACAACAAGACCAGGTGATATTTAGGAAAAGCACAGCACACTTGGCAGGTTATGTTTATAAGACAACCCCAAAGCAACAGGACATGCACGGGTGGTGGTGGTCAACAGGCTCCTGCTTGGAGTCTTAAGGTTAAAAGCTGAGGCAATTAGGCTAACGTTCCCTCCTAAAACCAGGTATTTCCATGGAAATCTCTTAGGAAGAAATGGGGGGAACTATAGATTCTTTCTTAACTTACCTAACAGTTTAAAATCAACACGCACAATGCAAAGCTGTGGTCATATTTATTATTCCAACCTTTGGAACGGTAAATAAAAGCTTTACATCCAGAAGCTAAACTAGTAGATTGTTCCAAATTTCATTGATAAAATCATCCAGTCCCAAAAAATGTTACTTTAGATAACTTGATAAATCTTAGTTCAGGACAGGGTGGAGTACATGTACTTCCAAAGTTTACATTCTATAAAATACCTGGTTACTTGCTTATGTGGGAGAGAAACAAACTTCCCACTAAACTCAAGGTTTTCTTCTGGTCTAATAATCAAATAGATATGACACAGATTAGCAACAGAAATAACCACCTGTAAGACGTATTTATGGATGGGCCCCTCACATACATGAGCGAGTCAGAGACCCTGCCTGCAGGAAAGGCTGAAACAGAAAGAAAACGTGGGTACATATACAAGGCATTTGGAGCTTGGGGCCTTCAAGTCCTTGCAAAATGACATGAGCAGATGCTTTAGTAGAGATGCTATTCCTAATATGTACACTAGGGGGCAGCAGAGAAGAGCATTTCCTTGCGCAGGAAAAGGGGTGGGCCACAGGTTCTGTCTGAGTCCTGCTCCTTGATAAACAGCTTAAGATCAAGATTCCAAAAAGCAGCATCATGGTGGCAGAATGGTGATCCCTTCATAAGGAATGTTAATTGTCTGTGACACCAGTATTCTTTAGATTGGTAAATGTATGAACAAATTCCTTTCTAGAAATATACTTCCTCATGGTACAATTTTTTAATGTTCCACAGGACATATTTGCTAACAATCTCAATGTCTTTAGTTCCTCTATAAGATGAAGCAAAGCATTAATAAATCTATGTTCAGTAACCCCACTCCTCACCAAAACTCTATGTCACAACATACAATAAACTAAAACACACACCGTTTCCCACACCAGCTATCCCCTACTGGTCCTCTGTAGGCAGACACTCTTTCTGCCTCATCTTTCCTCGGGTTTTGTGAAGATGCCTCCGGTCCTACGGAAATTCCCCTAAGTGTCTGCTGAGGTACATGGACCGGCCTCAGCGACATGGTGCCACCTGAAGGCAGAGAGAAGTGTCTTGGGCTCGCTTCCTGGTAGGGCTGAGCTACCTGCGCATTCACTGGACACCAGCACCACAGGCTGAGGGCACAAGGGCCATGTGGGTCAGAGAGGAAACTCAAGTGCTCCCTACAAAGAACATGACCCCCTGGGTGATGGAATTCCACGAGGAACCACTGCAGGCATCTGGATATTGTTGCTTTTCTTCTCAATGCTCATACGTCACTCTCTAAGGACCGTTCTATACTGTAAATAACAATCAATGATCTTGACGTTTCAGTTTCCAGAATTCACCATCAAAAGTGTCCCTCTTTGAAATTGTAACATTTGTCATATTGTGACTTTCTCAGATTACCTACAGGGGACACAATTTCATTTACATAAACTTCTGATTTCTAGACCCTGCGTCCAGACCCTGACCTCATTTTAAATGCAAAGAAAGTTGTTCCTACTTTATTGAATCATTTAAAAACTTAAAACTAAGAAAAATAATTTTTCTACCTCCTTACATTATATTTCTTCATGTTTTTTTCCAAGCTTAAACTGCCTACATATGTGTGGCAGTTTTTTTGCATTTAATCATCACTAATTAGAGAGAGAGAGAGAGATGGGGGGAGACAGACAGAGAAACATCCATGTGACAGAGAAACATGGATTGATTGCTGGGACCACAGCCTCACCCTTTGTTGTGCACAGGAGGACAGTCCAGCTACCAGGAGCTCTACACAGGTTTCTACTTGGCTAACACACAGCATCATTGTTCTTGTAAAGCTGGGGAGAGGGAAACAAAAAGCAGCTTAGCACAGAAGAAGGAACAGGAAGAGAGCCAGGAGGGGCACATTGGCTCTCTAGACAGGAGCCTCAGGGCACTGTGGCTCCTGGAGAAATAAAACTCCAAGTGATAAAAGTGAGCAGAGAAAGCTGGCCTCACTTGTGGCCCAGCTCTCATCCTGACCACAGCCCCATAGCCAGCCAGCCACTGGCCTCAGCTCCTCCCCTGCTCCCCTCTCCCCTCAGGTCCCAGCCATGCTGCTTCCTTCTCTTCCTTCTTCAAGCAGTTTCTGCACTTTGGGAATGTGAGGGAATTAGTACAGTTCTAAGTTGTGGAGTCTATTGTTAGGAAATTGTTTATGTCACTGACTTCAAACCTAAATTAGTAAATTGTGTTTTCTCTTTTTCTTCCTGATTAGTATAGTTAGGGTTGGATAACATTTATTGATTTTTTTCCCCCAATAAACAATATTTGGTTTCAGTACATTTGTATAGTGTTTATTTACTCTTTCACAAATACTCATATCTTTGTTCAACACTTTCAGCTATATACCTTGGACCTAGTTTGCTCGTTTTTCTAGCTTAAGGTGGCAGTTAGGGCTACTGACTTTATGCTTTTCTTTGTGTCTAATATAAGCACTTACGACTTGAAATTTTTCTAAATTAGTTAATTTCATTCCACAAATTTTAGTGGGTTGTGTTTATATTCAGTTCCAAATATAGTCTAATTTTCTTTGTGATTTTTTTCTTTGACCCTTTTCTACCAAGGGCCATTTGGATATTTTTAACATACAAAGTTATGAACTTAAAAATTAGCCTGCCCTAACCCGTTTGGCTTGAGGATAGAGCATCGGCCTGTGGACTGCAAGGTCCCAGGTTCGATTACGGTCAAGGGCATGTACCTTGGTTGCAGGCACATCCCCAGTAGGAGGTGTGCAGGAGGCAGCTGATTGATATTTCTCTCTCATAGATGTTTCTAACTCTCTATCCCTTTCCCTTCCTCTCTGTAAAAAATCAATAAAATATATTTTTAAAAATATTAGCCTGCTATATTTTGTCACACATTTAATTAACCCTCCCCTAATGCCATGGCAGGGCCAGACCCAATGATGTCTCGGGCCTTATAAAGGCCCACAGGCCAGACCTTCCCCAACCCTGATGTAGAAGATTGTAGTTTTATCCCCAGCAATTTTTGTGACTGAATTCTAAACTAATTATTTTGTATGAAAGAACGTACACTATATATTTCAATTCTTTTCCATTGAGACATTTTTGTGGCCTAGAATGTAGTCTATCTTGGTGAATATTCCCAATACATTTGGGTGGAAAATGCTCTCTACTGTTGTTGGATAGAGGTTTCTATAAATGACAATGAACTTAAATCAAGTAATAAACCATAACTCTCAGGGGCAGATATTCTTATTGGTTCTCCCCGCTCCCCTAATTTGTTCTGTCAATTACTGAGAGAAGAGTGTTAAAATCTCAAGGTTTTCTGGAATTGTCTATTGCTTCTTTCAATTTTGTCAGTTTTGTGTATTTTGAAGTTATATTATTTAATCATACATATTTAGGAGCATCTTCTTGTTGAAATGATCTTTTCATTATTATGGAATAGCCCTTTTTAACACTGATGATCTTCATTGTTCTAATATTTCTTTAATGTTAATTAATATAACCACTTTACTTTTCTTATAATATTAATGTAACCACCGCAGCTTTCTTATAAGAATTTTTAGGTAATTTTAAAGAAGTCATTTTACTTGCAAACCTTTTGGTCCCTTTATAACTTTACAATTAAAATGTGGGGAGCAGGGGACAGCTGGTGTGGCTTGGTGATTGAGCATTGACCTATGACCCAGGAGGTCCCAGGTTTGATTCCCAGTCAGGGCATATGCCTGGGTTTTGGGCTCGATCCCTGGTGTGGGGTGTGCAGGAGGCAGCCAATTGACAATTCTCTCTCATCATTGATGTTTCTATCTCTCTCTCCCTCTCCCTTACTCTCTGAAATCAATAAAAAATATTTTTAAAAATGAGGTGGGGAGAAGGGGGACAAACATCTGTTATACTCTCCACAATAAAGATTAGAGAAATAAAAAGGGAGGACTATTTGTGAAGAATTAATCCACTTAAGAAAATAAATTCAGAACTATCCTTTAAAAAAATAAAATAAAATTAGGTAGATTTTTGTGTGTGTGTACTAAGCATCTCAATGAGTCTTTTAATCCAGTCATACACCATCTGCCTTTTTTATTTCACGATTTAGTCCACTTCTTATTTCATTTCTTTTGTTTATTTAATAACCTCACCCAAGGATATGTTTACTGATTTTTTTTTTTTTTTAGCAAGAGAGGGAGAAAGAGAGACACAGAAACATTGATGTGAGAGAGAAACATGAAAATATCAAACTCACATACTAGGTATGTGCCCTGACCTGGAATCAAACACTCAACCTTTTGGTGTATCAGATGATGCTCCATCCAACTTAGTCCATTTATTTTTGATGAAATATTTGCCCATCTTAGGTTTAATTCTACCATCATTTTACAATTTGTTTTTATTGGCTCACTCATTTAATTTTTTTCTCTCAAACTTTTTCCTTTAGGCTTATGGATTATCTTTGAGCTCCATTTTATGTCCTCTGCTGACCTATAAGCAATGCTTTTTTTGGTAATATTATTGTTTTTTATGACTGTTAATTGTTTCAGTCATTGGTCTAAGGCTTATCATATTTGTCTTTAACTTCATATAATCTAGCTTCATATAGTCTAGCTTCATATAATAGTATACCACTTCCACACACTATTAAAAACTTACAGTACTTTGTTTTCTCTCGCATGATCCTTTTATTTTAAATTTACTCAGCTGATTTGCATTTAAAAATAATAATTTTTAGTTTCCACATTTTACTATTCTAGTGATTCACAATTTAGTAGGGAGAGAGCCACAGTTTTGATTCCCTCTTTTCCCCCTTTTCTTCTTTTATCTCTAAACTCAGAGTACAGGAGTCTTCAATTGCAGGTACACACCCAGGCAATGGCTCAGGATGGGAGGCACTGACTGAGGTGCCTGAGAAGAGGCAGGGAGGGAAGCAGGGCAAGGAGACCTGGAAAGCAGGAGCCATAAGTCCTGCAATGGGTCGTTCATAGGCTCCCAAACCAAAAGGACAGTTTCCCTGGGAGGAGCTACCTGCTCCCAATACCCAGAGAGCAGGTAAAGGGGACACCTGCACTTTGAGGTTTACTGAGAAACAAAGGCAGAGGTCAAGCTTGCAGGTCTGAATAGTCTCAAGGAGTCTCAGTGACCAGATTGGAAGAGGGGCTGTTATATTGTAAATCAGCGAGCTAAACAGAGGACGCCTTAGGAAGCCAAATTAATTTGGAGTCTTTATTGTGCTAGCGGTCTCAGAGAAATTGTTTCCAGAGTCTGAGCAAAATAACATAGAGGAAGCCCTCCCTTTATACTCTCCCAGACTCTTTGTCTTTCAAATATGGAATGGGGCTTCTGGACCTTACACAGGCTTTGCAAAAAACAAACAAACAAAAAAGCCTATGTGCTGGCATGGGGCAGTGGGACTGTATCTCAAGGCCTGGCCTGGTGCCAGTATTGATAACTTCATCTGGGGGTTGTATGCTTTATGGCCTTTCCAAAATGGGAGCAGTGCTTAAGGAAACAGGCCTTGCGGGACCAGATAAGTGAGCTCATTTCCCCTATTATGCAAGCAAGCGTGTTTACAGAAGCCAAGAATGGCAAAGTTAACTACAGAACAAAGGACCATTTTAGTAGAAAATTTCAAACAGCAGTTTTTACAACATAGAGGTTATGAAAATTGTTATGCCCAGATTTCGGGGTCCCCAAATTCAACCACCAGGGAGCCACTTCCGATGCAAAAAAACAGGAGTCTTTATTCAAGCCCGGGCTTGGCTCCCAGCCTCTTTACCGACGCAGCGGCGAGACGAGAGAGCGAGCCCCAGGGGAACAAAGGTTATATAGGGCTAGTCATTTGGGTGGGCTTGGGTGAGTGACGTGGGTTACAGAGAGTGGTCACTTTGGTCAGGGTTTTTCTGCAGGGTCTTAAGGCACAAAGGTCAGTAGGTGGCCAATACATTCCAAGGTCTGAGCCATCCCCCTACCATTGCTTCCTGATAGCCTTATTAGGACCTTAGCTACATTCCTGGAGCTTCATTGGTCTACTCAGGCAGCTGTTGGGGGAGTTAGGACAATTCTGACATTCCTGTGGTGACTCCCAGTGGGGAGGGTCAGCTGAGGATCTAGCTCTACAAGATGGGAGATAGTCAGTTCTGCTTTCTTCTTTCAAAAATTTCACCAAAAAAAGGTGTAGAAAATTCACAGAAAAAAGGTGAGGGAAATTCACCGCACACAAAGCCCATGGCCAGCTACAGAAACCGGATCTGTAAGTAGGGTGGGAACGTCTTTTTCAGCCAGGCTAATGGGGAAGAATTAGGTTATAAAATAATGTGGCTTCTTATTCAAATTAAAATCTTAATTGGGATTTGGAATTTAAAATCTGTAATAAGTGAAACTCCACTGCTGAAACTGCCTCTGGTGCAGAGAAATTCAAAGGTGGCAGGAGAGGGCAGGGCTATCCGCTCTCCCGCAATGAGATTACTTAAGGTTTCATTTAAAAATTATAAAAACTCACAGGGAAATGCAAGTCTTGGCCAAATTGGGTGTTAGTTATTACTTCAGAAAGCAAAAAAGAAAGAAAAAAAATTTAAGATCTGTCTATCTTTTAAGCATGAAAAGAAATTCGGCCAGATCTGTTGCTAAAACTTCCCCAGAAATAAGCAGGATGTGGGGGAAGGGAGACACGTGGCGATCAAATATGGAAGCCCACTCTCCCAGTATGCTAATTTAAAGTTTCCTTTCTCGCCATGAAAAAGTCTTAAAAATTTAGAAATGTGTCTGGAATTTCTGTGCTCGTGGGGAGAGAACCTAGTTGTAAGACAGAATGCATGCATAGTCCGATTTCAGATATTTAGATGTCTTCAGCTGGAATCTCTCCGCAAAAGCTATAGAAAATGAGAAACCCAGAACTGGTTCTTTTTCCTAAGAAAAACAGGGGAAAAGTCTTCTGGAAAGAAATTCAAGCTAATTCCAGCAACAGGATTCACATTTCCATAATAAAGAGTAGTTTTTAAAATGCTAATGAACCTTGGTCAAAGTTAACTTTTAAGGCCTTCAAGAAAATAAGTAAATTCTCTGTTATAGAATTTATCCAAAGTAAATGCTTTAAAATAATTATAATTGACTCTAGAGTCTCAAAGAAATTGTTGAAATATAAACAAATAATGTATTAATTATAAAAATCTAAATAGCCCAGGTGAGGGCTGGCTATTCCTTTTGTTAATGGAGGAAGAAGGGTAGACACCCTTCCCCCAGCAGAACAGGTAGACCAGTTCCTGCCAGTAGTCATTCTTTAAGGACAATTTTTGCATTTGAATATTTGCAGGCTTGCTACTCAATTTCCCCAGGCAAAGGAAAATCATGGCCCTTTTAAAAGGTCAAGCGGCTAGGGTGGGCCTGTTAATCAAAAAATAAAAACTTGTTTAATAATCTGAGTTTGCTTCCTCATAAAAAACCTAAAGGACAGAATTGATGCTATTAATTGATTAAGAATATAAAAGTGTTATTAACCTAGGAACTGCTAAATGTTTGACTTGCCAGCTTTAAAAGTTCAAAGGGCAAATTAAATTGGGAAAAATTATAGAATTATGGTAATTAAATGTCTACAATTTAATTACCACAATTAAATGTGGTATAAAAATTTATTGAAAAAAATGTTGTGTTTTCTCTGAAAATAATTAGGAATTCAAAATAAATTGCTTATTGGTCTAATTAAAAAAGAGGATTAATTCTGTGATCCCAACCAAAATTTTTCTATGAAAAAACTAGTTTAAAATCTAATTGATATCTTAAAATAATTATTAAAAGTATTATAATATATTATAATATTTAAATAATATATAGATATTTGTTTGATGGTTTTTTCCATGTTAAAATTTCAAGGCTTTAACAGAGATGATTCTTGGAAAGCTCCAAAGGCCTGGAGTAATACAAGAAATTTATTCTCTCTTCTTAAAGGAAATCTTTTTAAATTTAACAGATCTAATATACTTGAAATTGCATGGAAAGCCTTATCAAATAAAAATTAATAACTATATTTTAAATGTTATGAAGGTTTTGGCGTCTGAGAAGGGCAAAATTAAGTAACTAACTATTTCTTATAATCCAACAGCAGAATTTAAAATGACAAAAAGCCCGTAGCCTCCTGCATTCTTAATTAAGCTAAAGGCAGGGCAACATTTTCGGCTTGTGAATCAGATGTAAACATTTACTAAATTTGCTTTGCTTTTTAAATGAAGATACTTTAATTACTTAAATAAATTAGCTTTTTAAATTATAATCAAGGTTTTCAGCTAAATGAAAAGCCAATATTTTTATAAACAATTCTAATAAAGACCAGAAACACCTAGTGAGATTTTTGTTTGTCTACAATATAAATTTGACTGCTTTTTAAAAGAACGGATTAAACAGCCGCCATGATGGCCACATGGCTTGTCAGTCCCCTTGGAAGCTGTAGGGGCCATCCCCTTTCTTTGGAATAAGCCAATGTCTTTGTAAGCAATTTGATTAAGTATTCTAAGAAAGTTGCTAAAGGCCTGCCATGGTCCCTCTGTGGATGCAAATAAGCTTAAGGGGATAGTCTTTTAAAAATAAAATTTCAGCTTAATAAAAAGGAAAAATTTGAAAATTTTGAAATCTCTTTCACTGGTATTTATAGGATAAACTGAGGATTGTTATTAAAATATTAAATCTAATCCATAGTAGTGGTCACCATAATCTTAAGAGAAATTATTTCATGTGACAAAGATTTTTAAATGAAACTCTCAGTAGCCTGAAAATTATTTTGGAAGGAAATAAAGAGAAGTTTCCTTCAAATATCACAAGGATTGTACTTGATAACCAATGCATTAGGCCTCAGAAGGTGGAGATAAGAAAAGATTGTCTTAAAACTTTAAATGACTTTCAGAAATTATTAGGGGACATTAACTGGTTAAGACCTTATCTGAAAATCTCTACAGGAGAAATGACAAATTTATTTAGTTTACTTAGAGGTGACTCTAATCTTTCCTCTCCCCGAACATTAACAGATGAAGCTAGGAATGAGTTGCTAAGAGTTGAGCAGGCAATTTCCTCAGCCCAAGTAGCACAGGTACAGCCCAAATTACCTTTATTGGGACAAATTAACCCTACTGCAAATAGTCCCGCTGGAGTCATCTTTCAAAATAAAAATTCTTCTGCCATTAGTGAATGGGTCCACCTAGGGCATTAATCCTCTAAAACTGTGGTTACATATGTAGAACTATTGGCCCAATTAATATCTCAAACTAGAAAATGTTGTAAACAGCTTAGAGGGGAAGCGCCCCAGTGTATCTACCTCCCCCTCACTGGGAAGCAATTAGAAATGTTATTTCAGACTGATATAAATTGGCAAATTGGGTTACTTAGCTGTCACCTATTAAAAGATAAATTACTACAATTTTTATATAATACCTCCATCATTATACCAAAAAATACTAGGCAGGAACCTATTCCTGGAGCTTTAACTGTTTTTACTGATGGATCATATAATGGGAAAGCTGCCTAGCATACAATAAATTCAGACCGAGTCATACTTCTGTACAAAGATTTGAACTAGAAGCCATTAAGGCTGTATTGCAGGATTTCCAAGAGCCTCTTAATATCATCTCTGATTCCTTTTACGCTGCAAACTTAGTGAATAGAATTGAAACTGCCAGGTTGAAATGGCTTAATGACCAAAGTTTATTTTTACGATTTAAACAAGTTCAGCAGATCATACATCAGAGACAATATCCTTTTTATATCACTCACATTAGGGCTCATAGTGTCTTACCTGGTCCTTTAACAAAAGGAAATACACATGCTGATCAATTGGTTGTTTTATTAAAAGAAGCCTTAGAATCTCATCACCTTTTACATCAGCCTGCCAAAATGCTGTCTAAACAATTCTCAATCACTCAACAACAGGCAAATCAGATTATTAAGGAATGTCCCACTTGCATGTTACATATACCTCAAGGGCCTAACATAGGAGTCAACCCTAGAGGTTTGCTAAGAGATCATATCTGGCAAATGGATGTAACGCTTTATACTTCCTTTGGACGCCTTGGGGCATTATGATGGAGAAATCACCTGGGGGTAGGCTGCACCAAGCCTTAATTACTTTAATTTTTTTCACTTGTGATGCTGATGGAAAGACACCTATGGAGCTACATTGGTGTCAGAATAAAACAAAAGAAAATGGTCTAGTTAAATGGAAAGATCCTGAATCTGGTTTATGGAAGGGAACCGATCCATTATTAACCTTTGGCAGAGGGTATGCTTGTATATTTCCAGAGAATTTTTCCAAACCCGTGTGGATTCCTACTAGAAATATTAAACTGCAACAGGGATCCAAGAGAGAAACTAGCCAGACTAATGAGGACCTTGCGCCTGGAGCCACACCATGCAGCAGCAGACAATCGACTACCTCAGCCACAGACCAGCGACTCCAAGCAATCCTCTGAAGATGAGGAGCAGGAGGAGGACGAGCTGGACAACAAACAGCCCGGAGGCATGGTAAAGAGGATGGTACAGATGCCTGAGACCATCTTTCTTGCCATGCTAGCAGTAATCAGCTGTACCGTAAGATTACCTGGGGAAATGGGGAAGTATTTTGGACTTATGTTCCTGACCCTTCATGGGCTGATGCCCCGCCTAATGTAGTCACCAATAATACCAAACACCTTCATCATCCAGGAGGAACATGGGTGGGGCAAGGAAGTATAATTACACAGGTGTTGCCACCCAGCTTCCCTTTTTGTATGACACAAAATCAAACTACTGCTCCTTTGTGTGTAAAATTAAAGAGAGGCTTCTGGCTTGCGTGGACACCAAAGGAGGGGAGACAAAAGCAAAAATATGTCTACTATCACTGTTAGAGAGTGGGAATTTTTGAGCATGCTTCCTCCTAGTGAGAAGGCTAACCCCTATTTTGTAAAACTACTGTTTGGAATTCTCTGCTGTTTTTTAGATGGACTCTTATTCTAAAATTAACTTTGCTTTCTAGCCTGCTTTAGCCTGCCTGAATAATGAGGAAGATAAACTTAGCTGTCCGACCTTTTAGGCCAGAGACTAGATATGCCCATAATTTCAATGCTAAGCCCACCAGTAAATAGAGTGTGACTCCAAACTCTCCAGCATCATTTGATTAGTCTGGTTCTCTGTAACACTAGTCGACTTGGCCATAAATCCCAGCTGCAACTAACTAAATAGCCTTACCGGATAAATTATGGTCAGTTTTCTTGAGAACAGAATGCCAGTAAACCTAACAAGATAGATCACTGTCAACTTTCCTGATAACAGGATGCAGTTACTTACTCCATCAGGCACCAGGACCCTGTAAATTACATACTGACGTTAATTAAGGAAAACTGCTTTGTTTTAAATTGTTTTAGACTGTTTGCTCTGCAAAAACAGGATGTAGTGAATGGGTTTCAATACGATCAGACACAAAGGGTCGGGGCTGCTCTCTGGGCTTGCTGTATGGAGAGAGAGTAGTCAGCCGGCCGGTTCTTAAAAAGGCTCCCTTAATTTTAATTTGGTCTGGACTCCAGGGGTTGTTTACTCACGTTTGCTCCACAACATCACTACTTGCTCCTGGGAGAGGTGCAAAAAATGTAACTAAGACCTTGTCTATGCAAAAAGAAATTGCCAGCCAGTTTGAAATTGAATTGCCATGTCCTAGAGCAAAGAATATCCTTACATGATTTAATTGTACTGGACAAAAAGCTGTTCCTAAAATATTAACTAAAATTTCTATTGGTAGTTCATCTCATGGTAAAATTGCTTAACATGCAATGAACCTAAAGCAGTCACATTTTTATGCAAAAAATTAAAATTTCAGGTTATCAAGACTGCATTATAAAATTTCCAAAAGCCTCTATTAATCAAAAAAAAGGGGGGATAGTGGAAAAATACCATGTAATAAAAAATATCCTGTAAGTAAATTACATCTAGAAAATTTTTTTACTTTAGAAAATTAATTTTCACTTGTAATGCTAACAGCAAGACACCCATGAAAAACACACATGATATTAAAATAAGCCAAAGGAAAATCATTTGGGCAAAAACAAAAAAGGACCCCAAGTCAAATTTATAGAAAAGATTCCTTTATTAAGTTTTGGTCAAGAATATGTTTGTATATTTTCAGAAAACAACTCTAAGACCATGTGGATTCCTGCAACAGAGGGGAATTGACAGGTCTGCTCCAACCACGAAGACAAGAGCAGAAACACTCCAGAGATGAAAGACACTGACGACGCTCTGCCATGCTAGCAGTCAGCAGCTGTGCGTCGCTGCAGGTTGCCCAGGACCAAACCAGAGCAGGTAAAACCTGCATTATCACCATTTGTCCACCATCCAGAACTGAAATATCATTACTGACATGTACACATAAGGAACTGGGACTCAGAGCTGTTGGACATTCAAACATTTTTTTGTTCTTATATGTTTATTTCTAGTCTGCAAATGCAAGATTTTTTTTTTAAAGGAAAGAAACTGGGGAAATGCTGGAAACTGATCATTGTCTCACTAATTAGAAAGATATGGACAGGGAACCGGGAAGGCAGGTCAACAACCTTCATTGCTCTGAAAGTTTAGAGCTAGTTGGCTCACTGTTTAGTTGAAACATTGTTAGCTGAAGCAGCCTCCACCTCTGTTTGTCTTATGTAAATTCCTGTTATTGGAATTTCCTGCCTAAAGGTTATGGGTGTATCCCATAGTATTAATAAAAGCCATAGCAATGGCCAGAGCGGGGTGTAGTACTCCCACTAGAGGTGGGGTCCTGCCTGGCTCCCAATATTCCCAAATTAATATTTTTCTAAGTTTCTTTTCATTTGTGTGTGTCCTTCTCCAGAACCTGAACCCTGAACCAGAACCCTGAACCATGCGGGACGTGAAAGGGGTTTCCACATCGTTCATCAGTTTATGTTGTTGATTATATTCCACAAATGAGTGAGATCATGTGATATTTATCTTTCTCCAACTGGTTTATTTCACTTAGCATGATGCTCTCCATGTCCATCCATGCTGTTGTGAATGATAAGAACTCTTACTTTTTTATAACAGCACTAGAGGCCCAGCGCACAAAGTTCGTGTGTGGGTACAGTCCTTAGGCCTGGCCTGTGATCAGGGCCATCTTCCCCAGCTGCCAGCAGCCACTGCCACCCACCCCTGGTTCCCCATTCTCCATCGATGGATTGGAGCCTGCCAGCCAGGGGGAGGGACTGAGAGGTGGTCAGTGTGCCTCATAGCAACTGGTCGAGCGGTTGTTCTGCCATTTAGTCAATTTGCATATTACTCTTTTATATATATATATATATAGATAGAGGCCTGGTGCACAGGTGGGGGCCTGCCTTTTGGAAGCCCCAATCAGGGTGGGGGTCCCTGCTGGGGGAAAGCTTGCCTGGGCTTGGGGCCACTGGTGGTTTGCAGGCCTGCCATGCCCCCTGATCAGGATGGGAGGATGCCCACACCATGACCAAGTAGGATTTATCCCGGGGATGCAAGCATGGTACAATATCCGCAAATCAATAAACATGATATATTACATAAACAAATTGAGAGATAAAAATCACATAGTTATATCAAATGATACAGAAAAAGCATTTGACAAAATCCAACACCTTTCTTGATAAAAACTCTCAGTAAGGCAGTAATAGAAGGATCATACCTCAACATAGTAAAAGCCATATATGACAAACCCATAGCCAACATCACACTCAATGGACAAAAACTGAAACCATTTCCTCTAAGAACAGGAACAAGACAGGGATGTCCACTCTCACCACTCCTGTTCAACATAGTACATAGCCATTGCAATCAGACAAGAAGAAATAAAAGGCATCCAAATTGGAAAAGAAGAAGTAAAGGTGTCCATATTTGCAGATGACATGATACTGTACATAGAAAACCCTAAAGACTCCATCAAAAAATTATTAGACTGAATAAATGAATTCGGTAATGTAGCAGGACACAAAATTAATGCCAAGAAATCTATGGTATTTCTATACACCAATAGTGAACTTACAGAAAGAGAGACTAAAAAAGCAATCCCATTTACCATCACACCCAAAAAAATTAAGATACCTAGGACTAAACTTAACTAAGGAGGTAAAAGACCTTTACGTGGAAAACTACAGGACACTGACAAAAGAGATAGAGGAAGACATAAACAGATGGAAGAACATACCGTGTTTTAGGATTGGTAGAATCAACATCATCAAAATGTCCATTCTACCCAAGGCAATCAAGTCTGTATTAGTGCGACTGCCACAGTTCCTGGAGTTTTCACATCTTTATCGCCAGACTCAGGGGCAGGAAGCAAAGGCAACATGGACTTCACACTCACAATGACCACAGGAATCTGCAAAACCACGTTCTTATAGGAGCTAAAGGGCAGGGACATGGGCAACCAGAGGGAGGCTAACAGCTCACCAGGAGCAGGTGCATGGCCGTATCTGGGCAGCCCACCTTCTCCACCTGCAAGAACCAGCACCACCGCAGCCTGTCCCCCAGTCCTACTGCTTTAAGCCATGGTTTTGGTGCGGTTTGTTACTCAGTAGTAGGTAACTGGAACTGTAGCTTCAGTAAGTAAGGAAGCAAGAAGAAATATTTTACTGGCTGACACATTACCTGCTTATATTGTGCTTTTATTCTAAAAGGCATATTAGCTCATCTGAAGAGAGATGGCAAAATATCATAATCATGAATGCCTTGGATTCATGAGTATTATTGTAACCATAAAGTATGACATTATCTTTAAACTAGAACAAAGTGATACTTATCTAATAAACCTTTTGAAATTTTTGTAAAACTCAACATTGCTACAAATATAATCTTAGTAGACACACTACCTTTTATAGTATAAGACGAGTAATTGCCATCAGCTGTAATACCCTCAAATGAGGTCTAAAACAGATAGAGAAGCCATAAAAAGAAGTAAAGCAAGAAAAAAATGTATACTAATAATTTTACATAGACAATAAAGAAACTTTAGTTGTAAAAATATATTCCTATCTAATAAAAGGGTGATATGCAAATTAACCGTCACTCTGTCACAAAGATGGTGGTGCCCATAGCCACAAGATGGCAGTGCCCAGTCCCCTCACCCCTGCCAGAGTCCCCCGTTCTGTCAGCCCCATTGCTGGAGTCCCTGGTCCTGTCAGACACACCGGGGATGGGGGTGGGTTGGAGGGCGGATCCAGCCATGCTGCTCATCCACTGCTGGACAGAGAATAGACAGAATGGCGTGGCGGCTTCGTTCCCATGGTGGTGGTGAAGCCCCCAGGCCCTGCAGACAGAGAGAGGACAGCAGGGCATGGCAGCTTCATTGCAGTGGCAGCGGCGAAGCAGCCAGGCCCTGAAGAGAGCAGAGAACCACGGGGAGTGGGCTAAGTTGTCAGTAGGACATCCCCTGATGGCTCCTGGATTGGAGAGGGTGCAGGTTGGGCTGAGGGATGCCCCCCCCCCATGCACAAATTTCGTGCACCAGACCTCTAGTGAAATAATAAAACCATTGGTCAGTCAAAACCTTCATCCAAATATCAAGAAATACTCCTTTTTTTTTTCTCTCTTAACTTAGACAATTCTTTTAGTAAGATTCTACGTCTGTGTAGGATTTGTTCATATACTCCTTTGCTTATTGATTTGGCAAATAGTTATTAATCATTTATTACTGTGCCAGACATTGTGTTAGGTGGAGATGTCCTGGTGAATTAGGCGTGGTTTCTGTCCACAGTCAAGATTGGTGGATAATTGAAATATGGACACACTGTTACCAAAGAGTGTGACCAATGGCAGGAAAGGACACTATAGTAATATGATTTTGTTGATTCTTCTTAAAAGTTTCTTTAGCTCAATAGATTCCAGGCTGTGGCTGTGAAAACATTGCTGTTTATTTTCTAAATCAAGCATGTCAAACTCGTGGCCCACAATGAATATTTTTGTGGCCCAGAAAATATAACAGTATGTAAGAAATGTTTTAATAAAAATTTCGTAATTTAATTTTTACAATATCCTATTATACATAATTAATAACAAACTACAATGTTCACCAATGACTGGTTACTACAATCATGTTGCATTCATTTCCCTTACGTGCTTACGTGCAGGCGCACCATTTCTCTCCACTAATACTAGCAGTGAATATTTTAGCAGCTGAAGGCCATGTCATTAGTCTTAAATTGACTTGTTTGGTGTGCGCAACAGGAAATATTTTGCTTTCGGAGAACAAGAAAAATAGGTTTATTTGTGTTACGCTTATTAATTTGTGCAGTTATTCAGTGTCTGGTAAGTTAATGTTCAAGAAAAATATAAATTTTTATTAAAATGTTCTATTATTTTATGTTAATGATGACTCATTTATTTCATCCCTTTGTATTCATCATGTCTCTATCAGAATAAACTTATGTTTCTATGGAAATCAAAGCTTTTGTTTGTTTGTGGCCCGCATAAACTTACACCTTGTTTATTTGGCCCCTGTTAGCCTTTGAGTGTGACATGCTTGTTCTAAATAGTTCGCTTTTGCTGGGCCTGCTTGGCCTTGACCCCTCACTCCCTGTGCCATTGGCCTTACACCTTATCAGAGGACGACCCTTTTATTATACTGTGTCCTAAAGCTGCTGACCCACGAAAGAGGATACATGAGAAACACCATGTGTTGCCTTTCCTTTAAGGTTTCAAGCTGATGCCTAAATGCACTTTTTGAAAGAAAGAGTATCTTCAGAGAGCAACATGAAGACCATTCTTTTTTTTTTAAATATATTTTTATTGATTTCAGAGAGGAAGGAAGAGGGAGAGAGATATAAACATTAATAATGAGAGAGAATCATTGATGGCTGCCTTCTGCATGTTCCCTACTGGGGACCAAACCCACAACCTGGGCATGTGCCCTTGACTGGAAACGAACACCGGACCCTTCAGTCCTCAGGCCAACACTTTATCCACTAGCCAAACCAGCCAGGGCTGAAGATGCTTCTTAACAACACAGAAGTCTACCGTCTGCTTTTCCTCACACAGCTTTAGATGTATGGCTGGGACTTGGACCTGCCTTATTCACCTTTGTAGACCCTGTGAGCACATAATACATGTTTGCTGAATGATTCACTGAAGAAAAATGACCATTCAAGATCATTACTATGTTCCAATTGTGTGAGTTTTGTGTGGTTTTTTTTTGTGTGTGTGTGTGGTTTTTTTTTAATCTGGGCATGTTCAAAACTTTGATTTTTTTCAAAATGTATTTTTATTGACTTGAGAGAGAGGAAGGGAGAGGGAGAGAGAGAGAAAAATATCAATGATGAGAGAGTCCCCTGACTATAGAATTGAACTGTGACCCTCCTGGTTCATGAGTTGATGCTCAAACACTGAGCAGCACTGGCTTGGCCAAATCTTTGATTTTTAAACCACTTTAGCAAACTACCAAAAAATACAATAAAGAAAGAAAGAAAGACAGAAAGCAGGACAAGCATGGTGCCTAGCTGTTTGTTTGTTTTTTTACTCTTTTACATGTGAAAGATATTTTAAAGCATTATCTCAAGAAAATAATTTTTCATTTCTTATTCATAAATTTCATTATTGTCTGTCAGGCACAATTTAGTACAAAAACAAAACTAAATTATTAACCTGTTTTGTGAAATGAAACCTAAACCAATTTACATTGTTTCAATAAGCCATTGTTACTAGAGTGCCAAACAGATATTAAACAATTAACAAAACATTATCAAAAATTTATTTTCTTTTAGATGACAGATCATCATTGAAAATGACTGGAAAAATGATTTTCCAGCAAAAGAAGCAGCCCAAAGAAAAAAACCGATCGCCAGAGGAATAAGCTGCGAAAGTGACAGCAAAGACCCCTCCCAGGAGGGCTGAGCTGACCCCTGAGCACCGCCTCCGGGGTCCAGCCTGAGGCTCTCCTCCAACCCCCAGGTTGCTCTACAGGAGCCTCAACTCAGGGAGGAGGGCTGCAGCCCCTCCTCCCTTACCCCCTCCTAGTCGGTCACTGCTCCCGGCTCCGCCTCCCGGGTCCGCCTCCCGCCCAGCAGCGCGGCCGGCACCTCTCGGGCACCGCAGCAGCCGTGGCTGCAGATGGGGTAGATGAGCGCTCGTCTCTGCTTCCCCCCCCCCCCCCCGCCCCGCTCGGGACACGTCACCCCCACCGACCCGCCTCGCTTACGGGAAAGCAGCCCGCGAGGTGAGACCCGCATTGCCCTTCCCACCTGCGGGCCCAGTGGGAGAGGAGCATTGTGGGGGAGGGGAACGGAGGGGGGGAAGAGGGGCGCTGTCCAGGGTGGGGGAGAGGAGCGCTGTGGGGGGGGGGAGGGGCGCTGTCTCCAGGGGGAGAGGAGTGTTGGGAGGGGAGGGGAGGAGGCGCCGACTGCCTGCGGTTGCAGGCTTTCTGGTGTGTGAGAGTGTGCGCGCCACCCCTCTGACCTGGGTGCGGGGCGCCACGGCATCGGGGAGCGGGCCTCGCGGATTCAGAGCGGACTCGGGCCGTGGGGAGGCGGGGCTGCTCCGGGTCCTGCACAAACCCTTTCAGCTGCGGAGGAGGCTGGGCGCGCTGCTCACCTTGGCTTTTGTCCTTGAAAAGCTTAATTGGAAAAATGTGCGTCTACTAGGTTCACCCACCAATACTCGGGTGAGTCCCGGGAATTGCCTTAACAACGGGACAGAGTTAATCAATATTCCTGTTAAGCCCGGGATTCCTGCCTCTCCTTGTTACTGCTGCTTGTGAATGAGGAGGGAGAGACGGAAGATGGGGTGTTTTTGATGTGTATCTAGGTGAGATGGAAATTAACTTTAATAAGTAACCCAAGTTAATACTGTGTATATGTCTATCCATTTCTCTTCTCTAGATAGAATCCAAAAAGAATTGATAGCTTTTTGGGAACTGGAGAAAGAAGGATCTATTTATCAAATTATTAAATTTATTCAAAGATCTTTGTTGTAAGCCTTTTAGTTCACTTGTGTGGGTAAAATAAGGTGGGGTCAGGAATATAGAAAATGGAAGGCAATACTTAAAAAAACACTTAAGAGTAGTGAGATTGGTCAAAAATGGCTCTTGCAAATGTAGCTTAAGTGCATCTGTCTTTTCCAGATGAATGTGAAAGGTTTAAAAACCCTAGGAGGTACACGTCAATGTTTTTGCCAATCTGGGCAGATCGTGTTTCTTGTACACACTTTTTCCAAGTCTCAGCTGGACTTGGAACGGCTGTGGAGCAGGTTAAACTTGTGTAGTATTTAAACGTTTTTACTTAACACATGATAGCTTGAAAAGCAACCACTGAGATCTTAATCCACAATTAGCAAGAAGCAGGAAAGTGAAAAGAAGTTAAGCTGTGAATATTTCAACGTGATCAATGAGTGAGAAATAAGGTACAAAATCGAACAGAAACTCACCCGAGAAAGCACATGGTCCTGCTCTGGGTCAGCATTAAACTTTGCCAGAGGATGCCAAGTGGAGAGCTTCCTTCAATGGGCACATTTGATATTAATATCTCACTGTTATCTAAATATTATGGTCTAGAATATGTTTAACTACTTATCAATTAATGTTTTAACTTTATCAAACCACCCTTACAAAATATTTGACAGTTTGTTAAGAGGAGGAGTTTGGGTTTAACTAACTTCCTATAATAGATTTCATGTCCTCTATGTCACATCTATGTTTTTGATCAAATACTGGCTAGATTATTCCACCAAATGATCATACTCATAGATCTGCCTGTAGACTTCATCATTTGTCATATATTTGTTTAATCTGATAAGACTCCTCAAACTGCAAAATAAGGTACAAGTTTCAGTTCAGCCACTGAGAAAAAGAAGTTTCATTCCAGAAAACTTTTAAGAACCAAAGAAATTCAAGTGTTAAAAAACAGAATTGGACTGAGTACATTTTAAAGATGTTGTCTTTATTCAATGATTCGTGGCTCTGGCAGCATTCCATCCAGCCAATAGAAGTGAGTTCTGAGGAGCTGTCCCAATGAGAGACTGTTTTAGGTAGAAGGAAGCAGGAACAAGGAAGTCCTATAGCAAAGCATGGCCTGGCTGTGACCAGGACACTTTCCTCAGGGATGACAGATGACCTTACAGTGCTGGCCTGGCAGCTCTGAACGGACTAGTTTACCGTCCCATTTCTGGGAGAGGCTGCACATGTGATTGTCACCTTTGGTGGCATGGGGCTGAGGATAAGTTGCTCCATGTGGGGCCTGTTGTCTTGTTTTTAACAACTGCTTTAGCAAAAAAGTTCTGCCTTGTAGCAGAATAACTTTTCTTCGTAACTGGAAAAGGAGACAGGTTAAATAAGTAGAAACTACTTTCTAAGGGGCAGAGCGGGGAGAGGAGTAAGGATGCTTCAGAGTTCATGTTGCTTTGGCACTTTTCTAGACTTTTTCCTTTTCCCTGGCTGCTGTTGTAAAATTAATCTTTTTCTTTGTAAGAATAAAAAATATATATGTGAAAGATAAATGTAAAACATAGCTCCTTTCTCTGTTGGGTGAGTTTGTTGAGCTTTGTATGACCGCACTCCTTATTATGGTCTCAGGGAGAACCTGCCTTAGGCGTGGTTTGGCCTGGGGGATTCACCTTCTGCCAATGCTCAGCTGGTGACCTTGGGATTGTAAATTCACATTCTTGGGATTGGCTTGCCACCTGACCGGGCATGGTGTGTCGTGTTCCCTTTTGCTCTTCCTGCCTGCGATACCATGTTCTTGATATGGAACCTGGAGATATGTCTACCACTTAGAGATGTAGATGCAGCCCTCCGCAGCACCCCGACAGAACCCTTGGCTCAATTGAACAGGCAGATGTTGTGGGGACCCCCTTCCCCGCACCTGGTGCTCCGGGCTGGGGAGCCCAGTGTGCTGCAGGTCACCTCTCTCCAAAGAGGGAACTCAGTCAAGATATTCCGTCCAGCTGAGTTCTGCCCAGACCAGCGCCCCGCGAGCCTCCACCCTTAGCCTAGGAGTCTGCCCGCTGGCTCCCTCGCAGGGCCTGGAGCGGGCTGCTTGGTAGGAGCTGAGCGTCCGCCGTGGGTGTGGAGGAGCAGGCGTGGGCTCTGCCCTCAGGAAGCTCCCCTGGCAAGCTCGCTCGAGGGCACCTGCCACTGGGAGCTGTGCCTTGTGCTAAGAACCGGAGCTCTTCCAGCCCCTCCAGGCCTCCTGCTCCCTGGGGCCCTGACGTGTTTCCCACACAGCGGCTGGTGCAGGTGCAGAACAGATGCTGGGACGTCCGTGTGCCGCCTGCTCCTGGGGCGCCTGCAGGTGCCCGCCGGCCGCTGCGTGTCACCTGACCGGAGCTGAAGAGCTCTGGGCTGTCTGGACTCTCTCTGGCCTCAGAGCTCACGAGGACTCACATCCACTCCTGCCATTAGAAAGCTGGGGTTGCCAGGGGGCAGCCGCCATACTCAGCACACAGGTGAAAGGACAGACGGGACAGGTCTCCCCTCCTGCGTCTGTCAGACCTCGGCAGTGGCGGTGGGGGCGCTGGCCCCGCAGTCCTCCCGGGAGTGGCATTGCTGCTGGTAGTTTCCAGGGGCCTCTAGGGAAACCTACCCACCTCGCTCTGTGGTTCAGAACCCATGCGAGCATGTTGCCGGTTGCCAAGAATGTCTGTCCCTATCATACATTCAGGCCCCGGGGGAGCAACTGCAGAGTGGGTCCTTGGGTGCCCAAGCCACAGGAGTGGGTGCTGGGCCAGCTTCGCCTGTCACCTGGAACACGGGCCTCTGGACCAGGGTGGAAGTTTGAGTGGGAATCAGCACAGGTAAGAACCAGTGTCCGTGAACCCTGCGAGGTGGGGGCACCACGTGGCCCGTCCCTCTGCCCTCGACTCCAGCCCTGGGGGAGGCGCGAGGAGGGGCCACAGGCACAGGCTGTGATGCTGGCTCCGCTCCCAGGGCACAGCACCTGCAGGGACCGCCCAGGCTGTGAGCTGCTCTGTTAGAAACTGTTTGGCTACTGTCAGTTTTTAATTGCATCTAACAAGTGACACTCGTTTCAAGCCTAGACTTACTTCAGCTAGCTGCTGCCTGCCCCCTCCTGCCCCCTCCTGCCCCCTCCTTGTGGGTCAGAGGGTTCTCCTATCAACCGTTTCCCACAATCCACGTCCCCACCCCTCCCCCTTTTCCCCACAATCTACGCCCCCACCCCATTCCCTCTTTCCCACAATCCACGCCCCCACCCCACCCCCTCTGTGGTGTCTGCGCACTGCTGGAAGCCTTGGTCGCTGGCTCCCGCTCTCAGAGGGAGAGGCTGGGGGTTGCGGAGGGGGGGGGAGGGGGGCAGTGGCCGCGCCGCCACCGGGAGCATGGGCGCTGAGCTCATCTGGTGCCTTCACACAGCGGTGCCGCCTCTGAGCCTTTGTCTGCTGCTTCTGCCTCCTGCTCGGGGCGCTCAGGCATCTCTATGCCATCAACGTGAGGCCAAGCCCGTCACATCCACGGACACTGATCAGCCACCTGCAGCTTCAGGACCACACCAAGTGCGGCTGTCTGGCTTCGCTGGCGTTGCATTTGGCCCAGCCCAGCGTGAGGCTGTGGAGAGCGGCCACAGTGTTTGGACAGGTTCAAGCCCCGGACTAATGAGAGGGCACAGTCCTCTCATGGCCACGTGCAAGTCCCAGCTTGGTGGGCAGAGCCTCCCAGCACCATTATAACCAACAGCTGGAGTTGTAAGCTTGAACCTGTGGTCCAAACACGTGGCCCCATGTGCCTGAGTGATGTGGATTTGATAGAGTTCAGGTGCATGTAATTGAGTAGGATCAAAACCCACGAGAATGTTGTGAACATGTTGACCACACCCTTACTTTGCTTCCTGGCATCTGCTATAAAAGAAAGACAGGGCTTGTAGTCCCTGGCGCTGTCTCTCCACGAGAGAGGGCAGCGTCCCTCTGAGACCTAGCTTTCCTCTCTTGTCTGTCTTTTCTAATCCTTTACCGCCCCCCTCAGGCTCACTGAACCTGGCTGAGCTGGCAGCATATAAGGCCCCTGGGGCTGAGCATGACATGGCCGCCAGCCGCCACGTGAGGTCCTCCCTCCACACCTCCCAGGCTGCAGGGCTTTTATCAAAGCTTCGTTCATCACGAGTCACACCTGTACTCGACCTGCCAGGCAGTTGGAAATCAGGTCCTAGCTATGGGTGTGGAGGGGACGGGGTGGAAGGAAGGGGCTCGGCAAGGTTGCCCTGGGCAAGTCAGCAGCTGGGGGAGGCCAGGCAGAGTCCCTGGAGGGAAGGTGTCTCCTCAGACACAAGAGGATGAACTGCTCTCTCCTCAGAAGTGAGGCTCAGTGGGACGAGGGTTAGCGCTCTCTGCTCTGGCTGGTACTTTATAATTTTGCGATCTACACAATGAGATTTGTGTCTCGTTTCCAGCAATAGAAGTCCCGTGAGGGTGAGAAATAAGGGGTGGTTTTAGGCTGTGATAGAAGTTCTCTGGTTGTCTGACGAGGCCTTGAGTGGAGTGCTTCTCATTTTCTTTCTGTCAAGGCTCCAGTGGATGTGAGAGCCCACCCAGGCCACAGTCCGTGGAGGGCTGTCCCTGCTGTGGGGTCGGCAGCCCATTCGGCCTGGAGGAAGCTTTGCTTGTGCCATTGTCACCACACTGAGCCCTCCAGCCCTGCCCAGGGGCACTTCCTGGGTGTGATTTACATAAGTAAAGACCTGGAGGTAGAAACCACACAGTAAAATATAATAGGAATAATTGTTAATTAGGTAGAAAGTTACTACTTAGGTAACTAAAAGGTAAAAATATGACTTTTAAGGCAGTGATTTCCAACTGGTGTGAGTTTGTAAGACTATTTAGTCAGGGGCACTGACCTCTTTTCCCTTGTCAAATAAATGACAACAGCAACACAATAGCCATTTTGTGAGAATGAATAAAAATATACCTGTTTTTTTGTCAGATTGGCAAAAAATACAATTTTTGGTGTGCTACAGGATTTTAGTAATTAGTTTTCTGTGTGCCATGAGATGGGTTCAAAAGCAAGAACCAGCTGCCCCCGAGGGTGGACAGAACAGGGCAGGGCTGGAATTGTTAAGTGTCACTTAGAGGAGGGTCGTGCAGCACTGAAGCAGGAGCCCCGAGACATGCCAGCCTCCCCCCGCGGCTCCCTTTACCCTTCTGGAATCAGGCAGGCAGTGCAGCCGGTTGCAGAGCCACGTGGAGTTGGCAGAGCTCCAGCACTGAAGGATGAAGTGGAGGAGCGGGGCTTGGACCTGAGGGTTAGCAACCTCATCACCAGCACATTCCCCTCCAAGCTGGCTTCAGCCAGATGGTCCTTCGGAGGGTGGAAGCCAAGGGTCTCCTGGAATAGTTTTGTTTCTTTGGATTCAGGGAGGAGAGAACAAAAGGTGGGCTTTCCTTTCTCTGTCACTCTCCCAGCTGCCCTCTCCACAAACAGCCCAGGAGGAGAAAGAGCAGGGCTTTCCCCACAGGCTGTTCCTGATCCTCCCCTTGACTGTCCTGTAACCATTGCAGCCCCAAACTCCTCTCATTTTATCTAACGTCATTTTTCAGTTTTAGCACAGGCTAGCTATATAGAGTCTTTATGGAATGGAATACCTCTTGGCCATAAAAAAGGAGGAAATCTTACCTTTTGAGACAGCATGGATGAGTGGACCTGGAGAGTATTATGCTAAGTGAAATAAGCCAATCAGGGAAAGACAAATACCATATGATTTCACTTACATGTATAACCTAATGAACAAAATATAAACAGACTCATAGATACGAAACTTGACAGCTGTCAGGCTGGAGGGGTGTTGTGTGGGGCTGGATGGGAAAGGTGAAGGGATTCACCAAAAAACAAACAAACACATTGACACAGAGAACAATACAGCGATTATAAGAGGGAAAGGGGTGGGGGAGGTAGGAGAGGGTAGAGGGAAAGAGACTTGAGTTTGGGTACATGCACAGATGATGTGTTATAAAATGTACATATGAAACCCAATAAATTCAATACAATTTTTTTAAAAAAGCGTGTAATAGTGAATAAGTGAATTAATTGGAGAACATTTCCACTGAAGGCACTTGAAAAGGGATGACTGAGATGATACCATTCAGAGTGTCCAACAGACAGCGTCAGCCTTTCCAATGCTGGGGACACAGCCCGGACAGTGTGAAGTGTGGATCAACATACCAGGATGGATCTGTAGGACAGAGGGGCTGTTTGCCATCAAATAGAGAAACGAGTTTGATGTTTGCGATGAAATAGAGAAACGAGTTTGATGTTTGCGATGGGAAAATGTAATTTGACCACTTGTGGGTTTACAGAATTATAATGGTCCTTGGAGTGTTTTGAAGGAACATTACATATACCTTGTGATCCATATTCTTCCATCCTGCCTTTCTCACAAGTCTCAGATTTTCTATAAAGATTTTTATTATTGTGAACAGATGGTATTTTCATACTCTTTTCTAGTTTTTATTTTTCCTGCTTCTCTTTTTCTTCTCCTAATCCCCTTGAACTCAAATCTGATTCTTGTCTAAGTGTTCTAACAGAACCCTCACTACTCTGATGTCTCTTTCCTTAGTAAATACTTATTCATGAAAAGAGGAAGCTGTGATTGTGGAGAGGCCTCTGGGAGAGCAGTCAGCTCTTGGCTTTGCTGAAGTGCTTGTAACACTATTCAAAACTCAAAACCTCTGGGCCTCACTTTTCTCTTCCCTAATATAAAGAAATTAGACTATATAATTCCTAAGATGCTTGAATTTCTAACATCATACAATTCTAAAAATTTGAGAGAGCTCTTTAGGATGGAGGACTGCTCACATGTAGGAAAAATGCTCCTCAGGCAAAACCCATAAAGAAAATGACTATTGTTTAAGTAACAAGACTTTCAAAATGCATAATTTTTGTGACTCTTAAATACCTACTTACCCCTGGTTCTAAGATCACAGTACACTTTTTATACAGGGCAGAGATTTAAATTAGGTATGATGGTGATGTGCTGACTGTTTGAATGTGGAAGGAGATCAAATGAACAATCTGAGTTGCTAATTATTGTAGGTTTACTAACTATGGAATATACTTCTGGAATTACAGGGCCTTTATAAGAGAACTAAAGGCCCAGTGCATGAATTCGTGCATGGGTGGGGTCTGGCTGGCCGGCCTGGCCCAATCGGGGTGGACTGGGGCTGGACATGTCAGGAGGAGGAGATGGCAGGAGGTTGGCTGGGCCTGCTGGGGAAAGGGGCCATGGGCGATTGGCCGGTGGGCCCCACCCCCAATTGGGATTGGGGGGCCAATTAGGGGCAGGGCCGGCCATGGACAGGGGCCATGAGTAGTTGGTTGGCTGACCTCAACCCCTAATAGGACCAATTCACTGGTCACAGTGGGTGTCATAGAACACGTTTGTTAGGTCGTTATGGCCATATGGTAGCTGGCTTTTTATATAGAGTTACTAGAGGTCCGATGCATGAATTCATACAATGGTGGGGTCCATCAGCCTACCCTGTGCTCTCTTGCAATCCAGGACCCCTCAGCAGATGTTGGAGAGCCAGTTTCAGCCCAGTCCCTGCAGGCCAGGCCGAGGGAACCCACTGGTGCATGGTCACTGGGCCTCTAGTATGTATGTAAGATCTTTGGTAGATCTCTTCCCACCCTTCCCCCTCCCGCCTTCTCTCTGAGATTCATCAGTCTGTTCCATGTTTCCATGCCTGTGGTTTCTGCTTCTGCATTGAGCATCTGCCTCCTGGTGGTCAGTGCATATCATAGGTACCAGTTGGTCGTCTGCTTGTAACGGTTGCTTAGGCTTTTATATACTGTAGATAGTGAAGGTTTCCTTGGATAAAGGTGCATGAAATATGTCTACATCAGCTTAGGGCTGAAATAATGGACAGAACATTAAAGTGATTAGGTGGAGAACAGAGTTTATTAGCGCAATCAGGCAGCGACTTCTGTCACTCTATTGCTCTTCTGACTGGATTCCATTCTGGGGCCCAGAGACCACCTCCCTCGTGCTGGCGGGGAGGCACCCTTCCAGTCAAGCTGACTCCCCTGAAGGACCTGCTCTTCTGTAAGGAGTGGGCAGCCATAGGCTGAGTGTGCTTTCCCGGAAGAAATGCACGTGTCTCATAAACATCAGTGACTCACTCATTTACTCTTTCATTCCTCCTTCCAGACAACAGATATTTAGTGAGCATCTCTCAGAGACCAGGCACCATGGCAGAGCTTATAAATCAGTCCAAGCAAGCCTCATGGAATTTATAATCTCTCCATTTTAGATTTATAATCTTCACTGGGTATTGTTCTCTCTCCCTTGCTTCCCAAGTTTCCAAAGTAGTAGATTTGGGCATATTTTTGTCATTGAAGGCTTTTTAAAAGATTAGACATTATAAAAAATTAAATAAAAATAAAGAGAAATTATGTAGTGCAAATTTTAGAGGAAAAATTCACAGGATTTCACTGACTCTGGTGCAAATATTTTGTAAGGTCACCCTGAGACTTTCTATTTGAGCCTAGATCTTGCCTGAGTTCTGTGTCCTTTTGTGTGATTGTGATTATGGCCTCCTTCCCTCGACTCCACTGCACTTGTTCTCTTTGTGATATTGTCCTGTCTTTACATTTATTTTCTATCATACTATGTAATTTCGAGGCCTGCATTATAAGCCTGTGTCATAAGGGAAAGGCAGGAGAGGAAGCTCGTGTTCACTAGTAATGCTGTCGCTCATAATTACTGACAACATTTATTGTCACTCACCAGGCTGTGCATCTCGATTGTCCCCTGAGGTGTGTGTCCTTTTGCCAGGACAACAACTTTATTGAGACCTGATCAACTTCTCTGCCACTTGCAAGGCTAACTCTATGTGACTGTTCCTTTAACCTGCTGGTGTCTTCTTGGTTTAATACAATGCAGGTCACTCTGCATCACCCTCAAACTCTTCCCAGGATGTAAAGCTATTTGTAAGATTTAAGACATCTGTAGCTTCTTTCAGGTTGTCCTGGGCATTGTTGCTCCACAGTGGCCAATTCAGAGCTGTGGCTGCCACAGATGTTCAGCTTCTAATGGGTCATTTGAATGAATAACACTTGTTGCTAATCCTTTGCAAGACTGAAAAAATGTACATGATAAACTGCAATGATGCCAGGTGGTAATATGTGAATTTTAAACATACCATAATGTACTCTGCTCTAACTCATTTTAAAATGTCACAGTGCTCAGAATCCAATCCAGTGGATAGAAAATCTCTATTTCAGAAGTAGCTCTTTTCACGGTTAGCTATTGTGATCGTATTTTGGAACCCTTGCAATCATCAGTTCTTTTTTGTGGGACTTCAATCATGTGAAGGCCTTTCTGGGCCCTAAGACAATGATGCACAGTGGGAGGTTCTCCTCTGCTTGCAGTTGAGAAGCCTGGGGCAGCGGGGGGCGGATGGTGGTTGTCGTGGAGGAGCAGACCAGATCGCTCTAGTCAGACATTTGGACAAGTATGCACTTCTGGTAGATAAACATGGTCCTGAAACTGGGCCTCTGTCCTATACCCACTCAGTCAGCCTTAGGACTATTAAAAACAGTGTATGGATCTCTGTATTCTGAGAATTTTCAAACACACACAAAAGCAGTAAAAACAAAATGACCTTCTATCTCATTATATATCAATTAAAATTTTGCTACTCTTGTTTCATCTAATTCTTTTTTTTCCCCTGTAGTATTTAAACTAGATCCCAGCCATACTTTTTACCCATACTTCAGTGAAATCCTTAGATTTTTAATGTTAAATAAAAATTTGAGCCCTAACCGGTTTGGCTCAGTGGATAGAGCATTGGCCTGCGGACTGAAAGGTTCCAGGTTTGATTCTGGTCAAGGGCATGTACCTTGGTTGCGGACACATCCCCAGTGGGAGGTGTGAAGGAGGCAGCTGATAGGTGTTTTTCTCTCATCAGTGTTTCTAACTCTCTATCACTCTCCCTTCCTCTCTGTAAAAAGCAATACAAAATACGTATTTTTTAAAATTTGAGACAAAAATTTGAGTTCATTTTTGTTTTGTGTCTGAAATTAACACCCTAATTAGCTTTGCTCCATGTTGATAAGTTTATTTTTCCTAGGTTCATTTTTATCTTTCTTTGATTGACACCAAAACTCTATTTTGCTTGTCATAACCAGCAGTTATTATATCGGTTCTGTATAAACTCAGAATACAGCTACACGACATAGATGTGTGTTTATAAACTATGTAAAAACTTTGCTTTCATTGACTATTTCTGTTTCTTGGTAGTCAGATCATTAATGTAAGGTTTTTACTTTGGGCATAAATTACCACTTTCTAAGACAAGCCCTATGGGATTGCACATGGGAAGGCAGTTGATATTTGGGGTATAGTTTCGTAAATAGGAACTGGGTCATTGGGGTCGAGCTGGCAAGATGAGTTGGATTTTATCAGTCCCATGTATGTTTCTACTCTGAAACGATAATAGATTGACTAGTTTTATGCACTTTACTAAAAGAAAAGCGGACCTTTCTGACAGTTTCCTATGTTCCAACCCAACATGTGTGACTGACACAGTGACTGGTATCTTTTTAGCGGAGCTGCCCCCTCCATACACCGCCATTGCCAGCCTGGACATCGGGGGCATCCCAGTGATAAACTGTCATGTGTGCCAGTCGCTGATCAGCCTGGATGGCAGGCTGCACCAGCACGTGTTGAAGTACTCGGTCTGCAATGAGGCTACAGTAAGTGGAATTTCCACCAGTAAAAGCATCGATTGGTACCTGACATCTTCTCCCTCAAGGAAATACTTCAACAATGTGACTTAAGCATAGGTGCAGGCTGGACACAGGGATGGCACATCTCTTCATCCTTGCTTTCTTCTCTCAGCTGATAATTCCTCTTGAGTATACAAGGATCCTCCCGGTGTTTACAGCTCACTTCATGAGAAAATGTCACAGCGAGTTTAAATATGATGCCATTTGGCTCTTTACTTTCTAAAACGAGACTGACCATAGATAGTTATTTGTAATTATCTTCGATGTCTATTCACATCACAGTAAAATCCGTTTTCATTTTTACTAAAACTAAAATATACTGAAGTTCACCACAAATGTGGACTTTGTACTTATGTGGAGAATTACTTAAACATATTTTATGTTTGTAGAATGTCAGTATGGCTTTTCTTATTAGGAATTTATTATTGACATTTGTGCCAAATCCTATATAATAAAAGGCTAATATGCAAATTGTCCCCTCTAATGGGAGTTCGACCAGGGGGCATGGTCGGCCAGCCAACTGTCTGCGGCCCTTCCCCCTGGCCAGCCCTGTCCCCAACTGCCCCCCCCCAACCCTGATCAGGGGCAAGCATGCCAGCCAACCTCCCACATCCCCTCACTGGCTCTGCACAAATTCGTGCACTGGGCCTCTAGTTGTTTATAAGTTGGTTGGTGTTTTATTCCATTTGCTTGATATTAATTTGGTGAAATGTCCAAAAAATTTGAAGGGCAAATTTCTTTTACTAAACTTTGGGAAGAGCAACTAAATTTTAACTAAAATTTTCACAGTTACAAGTAATAAATTTGTAAAGTGTATGCCAATTAGATTAAATATATTTCAGCTTTTATGGTTAGGCTTTATTTTTAAAATGTCAATCTCTTAAAATCTGAAATTAAATTAATTTGTATTTTTCCCCATCTTTAGAAAAGTCTAAAAAGGTCAGCCAGTGATTATTTTATCTCTAAAAACCATAAAGCATGGATGCTGGGCTTTATATGTTTTATGTAAAAGTCATAAAATAAAGCCTTAAGTTATAAAGTGATTTTTCCATTGTAAATATTTTTTTCTATAAAGGACATCATTGGAAAAACTTTATTGTGTAGACTATAGGCCCAGTGCACAAATTCATGCAGGGGCAGGATCCCTTGGGGTGGCCAGTGTGCATTGGGCTGAAACCCACAGTCCAATGCCACCTGCAGCTCCTACCTGCTGCTCCTGCTTATCCCGGCCCCACTGCACCTGCTGCAGGCTCACGCCCAATCAGTCCCAGTCGGGAGAGGCTCGCACTGCCACAGCAGCAGTGCTCACCAGCCATGAGCCCTGCATCTGGCGCCCTCTCAAGGGGAGTGGCCTGCGGGATAGGGACGAAACTGGCTCTCTGACATCCCCCAAAGGGTGTCAGATTGTGAGAGGGTGCAGGCCAGGCCAAGGGACCCCACCGGTGCATGATTGGGGCTGGGGAGGGTGCACAGGAGGGCTCCAGGGTATGTCCGACCCCATCTCACCCAGTCCCGATAGGGGACTATCAGGGCTGGCTGGCCAGGGGGTTACTCAGGAGGTTGGCCAGCTGGGGAGGGACTGCAGGAGGGCTCCAGGGCGTGTCCAGCCCATCTCGCTCAGTCCCGATCAGCCAAAACTCAGCAGCCAGCTAACCTACTGGTTGGAGTGTCTGCCCCCTGGTGGTCAGTGCATGTCATAGGGAGTGTTGAGCAGTTTTAGTATATCAGCATATTATGCTTTGATTGGTTGAACAGTTGACTGGTCACCAGGCACTTAGCATATTTGGCTTTTATTATATAGGATAGGTGACATCTATAAAGCCACCTAGTTGTTTAAGTTGAACACTTAGTAGTAAATTTCATTAGCATTAATCTCCTTAGTGATCTTCATAGAGTTGGCAAACAATACAAGTTGTTAGACATAAGCAGTAATTAAAAAACATCCACCAGTGCCTCAAAGGTCTCCTTGGATTTGGTATTAGTGGTTTTCCCCTCCTATTCCTCTACTCCTTTGTTTTTGTTTGGAGAAAGGCAGCAGATTATGCTCAGAGGCTGATTCTGTCTTTGCCAGCAATTGGTTTATCACAGGTCTGCCATAGGGACTGGAATGATTTTGCCAGCCAGCAGTACACATGACAATATCTTTTAATAAGGCTGTACAGAAACAGCATAGTGCAAACAAATGACAGGGTAACATACTATTGTTCCAGGCAAGGGGAGACAAAGGGATAAAGTCTAAATTTAATCGAGGTGGGTGGGCCTCTTCATGGGAGCTGGAGACGGGGAGCACTCCCTGACTTCCAGCTGCAGCTCCCACCTCAGCCCCTGCTTGCTGAGTCCTGCTGAGGGGTAACTGGTGCTGGGGCGGGCTGGCTGGCTGCTCCAAGGCCATCACTCCACAGCTGGGCGGGGCTTAGGGCCACTGCCCACCCAAGGGTCACCTTGGCCACTGCAGGAGAAATGTCTCCCAATGTTCCAAGGGCTGTTTAGGTCAGCAAAGTGTGCCTTGCCCAGCCCAAACTCTCCAGCACTCTTCAGAGACTGAGGAGTCAGCCTAAAGGTTCCCAGGCCATGGTTGCTTCTCTCCCTGGTCCTGCTGATATGCCCCCAGCTGGGACCACAGAGGAGGTGATAACGTCCTGACACAACTTTACTTCTAAAAACAACCTTTCTGGTCTGTGTCATAAACAAGGGCATTAAAACAACTTCAAATCATAAGCAGATGGATTTGAAATCATATTAAACTAAATATATAACACACCACCCATAAAAACTTCTGTTTTTAAATAAGTAGAAAAAGAGGAGTTTTAAAACTATACATTTGCAATTGGAAGTCAACAGAACAGGCGAGGCTGCAGATGCAGGATCTCCAAGTCCCTGTGCATTGAGCCACTGCCATCATCCTGGCTGCTGAGAAGGGCTGTGTTCACACAGCAGCAAGAGGTTTGACTATAATAAATTATTTCTGAACATAAAGTTGTGCTGAAACTTTTATATCATTACTAATCCTGTTACATAAGAAGTGCAAATAATTGTGAATATTCCAGAGAAAATGACTAGTATCCAAGCAGATTGTCTTGTGTGGAATCAGTAACATTACAGTGAAGAAAAAAAAAAAGTAGGGGAAAAGAGTCTTGAGGAGTGCTTTAGTATAAAACTTGCTAATGTTCATGTAATTTGATCTTAAATTTATGAATTGAGGAGGTGCTAGGCAACTGGATGCTTCTCTGGAGAAATTCTAAAGAGAAAAGAACAGATAGAATGGACCAGGGCTAAACAGAACGGCTCAGTTTTACAGTGATTCATTCTCCTCCAGTCAGCCATCTCTGAGAGGAACCTGATATTCCTGTGGAGATGAAAAAAAAACCCTCACAACAACAACTAAAACGCAAAACAAGGTTAACACAAGCCCTTTTTATTTCAGTAGATAGGATTGGAAAGGGAAGTAGGAGGGGTGTGTGTGTGTGAAGTAGGAGGGTGTGTGTGTGTGTGTGTGTGTGTAAATATGGACACATTTTAGCAAGCTTTAGAGAACACGACATTTAAAGTGAAAGAAGAAGCGATGTCTAGGACAAGTGAATGGAAAACTGGAGAAGCACCGAGAAGAGGGGTTTATCTGGCCATGGCTGGTGAGGAGGCTGAGGCTGGAGGCCAGCGCACAGATGTGAGGCCTGGCCCTGCCACTTAGCAGATAGCAGCGGCCTGGGCTGGCGCTAACGCCACGCTGCACACCTTCTTGTTCAATGGCCTTGTTTTACAGAGAGGAACTGTGGCCTAGACATGAGGTGGGAATGAAATATAAAAACAAATCTTGTCATTTGCCAAGCACACATTATTTAATGGTAAAATTTGGAGATAAAAAATATTTAAGGTTTTCTTCATAGTCTGGTTTTCTTGACATTTGAGGTAGTATAGTAATACATTCTGGATGTTTGTGAATTTTAAATATTCAGATTTTCTATATAATGTTTAATAAATTATAGGTGGCCAACTGGGTGCGTTGCTTTTTTCAACCTGAACGGAGACAAGCCCCCGATTACTCTGAAATCCAGTCTCTGGGGAGACGCGGGGGACCCAAACTCCTGCGGGGAGAAGCTGGACTGTCTGCCAGTGAGAGTGGCTTGCTTGCAGAGCTGCGCGCAGGAATAAGTGTTTACGGCACTGGGGCATGGGACTCCAAGACGCGGTTGGGGACACAGAGCCGGCTTACTAGCAGCCATTGCTGTTTGCCACGCCCTAACCTAGTGACGCCCTGAGACCCCGCCCCACACAACCTACAAGCCCACCCAAGCTCCAAGCAGCTCAATTAGCATAAGAAAGCCTGCCCTATCACAGCTTAACCTAGCAAACTTGCAGCCCAGGTCAGACAGCTCCAAAACCTCCAAACCCCAAGCAAAGAGGAGAAAACTGCAGCTCTCACTGCAGCTCCTGCTGAGTGGCCTCAGACAGTAGCTGACCTGCACCCCATTGGAGATCCAGAAGCCAGTGTACCTAGTGGTCAGTGTGAGACACCAGATTTCAACTCCTCACATCCATAAGTGACACATTCAAGAGGCAGACTCAGTGAGCACCAAAGCCCCACTGAAACAAGTCCTGCCCCATAAGCGTGTCTTCAGCGCAGCACTTCTTCCATTATAGACACAGGGAGTGCTCACAGCTAATTGGCCTGGAGGTCAATTCCTCCCAGCATACCAACAGCAATTCAGGCTTAACTACACCAAGACTTTGCACTCAGCCCACAAAGGGGTGTACCAAGAGCATCCACATCAGGTGATTGGGGAGGCTGAGCTACTGCCCCCTATAGGTCACCTACCACACAAAGCCACTCCATCAACACAGGGAAGCAGCCAAAATGCAGAAACAAAGAAACATGTCACGAATGAAAGAAACGGAGGAAAGCAAACTACTGGATGACATAGAGTTCAGAATCACATTTATAAGGTTACTCAAGAATCTTCTAAAAACTGCCGAGAAACTTGATGACACATCTGAGGAGCTTAGTGAGACCTTCAAGGACCTTAATGAGAATGCCAAAAAAATGGAAAAGGATCAGTCAGAAATGAAGCATACACTGTCTAAAATAAAGAATATACAGAAACTCAACTGTAGATCAACATACCCCAAGAATCAAACCAAAGATCTGAAATATGTGGAAACAAAAAACATCCAACCAGAAAAACAAAAAGAAAAAAGAATCCAAAAATATGAAGATAATGTAAGGAGCCTCTGGGACAACTTTAAGCGAAACAACATCCGAATTTTTGGGGTGCCAGAAGAAGGGAGAGAGCAAAATATTGAAAACCTATTAGAAGAAATAATGATAGAAAACTTTCCCTACCTGGTGAAAGAAATAGACTTACAAGTTCAGGAAGCGCACAGAACCCCATACAAGAGGAATCCAAAGAGGACCACACCAAGACACATCATAATTAAAATGCCAAGGGCAAAAGACAAAGAGAGAATATTAAAAGCAGCAAGAGAAAAACAGTTAATTACCTACAAGGGAGTACCCATACGAATGTCAGCTGATTTCTCGGCAGAAACTATGCAGGCCAGAAGGGAATGGCAAGAAATATTCAAAGTGATGAACAGCAAGAACCTACAACCAAGATTACTCTACCCAGCAAAGCTATCATTCAGAGTTGAAGGTCAGATAAAGAGCTTCACAGACAAGAAAAAGCTAAAGGAGTTCATCGCCACCAAACCAGGATTACATGAAATGCTGAAGGGTATTCTTTAAGAAGAAGAAGAAGAAGAAAAAGGTAAAGATAAAAATTATGAACAACAAAATGACATCAAATACATACCTACCAACAAGTGAATCTAAAAATCAAGTGAATAAAAAATCTGAAGAACAGAATGGACTGGTGAATATAATGGAATCAGGGACATGGAAAGGGAGTGGACTGACGATTCTCAGGGGAAGCAAGTGTGAGGGGTGCGGGAAGAGATTGGACAAAAATCTTACTCCTATGGATGAAGACAGTGGCGGCGGGTAAGGGCATGGGGTGGGGTGGGGAATCAGGTGGAGGGGAGCTATGGGGGAAAAAAAAGTGGAACACCTGTAATAATCTGAACAATAAAGATTTAAAAAAAAAAAAGAAAAGAAAAATAAATAAATAAATAAATTATAGGTGGCTTATTGCTAACTTTTATATATTTCTACCAAGATTATTTACCTAAGTTTTTTTAAATCTTTTTTTATTGATTTGAGAGAGAGAGAGAGAAACATCAATTTGTCGTCCCACTTATTCATGCATTCATTAGCTGATTCTTGTTCATGCCCTGACCAGGGATGATATCCACAACTTTGGGGCATCAGGATGGCACTCTGACCCAGATGCGCCAGACCCAGGCCCCGGCAGGGACATTAGACACAGACAGATGGGCAAGGGAGGCCCTCCCCGATGAGGATTGTGTCTTCCTGGGCTTTCCCAGGGACCCTACTGAGAAGGCAAACCCGTATTTTGTAAAAACTGCTGTTTAGAATTCTTTGCTGTTTTTCCTAGACGGCCTCTTATTCTAAAAAAATAACTTTGCTTTCTAGCCTGCTTTAGCCTGCTTGAATAATGAGGACCATAAACTTAGCTGTCTGACCTGGTAGGCCAGAGACTAGATGTGCTCATAATTTTTAGAACTGTGTTTTCAAAGACAGCAGCGAGATAACCACTAATTGCACAGATGGCTGGCTCCTTAATAAAAAGGGAAGTCCTGCTTGTAGCTTTGCTTAGAATTTGAATTCATTTTCTCTAAGCTCACCGTGGTGAAAAAAGTGTGATTCCAAACTCTCCTGCATTGTTTGATTATTCCGGTTTTCTGTAACATAATTTGGTGCATTGCCGGGAAAACCAACCCATGCTTGGTTTTTTAGCCTCTGTTGTGTGTGGACTGGGTTTGGGGCCCGGGGACGTTGGACAGGCCTCCGGGAGGCGCTGCTCTACTGAATTAGCAGAATTAAACTGGGGGACTCTGGGCACTCCCGGACCTCAGCCCAGGACCTGGCCAGCAACTGGAGAGAGCGGATGGACACTTCTGGACCTGTCAACAGAATCAGTAAGGTAGGGGCCCCATCAATTCAGCCCACTCTAAGTGAGTGGAAGGGGGGGCTTGATCACCTCTCCGGAAGCTACACAGCTTCCTCAGGCAAATTAATCAGGAATTGGGTGGATTGTTGTTTAAACTCTGAGTGAATGTCTGGTGAAAGTGTGTGAGTGTGGAGGGAAGGGCCTGCCCTCTCCTCTCCTTTGTGTGGCTCCACGACTTCGGTTGCGGAGTTCGAGTGGGCCCCAACCTGCGGTTCCGCGATTTGTCATATGGCATAACAGTGACTCACCCCCACGTGGAGGTGACCAGGCCCGGGGTTTATATGGGTTCACCTTAGCTAAGACCAATCTAAGCTCCCAAGGGATGCGGCCAGGCGGGCATCTGAGTGAGGATCTGTGAAAACAGGTCACCCCCTACCTTGTCTGTCTCGCGCCACCAATCATCATGGGGTCGGGACAGAGTAAACCCACTGTTCTCAATTGCATGTTGAAAAATTTTTAAAAGGGATTTGATGGAGATTATGGATTAAAATGAATTCTGAAACATTGAGGAAATTCTGTGAAGTGGAATGGCCAGCCTTTGGGGTTGGCTGGCCCTTGGAAGGCTCTTTAGATGAAGGATTGGTCAGGGTGGTGTGGAATGTAGTTACAGGAGATCCTGGACACCCAGATCAGTTTCCCTACATAGACAGCTGGTAAGAAATTGCTCAAACCTTACTGCCTTGGGTCCGGTTCTGCGTGTGTAAGAAGGGACAGAGTAAGGTTTTAGTAACAGGACTGAAGAGGCAGGCAGGGCAGGAGCAGGCTAAGGAGAGGCAGGCAGGGCAGGAGCAGGTCCCTCAGAAGGAAGTTCAACCCCCTATTCTATAGGACCCCCCCTGAGGAAGTCCCACCAGTGTTATCACCTCCATATGAGCCACAGGCAGCACCAAGTGCCCCCCCACCCCCGCCGCTAGCCTGGAAGGTCCAGAAAGTCTGAAAACACTGCCTCCCTCCATCTCCCTTCCACCAGGCTCTCCAGAGCCGGTTGGGTGGCGCCTGCGTTCAGCCAATTAAGGGCCCAAACAACAGCCTGCACGTCAGGTGCCTCTCAGGGAAATTAGGGGTGCCCAAGTGCTTGGTGAAGATGGGACCTTACAGGAAAGAAGGCCAGTCTGTTATTATCAGCCCTTTACCACAAGTGACATACTGAATTGGAAGCAACACACCCCAGCTTATTCTGAAAAACCTCAGGCCATGATAGACCTCCTAGAAATGATCTTCCAGACCCAGAAGCCTACCTGGGTGGACTGCAAGCAGCTCTTTTTTGCATTCTTTAACACTGAGGAGCACATGAGAGTAATGACAGAGGCTCAGAAGTGGCTCCAGACCCAGGCCCCGGCAGGGACATTAGACACAGATGGGCAAGGGAGGCCCTCCCCGATGAGGAACCTTATTGGTCCCCAAACTCAGAAGATAGAAAGACCAGGCTAGAAAGATATCGGCTGGCTTTCCTCCAGGGGGTCAGGAAGAAGCCCATCAATATGGCTAAAATCTCTGAGGTTTTCCAGAAGCCTGATGAAAGTCCAGCAGCTTTCTATGAGAGACTATGTGAGACATACCGATCTACACTCCCTATAACCCTGAGGCCCCAGACACTCAAACCATGGTAAATGCTGCCTTTGTAGGCCAAGCCCAGCCTGATATCAGGAGAAAATTACAGAAGCTGGAAGGGTTTGCAGGAAAAAACGCTAGTGAACTGCTAGAGATAGCCAACAAGGTTTTCATCAACCGAGACAGGGCAGCAAAAAAAGAGGAGGAAAAGAGAATACAAAGAAGGGCCAATGTGATAGCAGCGGCTTTCAGAGGTTCGGGCCCCCAGACAGCCCAAGAAGGGAAGCAAGAAGACAGATCAGTGGGGAAAGGAAGAGCAAGCCTGAGACGCGACCAGTGTGCCTATTGTAAGGAAACAGGGCACTGGAAAAATGTCCCAAAGGGCAGAGCAAGAAGATAAGGTCCCCTTTTCCACCCAGTCACTGTCAGTCAGAACCACCTGAAGCAGACCTTATTGGGCTGGCAGCAGCTGACTCTGACTAGGACAGACCAGGCTCTTTTCAGCTGGGCCCCCACGAGCCCATGGTCAGAATGAAAATTGAGGGCCAGACTGTGGACTTTATGGTTAATACAGGAGCGGAGCACTCAGTAGTCACACAGAAAGTAGCGCCTCTCTCAGGGAAGGAGGTCACCATTATTGGAGCTACTGGGGACCAGACCGTACACATTTCATTCTGCCGGCCTCGCTGATGCCAACTTGGCGGCCACCGAGTAATTCATGAATTCCTGTACTTGCCAGATTGTCCAGTACCTCTGATGGGTAGAGACCTTTTAGCCAAAATGGGGGCAGAAATCACTTTTGCTCCAAATGGCTCAGCACAGCTTCTCCTAAGTGAGGAAACTTCTCCAATGATCCTGTCCTTAGCAGTGCCCCGGGAGGAAGAATGGAGACTTTATGCCCCTCAGTCAAAGGCCTCACCTTTAGAGCCTGAATTAGAGGAAGAATTCCCGCTGGTCTGGGCAGAAGGAAATCCCCCTGGCCTGGACAAAGACCATGCCCCGATACTAATTGACTTAAAGCCTGGGGCACAGCCTGTCAAAATCCGCCAATATCCAATTCCACGGGAGGCACGCCTAGGAATTCAGGTCCACTTAGACCGGCTACTTCAGTGGGGACTCCTTAAAAGATGTCAGTCACCGTGGAATACTCCCCTCTTGCCTGTCAAAAAGCCTGGGACTAATGACTACCACCCAGTACAAGATTTACGGGCTGTTAATGAGGCTGTTATAACCTTGCATGCAACGCTGCCAAACCCCTACACACTTCTAGGACTTATTCCATCAGAAGCGGAGTGGTTTACATGCCTAGATCTGAAAGATGCCTTTTTCTGCCTCCAATTAGCTCCCATCAGCCGGCCGCTTTTTGCTTTTGAGTGGGAAAACCCAAATACGGGAGTCAAGGAGCAGTTCACCTGGACCAGACTTCCACAAGGATTTAAAAACTCCCCTACTCTCTTTAGTGGAGCACTGGCATCTAATTTATCTAAGTTCCCAGGACAGGACTTGGGGTGTGTTCTACTCCAGTATGTAGGTGACCTCCTACTAGCCAGTTCAACACAAGCTCAGTGCTGGGAAGGGACATGAGCCCTCCTGAGACTGTTAACTGAAACAGGTTATAGAGTGTCCAAGAAAAAGGCACAGATTTGTCAGAAGGAAGTCAAGTATCTAGGCTTCCGAATCACCCAAGGGAAACGAAGGCTAGGGACTGAAAGAAAGCAGGCAGTATGTGCCATCCCAGTCCCTAGCACCCGGCGGCAGGTTCGGTAATTCCTGGGAGCAGCAGGGTTCTGTCGAATTTGGATCCAAGGGTTTTCAGATCTGGCCAAGCCTCTCTATGAAGCTTTAAAAGAGGAAGAGAAGGCACCCATTATATGCGGCCCCAAGCAGGAGAAGGCCTTCATCAGCATAAAGGCAAAGCTCACTGAGGCCCCAGCACTAGGGCTACCAGATGTGACACGGGACTTTAATCTCTTCGTCCATGAGAACAACGGGGTAGCCCTAGGAGTTCTAACCCAGGAATTTGGACCTTAGCAAAGACCAGTAGCCTATCTCTCCAAGCAGATTGACCCAGTTGCCTCCGGGTGGCCCCTGTGTCTCAGGGCCCTTGCAGCCACGGCATTATTAGTCAAAGAAGCAGATAAGCTTACCCTGGGACAAAGCTTAAATGTAAAAGTACCTCATTCTGTTATTACTCTAATGGAAGCAAAGGGGCAGCACTGGCTAACTCATGCTCGGATGACTCAATACCAGGGATTGTTAAGTGAGAACCCGCGGGTACGATTAGAAGCAATAACTCTTAATCCTGCTACCTTTCTACCCGTTGCTGAGGTGGCCCCTGAACATGATTGCCTGGAAGTCCTAGAGGAGGTTTACTTTAGCTGGCCAGATCTAACAGATAAGCCCCTGCCAAACCTGGACTTGGTATTGTTCACAAATGGCAGCAGCTTCTTAGATGAAGGAAAAAGATGAGCCGGATATGCAGTGGTATCAAACTTTGAGACAATTGAGGCACAGGCCCTGCCTGAAGGGTGGTCAGCGCAGAGGGCAGAACTTTGGGCCCTCGCCAGAGCCTTAGAACTCAGTAAGGATAAGCATGCCAACATCTACACTGATTCACGCTATGCCTTCGCTACCCTGCATATTCATGGGGCTATATACAAGGAAAGGGGGCTCCTGACGGCAGGAGGAAAAAGAATCAAAAATCAAAATGAGATTTTAAAGTTACTAGAAGCAGTTTGGGAGCCTAAAGAAATAGCCGTCATTCATTGCAAAGGTCACCAGAAAGGGAAAGACTAGTGTCAGAAGGAAACCAGCGTGCTGATGCCGCAGCAAAGCAGGCTGCCAAAGAACAAACAGCACTGGCACGGATCATGTTGGCCCCGAATTACCTGAACCTCCAAAGTATACTCTGTAGGAGGAGGAATGGGCCCAGCAAGAAGGAGGCAAAAGAACAAAAGAAGGTTGGTGGATACTCCCAGATCATAGGGTCTATGTCCCAGAACAGTTAGCTCATAAGGTAGTCCTCCAGCAGCATGAACTTACTCATTTAGGGAAGACTGCTCTAGAAGCTTTGTTAGGCAGATATTACCTAATTGCCCATCTTCCCTCCTTGTGTGCCTCAGTTTCTCAGCGTTGCCTCCTCTGTGCACAGAACAATGCCAAACAGGGTCCGATAGGAGTTCAGCGCTGTGGGCAAGCTCCTTTTGAAGACTTAGAAGTAGATTTTACAGAAATAGGGCCTAGCAGAGGGAATAAATACCTACTAGTTTTTGTTTGCACCTTTTCAGGCTGGGTCGAGGCATATCCCACTCACACAGAAAAAGCGAGAGAAGTCACTAAGGCATTGTTAAAGGACATAATTCCACGGTATGGAATGCCTCTGACCATAGGGTCTGATAATGGCCCAGCCTTTGTAGCAGAAATAGTACAGCAGGTAACTAAGGCTTTAGGAATTAGATGGAGCCTACATACAGTTTACAGGCCTCAGAGTTCAGGGAAAGTAGAGCACATGAACTGGACTCTAAAGCAGGCTATGGCTAAGCTATGCCAAGAGACAACCTTACCCTGGACAGATATCTTGCCTCTTGTACTCCTGCGGGTACGCTGTGCTCCAAGGGCCAGGGTAGGTTTCTCTCCCTTTGATATTCTATATGGTAGACCCCTTCCCTTAATTCAGCCAAAGGGAGATTTGGGGGAAATAGGAAACTTAGAAATCCAGAAGCAACTGCAAGGACTTGGAAAAACTGTCTTTGAGATCCACAGATGGGTTACTGACTGACTACCCATCTCTCTAGGAACAGCTGTACATCCTTATAAACCTGGAGACCAGGTTTGGGTAAAAGACTGGAAAAAAGAGCCCCTTAAGCCAATTTGGAAGGGACCCTATCCAGTCATACTAACCACTCCCACAGCTCTCAAGGTTGCAGGACTGAACAACTGGATTTACCACTCTCGGGTGAAATCAGGCCACCAGCCGAGTGATGCCCAGCCTGAGTGGAAAGTGACCTCTGACCAGAAACACCCCCTGCGGATCACTCTCAAGAAAACAACAGACCTGGCTGATCAACCTGCTCCAAGGGATTCAGAAATGCCCTGCTGAATTCTTCCTTACACTAATCTTTCTTTCTTATCTTCTCTTAAATGCGAAATGCTCTGGTATTTCTGGATGATTATTGTTTTTATCTTTCAAATAATTCTCATTTTGTCTTTTTATGAGTGCTGCCAGAACTCGAGGCTAGTTCCAGGAGGAGAACTCTTCTGCCCTTGCTGGAACACAGAGGCACCATAAAATTACTGCTTCCCACACAGCAAAGGAACACGATGAAGCTACAGCTAATTCTTTTACTGTTACTGAACTCTCTTAATCTGGTCCACTCTCAGGTCTACACTCTGCCCCTTAAGAGCTTCCTAAGTCCTCACTATCTCTACCGAACGCTTACCCTTACCCTTTCCCTCTTAAATCAGACCAATCCAGCCCTAGCCAGGGAGTGCTGGCTCTGTCTTCCCCTCTCATCTACAAGCTACACGGCAGCCCCCACCTCCCTGCATGCATGGTCTGATTCTAGTCTGTCCTTCCATTATAAAATACATGGAGGACCTCCATTCCAATTTATGCACCTCAATGAACTTTATAACTTCAAAATCACGGAGATGACAAAAGGGACACTTAGAGGCAGGGCCATCCAGCTACTCCAAACTTATCTAAATGATATAGCACCACACCAATCCAACAAGGTTCCTACCTTTGGACTGGTAACCACTAACACTGCCTTAACGTTTCAGTCACCCCTCTGCATCAAAAGGGAACTCCCTGGAGGAGATGCTTTGGGACATCTTGATCAACACCTCTGCAATTTTACTCTCAACCTGCCTCTAATTGGGTTAGCTATGTTGTCACCCAAACAGCTCCTTTTTGGAACCCTATTCGATTTTCAGCAGGGCCTACCATTTCAGTGGCCTTCCCAACCACTGACACCTCTCAGTTCTGCTCAGGCTGACCCCACACCTGCTCAAGGTTTCACCCATGGCAGGATTGCACATTGAACCGACAGGCCTCATGCCGTCGCCTCCCTTCCCAAGGGCTCACACACTCTAAATTCTGGGTAGAGACTGACAGGAAATTTATTTTATTTGAAAACACCACCTCTGGGGCCACACAAAGTAATCCTCTAGGCCCCTTTCAGCCTCTAACAGGGGCAACCTTGGCAGGAACGCTCTCTCTGTCTGGTACCAGGAGAATAGCAAGCTCACACACCTCTTTACCATTGAGAATACCTTCTGTTTGGAGACCCAGGGGATTTCTTTCCTCTGTGGCACCAGTACCTATCTCTGTCTACCTGCCAACTGGACTGGGACCTGCACTCTGGTTTACCTAGCCCCCAAAATAGACATTGCCCCCCGTTATGCCCAGTGTTCAGAATCCCCAAAAACCCACCAGGAAGGAGCCGAGCCCGATGCAAAAGCAAAAGAACCTTTATTCATGCTAGCACGAGCTCCCGTCTCCAGCAATCACCGGCACAGCGGCAGGAGAGAGAGAGCGAGCTTTGGGAGAACAAAGGCTTTATAGGCCCCCGTCGATTTGGTCAGGGGGCAGGATCAGGAGTCTGGTTACACAGGGGTACTGTGCATTTTGCCTAATTTGGGCTGAGTCCACTTCTCTGCATTCCTATTGGCAGGTTTATGCAACTGTTACATACTTGCGGTTTACAGGGAAGAGCAGCAGGAAGAGTTGCAGAACCGTGGGTACAGAACAAAAGAAACATTATAAAAGTAACAAAAAGAACTCCATGGGGTCAACCTAGTTTTAGCTCTATCATTCCCCCCTTGTCATGAGACTTACGGGCCCAATCATGGGTCGGTTTGCATTTCTACCTCACCTTCTGTTGCTAGAGGCCTGTACTGGGGCGCGCAGGACCACTTTTAAGCACATTAACCACATCTTGTTTTTGCAAAGCAAGTAACCCAAGACAAAACAGTTTTTCCTAAGCAACGTCAGGATCATGCCATTGATGACCATGTTATTTACAGGATCATCCTGTTCATCAGAAAGCTGACAGTGTTCTATGAAAGAAGGCCTACGTGCTGGGAAGGGGCCGTATCTCAAGGCCTGGCCTGGTGTCAGCACTGACAACTCTATCTAGGGCAGAGTCCACGGTCTCTGGAATGGGCAAAAATTCCCACTCTCCATCACCCCAACAATCAGTCCTTGCCTGTCCCGGTAACACACCATATCCAACACAAAAGAGCAGTCCAGCTAATCCCTCTCCTTATAACACTTGGCATTTCAGCAGGGGTTAGCACTGGAATAGGGGGACTGTCAACTTCCCTCTCCTACTATCAGTCTATCCAAAGACCTTCCTGACAGTTTAGAGGAAATAGCTCAAAGTATTGTTGCAGTACAGGATCAGATTGACTCACTAGCAGCCGTTACTCCAGAATCGAAGAGGACTAGACCTCCTCACAGCGGAGAAAGGGGGCTGCGCCTGTTCCTTGAGGAAGAATGCTGTTTTTATGCTAACCAGTCTGGTATTGTAAGGGATGGGGCCAAGAAACTAGCTGATCGAGCTTCAAAAATAAGACAGGAATTATCATAGACTGGGCTGCATGCGGGGTGGGGTGGGGGGGGGCGCAGGGGAGGAGTCTGGAAATGGCTTCTTCCATTGACAGGATCACTGTTAATGCTACTCATAGCCATAACCCTAGGACCATGTCTTCTAAATCTATTAACTTGCTTTATCTCATCCCGTCTAGATGCCTTTAAACTTCAAATGGTCCTACAAGCCAGAAGAATTCCCTACAAACCTCTCCAAGAGGAAGAAATGGGATGTTAACCCCTTGGATGGCGCCCCTTTCCAGCAGGAAGCAGTAAAAGAGTTTTGACACCCCTGTTCACCATAACATCCCGTGGTTATTGTACCACAAGGCTGAAAAGCTTGTGGGACAAGGGGATGGGGAATGAGAAGGCAAACCCCTATTTTGTAAAAACTGCTGTTTAGAATTCTCTGCTGTTTTTCCTAGACGGCCTCTTATTCTAAAAAAATAACTTTGCTTTCTAGCCTGCTTTAGCCTGCTTGAATAATGAGGACCATAAACTTAGCTGTCTGACCTGGTAGGCCAGAGACTAGATATGCCCATAATTTTAGCTGTCTGACCTTGTAGGCCAGAGACTAGATGTGCCCATAATTTTTAGAACTGTGTTTGTTTTCAAAGACAGCAGCGAGATAACCACTAATTGCACAGAGGGCTGGCTCCTTAATAAAAAGGGAAGTCCTGCTTGTAGCTTTGCTTGGAATTTGAATTCATTTTCTCTAAGCCCACCGTGATGAATAAAGTGTGACTCCAAACTCTCCTGCATTGTTTGATTATTCCGATTTTCTGTAACACTACCAACACATGAGGGATGATACAAGAAACAATTTTCTAGAGACCTGGGCAGGTGTATATGACATGAAACCTGCCACACCTGTGGGCAGTGTGACGTGTGCCGGATGCAAAAACTCACAGATGGCCATAGTATAAGACAGGGGTGGATGTGGCCTGAATGGCCACTTTAAACAGGCCTGGGTTTCAGCACCGTGATCCTGGTAGAGTCACACCGCTCTGGGCCACTCTTACAGGCCTTCTTCACCCATAAGAGGGTGAAATGAAGGAAAGGAAGGTGTGACCACCTGTGCCATATCACCTTCTATGGTCTCCCAGGACACGTAGCATCAGACCTTGGGCTTGCTATGGGCCTACTTGGTGGGCAGCCTCTACCTCTACTCCCTCTGGACCCTGCCTTCTCACATGCACATTTTTGGTCACAACTAAGTGTTTACCAATTGGATTCTCCACAACAAAAGGCTGCTATGGGGATGTGAAGTCCAATCCCTAGGGGAGCCTGTCCTGCCCAGTTGTGGAGGGCGCCCCCTTCTGCGTTACCCATGACATCGCACCCCCACAGGGAGCCACCCTCCAGCATCTCGAATCTCCTGGAAACTCAGAAGGTGGGCGAGAGGCAGCTGATGGCTCAGCAGGGAGAGATCTAGTCCCAGTAGATGGTGGGCGGGTGGAGGGGGATGGGATTGAGCACGAGGTCAGCCAGGAGGACCAGGGCCCCAGGGGCCTGGAGGCCTGGCGTGGGCTCTTGAGGCTCCCCGAGGCCTGCCCTGGTGCCTGCCCTGGTGCCTATGGCCATACCACCCTGAACACGCCTGATCTTGTCTGATCTTGGAAGCTAAGCAGGGTTGGGCCTGGTTAGTACTTGGATGGGAGGCCACCTGGGAATACCGGGTGCTGTAGGCTTTTTTTTTTTTTTTTTGCCCGCCCCATCCTCCCTTTGGCGGTATGGGGGGGAACCTCCGGTCCCGGGGCTACTCGGAACTGAGCCCCCACCCCTGGTAGTGCCCCCGACCCTCGTCCACCGTCAAAAATTAGGAAATGTTGTCTCGCGCCTTACACACAGCACCTCTGGATCGCAGGGGCGTGTCTGTTACATTCTCCCACACAGGTAGAAGCCCCCAGCGCTCTTCGGGGGCAACAGGCGCCCCACAACCGAGGGGACGGATCGAACCCCCCATGCTGCAGAGGGAGGTAGCTCCCCAAACTGTTAAGGGAACCCCGCGGTCCCCACCAGAGGCCTGGGCCGCCCCTCGCTTTTTTCCACCCCTAGGGGGCTTTGTCCTACCCATTTGTGGTGGACACCTCCTTCCGAATTTCAGACAATCGCACCCCCAAGGGAAGGCGCCCTCCTGCATCTTTTGGAAGTTCAGGAGATGGGCAGATTTATTTATTTACTTATTTATGTATGTATGTATTTGTTCGTTGGTTTGTTTTAACAAATTACTGATTTCTTAATTCACATGATTGTGGAGGCTGGCATGTCCAAAATCTTATGGGTGCCCAGGAAGGCTGGGGACCCAGGGAAGAGTCAGTGTTGCATTTCAAGTCCCAAGGCAATCTGCTGGCAGAATTCCATATTCTTCTGGGGAGGTCAAGTTTCTCTATTAAGGACTTCAACTGAGGTTCACTACATTATGGAGGATAATCTGCTTTTTCCAAAGTCTGTTGAGTTTAATGTTAATCTCATCTTCAAAAAAATTCCTTCACAGAAACGTCTAGAATAATGTTAGATCAAATATCTGGGCACTATGTCTGTCCTAGACAAGTTGATACATAGCATTAGCCATCAGTGGCATCTGGATTCTGGAAGCAGCATATCCTATTTGGGACTGCTATTCTAACTCATTTAATGACTAAGCTGTTGGGCTGCTAATGTTGAGTGGGACCCAGAACCAGAAAGGACTCTGAAGCAGGTCATGTCTTGTGCACATGTTAACAATTGAGCCTCTTTATCCAGCAGATTCAATGATGCTGGCGGGATCTACAGAAAGTGAAAATACTCTGTAAAGCCTCTGGCAAGTCTCAATAGGAGAATCAGTGCAGCTTTCTAGGTTAGGGGATATGCTGAATATCATTGTGCCCTAATCAAGATCAAGTGCCTAACCAAAGAACACCAAATGACCTGGTGACCTGAGCTGCCCATCATGAATTGAGTGTAATCTGACCCACCAACCCACAAATTTGGATGTGGGAAAGTATGTTCATCATCAAAAAGATATGATTTATGTAAGATCTACCTGAAGGCACAAAATGAGTTCCATAAGCAGATGGCTCAGATTTCCATGCCATCTACTTCAGTGCCGCCTCTCCTTCACTTACACCGATAGTCTCATAAGGAATTCAATTTGATCAAGGAAGAAAAATTTGAACCTGGTTTAGAGATGCACATTGCTGAGAGTAAACTGATGTAGAATCACAATCCTAGTCACGGATGGCCCTAAAGGACTATAGGGAACATAAATCTAGTTGTTCACTCTGCCTAGAAGAAGATATGACCATATATTTAGGTCTATAAATTCATGGGCTAACAATTAGGCTTGATGGTCAGGAACTTAAAAGGTACAAAATTAAATAACTAATAAGGTTTAGAAAAGAGACATGTGGATGTGCCTGCTTAATAATAGACACAGAATGTGAGGAAAATTTTTTCCCATGTGAATGCTCATATTGAGCATAAGATTGCAGTTCCCTATAATCAGTTGGGCAAGATGAGCCACTGTGACTATACCAACCTCTTTCCTTGGCCAACCTGCAATTTGTTCATTGAGCTCATGAAGAAAGTGATCATAGTAGCAGATATGGAAGTTAGGCAGAAATTCAAACACATGGATTCTTCTTACCACAACTAACCTAACTACCACCACTGCTAAGTACCCAGCCTGCCAACAGGAGAAACCTACACTGAACCCTGGTACAAACCATTTCCTAGGGGAATAACAGCCATCAAAAGGCAGGTTGATTTTATTAAACACCTTCAATCATGGAGGGAGCAGTTATTGATCTTCACTGGAATAGACACTCATTCTAGATATGGATTTGCTTTCCCTGTCTACAAATCTTCCATCATCACCATCATCTATGAACTTACTGAATGCCTATTCTCTGTCACAGAATCCCAGACAACATTGTTCTGACAAAGGAACTCATTTCACAGCAAAAAGAGTGATGCAATGGGCTAAGACCCCAATTATTCAATAGAGGTAGCTGACATTATAGAATGGTTGGAATGGCTGTCAAAGACCCAGTAGAGTGACAAATGAGAGATAGACAATGGGTGCTCTTCTGTGAGACGTAATATATACTCTGAGTCAGCTACCAAGATGCACAGCTCTTTTTTTTTTTTTACCCCACAGAGTATATAGTTGCAGAAACCCAGAGAAGTGAGAGTTGCTCTTCTCATTATTATACCTAATCATCCACTTACAAAAATGTTGCTTCTGATTTCTGCAGGTTTAGAGTCTTAGTTCCAAAGAGAGGAAGACACAATATAGTTCTACTTGAACTGAAAGGTGAGGCTTCCATCTGGCCATTTTGTGTTTTCTCAAGGCATTGCCTAAGAGGAGAGATATATCTACTAATTAGGGTGATGATCTGTACTGTCAAGGAGATCTGACTTCTGCTTAGTTCTCTCATTACTTGGGTGACCAACTTGTATCAATTTGTCCAAGATTTTTCCAGTTTTATCATTCAAAGTCTCACATCCCAGAACACTGTTCAGTCCCAGGCAAACTGGGACAGTTAGTCACCCAAATACTTCCCTGAGACATTGAAGGCATTCAGTAGATTTGCTGAAGACTGGATATTGTTTATGTCAGGCTAAATTTACTTCCCTCTCCCTGCCAAAACATATCCTTGATGACATCCAAACTTATTTTGCATCCCAGGGAGAAATTTTTGATAGTAACAATGGCTTGCCCTTTCATTCACTCACTTATCCTTACAAACATCATCTTCAGTGACTTATATGCCTTTGAGGAAAGTTACGCTTCTTTGTCAAGTAGAAGGGAAAGCCCAAGTATCTCATGTTTCAGCTCACTTATACTCTGCTCAGATTTTCCTATATTCTCCAGGATATGGATGTATGTGTGTGTCTGTGTGTGAATCCTCATTAATTTTGATTTTTCCAGTGCTATGGAAGCCTTATGTTAGATCTTGAAGAGGCCAAAAAAATCACCTAATCCAAATCCAAATACATCATGTTTATTTTCAGTGCCCTATTGTTTAAACTTAATTGTTTTTGTTTTAATTTATGATGTGTCATGTCCACCAAGAATTCAACTCCTTACCTGACCAAAAATTACATTTGCACATTTAATCCAGTGAGTAACTTATTTTTTGCTAGCATAATGAGTGTGAGCCTTACTTTCAAAACCTAGAAAAAGCTCAGTATTCTTCAGCATCTCATCAAAAATCATTACTCAATGAGGGTTTGTTAATGGGGACCTTGGTCCTATAAGTATTGACTATCAGTCTCATTTTCTATTGTGCCTGGGAAATGACATCAACAATTGTCAAAAGATCTGTTTGCAGATAGACTTGGCCTACAGCACCAATCACAGAGTAGAACTCAAGTTTAAGATTCATTTCATTTCCAGTCAGAAACAAATGAGGTAAAATAATACCCTCCCACAAAACCTCCATTGGTACTAATTTCAACCAAATAAGAGGTAAGAATATCACCAGTCTTGTGTTTTAGTCTTATGAATCAGTTCTTCTAATTTCTCAAGGACAATAAAGAAGAGTGGAATTTGCAGAAGCAATGAAATGTGTTTTAAATACTAACCAAGAATTATTCATTATGCTTAGAAGCTCATGCCATGGTTTGTCAGAGTCCACCTCCTGTGAAATTGCCAGGAAAGGAGATTTCAACTGTCAGCTAAAGGCCAAAGAAAGAAAAAAGAAATTATTACTTTTTTTCTTCTTTGACTTTAAATTTTTCTCTTGTGTAACTTTATTTTCTGGGTACATTGGGACTGTTATGGGAATCTGAATTTCCATTGGTTTAGGAGATTGAAAAGCAAGTAAGATTACAGGAGCACAAAGATCAACAGCAACAAATTCCTTTCAGCTTCTAGCCTTACAATAGAGGATATAATGTCAAGACTAAAAAAAAAAAAAAAAGATTAGTAAAAAGCCCAGAGCCAAGCATTCATGCTCCACTGAGAGGTTCTATAAAGACTTTTGTCAAAAGTGATTTAATATTGAGAAAAGAGAAATAACAGATATCTCTGAAAGAGAAAAAAAAAGTTTGGATTAAAGGGAATTCAAATCAATAGCTGAAGCATCACAAAGCTTCAGGTTTGAATGATCCCTAAATGGTTTTCTTAGTTTCTTTTCATAAGTCTTGTGATTCATCTTGTCCCATCAGTTGTAGAAACCTACTGTAGGTGATAAACAATCCCCAAGTGGCTTTGGAACAGAAATGCAATCTAGCATAGAGCTCTAAGACCCTATATTAAGAAGTAAAGGAGACTTAAGGTGGAATCTCATAGATCCTTGAAAGGAGAAGGCCTTCTAAAGATTTTAAGAGTCTATCTTTCAGGCTTTCTCTGCTTCAACAGCGGGACTTCTAGGAATCTAAGGCCATCATCCCTCAGTAGCTTCACAGAGAATCCAAGGTAGATAAAAGCTAATTTCAAAGAGATTTGGGGGTCTGGCTTTTATATAATTGAATGAATTATAAATTGACACTTAGGAAATCCACATAGTTTTTAAAGCAATTATATTAGCATGATCTAAAAAAGGCAAAGACATGCAGCACCTGCCAAATTTTTGCCAACATTTCTCAAAGTGTAGTTCAGAAATTACTTGTGATCCACATTAAACCTCCTGGACTGAATTGGGGCAGGGAGAGAGTATATCTGGGAATCATCACCTTTTAATAAGTAATAGTTATGAATGTTAAAGTTTGAAGTTTGATACCACCTCAAACAGTCCTGCTTACTCATTAAATTATTACTTGTGGCACTGCCCTCCATTTCATCAGGTTGGGATACCACCACCTTCCTTCCCTTACATGATGTTCATGCTTTCAATGTTATGCATTCTGTCCAAAAGCAAACACAAGCATATGCAGTGCACTGATCTATGACAAGAGTGCAAGAACACACACTGTGGAGAGGATAAGCTCTTCTATAAATGATGCCAGAAAGCTGAATACCCACTTGCCAAAAAATGAAAGTGGGCCCCTATCTCATATAAAAATCAACTCAAAATGGACTAAAGACTTAAACATAAGACCAGAAACTGTAAAACTAGGAAAAAAATAGGAAGAATGCTCCTGGACATTGGTCTTGGCAATGATTTCTTGAATATGACACCCAAAACACAGGCAACAAAAGCAAAAATAGATAAGCAGGATTACATCAAACTAATAAGCTTCTGCACAGCAAAAGAAACAATCGACAGCCCTGGCTAGTATGGCTCAGTCCATTGAGCATCATCCTGTGTACCGAAAGGTCACCAGTTCAATTCCCAGTCAGGGTACGTGCCAGGGTTGAGGGCTATCTCCTAGTAGGGGCTTGCAGGAGGCAGCCAATCAATGTTTCTCTCTCATCTATGTTTCTCTCTCTCTCTCTCTCTCTCTCTCTCTCTCTCTCTCTCTCTCTCTCTCTCTCTCTCTCCATTTCTTTCTCTCTCTCTCTCAAATCAATAAAGCCATATTTTTTAAAAAAGAAACAACAGAGTGAAGAGGCAGCCTAATGAATGTGAGAAAATATTTGCAAACCACATATGTGATAGGTGTTAATTTTTAAACATCCATTTTAAGTCTCATTTGAGGCCTGCAATAAAGAATCACAAACCCATGAAATGCCTTCCCCTGGCAAGTGTGCAAGAGCATTCAGGACAGCATGGGTCCCACAGAGCATGGACCTAGCATCACACTGCTCAGGAGCATGTTCCTGCCAGGGTCAAGTCTCCTGGCACCTAGGGGCCCAGAAGTCTGACCTGGGTTGAGATACTGAAGCATAGTAACCTGCATCTTGTATAAAAACTGCTGTTTGAAATTTTAACCCTGCTATTTCTAGCTTCTGTAAACATGCTTGCTTGAGTAATGGGAAAATAAGACATTTTTTGAAAAAGGCGGGGGGTGGGGGGGATGAAAATCTGAGTCTGTGACAGAAATCTGGTGTACATTCTTATCAGACTATGGTCTGGTCACTGCCCCCTCTTAATTGTCCATCTTGCAGGACCTGTTTACTTAAGCTCTGTTCCCTTTTTGGAAGGGCCATAAAACATGCCCCAGACAGAGTTGTCAGTGCTGGCACCAGGCCATGGCCCCTTCTCAGCACATGGGCCTTTTTTCTCAGAAAGTCTGGAAGTCTCCTTCCAAATTTGAAAGACAAAGAGCTGAAAAAAAGTATAAATAGAGAAAGCTTCCTCCATTTTTTTGCTTAGACTTTGGATATAATAAGCCTGCCGGTGTATTAAAGGACTCCAAAATTTGGCTTTTTAAGGCCTCTCATGTCGGCCGTTGATTTACAATATAACAATAGAAGACATATTAGCCCAAAAGGAAAGAAGAAAAATAACAGAAGGAGCCCTTGATTTTGAGGTGTGAAATAAATGGAGACCCAACAATACTCTGCTGTCACCCACAAGTACCTCCGTGCAGTCTGCCATTCCAAAAATTAAACAGGAACCTTTGTCTGGAAATTGGCTCAGACATGCCCATTAGATCTCAGCTTGAAGCCATTTCTGCCTTTTCCTTCCTCAGAAGTCTCATCATGCATGGCCCTGGCCCCACAATCCTGTATCATTGTTCTTTATCATACTGAAGAATGATGCTGAGCAGCTATGATACTACCAGTAAGTGTGGGTGTGGTTGGCAAGATTAATGAAAGGTTTGTATTTGGTTTGTGGCTTTGCTCACTGCGTGCCTCTGCCTCTCAAGCTGCCCATTTCAATTCAAATTAAGCAGTGCTTCCTCAGACTGTGTGCCAACAATCTGTACATGCAGCTGCTGCCTGCCATCCATCACAGCCCAGCTTACCCCACTCCAAGTTCCAGGTCAGCATTTCCTGATTGCATTCCTTGTCCCCATCATGCTTTGTGCTGCCCTACTTTTAGCCATTCATTACCCAGCAATTTTTTGTTTGCTGTTTTTGACCAGTCCTGCAAAGTGTGGCAGACAGGAAAGCCAGTGGGCTGGCTGCAAGCCAGGATGTTGCCCAGAATTTGATAGTGATCTTAAGTATCATAGATAAATGCCACTAGTGAAATCTGTGCTGAAGCTAAATGCAATACCCAAGGACATCAAAGGCCTGCCTCTTTCTCTTCAAAGTTAGAAAGCATCTAAGCCCTGACTGGGTAGCTCAGTTGATCAGAGCATCATCCCAATACTCCAAGGTTGTGGGTTTGATATCCAGTCAGGGCACATATAAGAAGCAACCAATAAATGCATAAGTAGATGGAACAACAAATCAATGCTTCTCTCTCTCTCTCTCTCTCCCTCTCCCTCTCCCTCTCCCTCTTTCTGGACCAAAGGAGCCACAAAGGATGGTCTGAAATTAAAACTTCAGCTAAAAGCAGTATGGTGGGTAGGCCAGTATCTTCTCTGACAAGGTCAATCTTTACCTTAACTGAGCCTATTGTCTTTTTGCATCTATGATAATATATCATAGAAATGTCAAGGTTACTTGTAACTTCCTTTTTTCCTGGACTCCTCAAGACACAACCAAATGCCCTGGGTGCCAGAATAGATACAAGTTCCTTCATTGTTATTGTTATCATGTTAATTGTTGACTATTAACTATCCTGCACCCACCTAAGTAAAAGAAGCATGTGTCAATCACTTGACTTTTTATCCAATCCCAGAGGTTCCCCCCCTTTGCTTTCTCCCACCTCCCTAACCTATCACCAATGGATTTCATGTAACCCACTTACATCTCCTCCTCTGAATGTAATGTATAAAACAAGGTGAAAACCCGCCTTTCTCCTGAGCACTATCCCAATCCATTGAGATTCTGCTTCCTGGGAATTGCCGACAGTTTGGCTCAAATAAACTCACAAAAATTCTTTACAGGTTTCAATGTTTTTATGTTAACATCTCCCTCTCCCTCTCACTTTCCCCTCCCTATCCTCCTCCTCCCCCTGCCCCATATCCCTTCCTCCTGTCTCTAAATTAATTTTTTTAAAAAAGTTAGAAAACATATTTGATTCCACGCATGGGCTACAGTATGGACTACTGGTTGAGCACAGAGATTTTTCAGTCAGACTGCAGGGGTCTGCCACAAATGAGAAGTTACTCTAGCCAGGCTTAGTTGCATACCTCCTAGAGTCAGAGAACTGAATGGGTTAATCTATGTAAAGCATTTAGAACAGTGCCTGCCACATTAATTGCTCTGTAACAGTTTGCTATTGCCATATTCTGCTCATTCTGCTTAATATGCTTGGATTGACCACTTCAGATCATTTGTTTATTTCTTTAATCAATATTTACTGAGTGGCCTATGATGTTCCAGGCACTGTGGGACAGTGATCCATTTCCTTTATGGTAAGCCTTGGCGTGGTCATCCACTCACAGTTGTGCTACAATGGAAGCAGTAAGACTCCAAAGAAGAAAGCACTGAATAGTGTGCCTCTGGAGGCAAATCCTCAGCAGCCTCTCTTGATTCCCGTGCTGTAAGAACAGCCTAGGAAGGTCAGAGGCAGACAGAAGACACACAAGACACGGCATCCACTTAGCCAGCTGCTCACTTGCCTCTTTCCCCCAACTCCCCATTTGCCCTGGAACTTGTTTTAAAATATGTTTTTATTGATTTCAGAGAGGAAAGGAGAAGGAGAGAGATAAACATCAATGATGAGAGAGAATCATTGATTGACTGCCTCCCTGCATGTGCCCTTGACTGAATTGAACCCGGGACCCTTCAGTCCTTAGGCCAATGCTCTAACCACTGAGCCAAACCAGGTAGGGCTGCCCTGGAACTTTGACATATTCTCAGTCAGGGGCAGAGGTTGTACCAGGACATAGGTAGCTGAAGGGGAAGGTGTAACTCTATAAGGTCTGTGTCTAGATTCGTTTTCTTTTACATGTAGATGGCTAGTTGAGTCAGCACCATTTGTTGAAAAAACTATCTTTGCTCCATTGTTAAAGATCAGTTGATTATATTTATATGGGTCTATTTCTGGGTTCTCTATTCTTTTCCATTGATCAATTTATCTGTTTGTTTACCAACACATACTATCTTGATTACTATAGCTTTATCATAAATCTTGATGTTGAATATTATCAATCTTCCAGCTTTGTTCTTCTCTTTCAATATTGTGTTGGCTATTCTGGGTCTTTTGCCTTTCCATATAAACTTTAAAATCAGCTTGTCTATATTTACAAATAACTTGCTGGGATTTTGATGGAAATTGCTTTGGATCTATAGATCGATTTGGGAAGAACTGATGTCTTGACACTATTGAATCTTCCTATCTATGAACATGAGATACCTCCATTTATTTAGCTCTTCTTTGATCTTTTTTAAAAAATCAGTTTTGTAGTTTTCCTCTTAAAGATCTTGTATATATTTTCTTAGATTTATGCCTAAGTATACATTTTGGGGATGCTTATGTAAGTGACAATATGTAAGAAAGTGATGAACTTGTTCATGTGCCCACTTCTGGCCAATCACGTGGCCCCATAACCTTGATCAGAAGCCCAATTCCAGCGGAACTCCTGGCTCTACCCCCTTGATCAGTGGGCACATAAACAGGGGGGGCAGGGCCATGTGAACTGCTGGAAGTGGGCCAGGTGATGGGTGTGGACATGGGCAGGTGATCAAGGGGGCAGGGTCATGTGTCAACCCAGAGGGGTACAGGTTGACAAGGGTAGGGACTCCTCATGGTCTGGTGGTGGGCATGTGAACAGGAGGGCAGGGCCAGGAGATCAACCTGAGGCCAGCTGATTTGAAGACCTCAAATCAATTTCTTTTCCAGAAAAACAAAATCTGCCAAGGAGGCAGGCAGAAGAAGCCAAAAGAATAATAACGGTACTTTTCAATCTGAACCACAGAAGGTGAGGGGATGCTAGGTGTTCTCCAAACATGGCCCTGGCCCCAATGCTGGGGGACTCCACCAAAGTTACCAGTGGAGAGGGACCCTGGGACAAAGAGAGCAGTTGCCCAGAGGCCCTGAGGCAATGACGGGACCCCTGTCCTCTGGGGCTGGAGGAGGGGTGTGGGTGGTAGGTTCAAACCCATCAGAGCAAATGGCCACAAAGTGAAGGGCCGCCTACCCAGAGGTCACAGATAAAGGAGGCACAGTCTATGGACAGCCCAGGGTTCTATTTTTAGATCTGTCCATTAACTGCTGTGCGTCCTCCAGGAAGTCACTCACCCTCTCTGTGCTGCAGTAGCCTCACCTGTACAATGGACCACTGTTGTCCCTCCCAGGAGTGTGTGGCGATTGTGTGTGTGTGTGTGTGTGTGTGTGCCCGCGCGCGCGCGACACACACACACACACACACACACACACACACACACACACACACACGCAAGCACTTACCCTGAGGGCATGTCTCCTTTTCAATCCCAGCTGTCACAGTCCCAGAGAGGGCACACACACACCATTTTCTGGAGGGACTTTGGCAAAGGGACTGTTGACAGGTGGGAGAGCAGGGCCAGATAGCCAACTAGGGAGGTGACACCCCAGAAACAGAGACCAGGGGAGGTCTCAAGGGGTCAGGGCTATGTGAAGGGCCAGAAGTGGGCACCTGATCATGGGGCAGAGCCATGTGATGGCCAGAAGTGGGCATGTGATCAGGGGAGGGGCCACGTGATGGCCTGAAGTGGGCACCTGATCTGGGGCTTGGGCTATGTCATGGCTGGAAGTGGACAGGTGATCAGGGGGCGGGCAACGTAATCATTCGAGAGTGGGGCTGAATTCCCATCAGATGTCTGCACCCCCCTGTCTAAGGGGTAAACACATTTCCCCTCCCAGACTGGTTTGAAGACCCTGGAGCTGCAGGCAAGAACTGGGGTCTCATGACAGGCTGGGATCCAAGCTTATCTGATCCCTGTAGCTGCCATGGAGCTCTGAGTGTGCTGTGCACCAAATGGCTTCTCCAGGGGATGAGAGATGTGACCATGGAGGTGGAGTGGCATCAGGGACTTGTACCAGGAGGCACCCGGCAGAGCCACATCTCAGAGCGAAAATGCAGGGAGCCAGCCAGTTTGCAGACCCCGAATCAATTTCTTTTTGAGGTAAAACAAAATCTGCCAAGGGAGGCAGGTGGGGGAAGCTGGACAGAGGGAAAATTATGGTACTTTGGAATCTAAGCAAAAGGCGGGGAGGTGAGGCCGGGTGTTCTACACAGGAGGCCCTCTGCCCAATGCAGGGGGACTCGTCAAAGTTACCAGCTGGGAGGGAGCCCAGGACAAAGAGCCAGAGCCCAGAGGCAGAGGTGTAAATAAAGGAACCCTCTCCCCTGGGGGTGAAGAAGGGGGGTGGGGGAAGGGTGGAGCCCATCAAAGCAAATAGCCACAGGGTGAAGGTACTTAACCGGAGGTCACAGGTAAAGGATTTACAGGCTGTGGGCAAGCAAGGGTTCCAATTCTAGTTCAGCACTTTTACTGCTGTGTGCCTGCCGGAAATGATCATTGTCCCACTAATAGAGAATCAGGAAGGGTGGTCAACCTTAAATGCTCTGAAAGGTTGAAGCTAATCACTCATTGTTTAGTTGAGATGTTGGTAGTTGAAGCAGCCTCTACCCGTTAGTCTTATGTAAATTCTTGCTGATTGGCTATTTTTGGAATTTCCTGCCTAAGGGCAATGGGTGTATCCCAAACCTGAATAAAAGGGATGGCAAGGCCAAAGCAAAGAGTAGTCCTCCCGCCTGGCCCCCAATATTTCCAAATTAATACTTTTCAAGTCTCTTTTCATTTGTGTGCGGCCTTCTCCAGAACCCGAACCCTAAACCACGCGGAATGTGAAAGGGGTTCCCACATGTGCCCATAAGGAAGTCACTCTCCCTTTCTGTGCTGCTGTAGCCTCACCTGTACTAGTACAGTGGGCCACAGATGCTACTAATACTGCCCCACTTGCCCTGAAGGCTTTCTGCTTCCTAGTCAACACCCCAGCCTCACCACCCTTCCCTCCCCCAGCTTTCCAGGACTTTACAGGACCCTCTAGACCTCTTTCATAGAACCTGGATAAGCCACTGCTCTCCTGCTCCTTTCCAATCCCAGCTATCAGAGTCCCACATGAAAGAGAGAGGAAGCAGGAATGATTTTTAGGGAGGACTTCGGCACAGGGCTTGTTGACAGGTGTGAGAGCAGGGGCAGACTACCCATCAGGGATATGGCACCTGGGAAACAGAAACCATCCAGGGTTTCAAAGGCTTAGGGTTAGGTGGTTACACCTGAGTGGGTAATAGAACAAGGGTGCATGGCTACGTGTTAGGCCAGAAGTGGGCACCTGATCAGGGGGCGGAGCCACATGATATTTGGAGAGAATGTGGACCTCTCCCCGAGAACAAGGGCCTCTTCCTAGAACACAAGCCTCTCACTAGAACACGGGCCTCTCCCTAGAACAGTGGTCGGCAAACTCATTAGTCAGTAGAGCCAAATATCAACAGTAAAAAGATTGAAATTTCTTTTGAGAGCCAAAATTTTTTAAACTTCTAACGCCACTTCTTCAAAATAGACTCGCCCAGGCCGTGGTATTTTGTGGAAGAGCCACACTCAAGGGACCAAAGAGCCGCATGTGGCTTGCGAGCCGCAGTTTGCTGACCACGGCCCTAGAACATGGGCCTCTCCCTAGAACACAGGGTCTCTCAAGAACACAGGCCTCTCCCAAGAACATGGCTTCTTCCTAGAACGCAGGCCTCTTCCTAGAACATGGGCTTCTCCCTAGAACACAGGCCTCTCCCAAGAATATGGGCCTTTACAGAGAACACAGAGCTCATCCTGAGAACACAAGGCTCTCCTTGAGAACATGGGCCTCACCCTATAACACCGGCCTCTCCCTAGAACAAGGGAATCTACCTAGAACACTGGCCTCTCCCTGAGAAAATGGAGCTATCCCTAAGAACACAGGCCTCTCCCTATAACATGAGCCTCTCCCTAGAAGACGGGCCTCTCACTGACACCATGGTACTCTCATTGAAAACACGGGCCTCTCCCTAGATTATGGGCCTCTCCTTAGAACATGGGCCTCTCCCAGAGAACTCAGGCTCTCCTTGATAACACAGGCATCTCCCTAGAACATGGGCCTCTCCCTGAGAACACAGGCCATTCCCTAGAATACCGACCTCTCCCTGATAACATGGGCCTCTCCCTAGAACATGGATGTCTCCCAAGAACACAGGCCTCTCTCTGAGATCACAGGCCTCTCCCTAGAACACAGGCCTCTCCCTAGAATATGGACCTCTCTTAGAACATGGGCCTCTCCCTACAACACAGGCCTCTCCCTGATATCACGGCCTCTCTCAAGTACACGGGCCTTTCCCTGACAACAGGGGCCTCTTCCTAGATCACGGGCCTCTCACTGAGACCATAGGCTTCTGTCTGACAACACAAGCTTCTTTCTATAACCGGGGCCTCTCACTGAGGTCAGGGGCCTCTCCCTAGAACACAGGCCGCTCCAGAGAAACGGGTCTCTCACTGAGAACACAGGCCTCTACCTGAGAACACAGGCCCCTCACAGAACATGGGCATCTCCCTAGAACACTGGCCTCTCCTAGAACACGGGTCTCTCAAGAACATGGGACGCTCCCTAGAACATGAGTCTCTCCATAGAACAGGGGCCTCTCACTGAGACCATCAGCCTCTCCCTGAGAACTGGGCCTTTCCCTAGAACATAGGCCTCCCCTGAAAACACAAGCCTCTCCCTAGAACACAGGCTTCTCCCTAGAACAGGGGACTCTCCCTAAAACAGGCCTCTCTGTAAGGTTTAAATCAGAGATGTAAGATTTAATCTGACCGAAACCAATAAGTTGACCAAGACAAACAGGGTAAAAGCAAAAGATCGCGTTTATTGAAAGCTCTCGGGTGAGGTACCACGGTCCGAGGGCTCAGGCCGGGCGAGTCACACCCACCTATGTTTGGCGGGGCTTTTTTATGCTGCTGTTGGAGCCATCAGGCTTATCTGAGGTAGCTTATGGCAGGTGATTTATGAGCGGGAAGTTCGTACGGCTGCAGCCTGGCCACCCTGATAAGTCTTGGGTGGTCATTTATTGTCCAGCAGAATGTTAGCACAGCTGTGACTTGGTTGCTCTGGTATGTCCGGGGGGGACCGCTATTGTTCAACTCAGCAAGTGGGATTGGAAGAGTCCCTGTCTTCCCAGCCCCAGACCTTACACTCTCCAAGAGAACACAGGCCGCTCCCTAGAACACAGGCCTCTCCCTGAGAACACAGGCCTCTCCCCAGAACACATGCCTCTACCTAGAACACGGACCTATCCCTAAGAACACTTGCCTCTCCCTAGAACACAGGACTCTCCCTGAGATCACAGGCTTTCTCAAGTACACCAGCCTCTCCCTGACAACATGGGCCTCTTCCTAGAACACCAGCCTCTCACTGAGAACCCAGGTCTCTTCCTAGATCACAGGCATCTCACTGAGACCATGGGCTTCTCTCTGAGAACACAAGCCTCTCCCTAGAACATGGGCCTCTCCCTAGATCATGGGCCTCTCCTGTCGGAAGCCGCCCATTGCCCTCACTAGCAGAGAGGTGTGGATAAGGAACCCTGGTCAACCTTGAAGCTCTGAAAGGTCAGAGCCAACCACTCACTGTCTAGGTCAACCTTGAAGCTCTGAAAGGTCAGAGCCAACCACTCACTGTCTAGTTGAGACAATGGTAGCTGAAGCAACTCCCACATTTTAATATTATGTAAATATTTGCTGATTGGCTATTACTGGCTATGGGTGGATCCCAAAACTTAATAAAAGGGGTAGCAAGGCCGGAGCGGGGTGTAGTCCTCACCCTAGAGTTGGGCTCCCACCTGGCCCCCAATATTGCCAAATTAATGTTTTTCTAGTCTCTTTCATTTGTGTGAGGCCTCCTCCAGAACCCGAACCCTGAACCTGAACCCTGAACCAAGTGGGTAGTGGGAGGGACACTGTCAATTGGAACCCAAACGTGGGTTCCTACACTCTCCCAGAGAACATGGGCTTCTCCCTGAGATCACGGCCTCTCCCAGGTACCTGTGCCTCTCTCAGAGTACATGGGCCTCTCCCTGAGATCATGGGCCTCTCCTTAGAACACAGGTCTCTCCCTAGAACAGGGACCTCTCCCTAGAACAAAGGCCTCTCCTGAGAACAATGGGCTTTTCCTAGAACACGGAGATCATGGGCCTCTCCCTAGAACATGGGCCTCTCCCTAGAACCCGGGCCTTCCCTGAGAACACAGGCTTCTCCCTGAGATCACAATCCTCTCTGTGAACACGGCCTCTCTCTGAGAACACAGGCCTCTCCCTGATAACACAGGCCTCTCCCAAGAACATGGGCCTCTCCTAGAGAACACAGGTCTCTCCCTAGAGCACAGGCCTCTCCTTAGAACATGGGTCTTTACTTAGAACAAGGGGCTCTCCCTAGAACACCGGCCTCTCTGTGCAAGCATAAGCCTCTCCCTGAGAACATTGGCAACTCAGTAGAACTCGGGCCTCTCCATAGAACAGGGGCCTCTCATTGAGAACTTGGGCCTCTCCCTGAGAACATGGGCCTATCTCTATAACACGGGCCTGTCAAGGAGGACACGGGCCTCTCCCTGAGTACACAGATTTTTCCATAGAACAGAGGCCTTTCATTGATACCACGGTCCTCTCCCTGAGAACATGGGTCTAACACTACAACATGGGCCTCTCCCTAGAACATGGGCCTCTCCCTAGAACGTGGGCCTCTCCCTAGAACACGGGCCTCTCTATAGAACATGGGCCTCTCCCTGAGAACATGGGCCTCTCCCTAGAACTCAAGCCTCTCCTTTGATCATGGACCTCTCCCTTGAACATGGTCCTCTCCCTAGAACAAGGCCCTCTCCCAGAGAACACATTCCTCTCCCTGAAAACACAGGCCTCTCCCTAGAACATGGGACTCTTCCTAGAACACCAGCCTCTCTGTGCGAAATTGGGCCCCTCCCTGAGAAAATGGGTTCTCTCTAAAACACAGTCCTCTCCCAGAGAACACAGGCCTATCCTTAGATCATGGACCTCTCCCTTGAACAGGGTCCTCTCCCTAGAACATGGCCCTCTCCCAGAGAAACATTTCTCTCCCTAGAACACAGGACTCTCCCTAGAACATGCGCCTCTACCTAGAACATGGGGCTATCCCTAGACCACCAGCCTCTCCCTTGATCATGGACCTCTCCCTAGAACATGGGCCTCTCCCTAGAACATGGGCCTCTCCCTGAGAACACAGGCTTCTCCCTAGAACACCAGTCTCTCCCTAAGAACACAGGCCTCTACCTAGTACACTGGACTCTCACAGAGACTATGGGCCTCTCCCTGATCATGGGCCTCTCCCTAGAACACGGGTCTCTCACTGAGATAATGGGTATCTCACTAGAACACGGGCCTCTCCCAGAGAACACAGGCCTATCCCTAGATCATAGGCCTCTCCCTGAGAACACAGGCCTCTCCTTAGGACATGGACCTCTCCCTAGAACACAGGCCTCTCTCTGAGGTCACAGGCCTCTCCCAAGTACCTGGGCCTCTCCCAGAGAACAGGGACCTCTCCATGAGTTCACGGGCCTCTCTCTTGTACACAGGCCTCTCCCTAGAAGAGGGGCCTCACCCTAGAACACAGGCCTCTCCCTAGAACACGGGTTTCTCCCTGAGATAATGGGCCTCTACCTGAGATCATGGGCCTCTCCCAGAGAACACTGGCCTCTCCCTAGATCATGGGCCCCTCCCTGAAAAAATGGGCTTCACTCTAGAACACGGGCCTCTCCCTGAGAATCCAGGTCTCTCCCTAGAACACAGACCTCTCCCTATAAAACGGAACTCTCACTGAGAACACAGGACTCTCCCTGATAACACAGGCATTTCCCTAGAGCATGAACCTCTCCCCAGAACACAGGCCTCTCCCTGAGATCATAGGCCTCTCCATAGTACCTGGGCCTCTCCCAGACAACACAGGCCTATCCCTGAGAACATGGGCGTTTCCCTACAATGCAGGCCTCTCCCTAGAACAGGGGCCTCTCCCTAGAACACAGATCTTTCTGTAGCACACTGGCCTGTCACTGATACCACGGTCCTCTCCCTTTGAACAGGGGCCTCACCCTAAAACATAGGCCTCTCCCTAGAACACAATCCTCTCCTTGAAAAAACTAGACACCCAAAAACATGGTCCTCTCACTGAGAACTGTGCCTCTCCCTTGAACACAGTTCTCTCCCTGAGATCACAGTCCTCTACCTGAGATCATGGGCTTCTCCTTAGAACATAGGCTTCTCCCTGAGAACATGGGCCTCTCCCTAGATCTCAAGCCTATCCTTTGATCATGGACCTCTCCCTAGAACATGGGCCTCTCCCTAAAACATGGGTCTGTCCCAGAGAACACATGCCTCTCCCTAGAACACAGGCCTCTCCCTAGAATATGGGCTTCTACCTAGAACACAGAGCTCTCCCTAGAACACTGGCTTCTCTGTGCGAGCATGGGCCCCTCCCTGAGAAAAATGGCTTCTCCCTAGAACACGGGCCTCTCCCTGAGAACACGGCTTCTCTCTGAGAACACAGACCTCTCCCTTGAACTCAGGCATCTCTCTGAGAACATGGGCCTCTTCCTAATCATGGGCCTATCCCTGAGAACACGTGCCCCTCCCTGAGGACACTGGCTTCTTTCTAGAACACTGGCCTCACCCTAGAACAAGGGCCTTTTTCTGAGAACAGATGCCTCGCCCTAGAACATGGGCCTCTCCCTAAGAACACGTGCTTCTCCCTAAAATCTGGGCCTCTCACTGAGACCATGGACCTCTCCCTAGAATACAGGCCTCTCTCTAGAGCACAGGCCTCTTCCCTAGAACATGGGCCTCTTCCTAGAACCCGAGGCTCTGAGAAAATGGGCTTCTCCCTAGAACACGGGCCTCTCCCTGAGAACACAGGCCACTTTCTAGAACACTGGCCTCACCCTAGAACACGGGCTGCTCCCTAGATCACGGGCTTCTCCCTAGAACATGGGCCTCTCCATAAGAACACGTGCTTCTCCCTAGAATCTGGGCCTCTCACTGAGACCACGGGCCTCTCCCTAGAACACAGGCCTCTCCCTGAGAACCCAGGCCTCTCCCTGAGAACTTGGGCCTCTCCCTAATCACAGGCATCTCCCTGAGAATACATTCCCCTCCCTGAGGACATGGGCATCTCTCTGAGAACACGGGCCTCTACCTGATCGCACAGGCCTGTCCCTAGAACATGGGCCTCTCCCCAGAACATGGGCCTCTCCCTGAGAACACAGATCTTTCTGTAGAACAGCAGCCTGTCACTGATACACAGTCCTCTCCCTGAGGACACCGGCCTCACCCTAGAACATGGGCTTCTCCCTAGAACACTGTCCTCTTGAGAATAGAGGCCACTCCCTAGAACACAGGCCTCTACCAAGAACATGGGCCTCTACCTAGAACACTGAGCTCACCCTAGAACATCAGCTTCTCTGTGTGAGCATGGGCCCCTCCCTTAGAAAAGTGGCTTCTCCCTAGAACTCGGGCCTCTCTCAGAGAACACCGGCCTCTCCCTAGAACATGGGCCTCTCCCAGAGAACACAGGCCTCTCCCTACATCATGGGCCTCTCCGTGAGAACATGGGCATCTCCCTATACCATGGGTCTCTCCCTACAACACAAACCTCTCCCATAATCATGGACGTCTCTCTAGAATATGGGCCTCTCCCTAGAACACGGGCCTCTCCCTAGAATCGGGGCCTCTCCCTGAGAACACAGGCCTTGTTGTGGAGTGAACATGAGTGAACAACCACTGAAGTCCAGACCAAATTAAAATTTAGGGTGCCTTATTAGCTGGCCAGACAGCCAGAGACTGCTCTGCCTTTCTTCACACAGGGAGTCCAGAGAGCAGCCCCAACCCTTTGTGCAGGACCACTTTTAAGCACATTTACCACATCCTGTTTTTGCAGAGCAAGCAACCCAAGACAAAACAGTTTTTCCCAATCAATGTCAGGGTCATGCTATTGATGACCATGTTATTCATAGGGTCATCCTGTTCTTCAGAAAGCTGACAGTGTTCTATGAAAGAAGGCCTACATGCTGAGAAGGGGCCAAGAGCGTATCTGAAGGCCTGGCCTGGTGTCAGCACTGACAACTCTATCTGGGGCATAGTCTACGGCCTCTCTGGAATGGAAGTAGTAAGCATGCTCAAAAATTCCCACTCTCCAACATTCCCCACTGGTTTTATGTATATGAGTCAAATCATTGACTCTTTTGGGTCATTGTTGGCGAGGGAGTTATATTGACCCATAAGGACTATAAGCTTGATAGAATTAATTCTCTGCTGAATAAAGTCAGTGAGACTGTTTATAAGATAAGGGCCCGGAATGAGGGCCAGGACTAATCTTTAGAGGGTCCGAAGAGTCCTGGACTCTCTATTTTGCCTGGGCTGTCTTAAGCCAGATGTGATGAAGCCACGTTGTGATCCCATCAACCTTGACTGCTTTGGGGGTGGTCCTTTCCAGGTAGGGGTCAGTCCTTGTGTGGCAAATTTCTTTATCCAAACAGAGTCATCAGGATGGAAGGATGGACCAGATCAGACATGCTTCTGGACTGCTTTCTGGATAGACTGTAAAGCCTGCAAGAACTTGAGTAAAGATTGGTTATGGATTTCAGCTTTTCTAGATTGGGTTTCCATGTAAGCTGGTGAGGTGGGTAGGTCAGGGTTTGGAAGAGTCACTAGAATCTATAGAGGCCCCACTGGTTTTAGGGCAGCCTTCTGGGCTGCTTTATCTGTAGCCTCGTTCCCTCTTGCTTCTGGGGAGTCTCCTTGTCTCACATAGGTAGAGATGGAAAGACTTAATTATATCTGGTAGTGCTAGTTGGCCCATCATCCTTGCTCTGCTCATATCTGACTACATGCCTAATATATTACCTCAAGGATCCTGGCTCTGAATTCTTTTAGGGAAAATGGATGTTGGTGGACTCTTCTAGCTGCTTCCTGCTGAGGCGGGTCAGAGATTTCTCTCAGAGCCAAGAGATCCTTGCTGTCTGTCAGAGGGACAATGAGGCCTGGGCACAGAAGGAGGTGGGTTTGTGATCTGGCAGAGACAAACTGTAACAAATGGTCTGGTGGAAGGAAACAAAAACCTTTCAGTTTTAACAACTTCTATTGAAATAGAATTTTTCTCCTCAAAATTACCCCCATGTTTATCAAAAGAGCCAAATCAAGACTAATTTGTCTATTGTATTTAATTTGGCCTGATTGTTTGCATAAATATAACAAGAATGGTAACTGACTGCCTTTGCCGGATTGAATCTTTATGTGCCCCGTAGGGCCAGGAAGCCAAGTCATCCAGCTGCCGTCAGGCCTGCCTGTAGTATCTGCTGAGTTAGGTGAAGTCCTCACCTGTAGTGGCTCTACCTGGGCCCATGTCCTAGGCTTCAAGGCCCATCTCAGCCTTCCTACTTGTCGTGGCTCAGAGTGCGTGGGACACAGAGGCGCCCTTATTGCTCCCTTTCTACTCTGACCAACTGCCAGTGATGGTAGGGTATGGGCCTGATGCTCCAGCACCAGCTATTTTCAGGGCTACCAAGCAAGATACCAGGTTTTCTCCATGGCACTCTTATTGACTTCAAGTCTTCAGAGTTCAGGCAGGGCTCTTTAAAACATGATATTCCAGTCAAAGTTTCTGGTTAATAAAACTGCTATTGAAAACCAGTCTTAATGAATTTATGCAAAGAAATGTATTGCCATGATTTATTTATCAAGTATTGCCAAAGTTCGGAGGAATTGTATAAGGTGAAAAATATACTGACCTGCTTTAAGATAGAATTTTCCTCTCCAGTCCTTTTTATGGACTTTCCAAAGTAATATTTTCTGAATGTATTATAACAAACAGTAACTGTTAGATTTCTTTTATCAGTCCCTCCCTAAGTACTTTGGTATAACTGTTTACCCTCTGTTTAGGGAGGCAGAATGTAAATTATTTACTCTTCCTGGCTTACTGACCTGTATTATTTGATTTCCTCTCAACATTTCTCTTCTCCTTCTTATTACATACACAACCCTTATTAATTTTATACTTCCAAATTAGTCTTCAAACCTTCTTCCTATGTCCTTTAAAAATGCATAACCATGCCTCAGACCTTCTACTCAGTATTCCTTATTCTTTGCCTAAAAAGTAAACAGCCAGAATTTCTTAGATTAACATTTATGACTTAGACCTTCTGTGATAAAACTAAGAGTAGGTAAAAATATTTCTTTTTGAGAGACAGAGATTTTTAAAACTTAGATTTTCTTTATGTGTTAACCTTTCTTTATTGGAAGGGTTAAAAAGAAGAAAATGGGGCAGAGGAAGATCCACTGTATTTTGCAGAAAACCTTGAAGCCAAAATAGTTCAAATAAATAAGAAACCAAGGATGCTAGCAGAACAGGTTGTAGCTAGCAAATTCAACAAAAACCTGTCTCTCCCTGTTCTCCCTGCTGATGCCTCCCCCCCTTTTCTGCATTAACCATTTACTCTGTCCTTAGCAGGGAACATAAGGCAAGTGGTCTGAGATCCTGTATAACCAGGCTTTTTACACTTAAGGAACAGCTGCTCTCCCTCCCAGATTTTCCTTCTTTACTCCAAGGCCCTAGAGGATTTCAACCTTCACCACTTCTGATATCTCCAATCATCCCCCTGTCCCCCAGCCTAGGGCTTCTCTATCACACCAGGCTGAGAGTGATTTCCACTGTCTCTACCCTTTCGTACACCTGCTCTGGAGCAGTTTTTGGCTCTCTTCCTCCCCCAGAGACCCACTGTAAATCTATCAGGAAGGGCAGGCAGGTCGCAGTTCTTGGGACCACATGATTCTCTGTTCGCAAGCAGGGATGAAAAAGGCAGCCTATAAAGCAGTTAATTATGACTAATCTTAACCCAACAAGCCTTTGTTTAACCTTCTCTGTATTGGCAACCTTCACAAATTTTATACCTTTAAATTAACCCTAGAATTCCAAATTTTTAAACTAACACAGCAAAATTATAAATTAAGGAAAAGAGGGGGTCCTCTGTGGGTGGTGGAAGGACAGGAGGCTGTTTTTCAGTCTCAGGGCAGGGGGGCAACTTGGACCTCCAGGCCAGCATGCAGCAGCGCTCCTGCACCAGCACTTCCCCGTTCCCGTCCCGCTCACAAAATTTTTGTAAATCAAAAGCATTAATGGAGGCTCTGTAGTCATCCCCTCGCTGCTTGAATTCCTGAGAATTTTTCAAAAAACATTGCAGGGGAGTACAGACAGAACATGAAGCAGACTGACCCATTCTAATGATAAAGACAATTAGACCACAATAACACAGAATAACAAAGACAATGACAACCAAATGAGGATCGCCGGGCACCGTTGTACGCCGAGATCTGGTCTCACTGCATCCAGCCTTCCAGAGACTCTAGAGGGGCACCCACAGAACCAGAAATAAGTTTCTTACTGGTAAGAACCAGACCCAGGTGTCTCTGATTAGAGTCAATCAGGAAATTTAGCAGGCAGGGTCTCCAACCTCTACCAGTCCTGGGGCTGAGTTACATCTCTCAGTGATCTCCCCCTGGGTTGGAGAGTCCGGGGACCCCAGTTGGCTCCAGTCACAGGACCATTCAAAGGCTGGTTATCTCACTGGGGCATCTCCAAATGTTGTGGAGCGAACGTGAGTGAACGACCACTGGAATCCAGACCAAATTAAAATTTAGGGAGCCTTTATTAGCTGGCCAGCTGGCTGGCTGGCCGACTGGCTGGCTGGCGACTGCTCTGCCTTTCTCCATGCAGGGAGTCCAGAAAGCAGGACCCTTTGTGCAGGACCACTTTAAAGCACATATCCCACATCCTGTTTTGGCAGAGCAAGCAACCCAAGAAAAAACAGTTTTTCCCAATCAATGTCAGGGTCATGCTATAAACGTCATAGTCCATGGCCTCTCTGGAATGGAAGTAGTAAGCATGCTCAAAAATTCCCACTCTTCAAAAGCCTCTCCCTTGATCATGGGCCTCTCCCAGAGAACATTGGCATCTCCCTTGAACACAAGCCTCTCCCTTGATCATGGACCTCTCCCTAGAACATGGGCTTCTCCCAGAGAACACATTCCTCTTCCTAGAACAGGCCTATCCAAAACCACCGGCCTCTCTGTGCAAGCATGGACCGCTCCCTGAGAAAATGGGCTTCTCCCTAGAACACAGGCCTCTCCTTATAACATGGGCCTCTCCCTGAAATCACAGGCCTCTCCCTAGAACAGGGGCCTCTCTCTAGAACACAGATCTTTCTGTAGAATAGGGGACTGTCACTAATACCATGGTCCTCTCCCTGTGAACACGGGCCTCACCCTAAAACATGGGCCTCTCCCTAGAACACGGGCCTCTCCCTGAGAACAGAGGCTTCTCTCTAGAACACAGGTCTTTCTGTAGAACAGGGAACTGTCACTTATACTATGGTCCTCTCCCTGTGAACACGGGCCTCACCCTAAAACATGGGCCTCTCCCTGAGAACAGAGCCCTCTCTCTAGAACACAGGCCTCTACCTAGGACATGGGCCTCTCCCTAGAACCCGGGCCTATCCTTAAAACACAGGCCTCTCCCTGATAACATAGGCCTCTCCCTAGAACATGGGCCTCTCCTAGTACACAGTCCTCTCCCTGAGATCACGGGCCTCTCCCTAGTACCTGGGCCTCTCTCAGAGAACATGGGCCTCTCCCTGAAATCAGGGCCTCTCCCTAGAACACAGGCTTCTCCCTAGAACAGGGCCTCTCACTAGAATACAGGCTTCTCCCAGCAAACACTGGCCTCTCCCTAGAACATGGGCCTCTCCCTAGAACACAGGCCTTTTCCTGAGAACACTGGCCTCTCCTTAGAACACGTTTGTCTCCCTGAGATCACCGGCCTTTCCCTGAGTTCATGGGCCTCTTCCTATAACATGGGCCTCTCCATAGAATACAAGCCTCTCCCTTGATCATGGACCTCTCCCTAGAAAATGGGCCTCTCTCTAGAACATAGGCCTCTCCCTAGAACTTGGGCCTGTCCCTAGAATACTGGCCTCTCCCTAAGTAGATGGGCCTCACCCTTGAACACAGGCTTCTCCCTGAGAACGCTGGCACTTCCCTAGTATATGGGTCTCTCCCTGAGATCATGGGCCTTTCCCGAGATCATGGGCATCTCACTAGAACATGGGCCTCTCCCAGAGAACACAGTCCTATCCCTAGATCATGGGCCTCTCCCTAAGAACAAGTTCCTCTCCCTAGAACCTGGGCTTCTCACTAAGACAACGAACCTCTCTCAGAATACTGGCCTCTCCCTAGAACACAGGCTTCTCACTTAGTCAACGGGCCTTACCCTGAGAACCCGGGCCTCTCCCTAGAACATGGGCCTCTCCATAAGAATATGTGCATCTCCCTAGAACCCTGGCCTCTCATGGAGATGACAGGCCTCTCCCTAGAACATGGGCCTCTCCCTAAGAACACGGGCCTCTACCTAAGAACACAGGCCTCTCCCTAGAACACAGGCCTCTCACTAAGACTACGGGCCTCTCCCTAGAACACAGGCCTCTCCCTAGAACAGGGTCCTCTCCCTAGAACAGAGGCCTCTCTCTGAGATCACAGGCCTCTCCCTGAGATCATGGGCCTCTCCCTAGAACATGAGTCTCTCCAGAGAACACAGGCCTCTCGCTAGAACAGGGGCCTCTCACTGAGACCTTGGGCCACTCCCAGAGGACACATGCCTCTCACTGAGATCACAGGCTTCTCCCTATAACACAGGCCTCTCCCTAAGAACACATGCCTCTTTCTAAAACACGGGCCTCTCCCAAAGAACACGTGCTTCTCCCTAGAACATAGGCCTCTCACTGAGACCGTGGGACTCCCTCTGACAATACAGGCCTCTCCCTAGAACACCGGCCTCTCACTAAGAACACGTGCTTCTCCATACAACACGGGCCTCTCACTGAGAACACGGCCTCTCTCTGAGAATATGGGCCTCTCCCTAGAACACTGGTTTCTCACTTAGTCCCCGGGCCTCTCCCTGAAAACCCAGGCCTCTCCCTAGAACAAGGGCCTCTCCCTATATCACGGGCCTCTTCCTGAGATCCCAGGTTTCTCCCTAAAAACACTGGCCTCTCCCTAGAACACAGACCTCTATCTGAGAACATGGGCCTCTCCCTAATCACGAGCTTATCCCTGAGAACTGGTGCCCATCCCTGGGGACACAGGCCTCTCTCTGAGAAAACAGGCCTCTTACTGATAACACAGGCATTTCCCTAGAATATGAACCTCTCCCTAGAACACAGGCCTCTACCTGAGATCACAGGCCTCTCTCTGAGAACATGGGCGTCTCTCTAGAACACAGATCTTTCTGCAGAACAGCGGCCTGTCACTGATACGATGGTCCTCTCCCTGAGAACACTGTCCTCTCCCTAGAACACGGGTCTCTCGCTGAGATCACGGGCATCTCCCTGAGATCATGTGAACTCCCTAGTACATGGGCCTCTCCCTGAGAACATGGGCCTTTCCCTAAAACTCAAGCCTCTCCCTTGATCATGGACCTCTCCTTAGAAAACGGGCCTCTCCCAGAGAACACATGCCTCTCCCTAGAACACAGGCCTCTCCCTAGAACATGGGCCTCTCCCTAAGAACATGGGCCTGTCCCTAGAATACAGGCCTCTCACTGAGACTACAGGCCTCTCACTGAGATCATGGGCCTCTCCCTAAAACACAGGCCTCTCCCTAGAACAGGGGCCTCTCCCTAGAACAGAGAGCTCTCCCTGAGATCATGGGCCTCTCCCCTAGAACATGGTCTCTCCCTGAGATCAAGGGACTCTCCCTGAGATCACGGGCCTCTCCCTAGAACAGTGTTCGGCAAACTCATCAGTCAACAGAGCCAAATATCAACAGTACTATTGAAATTTATTTTGAGAGCCAAATTTTTTAAACTTAAATTTCTTCTAACGCCACTTCTTCAAAATAGACTCGCCCAAGTCGTGGTATTTTGTGGAAGAGCCACACTCAAGGGGCCAAAGAGCCACATGTGGCTCGTGAGCCGCAGTTTGCTGACCACAGCCCTAGAACATGGGCCTCTCCCCAAGAACACGTGCTTGTCCCTAGAACACAGGCCTTTCACTGAGAATACGGGCCTCTCCCTGAGAATACGGGCCTCTCCCAAGAAAACTGGTTTCTCACATAGTTCACGGGCTTCTCCCTGAGAACCCAGGCCTCTCCCTAGAACACAGGCCTCTCCTGAGAACACAGGCCTCTCCCTAGAACAAAAGCCTCGCCCTGAGAACATGGGTGTCTCTCTGGAACACAGATCTTTCTGTAAAACAGCGGCTTGTCACTGATACCACGGTCCTCTCCCTGAGAACACTGGCCTCTCCCTAGAACACGGGCATCTCCCTGAGATCATTGGCCTCTCCCCAGTACATGGGCCTTTCCCAGAGAACACAGGCCTCTCCCTAAGAGCACATGCTTCTCCCTAGAACACAGGCCTCTCACTGAGACCACAGGCCTGTCTCAGAATATGGACCTCTCCCTAGAACACAAGCCTCTCACTTAGTGCACGGGCCTACCCTGAGAAGCCGGGCCGCTCCCTAGAACATGGGCCTCTCCATAAGAACTCATGCCTCTCCCTAGAACACTGGCCTCTCACTGAGACTAAGGGCCTCTCCCTAGAACACACGCCTCTACCTAGAACAGGGGCCTCTCCCTAGAGCACAGGCCTCTCCCTGAGAACACTGGCCTCTCCTTAGATCACGGGTGTCTCCCTAAGATCATGAGTCTCTCCCTGAGTTCATGGGCCTCTCCCTAGAACATGAGCCTCTCTCTAGAACACTAGCCTCTCCCTTGATCATGGACCTCTCCCCAGAATACGGGCCTCTCCCTAGCACACGGGCCTCTCCCTGAGAACCCTGGTCTACCCATAGAACACAGGCCTCTCCTTAGAACATGGACCTCTACCTAGAACACGTGTTCTCCCAAGAACCCTGGCCTCTCTGTGCAAGCATGGGACCCTCTCTGAGAAATATGGCTTCTCCCTAGAACTCTGGCCTCTTCCTGAGAACACAGGCCTCTCCCAAGAATACGGTGGTTTCACTGAGAACTTGGGCCACTCCCTAGAACACAGGCCTCTTCCTGAGAACACAGGCATCTGAATAGAACATGGGCCTCTCCATAAAACAGGAGCCTCTCTCTATAACACAGCCTCTTATTGAGAACATGGGCCTCTCCCTACAGCATGGGCCTCTGTTAGAACATGAGCATATCCCTAGAACACAGGCCTCTCCCTGAGATCCAAGGCCTTCTAAAGTACACAGGCCTCTCCCTGACGACACAGGCCTCTCCCTAGAAAACCTGCCTCTCACCGTGTACCCAGGTCTCTCCCTTGATCACAGGCCTCTCACTGAGACCATGGGCTTCTTTCTGAGAACATGAGCTTCTTTCTATAACTGGGGCCTCTCCCAGAGAACTCGGGCCTCTCACTGAGATCATGGGCATCTCCCTAGTACATGGGCCTCTCCCTAGAACACAGGCTTCTCCCCGAGATCACGGCCCCTCCCTAGAATATGGTCTTCTCCCGGAGAACACGGGCCTCTCCCTAGAGAACACAGGACTCTCTCTAGAATTCGGGCCTCTTTCTAGACACGGGTCTCTCACTAAGAACTCAGGCCTCTCCCTAGAGCACAGGCCTCTCCCTACATCATGGGCCTCTCCAAAAGAACTCGTGCCTCTCCCCAGAACACGGGCTTCTCACTTAGTCATGGACCTCTCCCTGAAAACCCGTGCTTCTTGCTAGAACACGGGCCTCTCCCTGAGAACACAGGCTTCTTTCTAGATCATGGGCCACTATCTAGAACACACGCCTCTCATTGAAAACATGGACCTTTCCCTGAAATCATGGGCCTCTCCTTAGAACACAGGCCTCTCCCTAGAACAGGGGCTTCTCCCTAGAACACAGATCTTTCTGTAAAACAGCAGCCTGTCACTGATACCTCAGTCCTCTCTCTGAGAACACGGGCCTCACCTTAGAACGTGGGCCTCTCCCTAGAACTCGGGCCTCTCCTTGAGAACACAGGCCTCTCCCTAGAACACAGGCCTCTCCCTGAGAATACAGGCCTCTCTGTAGAACAGGGCCTCTCACTGATACCACAGTCCTCTCCCTGAGAACATGGACCTCACACTAAAACATGGGCCTCTCCCTAGAATATGGGCCTGTCTTAGCACATGGGCCTCTCCCTAGAACACAGGCCTCTCCCTGAGATCCCGGGCCTTCTCAAGTACACAAGCCACTCCCTGACAACATGGGACTCTTCCTAGAACATCAGCCTCTTACTGAGAACCCAGGTCTCTCCTTAGATCACAGGCCTTTCACTGAGACCATGGGATACTTTCAGAGAACATGAGCTTCTTTCTACAACAGGGTCCTCTCACTGAGATCATGGGCCTTTCCCTAGTACATGGGCTTCTCCCTAGGACACAGACCTCTTTCTGAAATCAGGAGCATCTCCCAGAGAACACTGGACTCTCTCTAGAACTGAGGCCTCTCCCTAGAACAGTGGTCGGAAAACTCATTAGTCAACAGAGCCAAATATCAACAGTACAACAATTGAAATTTCATTTGAGAGCCAAATTTTTTAAACCTAAACTTCTTCTAACACCACTTCTTCAAAATAGACTTGCCCAGGCCGTGGTATTTTGTGGAAGAGCCACACTCAAGGGGCCAAAGAGCTGCATGTGGCTCGCGAGAAGATGGACCTCTACCTAGAACATGGGCCTATCCCTAGAACACCTGCCTTTCTGTGAGAGCATGGGCTACTCCCTGAGAAAATGAGCTTCTCCCTAGAATACAGGCCTCTCACTAGAACATGGGCTTCTCCCTAAGAACTATTCCTCTCCCTGGAACACGGGCCTCTCACTGAGATCATGGGCCTCTCCCTGAGACACAGGCCTCTCCCTAGAACACAGGCCTCTCACTGAGAACACAGGTCTCTTCCTAGAACACGGTCCTCTCCCTAGATCATGGGTCTCTCCCTAGAACACAGGCCTCTCCCTAGATCACGGGTCTCTCCCTAGAACATGGGCCTCTCCCTAAGAACACATGCCTCTCCCTAGAACAGGGGCCTCTCACTGAGACCTTGGGCATCTCCCAGAGAACACATGCCTCTCCCTAGAACACAGGCCTCTCCCTGAGATCCCAAGCCATCTTAAGTACATGGGCCACTCCCTAACAACACGGGCCTCTTCCTAGAACACCAGCCTCTCACTGAGACCATGGGATACTTTATGAGAACATGAGCTTCTTTCTATAACAGGGGTCTCTCACTGAGAACACAGGCCACTCCCTGAGATCACTGGCCTCTCCCAGAGAACACTGGCCTCTCCCTGAGATCTCGGGCCTATCCCTAGTACATGGGCCTCTCCCTAGAACCCAGACCTCTCCCTGAAATCACAGGCCTCTACCTAGAACACGGGCCTCTCCCAGAGAACACGGGCCTCTCCCTGAGATCATCGGCCTCTCCCTAGAGAACACAGGCCTCTCTCTAGAATTCTGGCCTCTCCCTAGAACATGGGCCTCTGCCTAGAACATGGGGCTCTCCCTAGAAAACCTGCCTTTCTGTGCAAACATGGGCCACTCCCTGAGAAAATGGGCTTCTCCCTAGAACACAAGCCTCTCCATAGAACATGGGCCTCTCTCTATAACACGGGCCTCTCATTGAGAACATGGGCCTCTGTTAGAACATGGGCCTCTCCCTAGAACACAGGCCTCTCCCTGAGATCCCGGGCCTTCTCAAGTACATGGGCCACTCCCTGACAACACAGGCCTCTTCCTAGAACACCAGCCTTTCACTGTGAACCCAGGTCTCTCCCTAGATCACAGGCCCCTCACTGAGACCATGGGCTTCTCTCTGAGAACGTGAGCTTCTTTCTATAACAGGGGCCTCTCTCTGAGAACACCGGCCTCTTCCTGCAATCACTGGCCTCTCCCAGAGAACACTGGCCTCTCCCTGAGATCACAGACCTCTCCCTAGAACAGTGGTCGGCAACTGTGGCTCGCGAGCCACATGTGGCTCCTTGGCCCCTTGAGTTTTTAGCAAAAGCCAGCTTAGGAGTACCCTAATTAACTTAATAACAATGTACCTACCTATATAGTTTAAGTTTAAAAAATTTGGCTCTCAAAAGAAATTTCAGTCATTATACTGTTGATATTTGGGTCTGTTGACTAATGAGTTTGCCGACCATTGCCCTAGAACATGGGCCTCTCCCAGAGAACATGGGCCTCTACCTGAGATTATGGGCCTCTCCCTAGAGAACATAGGCCTCTCTCTAGAACTTGGGCCTCTTTCTAGACATGGGTCTCTCACTAAGAACTCAGGACTCTCCTTAGAACACAGGCCTCTCACTGACACCATGGGCCTCTCTCTGAGAATTTGGGCCTCTCCCTAGAACACAGGCCTCTCACTTTGTCCACAGGCCTCTCCCTAGAACATGGGCCTCTCCGTAGAACATGAGCCTTTCCCAGAGAACACATGCCTCTCCCTAGAACACGGGCCTCTCCCAGAGAACACATGCCTCTCCCTAGAATATGGGCCTCACCCTAGAACACAGGCCTCTCCCTGAGAACATGAGCCTCTTCCTGATAACACAGGCCTATGTCCATATATTGGTAGGGTAGACAGAACCCAGGCCGCAGGTGGGGGTAACATAAAGCACCATGGGAATGGGTAAGGTGTTCTGGGAACAGACAGCTGGGAGTGCTTAACTCCTGGACAAGGAGGTTCGGCAAGGATGACAGAGGAGCTGGGTCATGAGAATAAATGGGAATTTGCCAAGTGAGAGGCCGGAGAGCAGCTGGTTTACCAGATGAGCAGGAGCCAGGACTGTTTTGCCTAAGAAGTACATTCAAGGCCAGAAATGAAGCCCAGAAGGTGGGAGTCATAAGTGAAGGGCCGTGTTGCTGTGCTGATCTTACAGGTGATTTGGGACACATAAAGAAATTTGAACAAGAAAATGAATGATACCATTTACATTTTAGAAAGATCCCATGGGAGCATGGGAATATCGAGGGGCAAAAAGAACTGGGGCAAGACTGAAAGGACATCGACGAGGAGACGGTGCAACAGTCCAGAGAAGGGATTAAGGAGACTTAGGATGAAGAGGTGGAAGGGAGTCAGATACATGGCGACAGAGACCAGGCTTTGGGTGGCAAGTGCACAATGGAGTATACAGATGATGGATTACAGCATTGCACACCTGGAACTTAGACAATGTTCTTAACAATGTTACCCCAATAAGTTGAATTTTAAAAATAAATTTAGGACATTAAATATGGGCAGTGTGAAGATGAATTCCAAATGTAAAGGACAGAATCTAGACTTAATCAAGAGAGAGTTAGAAAAAAAAGCATCTAGTATGACTTCATGATTTTAATTGTTTGATAGTGGTACCATTAATGAAAACAGTGAATGAAAGAATAAGGTTATGTTTCTCTGAATATGAATTTAATTTTGAACCCATTCAATCTGAAATGCCTGAGGGCATTCAGGTGTTGATAGATAAGCATGTTGCTTAGGAGAGTGATATGTGTTGAGAACAAATTTGTCATAAATATATGAAATTTAGAGCAATGAAAGAAGACAGCAAGAAAAAGTGAATGAAGTGAGAATGAACGTAGGCCTCTAAAAACCCTCCAACATCTAAATGAAAGGTTTTTCCATTTCAGTGATCACAAACCCCACTGAGACTCTGCAGGCAGTCGCGTCTTCCCATCTGTCAAAGTCACACTTGCACATGTGCAAGCGATTAGAGGAGAGGCACAGGCCTCTGATGCCTGTCGGTAAGGCCTCCTGGGTTAAGAGAGGAGGGCAGAGCAGGACACCCTGAAAGCAATGGCCATGGAGATGAGAGAACCGCCAAATAGCACTGCTGCGGAGGAGGGCTCAAGAGGATGTTAGAGCCAGCTGAGCCCAGACCATGCCAGGCCACATGCCTCTGGCTGAGAACTGTGCTCAGTCCTAAGGGCCATGAACGGGGAGTGAGGTTTTAGACGATGTTGTCTATAACACTTCATTCGATGTCATGAAAAGGAACCCCAGGACTAACTACATCAATGATGCTAAAATGAATCACTGTCTTTCTTCTTCATGAGAAAAGGTGATGTGTCTGTGTTCTTTGTATTTCCTCTCAGAGTAGGAAACATGATCAATTCATAAAAAGCTTCCCTGACATTCAAGTGAATTTCTAGGCCCAGCGTTTTCCAAGGTGGGTTCCTTAAGGCCGGAGAAAAGCGGAGAACTGCAAAGGAAAGTGTACACTGCCCCCTGGAAGCTCAGGAGCACATCACACAAGCCAAATAAATAAGGTGTAAGTTCATGTGGCCACAAAAAACAAAATCTTCAATTTTCATAGAAATGTAGGTTTATTTTGATAAAGACGTGCTGAATACAAAGGGCTGAAATAAATTGAGTCATCATTAACATAAAATAATAGAACATTTTAATAAAAATTAATATTTTTTCTTGAACATTAACTTACCAGACACTGAATAACTGCACAGATTAATAATCATAATGCAAATAAACCTATTTTTCTGGTTCTCCAAAAGTGAAATGTTTCCTGTTGTGCACACCAAACAAGTCAGTACAAGACTAATGATGCTGCAATCAGCTGCTAGTATTAGTGGAGAGAAATGGTGCACCTGTGCATAAGGTGCTTAAGGAAAATGAATGCAGCACGATTATAGTAATCAGTCATTAGTAAATTTTGTAGTTCATTATTAATAATCCTATATAATAAAAGGCTAATGTGCAAATAGACTGAACGGTGGAACAACCGAACAACCGAACAACCGGTTGCTGTGACGTGTGCTGACCACCAGGGGGCGTGCACCGAACATGGCAGGCATTGGCCACGTCAGGATGGTGGAGCAGCTGAGTGGGGGTGCCAGACTAAGATAGGGTACTGGTCGTTATCATTGGGGCAAGCCTCTGGTAGTTACTGAAAATACTTTGCTCCCACATGCCATGGTCCCAGCTGGTGCTCACACCTGCTGCCAGCACTGATCACGCTTGCACCCATTGCCAACACTGGAGCCGCTGCTCAAGCCCGCTGCTGGCCCCCAGTGCTGGCCCCAATCACTTGGTACCATCAGCAGGTGCGAGTGGTGGCTGCCAGCCCTGATTTCCCCTCAGGGTTTCTCCACCTCCTCCTGCTCCTGAGGAGCAATCTGGGCTGGCAGCCACTGCTCTCACCCGCTGCCAGCGATGGCCCCACTCGCACCCACTGACTGCCAGCTGTGGGTGCGAACTGGACTGGCACCATCAGCGGGTGTGAGATGCAGCGGTGGAAGCAGGGCTGTGGCAGACAGGGGACTGTGGACACAGCAGGAGGGGCCAGGCGTGTGCTCAGAGGATGGGCCAAGACCCGCTACTGTGACCTCTGCAGCCTCATGGCCGACAGTAACTTTCAAGGTGCATGGATTCATGCACTGGGCTCCTAGTCCTATCTAATAAAAGAGTAATATGCAAATTGACCATCACTCCAACACACAAGATGGCTGCCCCCATGTGGTCAAAGATGGCTGCCCCCATGTGGACACAAGGTGGCCACCACAAGATGGCCAGCAGGGAAGGGCAGTTGTGAGGGACCAGGACTGCAAGGGAGAGCAGTTAGGGGTGACCAGGCCAGCAGGGGAGGGCAGTTAGGGGCAATCAGGCTGGCAGGGGAGCAGTTAGGCATCAATCAGGATGGCAGGGGAGTGGTTAGGGGGTGATCAGGCTGGCAGGCAGAAGCAGTTAGGGGCAATCAGGAAGGCAGGCAGGCGAGCAGTTGGGAGCCAGCAGTCCTGGATTGTGAGAGGGATGTTCGGCTGCCCATTTAGGCCCAATCCTATTGGGATAGGGCCTAAACAGGCAGTCGGACATCCCTCAAGGGGTCCCAGATTGGAAAGGGTGCAGGCTGGGCTGAGGTACCACTCCCCGCCCCCCCCCCCCCCATGCACGAATTTTGTGCATCAGGCCTCTAGTTATGTATAACAGTATATTATAAAAATTAAGTTACAAAACTTTTATTAAAACGTTTCTTACATACCATTACATTGGCTGGACCACAAAAATATTCATGTGGGCCACATGTGGCCATGGGCTGCATGTTTGACATGCTTGGCCTAAATGAATCAGACAGCATGGAGCAATCAGGAGAGTAATAGATTTCTATGGTCTCCCTGAGCATTTTTAGTTATTGAAGCTAAAAATATGAATGAATACTCTATTGCATAAGCATGAACCAAAGTTAAGCAACCCTACCACTCCTTTACATTATACTAGTGGCCCAATGCATGAATTCCTACACATTGAAAGGAAATTAATTCGAAGAAATATTTTAATATCCCTATTCACCCTTTCTCTATAATAAAAGGTCAACCAAATTCAAAATCTACAATGACAGATGGAAACATACATGTATGACTGATGTCAGTGAGAGCTTTATATGTATCCACATGCACAAGTCAACTTAGCCTTTTCTAGATATAGAACAAACTTGCTTAATTAGACCTGCTTTCTGATGTAGCTAAACTTTTTCCAGCCCAGTGAAGCACCCCAACTTTCTTTCAGGTAATTGTCAGCAACACAGCAGTAAATATCAATAGGAAGCAGGTTATTATTGTAGATCATGCAGGGAGAACAAAAGGTAAAATATTTAACTGCAATAGTGTCTGACTATATTCTGTGCAGTGAGAAAACCTGAAGTCACTTTCAAGGTCCACCATTTCCTACTTCTCTTCAGTTGGGTCAAATTTCTAAGCTTTCTAAATCTCCATTTTCCAGCTAATGAAAAGAAAATAGGATTCCACTGAGTCTCCTATATACCTACTTCAGGACTTCTGTGAGGTCAAATGAGATGAGGCATGTGAAAACACTTCACAGACATTTGGTTAAAGTTTAAAATGTTTCCACCTGGCTATAAAGCAAGTTATCATAGTGACCAGACCAGTGGGAAGGTGGGAAGAACACTTAGCATATTAGCCTTTTATAGATAGATTGCTTGAACTTATTCATATGTTAACAGCAATGATAATTCAGGTTGAAAAGGAGAATTCTCGCTTGTATTTAACTATGAATTCTGCCTGAATAAATCTACAAATAGGAGGAGCAGACAGCACTCTGAGGAGGCAGTCACTCACATCAGCACTCAGGAATCTGGAAAGAGAAGATAAGAAAACAAGATCCAGTGAACTTCCATAGACTGTGAGGTGTCCTGAGGGGCTACAAAGAACTGGGGGGTGAGAGAGCTCAGGGTGCAAAGACAAGAGTCAGAGAACCAAGACCTGGATTCCAGCCCCTCCCCAGTGCTCAGAACACAGCTCTCTGCTTACAAGGGCCTCACTGTGCTCTGGTGAGTATAACCTGTAGCTTCACTTCTCATTCAATGCAGCAGGACGATGAGCTAATGTCTATGAAAGACATTTAAGTATTGAGAGGAAAGGGATTACCCAAACAAGAAATGGCCAAAGTTCACGAAAATATCACTTACCCTGCTCTTCTCAGGAATCCTAGGACATTGGAAAAGTCAGTTCACTGAAGCTCAGAACAAGCACTGTAACGAGCACTTTGAGAAGAACATGGCTGGCACCTTGCGGTTGTTCTGCATGGAGCTCCAGAAACCAGAGCGTGGGAATGAGACCCGCTGTCACCGGACTCTGTGAGGCAGAGGAGCACGCTGCTTACACAGGCCATTGGCGGCTTCTGTGACCTCCTGGAGGGCTATGAACAATGCCCTGGATTTTCTTACTCTTTAATGTATGATTAGCTTATTTGGATGAGCCCAATGTGACTGCATTTACCCAGCACCAATACCCAGCATTTCCCTCCTCTCTCTGCATGTTGTGAGTGTTCAGATTAACTTCAATATACAGCATATATTATGCAATATACATTTAATAATTTGTTTCATCTACATATCTTCTTTCCATCTTCTGTTATAATTTGAATTGAAAAGTTTCTTTCAAAAGTTCTGTATAATACAATCCTACCTAGAAAAAAAGGCCAACTCCATTCACTTGATGACAGACATGTACTGAGTGCCTTACTCATGCTGGGAAATAGAAAGCATCAAAAGGTGACCAAAAAAGGCTCCTTCCCCCAGGAAGGTCCTGCTGCCCCTTGCTACTTAAGTGAGTCAATGCGTAGAGACAAGGCTGAATCTTTGTGGTGTTTTATTCAGATGGCCTGCGATCCAAGAGAGCAGCAGGCGTAATACCCTGAAAGAAACTGCTCTAACATTTCATTTCAAACCAGCCCTTACAATAGGGCTATAGGGTGGGAAAAGTCTAACACTAGTGAGTTCCAGGGTCTGTTTTCTACCATCCTCCATGCAAAGATGAGCCTTGGAACCTGCAAAGATAAGCCAGAGAACCCACAAAGATGGGCCAGAGAAGCTGAAAGATGAGCCCTGGAAGCTGCAAAGATGAGCCCTGGAACCCACAAAGATGGGCCAGAGGAGCTGCAAAGATGAGCCTGGAACCCGCAAAGATGGGCCCTGGAACCCGCAAAGATGGGCCCTGGAACCCGCAAAGATTATCCCAGAATGCGGTCTTCCTTGAGACAGGCCCTGTCTTTGACCTGCATTTAAAATGTATCTTCTTGAGAGAAACCAAGATGGCGGCATAGGTAAGCACCTAAACTGCTGCCTCGCACGACAATTTCAAATCTACAACTAAAAGACAGAACGGACACCATCCAGAACCACAGGAAAGCTGACTGAGTGTAAATTCTACAACTAGAAGGAAAGAGAAAAGCTCACGGAGAATTGGAGGAACGGCAAAGGGTTGAGAACCACGGGAAAGCTGGCTGAGTGGAAGTTCTACAACTATAAGGAAAGAGAAAAGAGCATTGAGACATACACAAGCGCTGAAAAGCTGAGGTACGGAGGCGCGCGAATCGGGCTGGTGGCAGGTGACTAGGTGAACTGCTTTTTTCAACCCAAAGGGAGACAAGCTCCCTATTGCTCCAAACTCCATTTTCTGGGGAGACGCTGGGGATCCAAACTCCTACAGGGAGAAGGTAGACTGTCTGCCATCGGGTTGGAAAGTGAGGGTGACTTTCTTGCAGAGGTGTGCCGAGCAATCATTGTTTACTACGCTGGGACACGGGATGCAGGCACTTGCAAACGCAGAGACACAGAGATGGCTGACTGGCAGCCATTGCTGTTTGCCACGCCCTAGCCTAGTGACTCCTTGAGACCCCGCCCTGCACAATCTACAAACCCACCCAAGCTCCACACAGTGGCTTTTGCATGTAAATGGCCTGCCCTATCGCAGCTTAACCTAACAAACTGCAGCTCTGGTCAAACAGCTCCAAAACCTCCAAACCCCAAGCAAAGAGGAGAAAACTGTAGTTCTCGCTGTAGCTCCTGCTGGGTGGCCTCAGACAGTAGCTGACCTGTAACCCATTGGAGATCCAGAAGCTAGTGTATCTAGTGGTCAGTGTGAGATGACACCAGATTTCAACTCCTCACATTCAAGAGGCAGACACAGTGAGCACCAAAGCCCCACTGAAACAAGTCCTACCCCATAAGCATGTCTCCAGCACAGCAGTTCTTCCATTATAGACACAGCAGATCCTCACAGCCAATTGGCCTGGAGGTCAATTCCTCCCAGTGACACCAACAACAATCAAGACTATACTACAACAAGGCTGTACACACAGTCCACAAAGGGGTGCACCAAGAGTGTCCACCTCAGGTAACTGGGGAGGCCGACACTCTGGGCCATATGGGACACCTAGCACATAAAAACCACCCTACCAACTCAGGAAAGTAGCGAAAATGCGGAGACAAAGAAACAGATCACAAACGAAAGAAATGGAGGAAAACAAATGACTGGATAGAGAGTTCAAAACCATGGTTATAAGGTTTTTCAAGAATTTCCTAGAAAAGGCCAATAAATTTAACGAGACCCTCAAGGACCAACTAGAAATTAAACAAACACTGACTGAAATAAAAAATATTATACAGAGACCCGACAGCAGACTAGAGGAACGCAAGAATCAAGTCAAAGATTTGAAATACAGAGAAGCAAAAAATACTCAACCAGAAAAGCAAAAAGAAAAAAGAATCCAAAAAATTGAAGATAGTGTAAGAAGTCTCTGGGACAACTTCAAGCATACCAACATCTGAATTAGGGGGGTGCCAGAAGAAGAGAGAGAGCAAGATACTGAAAACCTATTTGAAGAAATAATGACTGAAAACTTCCCCCACCTGGTGAAAGAAATAAACTTTCAAGTCCAGGAAGCGCACAGAACCCCAAACAAAAGGAATCCAAAGAGGACCACACCAAGACACATCATAATTAAAATGCCAAGGGAAAAAGACAAAGAGAGAATATTAAAAGCAGCAAAAGAGGGCAAGAAAAATGGCGGCAGAATAGACAGATGTGTTCTGAGCCTTGTCCCGGAGCAGAAAGAAAGAACAGCTGAGGGTCGCAGGAGGAGTGTTTGTTGGCAAGTTAAGGGACAGCCAAACTCTAGGAGAAGATGGGGGACTGCTATATGGGGTTCCCCTGACCAGGCATCCCCCACTGCAGTTGGGTCCCCTCCTGGAGCCACGGGCTCGGACGTGGAGACCGCGCCATCTTGATAGGGAAAGTGGAGCTTATCAGAAGCCTGAAAATCCACAACTGCAGCAACCACTGAACAACTGCGAGCCCCAGAACACCGGTCCCCAATTGGTGCAAACTCGCGGATTCAAAGGAGCTCTTCATTCCACCACAGAAATGTCAGATTTCGCCTGGAATCAGGTGAGGTCTCTGGTCTCGGTGGGAGAGAGAAATGTGGGTTTTGCGGGAGCTGGAGGACCAGGGAAGTCTGTGCCTAGAAAAATCCATGGATGGTGGGGCTGGCGTGATCCGTGAATGTTGAAGGGGGTCCTAAGAGCTGCTAACAGAAGGGATCCCTAAAAAGCAACCCATTTTGATCTGATGTGCAGGGACAGCCTAAGAATTTCAAAGGTGTGCCGGCTGCTTAGACTTGAGCGCAGACCCATTGTTCGCGCACTTGGGCTTTTTCCTCTTCAAATCCTTGCTTCTGATCACTAAGCCCAATACATAGGATCACCCAGTTGGGGACACCTTGGGAGACTGCAGGGGAAAGTTGTTTTTCTGGAACCTGGGGGTCGGAGCTGGGAGTAACCATCTGAGAGCCAACTCTGAGGCAGCCCACTCCCACAAACTGGTATTGAGTACCACAGGGATAAACACAGACTAGAGAGGCCATAAATAGACCCGAAAGTCAATCCAGAAAAAATGCCACCCAGGGGCTGAATCACAAATTGACTCTTCTGTAATCAAAAATAAAGGAATACGAGAAATTAAGACACCACCTGCTTAAAAATCAGGACTGGCTTACAACACTGAGGAACAGTAGAATGCAGGAAACTGCAATACTGTCAGGACTGAGAAACAGACGTGCCAAACAGAACAATAGAGGAACTGAATGGCCTTCACTATTGCACATTATATAATTTTTTATTTTTTATTTTTTTATTTTCATTTTTTGCATCTTTTACTTAAGAAACTATTTTTTTTCTTTTTTTTCCTCATTTGACTTTACCTTTTTAATTATTATATTTTTATTTTTAATCAGTATTATTACTTCTACTATTTTACCTTTTTTTTTTTTTTTTTTCTTAAAGTGTCCTTTTATTTTCTCTTTATTTTACTTTGGGACTAGTGTTCTACATTTTATTTTCATCTTTCCTTTAGCATCATTTTACTCTATCTCAACTCTACCTTTATGCCATCACACTCTTCCTAACTTTTCCCCTTTTGGTATCCTGTTTATCTTACCCCTTTCCTGCTTTAGATTTTCCCTATTCTTTCTGTTTACCCTCTGTTAAAATTTCACCCTACTTATATATCTAATTTCCAATCCCCTGCTCCAAGTCTATACACACCTCTCTCTTCGCTGTCTTAACTACACAAAAAATTGTTTTTCTCTCTATCCTTTTGTTGTTGTTTGCTTGAATGTTGATTATATTGAATTTTTATGCTTTTTGTGAGATTGCTTTGCTTATTCTTTTTGTTTGTTTGTTTGCTTTGTTTTTGTTTGTTTTTTGCTTCTGTTTTCCCTTGCCTCGCTTGATATTAGTTGGTGTTGTAGTTTGTATTAATCCCCAGGTACTTGTTGCTGGCATTTGCTGGGATTAGTGGTTGTTCTATTGGAGTTTTATCCCCATATATATAGTTTGTTCCCCTTTCCTCTCTTAGTCTCTTTCTTGTCTCTCTTATTTTTTTTCTTTTCCCAATTTCATTTTGACATTCCTTTTTTTCTTTCTTTTTCCTCTTCTTCTTTCTCTCCTATCCCCTAATTTGCCTTTCTCTGGTGTCACCTTTATTGGAGGTTATTAATATCATGAATACATTTCTGTTCAGTGCCTAGTGTGTTGTACCTGGTTGTGTTGTATTTTGTGCCATTAAGTCAACGCAGGAGAGAGAGAACTACATAACCAGACATCTGGAGAAGAAAGAACATGAGAGACAAAGAAATAGCCTGCATATGAAAGAAAAGCAGGCATCACCAGAAAAGGAAGTAAATGAAATGGAGGCAAGCAAGCTGCAGAGAAAGAATTCAGAGAAATGGTCATAAGGTGGCTGAAAAGAATGGAAGACAATATAAGTAAGAACCAAGAGGAAATGAAGAACCAAGAAGAAATGAAAAATGACATTGCTGCTGTAAAGAACTCAATAGAAAGCATTAAGAGTAGACTAGAAGAAGCAGAGGACCACATCAGTGAGCTAGAAGACAAGATGGAAAAAAATACCCAAGTAGAGCAGCCTCTAGAAAAAAAAAATTAAAAAGCAGGAAGAGAGCCTAAGGGAACTTTGGGACAACACAAAACAAAACAACATCCACATAATAGGGGTTCCAGAAGGAAAGGAAATTGAGCAAGGAATAGAAAACATGTTTGAAGAAATAATGACAGAAAACTTCCCTGATATAGGGAAGAAAAAACCCACACAAATCCAAGAAGCTCACAGAGTCCCAAGCAAAATAAACCCCAAAAGACCAATGCCTAGGAACATTATAATTAAATTGGCAAACACCAATGACAAAGTAAGAATCTTAAAAGCGTCCAGAGAGAGACAGAAAGTTACATACAAAGGAAACCCCATCAGACTAGCAACTAACTTATCAACAGAAACTCATCAGGCCAGAAGGGAATGGAATGAAATATACAGTCATGCAAAGAAAGGGTCTGAATCCAAGAATACTGTACCCAGCAAGGCTATCAATCAAAATTGAAGGTGAAATCAGGAGCTTCACAGACAAAAAAGGACTAAGGGAATTTATTACCACCAAACCAGCAATCAAGAAATGCTAAAGGGTCTGCTGTAAAAAAAAAAAAAAAAAGAAAGAAAAGAAATAGGAAGCAAAGAGGAACACAGGGGTAAAGAATAAAAATGGCCACAAACAAGTACCTATCAATAATAACTTTAAATGTAAACGGATTAAATACCCCAATCAAAAGACATGGGGTAACTGACTGGATAAGAACACATGACCCATATATCTGCTGTCTACATGAAACCCACCTCAGAAAAAAAGACGCACACAGGCTGAGGGTGAAGGGATGGAAAAAGGTTTTCCAGGCGAATGGAAATGAAAAAAAGTTGGGGTAGCAATACTTATATCTGACAAATTAGATCTCAAAGTGAAGGACATAACAAGAGATAAGGAAGGCCACTTCATAATACTAAAGGGAGCAATCCAACAAGAAGAAATAACTATGGTAAACATATATGCACCCAATACAGGAATACCCAAATACATTAAAAAAACTCAAGGGAGAGATTAACAGCAATACAATCATAGTAGGAGACTTTAATACCCCACTATCACCATTGGAGAAATCCTCGAAACAAAAAAATCAGCAAAGAAACATCAATCCTAAATGACCACTAGACCAGATGGAATTAGTTGACATCTTCAGGACATTTCACCCCAAAGCCACAGAATATACATTCTTCTCAAGTGCACATGGCTCATTTTCAAAGATAGACCATATGTTGGGACATAGGCAAAGTCTCTTCAAATTCAAGAAGATAGAAATCATATCAAGCATCTTCTCAAACCACAGTGGCATAAAACTGGAAATCAACTACAATAAAAACAATCCAAAGAAGTCAAACACATGGAGACTAAGCAGCATGCTATTAAACAATTACTGGGTTACCAGAGAGATCAAGGAAGAAATAAAAAACATCATGGCAACAAATGACAATGAAAATACAACAATCAAAAATCTATGGGACACAGCGAAAGCAGTCTTGAGAGGGAAGTTCATATATCTACAAGCATACTGCTAAAAAACAAGAAACAATGGTAACCCTACAACTCAAAGAGTTAGAAAGAGAGCAACAAGAGAAGCTCAGTATAAGCAGAAGGAAGGAAATAATAAAGATCAGAGTGGAGATAAACGACATTGAGACCAAAGAAACAATACAAAAGATCAACAAAATCAAGAGCTGGTTCTTTGAAAGGATAAACAAGATTGATGAACCTCTAGCCAGGCTCACCAAGAAGCAAAGAGAGAGGACCCAAATAAACAAAATCAGAAATGAAAGAGGTTAAATAACAACAGATCCCGCCAAAATACAAAGGACTGTTAAAAAAAATTCCTATGAACAACTCTATTCCAACAAACTGGACAACCTGGAGGAAATGGACATATTCCTAGAAAAATATAACCTTCCAAAACTCAATCAGGAAGAATCTAAACAGCTCAATATGTCAGTAACTATGGAAGAAATTGAAGCAGTCATCAAAAAGCTTCCAGCAAACAAAAGCCTGAGGCCAGATGGTTTCACAGGAGAGTTTTACCAAACATTCACGGAAGAAATAAAACCTATCCTCCTCAGACTATTCCAAAAAATTCAAGAGGAAGGAACACTTCCAAGCTCCTTCTATGAAGCCAGCATCACTCTAATACCAAAACCAGATAAAGACAACACAATGAAAGAGAATTACAGGCCAATATCCCTCATGAACGTAGATGCCAAAATCCTCAACAAAATTCTAGCAAATCAGATCCAGCACTACATCAGAAAGATCATACACCATGACAAAGTAGGCTTTATCCCAGGAATGCAAGGATGGTACAATATCTGCAAATCAATAAACGTGATACATCACATAAACAAATTGAGAGATAAAAACCACATAGTCATATCAATTGATGCAGAAAACGCATTTGACAAAATCCAACACCCTTTCTTGATAAAAACTCTCAACAAGGTGGGAATAGAAGGATCATACCTCAACATAATAAAAGCTATATATGATAAACTCACAGCTAACATCACACTCAATGGGCAAAAACTAAAACCATTTCCCCTAAGAACAGGAACAAGACAGGGATGCCCCCTCTCACCACTCCTGTTCAACATAGTACTGGAAGTATTAGCCCTTGCAATTAGACAAGAAGAAGAAATAAAAGGCATCCAAATTGGAAAAGAAGAAGTAAAGCTGTCCTTATTTGTAGATGACATGATATTGTACATAAAAACCCGAAAGTCTCCATAAAAAAACTAACAGACTAAATAAATGAATTTGGCAATGTAGCAGGATACAAAATTAATGCCAAGATATCTATGGCATTTATATACACCAATAATGAACTTACAGAGAGAGAGACTAAAAAGCAATCCCATTTACCATCGCATCAAAAAAATTAAGATACCTAGGAATAAACTTAACCAAGGAGGTAAAAGACCTATACGCGGAAAACTATAGGACACTGAAAAAAGAGGTAGAGGAAGACATAAACAAATGGAAGAACATACCATGTTCATGGATTGGTAGAATCAACATCATTAAAGTGTCCATACTACCCAAAGCAATCTATAGATTCAATGCACTCCCCATTAAAATACCAACGGCATATTTCACAGAACTAGAAAGAACTCTTCAAAAGTTCATCTGGAATAAAAAAAGACTCCGAATAGCCACAGCAATCCTGAGAAAGAAGAATAAAGTATGTGGGATCTCAATAGCATATTTCAAGCTGTATTACAAAGCCACTGTTCTCAAAACAGCCTGGTACCGGCACAAGAACAGACATATAGATCAATGGAATAGAATAGAGAATCCAGATATCAACCCAAACCACTATGCTCAATTAATATTTGACAAAGGAGGCATGAACATACAATGGAGTCAAGACAGTCTCTTCAATAAATTGTGTTGGGAAAATTGGACAGATACATGCAAAAAAATGAAACTAGATCACCACCTTACACCATACACAAAAATAAACTCAAAATGGATACAGGACTTAAACATAAGACGGGAAACCATCTTATGTTTAAATACTAGAGGAATCCACAGGCTGCAAAATCTCAGGCATATGCCGAAAGAACTTCTTCACTGACACTACCCCTAGAGCAATGGAAGCTAAAGAGAAAATAAACAAATGGGACTACATCAAAATCAAAAGCTTTTTCACAGCAAAAGAAACCATCAATAAAACAACAAGAAACCCTACTGTATGGGAGAATATATTTGCAAATGTTATCACTGATAAAGGTTTAATCTCCAACGTCTATAGGCAGCTTACACAACTTAATAAAAGGAAGATAAATGATCCAATAAAAAAATGGGCTACAGACCTAAATAGAATCTTTTCAAAAAAAGACAGAAGGAAGGCCAAGAGACACATGAAAACATGCTCAAAGTCACTAATTGTCAGAGAGGTGCAAATCAAAACGACAATGCGGTACCATCTCACACCTGTCAGAATGGCTATTATCAACAAATCAACAAACGACAAGTGCTGGCGAGGATGTGGAGTAAAAGGAACCCTCGTGCACTGCTGGTGGGAATGCAGACTGGTGCAGCCACTATGGAGAACAGTATGGAGTTTCCTCAAAAAACTGAAAATGGAAATCCCATTTGACCCAATAATCCCACTCCTAGGAATATATCCTAAGAAACTAGAAACACCAATCAGAAAGGATATATGCACCCCTATATTCATAGCAGCAAAATTTACAATAGCTAAGATTTGGAAACAACCTAGGTGCCCGTCAGCAGTTGACTGGATCAGAAAACTATGGTACATCTACACAATGGAATACTATGCTGCCATAAAAAAGAAGGAATTCTTACCATTTGTAGCAACCTGGATGGAATTGGAGAACATTATGCTAAGTGAAATAAGCCAGTCAATGAAAGAAAAATACCACATGATCTCACTCATTTGTGGATAATAAAAAACACATTATAAACTGATGAACAAAAAGATAGATACAGAGGCAGTAAAGCATCACACAGACTGTCAAATTACAACAGGAAGGTTAGGGAGAGGTGGGGGAAATAAGAGATCAACCGAAGGACTTATATGCATGCATATAAGAATAACCAATGGATGCAAAACATTGGGGGGTGAGGGCATGTATGGGAGTCAGGGGGTGGGGGACAATGGTAAGATATGTACACATATAATACCTTAATTTAAAAAATGGAAAAAAATCCTATATAATAAAAAAAAAATAAAATAAAAGCATCAAGAGAAAAACAGTTAATTACCTACAAGGGAGCACCCATACAATTGTCAACTGATTTCTCAACAGAAACTATGCAGGCCAGATGGGAGTGGCAAGAAATTTTCAAAGTGATGAATAGCAAGAACCTACAACCAAGATTACTCTACCCAGCAAAGTTATCATTCAGAATTGAAGGTCAGATAAAGAGCTTCACAAATAAGGAAAAGCTAAAGGAGTTCATCACCACCAAACCAGTATTATATGAAATGCTGAAAGGTATTCTTTAAGAAGAGGAAGAAGAAGAAAAAAGTAAAGATAAAAATTATGAACAACAAATACATATCTATCAACAAGTGAATCTGAAAATCAAGTGAATTAAAAATCTGAGAAACAGAATAAACTGGTGAATATAATAGAATCAGGGGCATAGAATGGGAGTGGATTGATAATTCTCAGGGGGAAAGGGGTGTGGGGGTATGGGAAGAGACCAGACAAAAATCACACACCTATGGATGAGGAAGTGAGGGGGAGGTAAGGGCAGAGGTTAGGGTGGGAACCGGGTGGAGGGGAGCTGTGGGGGGAAAAAAGGAGAAACAATTGTAATAATCTGAACAATAAAGATTTATTAACTTAAAAAAAAAATAAAATGTATCTTCTTCTCTGAGTAATGACCTCCCCCTGGGCTCCCAATGCCTTATGTTTAGAGACCTGCTTGTTTTCTTGTAGCACATCCTCCAGTGCCCCAGGGTCTGCAAGAACAATCTCTTTTCTACAGCTAAAATAGTGAACTAGTGGCCTGGTGCATGGATTTGTGCACATTAAAAGGAAATTAATTAGAAGGTGGCTGATGGGACAGGACTGGGTGAGATGGGCCGGATATGCCCTAGAGCCTCCCTGGTCCTCCGATTCCTCCCATGGTCCCTCCCTGACTGGCCACACCTGGGGCAGCACCATAGCTCAAAGGGTATCTATGGTCACCGCAGCTTGGCAGTAAACCAGATTCAGGGCCAACAGTGCCCCAGCAACAACATAATCCACAGCCAAAGGTGGAATCACATGGCCTGGGAGGAATCGGGCTCCCTCCACTCCGGTTCCAGGATACGTCACCTGAGAACCACCACTGCCAAGCCACTGCAGCTTGGCAACTCTTGCATTGAACATCTGCCCCCAGGTGGTCAGTGCACATCACACCTACCGGCTGGTCGGATGGTCACTTAGCCTTTTATATATATAGATTATTAAACTGATGAGGAGCCCTAACTGGTTTGGCTCAGTGGATAGAGCGTCAGCCTGCAGACTGAAAGGTCCCAGGTTTGATTCTGGTCAAGGGCATGTACCTTGGTTGTGGGCACATCCCCAGTGGGAGATGTACAGGAGGCAGCTGATTGATGTTTCTCTCTCATCAATGTTTCTGACTCTATCCCTCTCCCTTCCTCTCTGTAAAAAAAGCAATAAAATAACATTTTTAAAAAATAAAATGATGGGGAAAATAAGTCATGGGGGGGGAGGGGGTGCTAGCAATAGCTAATTCTCATTAGCCTATACTCTAGTCACTTCCCCTTCCTTAATTATCTGATCTTGCAAGACCTATTTACCTAAGTACTCCCATTTCACAGAGGTCATAAACCATAAACAGTACACCTGAACCCCTAGAGTGGGGTTAACAGTGCTGGCGCCAGGCCCAGCCTTTAGGTGTGGTCTCACGGCCCCCATGCCAATACATGGGGTTTTATTGTAAAGCCCGCGAAAGGTCCAGAAGTCCCATCCATTTTTGGAGGACAAAGAAACCAAAAGAGTATAAAGGGAAAGCTTCCTCAACATTGGTTTGCTCAGGATTTGGAGAGGAACAGTCTCCTGAGTCACTGTGAAATGGAATTTTTGGACTGAAACTCAGATTCTTTGTCCACCAGAGTCAAAGAATGAATCCATGGACAGAGAGTAGTATAGCAAAGGTGGAGATTTATTGAAGAACAAGTATAGACTCCCACATGGGGAGAGGGAAAGAGTCCCACTGAGTTCCTTTCCCTATCCTATCTAATAAAGAGTAATATGCAAATTGCCCATCACTCCAACACACAAGATGGCTGCCCCTATGTGGTCAAAGATGGCCACCACAAGATGGCTAGCAGGGGAGGACAGTTAGGAGGGACCAGGCTGGCTGAGGAGGGAAGTTGGGGGCAACTGGGCCTGCAGGGAAGGGCAGCTGGGGGGGACCAGGCATGCAGGGGAGGGCAGTTAGGGGCAAACAGGCTGGCAGGGGAGCAGTTAGACATCAATCAGGCTGGCAGGGGAGTGGTTAGGGTGTGTTTAGGCTGGCAGGCAGAAGCGGTTAGAGACAATCAGGAAGGCAGGCAGGCGAGCAGTCGGGAGCCAGCAGTCCTGGTTTGTGAGAGGGATCCCAGATTGGAGAGGGTGCAGGCTGTGCTGAGGGACACACACCCCCATGCACAAATTTTGTGCATGGGGCCACTAGTGGCTTATAAAGGCTGCAAATCCTGGTGCCTTGACATCCCCTCTGATTTGGTCCCTTAGACTGGTTACTACAGTAACTCCTAGGCTCAAAAGTGGAACCTCACATGGGACATGTGTGGTTCTCTCCCCTTCTTTCTTTCCTTATTTTCTATGGCATGCCAGCACAGCCAAGGGTGAACCTGAGGAGGTACAGTGAAGGATTAAAGAAGACAAACAAGAGAATATAGCTGGGGCTCAGCAGATCTCCTGTGCCTGGATGAGGACAGAAAGACCCAGCCTGCAAGCCGAGGCTTTATTTTATAGTCAGATCAACATGTTTATAATGTTTTTGTGAGTTTCACCTTGTTTTGGCAGCACTTGCTGCACCTACCACAGCCCATTAGCTACCTAGGAAGGAACTAGGGTGGACTATAAAGTTAAGCTTAATTATGCTAAGAGGGCTCTGCCCTCCAAGGTGGGACTTGTTTGTGGTCTTGCCACAGGTCAATCTGAGGCTTGACCCTATAGCCACTTCCTACATCTCCCCCATTTTTTGTTTTTAAGCTACTACTATTAAAACAATAACAAAACAATGCCAATGCAAAAAACAAACTACAGACATGTTAACATTTTTAGCTACTAAATGAAAGTTTCTTTTGCTGTTGGTGTATATTTACTCAGAGTCTTAGGATTTGGCTGTGCAAGATATTACAGAAGACTGGCAGCTAATCAATGCTAGCATAGCTAGAAACATGGTTGAGGGAGTAGCTTCTACTTCTTGCTTTTTCTAACATCTGCTGGGCTTCAGTTATTAACTTCTTCAGCTGACCCCATGTTGGCACCTCGGGCCCTTGTGTAGCTTTCGTTTTCTTCTTCTTCCACATTGCTGTCATTGGGACAACTCTCAGTCTTTTGAATGAAGGGACAAGGAGCTTCTTTGTGTCCATTGTGGTGATGCACATAATGCTCTGGCACCCAAATTGGCTGTGCTGCTCCTTCTGAAAAGATACAAAACACAACCTCTTCCCCACATCATTACTGGATCTGGTAAAACTCTTGTCTGGTTTGTGTATCCTTCCACCAGGCTAACTCGGTGGAGGCTATTGCACTGGAGGTCCGATGCCTTTTGGCTGCTGTACAACTCCCTTCATCATAATTCAAAAAACTTAACACATAACATCCTTCTCCTCCTTTTTGTCTTTGTAACTGCTTTTTAAGAGTAGGATTGGCTCTTTCTGATATTACTTGACCTTGAATTTGTGCTATTTTTGTTTCTGGTAAGACCTGATTTATAGTATTAACTAAAGACCCATTGCACGTAGAGATTCGTGCAATAGGCCTTCCTTCCCTTGGCTTCCAGCACCGGTTTTCCTCTGGCACCCGGGACCCAGGCCTTCACACTGGCCAGAGTCTGCCATCTTCTCTGCAGACTGCTATCTTCGTCTTTGCTGCAGACTCCGGCGGGAGTCTGCCATCTTCATCTTCGCCGCAGACTCAGGAGTCTGCAGTCTTGTCTTCACTGCGGCACTCTGCTCCTGTAGATCCCTTTGCCCCCCGCCCTCCCTCTCATAGCAGGTGTCCTGCCCCGCCTGGCCACTCTGTGCCTGGAGCAGCTGGGTGGCCACCATCTTTGGCCTTCTAATTTGCATACTCACTCTGATTAGCTGTGGATATAGCAGAGGTACGGTCAATTTACATGTTTGTCTATTATTAGGTAAGATTGTACCATTAGTTTAATTTCTCCAATATAGTCCTGATCTATCACTCCAGGGAGAACTTGAAACCCTTTCAATGTTAAATTGCTTCTCCCTAAAATTAGTCCCATTATGCCTGGGGGAAGGAGACCATGCACTCCTGTGGCAATGGCCTGAGGCCCCATCTCTGGGGTTAGTACATATCGGGAGGTGAGACTGAGGTCCAATCCTGTGCTTCCCAGGGTGGCATGGTAAAGGTTTCGAATGGTTGGCTTTGGGACTGAGCTGGCTGGAAAGGCTGCAGTGGGGTCAAGGATAGGGCCCCTACTGTTTGGTGGGGCTGGGGCTGGCCCTGCCTGAAGTTTCCCTGCCTAGGGGGCATTAGATTATCATCAACATTAGCCTTGGAGTGGCATTCATTTACCCAATGCTTTCCTCTTCTGCATCTTGGACATAGTCCAGGCTGCTTGTTTCCACTCCTTGTAGCCTTTTGACTTCCATTTCTAGCATTACAATCTTTAGCAAAATGCCCTGGTTTACCACAGTTAAAATATCCCTCTTTCTTTTTCTGCTGACCAGCGAGTAACATCTCCTTTAATGCGGCAGATAATACCACTCCCTGAACATAGGCTGGTCCAACATCAGTACAAACACAGATAAAATACTTCCATAATAAGTAATCTCCAAGTGACAGACAAACCTTTGCAACAGTTTTAAGCCTCTGGTAACCTTCCACTATCTGTCTTAATTCTTCTGCCACATTCATCCACTCCCTTTCTAGAGTGGGCTCTAGGCAGTCCCGAATCAGGGGTGACAGACCGAAAGTAGAGGTAGGAATTTCCTCTGGACCTTCAGCTATATAACGATCTCTAAGTTGCTTTCCTATCTTCTCCCCTGTCTCTATATTTACTTTTCCTTCCTCAGGAAACCATGGGAAAGTTTTATTTACAAAATCCAACAAATCAAGAAGCTGTTGATACCTCACAGAACAGCCCCATGCTTGGAGCATAGCCTTAAGCATAGATATGTATAAGTTCTTTTCCTGTGATCCTGAATTTCCCATGTTTTACACCTAGCTATTCCTAAACTGTGCTCCTTGCCTTACTTTTTGCTTTCTGCATGTGCTTCACTGGAGCATCCTTTCATCTTGCAATTGTAGTTCCCCCATACTCAGGCCCCCCACATGTGCCGCGTCCAGCATGGGCAGGTTCGGTGAGCCTGAGGAGAGGCAGTGAAGAATTAAAGAAGACAGACAAGAGAATACAGCTGGGGCCTGGTAGGTCTCCCATCTCTGGATGAGGACACAGAAAGACCCAGCCTGCAAGCCAAGGCTTTATTTTATAGGCAGATCAAAACAAGGGTAGTGGGCCCTAACAAGTTTGGCTCAGTGGATAGAGCGTCGGCCTATGGACTCAAGGGTCCCAGGTTCAATTCCGGTCAAGGGCATGTACCTTGGTTGCAGGCACATCCCCAGTAGGGGTTGTGCAGGAGGCAGCTGATCAATGTTTCTCTCTCATCTATGTTTCTAACTCTCTATCCCTCTCCCTTCCTCTCTGTAAAAATATCAATAAAATATATTTTTTAAAAAAAAAGGTAGTGGTCAACATGTTTACAATGTTCTTGTGAGTTTCACCTTCTTTTGGCAGCATTTGCTGCACCTCCCGCAGCCCATTAGCTCCCTAGGAAGGAACTAGGGTGGACTACAGGCCATGCTTAATTATGCTAGGAGGGCTCTGCCCTCCAAGCTGGGACTTGTTTGTGGCCCTGCCACAAGCCAATCAAGGCTTGACCCTATAGCTACTCCCTACAGTTTTCCTATTCCCTTTGGGCTTTCTTCCTCTTCTGGATGAAGGGCTTCATTCTCTTCATTTTGTAAATAGAGACCTTTTGCTGTTCCCAGCTCCCTCATCCTAAGGAAATGCACTTGTTTCAGCTTTTCAGCTTCCCTAGCCTATGGAAATATACCTTCTGCTGCTCTGCAGCCTTGTGCTTCCCCCATGGTCCCCTTAATTTCTAAAATTTCCTAAAATCTGTCTTTTTCACCCCCAAAAATTCCTATTTCAGTCCCTCCTCTGATTAGGAAACCCCAACTGCCTTGGGGGACAATGAACAACGAGTCATTCTGACTGCTTCCTGCTGGCAAAGGGATCATAGTTTGGGGGGGAGGGGTGGCAGTCAGATTCCCATAAAAAATGAGCTAACTAAGAGTCCATAGATGATGGATGCAGTGTCCTTCATCTGCAGTTCTATGTGGAGGCCCATTTGTAGCTTTAGGGCTTCTATATGGGAGGATATGAAACATAACAAGAAATGGTTAAAGGTGAGTAATAATAAAACAGTATAAACTAAGGCCTGAGGTGGGGAGCCAATTAATAGAGATGGTATTATATACTTTGGGGCCTTTTTCTTTAGCTAAGCTGCTTGCAGCAAGAAGTTTTATTTATGGCACAGACTTTGCCTTGCTCAATCAAGGGCTTTTCTGTGAATAAAAATCTTTAGAGGCTTGAGAAGTAGTTCTGATTAGTGGTAGTGGTAGCATAAGTTGTCCTGTAGACTAAGGTTTAGCATAATTTACTCTGAAAGAGATGTGGGAGATATACATTCACTTGAGATTATTTGACCCTGAATTGGGCTGCTTATAACATACTTACTAGTTAGGGATTTGGGAAGCCAGTATGGCTGACAATTTGCTACATTCAGGATACAAAAAAAGGAGCTATAAGTGGGAGCATCTCATGTAGTTGCTACCTCCCAGCAAGGGCAGAGAAGTACCAGCCATGGGTTTATATGTCACTTATGAAAAGACAGAAAATGAAAACATTGTTTATCTAGAAACTAGAAGCCTGGTGCACTTAATTTGTACACTAGAGGAGGGGAGTGTCCCTCAGCCCAGCCTGCACCCTCTCCAATCTGGGACCCCTCAGGGGATGTCCAACTACTGGTTTAAGGCTGATCCTGCAGAGATTTGGCCTAAACCAGCAATCGGATATCCCTCTCACAATCCAGGACTGCTGGCTCCTAACCACTCACTTGCCTGCCTGCCTGATTGCCCCTAAGCACTTCTGCCTGCCAGCCTGATCACCCTCTAACTGCTCCCCTGCTGGCCTGATTGACACCTAACTGCTACCCTACTGGCCCCATCTCCCCCAACTGCCCTCTCCTGCTGGCCATCTTGTGGTGGCCATCTTGTGACAAGGTGTGGACAGCCATCTTGTGATGGCATGGGGGCGGCCATCTTGTGATGACATGGGGTGGCTATCTTGTGATAACGTGAGGGCGCGAGGGTGCAAGGGCCACCTAGGCTTTTATTAGTATAGATACCAGAGAATGTTCCTTATCTGGCACTCATTGACTTCCCAGGATCCCTTTGAAAGAGAAGTTTCAAGTGGTCTAGAGGCGCACATGAGTAGAAATCTGATGATCTAGTTGATGGCAATGCAGCTTTGTCCTCCTGTGCTGGCATTCAAGGCTCACTTGAGACAGACGGATCTAGGAGTCGATGCTGCCGACCTGTGGGGAGACTTAAAGATGGTGCCTGTAAAAAGGCTTTTTGGACTGTTTAAAGGCCTGCCCAAATAAATGAGGGCTATTCCCAAAAGCTCTGGGGCAGTATTGACTATATTGGCAGACAGCTTTGATTATTGGGATCTTTTAAAAGCAAACAGGGACTGTAAGTTACTATAAACCACTTCGTGTTTTCTGGAATTTGGGCAAGTAAAGCATAAGGGTTAGGAACAATTAGCTGGATAGGAATCACTGCCTTATTTATAAGTCCTGAACTAGTCCTCCCCCTCTATTAGGCTCTTGTACCCCTAAGATGACAAGGTTTCAATAAACCTTGGGCTTCTAAAATAGATGGCCTAATAGAATATTGAGTCCTTCTAGAGCCTCAGGGTTGAGGCGACAGTGTTTCTGATGTGAATGTGAGGCTTTTTGTAGGGTCAGGAAGGCGTGGGAAAGGAACAACTTACCCCAGCTAAACCCTAAAGGCTGAGAAAAAGATCTCTTTCTTGGCTTCCAGACATGCCTGTAATGGCTACAGCCTCTGAGGATGGTTTGCCAGGGTTTGGGAGGAGTACAGAGAAGGTGGCTTCAGCATCGGGGAGGAAATTAATTTCCTTGCCCCCCCCCCGCCACTATCAGGCTTACCTGGGGCTCTTGGGTGGAGGTGGCAGTCCTTTGAGGAGTGGGATTGAGAGACCCCGAGCCCCATCAGTCCTGTTGGGCTAACTGGTCGCCAGGCCCACCCCAAGGGACCTCAGTCTCCAGGGGCAGTCCGACTTCCAGTGATTTCCTTAGCAGGTAGAATAGGGCTTCAGGAGTCTACTATGCCCCTTGGGGCAACTCCAGCACCTAAGTCCAACCTGTCTACAGTTGTAGCAGGTGACCGGGACTGACCGTTTGTCTCCAGGCTCTGACTGGGGGCCCTTGACTTGCCGAAGCATGGCACAAAGAACCTTGGCTTTGGCCTGGCTTCCCCTGTTTCTCCTTATTCTGGTCTCTATTATAGAACACAGAGATGGCAACTTTCAGGAGATTTTGTAAGGTACTCTTGGGACCAATAGCCAATTCTTGCAACCTCCTGATGTCTGGGAAAGCCTATGTGATAAATTTGTCCTTTAAAATTAGTTGTCCCAATTCTGAATCTGGGGTAATGTTGATACGCTTAACCAAAGCCTCGCTGAGACTTCCAAAAAGGCCAAGGGGGTACCAGCCCCTTGATTAATGGTGTTTAATTTAGAGTAATTAACACGCTTTGTTTTACTATGTTTGAGGCCTTCTATAACACAGAACTGGCAGTGCTTTATTTTCTAGTATATTTTTCTTTTCAGTGGCTGAGAGGGTCAGGAATAATATGAGCATGATGTCTCTATATGAGAAATCAAATATTTAAGTAAGGTTTTGGAAGACTCCAATATATTTTTCAGGGTCTTCTGAGAACTTTCTTAGATCACTTTTAATTTGTCTCATGTCCTGGGGTAAGAAGGGGGTCTGGGCTAAAGCATGGCCAGATCCTTCATCTGTCTTGGGGCAAGCTAAGGTTGGCTCAATTCTGGTGGGGGCGCAGTCTCCACCCTCTCCCTCAGTGGGCTTGGGTTGTTATTGCCAGGAGTGAGGGACTTACTTTATATTTTTTATATAAATCTGGCCTGTCCCTTAGGATAAAGAACGTTTGGACATATGGGACTTCTAACCATTTCCTATTTTTTCCTACTGAACAAATTAAAACTACTTTTTGGGGCTAGGTTTTACTATTTTCTAGTTGGCATTTGAGGCCAAACCTGAGTGCAGAAAAAAAACAGGCTTTTTTTTTTAAGGTTTGTGGGTCAAACTTATCCCAGTTCTTGAGGATGCATTCTAGAGGGCTGTCTTTATGTAGAGTAGATAACACACTTCTCATCTGAGAAAAGAAAGAGAAAGAAACATGCAAGGATGCCTGCCACCCTTGTATGGGTGACCCACCTTGTCGGCATGTGGTCACAGACAAGGTGGCAGGGTGGACTTAACCGCACTCACCACCGCGACTGACAACCCAAGCTCACGCAGAGGCTGCCCCTTCCTGATGCTCCTGGTGACTTCCTGATGGGGGTGGCATGTATAACCAGTGTTCTCAGGCCCCTTGTTTGTTATTAAAAGTGCCTGAGATGGCTGTAATATTTTTGAAGTACCTACTGGACCATATTTCCGAGAGGTTTAGTCTAGAATGAGGAATTAAGAGAGTACCTGGAACCCTGGTTTGGCCCATATCCAGTGATCCGAGTAAAGTATTAACAGCTTCGGTCCCCACCACTTTTTCCCTTGTCATTAGGGATTTATCCTCTGCCTGATTTTTGGATGGAAGCTCTCACTAGTCAAATTTAGTATTTTAAACTTTCTGCTCACTGGCTTACCTTTTTATTTTTATTGAACCTTAATTTCCATTGTTTTATTTTAAAACCTTAAAAATGTAACCTTCTTTTATTTTTTTTATTTTTTATTTTTTGGATAGTAAATCGTTTATTGATTACACATGATAATGGATGATACACAAGTTTCATATCCATCTATAATTTTATCTGGTACCATAATTCAATTTAGATATATTGCATAGGATGTGCCAACAATCATTAATAACCAAATGAACTCCATGACTCTGCTTGGGTGACCCTTTTAATGGTGAACTCCAGGTCACAACACAGTAACTGTCAATTCAACTACACCAAAGTTTCTGAAGACAATGGCCTCTGTACCCAAGCAGGTTGTAAGTAAATTTCAAATGGAACCTGGCATCACCCTGAAGGAATTCTAGCTTCATACTGTTGGGCTAATTTACCAAGATGGCTTCAGAGCAAACTAACTTTACACAGCACATTTTTTAAAAAGACACATTTATTCAGCATCATGATCAGACTATTACATTTAGCAATCAACAGCATGGGTGCAAAAAAAAAAAAATCTACATTAAAACCCTTGGTTGGAATGCTTTACACTTTCCACAGAACAGAAACTAAAATAACCTGTTATACAATTAGTCACAAATACAGTCCTCGAGGTTTTTTTTTGCCCATTCACATGAGTATTGTCTAACACATGTCTTCTTTGTAGCAGCTAGGCCCTGCCACCACTGTGCTTGGCTGAGTTCACAAATCTGTTGTAACCTGTAGCTTCCCTGTCACTTCTCTGGCTCTCCTCTCCTGTTAAGCTTTGTTTCCTGGCAGTAATTAAAACCTTCTGCCACTGCCATAGCTACTGCTGCTGCTGGAACCACCATAGCCACCTTGGTTTTGTGGTTTGGCAAAGTATTGACCTCCACCACCATAAGGGCCAGAGCTTCTGCCTCCAAAGTTTCCTCCTTTTATAGGCCCAAAATTTGAAGATTGATTGTTGTAATTGCCAAAATCATTGTAGCTTCTACCACCTCCAAAATTGCTTCCATCATTACCAAATCCATTATAGCCAACCCCACTGCCACCATAACCACGGCCACAATGGCTGCCACCAAAGCCACCTCGACCACTGAAGTTTCTTCTGTGACCAAAGTTGTCATTTCCACCAAAACCACCTCCATGACCACCTCCGAAGTTTCCAGAATCACTTCAACCTCTTTGGCTGGACGAAGCACTAGCCATCTCTTGCTTAGATAGGGCTTTCCTTACTTCACAGTTGTGGCCATTCACAATATGGTATTTCTGAATGACAATCTTGTCTACAGAGTCATGGTCATCAAAGGTTACAAAAGCAAAGCCCCTCTTTTTGCCACTGCCTCAGTCAGTCATGATTTCAATCACTTCTATTTTCCCATACTGTTCAAAATAATCTCTTAGGTGATGTTCTTCAGTGTCTTCTTTAATACCGCCGACAAAAATCTTTTTCACAGTTAAGTGGGCACCAGGTCTTTGCGAATCTTCTCTTGAGACAGCCCTCTTTGGTTCCACAACTCTCCCGTCCACCTTGTGTGGCCTTGCATTCATGGCTGCATCCATCTCCTCCACAGTGGCATAGGTGACAAACCCAAAGCCTCTGGAGCGCTTGGTGTTTGGATCTCTCATCACCACAGAGTCCGTGAGCGTTCCCCATTGCTCCAAATGGCTCCTCAGACTCTCATCGGTTGTTTCAAAGCTCAAACCTCCAATAAAGAGCTTCCGCAGTTGCTCCGGCTCTTTGGGAGACTCAGACTTAGACATGATGACTGCAACAGGGGAAATCCCAACGATGCTTACTCCGCGGTGTTCACCAGCAGAAAGGCTGTCACCTTCTTTTAAACTGGGCAACCAACTGGGTTGCTTCCCCGCTGGGAGAGGGATGTGCTAGTTGACTTTCCAGGGAACTACAAAGGAAAACCTTTTTAGTTTTTTATTATAGTGTATGTTGGTGGAAGAGATTTTTAAACTTTCTTTTTAAAGCTTATTTTATTCAGGTATGCCATACCACCTTCTCTATATATTTTCGTTATTGTTTCTAATTAATAATTTCCTGAAGTTTTACAATCACCTTTTAGTTCAAACATATGACCTGCTTAGAAGCCTGCAATTTAGAGTAAGTCAGAGTCCTTTCCATGCGTTTTCTAAAGACTTAAATGTACCAGAGTAAGGCAATGGCTGTCCAATGACAAAATTCAAAAGTGGAATGTTATAGATTTGTTTAAAATGCAATTGATAAAACCTTTGCTTTATAATATTGAGACAACAACCTTCTAGTACAACATACAGTTTGTATATACAACATGTGACACGTGGCTTAAGCATGGTGTGTTAAGCATTGAATACAATTTATAAATCCCAATAAAAGAAACGTAAAACCCCCAGAATGTTACTGGCAGACACAGAGAATTATCTATCATGCTTGCCCTTTTTCCCTGACTGAAAGTTTCTTGTTTGCATTGGCTTTGAATCTGTGTTTTTATTTTTATTATTATTTTTTCTGTAGCAGACTGAAATTTCTGTAACATTCAAAGAATATGTATTTTAAATAGAACATTGTTATTAATTTTTATTTGGCAGAGTTTCCTCATGCAATTTCAAGTATATTGCACTGGTCTAATTTAGTTCAAAGATATTTCTTTTTAGGGAGAGAGAATAAATATTTGAGCCACCTAAGGGCCCTTGGGGTGTCATAAAGCTGACTCTCAATTAAATTCTTGAAATATTACATTCGGGAAAGCTGTCAAATATACCCAATTTAAAGATCATTAAAACTTAAACTGGTTTTAATATTAAAGATTTTGTCCTGACCACAGAATTAATTATTTTCAATTTGGCCATTAACTTTTTATATCTTAGTAGCATCACAGATATGATATACTTTGTATGTCAGAGAGGAAATGCTGGGAGGACACGCCTATTGCCCCCCAGGTCTTTGCTGCCATGCCCCCAGGGGCGCAGAAGCAGCAAAGCAGTGATCACCTCATAGTTAACCTTAGTTCCTGTTTCCACAGGGCCTGCATGGGTTTGTGACATCACAGTCAGGCGTGGACAACCTGGTCCCCATTAATACCTATGCTGCCTACCAGATGTTTATGGACATGATGCTGGGTGGGGCCTTGCCAATTTCCCCCGCCCTGTCCCTTTTCTAAGCAGCTGCACAGGTTCAGCCAGTGCTGCCTCTTATTCTGCTGCTTTTGGAACCAAAAGCTACTTGTCTGAGTAAAACTGCTCTCTTCCCCCTCATGCTTCACCCCAGGCGGGGAAGACAATGGTTTGTCAACCACAGGCAGGCTACAACTTTAGTTAGTGGTCTTTCTTTAAACTTCCCTGGGTTAACATATATGTAACCTTCACAAATTTACATTTTCAAATTAGCCTTAGAATCTTAAAATCTTAACCTAGCGAAACAACCTTTGGTTCTGAGTGGCACAAGGCCTACACAGAGCAGAGACAGAGGGCTTTCTATGTTCATAAAGATGGCGAAGAGCAAACCAAGCTAGCAAAGCAATCAGTAATGAACGTGTTACAGAAAACCGAAGAAGAACAAAGCAATACTTAGAGAGATGGAGTTACTTTTATTACGCACAGGTCCAGAGGAAAATGTCTCTCAAATTCTGGGCCCCCACATGCAGGAATTTTCCTTATTTATATGTTTTTACCTTCTTTGTCTCCAAAATATGGGGTGTTTCCGGCCCCTTTTGCAAGTTCTTAAAGAGCCCGTATGTGCTGGGGCCTTGAGACCTCAACCAGAGGCCTGGCCTGGCTCCAGCACTAATAACCTTGTCTGGGGAAGGTTTAATGGCCTCTCTGAAGTGGGAGTAGTCTTAGCAAGCAAGAATTTACAGAATACAAATAGTAGGGTTAAAATTTCAAACAGCAGTATTTATAAAGATGGATGCTTCATTCCCCACTGGTTTTATGTACATGAGTCAAATCATTGACTCTTAGTCATTGTAGTTATATTTACCTCTGAGGACTATAATCTTAATTTTCTGCCTAATAAAGTTAGTGGGCCTGCTTATAAGATAAGGGCCCGGAATGAGGGCCAGGAATAATCTTTAGAGAGTCCGAAGAGTCCTGGACTCTCAATTTTTCCTGGGCTGTCTTAAGCCGGGTGTCATGAAGCCACATTGGGATTCTGTTGATTTTGACTGCCATGGAGGTGGCCCTTTCCAGGTAGGATTCAGTCCTTGGGTGGCAAATTTCTTTACACAAACAGAGTCACCAAGGTGGAAGGGATGAACCAGACCAGAAGTTGGTACAGGCAGAGCATCTCAGATGTGCTTCTGGATTGCTTACTGGGTAGACTGTAAAGCCTGTAAGAACTTGAATAAAGACTGGTTATGGATTTTAGCTTTTCTAGATTGGGTAGATCAGGATCTGGAAGAGTCAGTAGAATCTGTAGAGGCCCCACTGGTTTTAGGGCAGCCTCCTGGGCAGCTTCATCTGTGGCCCAGTTCCCTCTTGCTTCTGTGGAGAACCCTTACAATGTTGTAAATGCATACCTGCTATCAGTATAAATTGTTACTGATTTTTCTTTTGTCTACCAGAGAGCCTGAAACTGGGTGACTCAAGTGTTTGACATCCAGTGCTCTAGTGTGTTCTGGAGTAAAACCTCGACCTCAGGTGGGGCAGTTAGGATTAGTTACTGCCCAAGGGTTAACTTATTTGCTTTTTTAATAAGCATAGCTGTGGCTGCTACCACCCAGAGGCAAGTAGGTCACCCAAATGCAAAGGGGTCAAGTCTTTTGGACAAATAGGCTACCAGCCTTTTCTAGGGGCTGAAACTTTGGTGAGTACCTCTTTGCCTATGCCCCTTGTTTCACATACGTAGAGGTGGAAAGACTTAGTTACATCGTGTAGCGCTAGTTGGCCCATCGTCCCTGCTCTGCTCATGTCTGTCTAACTGCCTAATATATTACCTCAAGGATCCTGGCTCTGAATTCTTTTAAGGAAAATGGATGTTGAATTTCTTCTGTAGCTGCTTCGTGCTGAGGAGGAATGGAGTTTTCTCTCACAGCTAAGAGATCCTTTTCTATCTGTCACAGGGACAATGGGGCCTGGGCCCAGAAGGAGGTGAGCTCCTGACCTGGCAGAGACAAACTGTAACAAATGGTCTGGTGGAAGGGAAAGAAAACATTTCAGTTTTAATGACCTCTATTGAAATAGAATTTTTCTCCTCAAAATTACCTCTATGTTTATCAAAAGAGCCAGATAAAGACTAATTTACCTATTGTATTTAATTTGGTGTGATTGTTTGCATAAACACAACAAGAATGGTAACTGACTACCTTTGCCAGAATTTCATGATTGAATCTTATGGTGCCCAAAAGGGCCAGGAAGCCAAGCCATCCAGCTACTGTCAGGCCTGCCTGTAGTATCTGCTGAGTTAGGTGACTCCCTCACCTGCAGAGACTCCACCTGGGCCCACGTTCTAGGTTTTAAGGCCCATCTCAGTAGCCCTCCTACTCATCATGACCTAGAGTGCTTGGGGGTTCCGCAGGGATGCAGAGGTATCCTTATTGCTCCCCTTCTACTCTGACTAACTGCCAGTGATGGTAGGGCATGGGCCTGATGCTCCAGCCCCAGCCATTTTCAGGGCTCTCAATCAGGATACCAGGCTTTTCCTTGGCACTCTTATTGGCTCCAAGTCTTCAGAGTTCAGGCAGGGCTCTTTAAAACATGACACTCCAGTCAAAGTTTCCAGTCAATGAAACCACTATTAGAAACCGGTCTTATTGAACTTATGCAAAGAAATGTATTGCCATGATTTATTAAGCATTGCCAAATTTCAGAGGAATTAAATAAGGAGAAAAATATACTGGCCTGCTTTAAGATCTTCTGATTTTCCTTGTTAGTCCTTTCTATGGATTCTTCAGAGAAATATAACTGTCTTCAAATGACAAGGAGAAATTCAAAATATGTCTATATCTAAGTAGACAATTATAGCTATCCTTGTAGTAGGGTTCCCCCTACTTAACGTGTCCTTAAAATTTCATATGGTCTCTGGGAGGGGTGACATGCCCTCTGAGAAAGGACTAAGGGAGCTTTATTGCTTTACAGGGTCTCATATGTCACTAGAACTCACGGGGTCTGTAATCCCTGTAACAAAGGGCTGGTACTCACCACTTCCCTCTGTTCCAAACAGGCCTTCCCCAGTTTCCTAAAGTTAAGGTTTGTGCCACCCCTGACATGGGCATGGTCACACAGGCCTGCAAGACAGTAACACTGGCACTGTGCCCACCTTAGGTAGCCAAATCTTCTGCTACCATATATGACACGTGGTAGGGCTATCCAAATATCTTAGGGAGGTGACTAAGGTCTATTCTTGACCTTCCCACACAAAGTAAAATTGTCCTTGTCTTTCTGGAGTCATTTCCTTGAAGTCACAGGTATCATCTAAGTCTATTATACAATTTTCTGCAAGCCACTGTCAGGGCTGTGCATGGTGGCCAGTTCTTCTTTCTAGCCACAAACACAGCCTGTCTAATTTCCCTAAATTTTATTCTGGCATGGGAGAAAATTGTTTTGCTGTAAACAGGCAGCTTAACCCCTACGTATCTGGGCTTGGACATCTGCCTAGAAAGCCGTAATTTATAAGTTTAACATGTGGCCTTAGGTCCTTCTAACCCAACAGGGTCTCTGCCATCCCTCAGTCAGACTCCTCCTCTCTTGGAGAATCTCAAAGTTCTGAAGGCTCCCCGGTCCAGGGAGAGTGCCTTTCCTTTGCTCTTTGAGTTTAAGCTGCCAGTCCAAAACAACCAGAGTTGCAGTTAGAAACAGCTTTGCATATTGCAGAATGCTTCTGTGGCAGTGGCTTGGGTATTAGGCCCCTTGTCTTCCCGCCAGTCCCCTTTGTGGCAGAGCAGCCACCAGGCCTCTCCCAAGGGAGTGCACTGGAAAGGGATCTCAGCCCCTCCTCTTCCAGCAGCAACAGGTACTGAACCCTTTCAGTACATTTGCAAACAGGGAACTTTCACTAGCTCTATCTGCTGTTTTTACAGATCCCGGGCCTGCTGCTCTATTCCTGGGGCTGCAGGAAGGCCAGTAGCAGTCACTGGCTTCTAGTTTAACTGCTGCAGCCAGCAAGCCAAAGGCCTAAGTCTTGTATTGCTCATTGTAAAACACTCATTACTCACTGGGCAGCAGCAGGGCAGCTCTAGTGTCAGGTAAATGTCTGCTGTCCCCCGCTTTTCTCGCTTTTCTCGCTGCTGCGGCTTCTTCCAGGGCCACTGCAGGCAGCTCAGGCATCCAGCTCCCCTCACCCCTGTCTTTCATCTGGCTCTTGGGAGATGAGTCTGTTGAGCAACCAGTTTTAAATCACCAGGGCAGCTAGATTAATTATGCTTGCAGAAAACTTGCGACCTTAAATCTAGTGAAGTTCTGATAAGACACCTGGACCATACCGCTACGCCAGCAGAGCGGTCTGCAGCCAGTAAAATCAACAAAAACCTATCTCTCCCTGCTTCATAATTAACTGCCGACAACCGCCCTAGTCCAGTTGCTTGTCTCTCTTCCCAATTGTGAGTCAGAGGAAGACAATTCCTACAGAGGGGAGAAATAGAAACAGTGGAAGTTTCAGAGAAAACTACAGACTACCGCTGTAGTAGTCCTCCCTTTTGAAGGCTGAGGTCCAACCTGTGGAGAAAAATGACTCCTAGCCAGCCTGGAAAGATAGGGAGGAGGAAGATAAGGGTGCGTAGGGAGATTTCTTGCGAACTGAAAGCCTGGATGGCCTCCTGAAAGAAAAGATCTTTAATCCAGTTACAGATGTTATTAGAATCAGGGGTCCATAGATAGTTAATAATAACTTCAGTCTTAGATCCACCACAGGTGGCTCACATTGGATTATGATGTCACAGGCAGGGACAGAGCCTGTAAATCTCTCCACACTGCGGAGCTGTAAGCCCTGCCCCTTGAAGTCTCTGATCACCAAAAGAGACAAGAAAGCCATAAATAAAAGTTCTTTGTTCTTTGAAATGTCATAAATTTATACCTTTAAATTAACCCTAGGACTTTAAAATTTCAATTTAATACAGCAAGTTCACAAATCAGAGCAAACTGAAACCCTTACTTATACAAAATTAGAGAGAAATTTTTATTAGGTAAATGGGCTGATTCCCTCCCACTGTGATAGAGAGCAAACATCTCTGAGAAAAATAACTCAGCAGCGCTGTTTAAGACATTTGCAGACCATCACAGGTTCAGCCTTTAATAAATAAAACATTTTAGCCAGATTTATCAACAGAAATGCAGAATAAATCAAAGTAGCTTTCACTTCACACAGACCAGTTAATGAGCAGATAATTATGGCAAGACAGACAAACATCCATACTCACACTCTCTCAGTAGACTAGCCCAAACTGGAGCTGAGCAGATAAACGAAACAATGCCCAACTCCCCAGATGGGCATGGAGGCACTTCCAGCACCCATGTCCCAGAACAGAATTCTCAACCAACGTCTTGGTGAGAACCTCTCGGAGGAGTTAAGACTGCATCCAGTCCCCCTTCTCGGTAGCAAATTGACTAGTCCCACACAAACAAAGAGCAGAGTGAATTCATAATTCCTTAATCAAATCTGAATTCATTCACCTCCAGAGTCCCACATTTATATACTAGCTAGTCTGAGTTTTTGACTTCTACCAGATATTTACCCAGAGTTTAAAAAGCTACTTGATTCCTGACTCCTGATTAATTTGCCTGAGGAAGCCTAATGGCTTCCAGGGAGGTGATCAAGCTCCCCCTTCCATTCACTTGGAGTGGGCTGAACTGACGGGGCCCCTACCTTACAGATTCTGTTGACAGGTCCAGAAGTGTCCGTCCACTCTCTCCAGATGCCGGCCGGGTCCTGGGCTGAGGCCCGGGAGTCCCCAGAGTCCCCCAGTTCAATTCTGCTAAATCAGCAGAGCGGCACCTCCCGGAGGCCTATCTGGCTCCCCGGGCCCCAAACCCAGTCCATTCACTGGAGGGCAGAAGGACAAGCACAGTTGTTCCTCGGTTCAGGGAACCAATAATGTTACAGAAAATTGAAGAAGAACAAAGCAATACTTAGAGAGATGGAGTTACTTTTATTACCCGCAGGTCCAGAGGAAAATGTCTCTCAAATTCTGGGCCCCCACATGCAGGAATTTTCCCTATTTATATGTTTTTACCTTCTTTGTCTCCAAAATATGGGGTGTTTCCGGCCCCTTTTGCAAGTTCTTAAAGAGCCCGTATGTGCTGGGGCCTTGAGAGCTCAACCAGAGGCCTGGCCTGGCTCCAGCACTGATAACCTTGTCTGGGGAAGGTTTAATAGCCTCTATGAAGTGGGAGTAGTCTTAGCAAGCAAGAATTTACAGAACCCAAAAAGCAGGGTTAAAATTTCAAACAGCAGTATTTATATAAGATGGATGCTTCAAAGATACATCGCAGACAAGGAGACTCTCAAGATTCAAACCCTGCAACATGTTCAGCCTGTCCATAAGCAGCTGGGCTCCAGCAAAGTGGGATGTTCCCTAGCTTTAAATAGACTGATTCAAACATCAACAGGAAGCATCAATAAAAACACAATATTTATAAGTGCACACAATCCACAGACACTCCACAAAGCACTCCATTAAAAAGAAAATGTCTCTCATCCCAGGTTTGGGGACTGACCCTCCCCAGAACCTCAGCATCCTTCCAATGAACTATTTTGGCCACGTGGCTTGCCTGGTTGCCTCGCATTGCCCTTGTGTCATTTTCGCCATTTTTCTAAAGAAAAACAGTCTCAGGCCTATTCTATAGCATCCACGAAGAGATGGGGCTCAGGCCAATGGGCCACCCAAAATCAGGGGGACACTTCCCCTGGAACTAGCCTTTCCCTCTACACAGGTATTGAAAGTCCTGGAAGCATCCCTAATTTGTGAGAAATGATTCCCTATCTAAATTTCAAATGATGGACTGGGTAATAAAAACATGGCAAAAATGAGACTTTTAAGAACACTCGCAAGTGTGCGACCATTTACAGAATCACAAGGAAGGCGAGAGGCGAGTTACCTAGTAATTAATGGGCTCACTTAACAGCTGTGTCTGGCTGTAATGCTGAATTCTCTAAAACGCTGAAACTTCTATAGGGGTGGTGGCAGAAGCAGCTAAGGGCTGTGATTAATTCCTGTTATACCTGATGGGAAGATCTAGGGCCAAGCTCATATGCCAGGAGTGGAAAACAGTTAGCTGGCCCTCCCTTTCTTAACTCTTGCCTAGAAGTTTTTCCACAGGACCCTTCCTATAAAGGCCTGCACCAATGGAGACTTAGGATTTTAAGCTTAGTGGGACTTGGATAGCAGAGGCAGTGGTCTTGGCTAGATACGATTTGACCTGAGATTGAAAGCAGAAGAAAAAGGCAGATGATTCTCTAATTAAAACCTGCTTGGGATCTCGGCCAGGGGAGTGGACATATGTAGTGGTCAGAAATGTGCTGTTCTTTTTGGAACCATGTCTCAGTTTCTCTCCCAGCTGTCTAAGACAGCCATGAGGACCTGGGATGTTGGGTGATCAACCACTGTATGCATCCCCTGGATGGGTCAGAATTTAATTACATGTGTTGTTAAAACCCTACATGCTATGGGGAATCTCTCCCAGTACCCCTGCTGTGGCTCTTATGTAAGAACATCCAAGAATCCCTTCGGAGCTGGGCAGGGACCCAAGCACTCATGTAGTCAATGGCTGGGCTTTGACTTGTGACTGGAGGAAGCCTAACACTCTAACCCAACCCGGCACCAGTTTATCCTTCCAAGGGAGACTTTTTTTCTAGCAGCAGTCACCCTAGTGGCTTTTACGTGACTGACGCATGCCCGCTTTGGTTTTGGCCCTGGCCCTGGAGAATACATCCAGAAAGAAGCAGTGAAAAAGAGAGAGATAGAGAGTTGCCCACTTTTTAGACAGCAGCCAAGTTTAAGTGTCTGGCAGGTAGCTTTCAGCCTCCAAAATCATACAAGAGACAGAAAAGGGACAGAATCCATTGCTACTCACCATTTGACGTGAAGATGGTTGACTGACTTATGGAGAAATTCCCGACCGATGCACCAATTTGGAATGGAATTTTTGAACTGGAACCTGGATTCTTGGTCTGCCGGAATCCAAGGATGAATCCAAGGACAGAAAGTGGTATAGCAAAGGTGGAGATTTATTGGAGAACAAGTACAGACTCCCACATGGGGAGAGAGAAAGAGACCCACAGAATCGACTCCCATGTGGGGATGGGGAAAGGGTCCCCCTGAGTCCCTTTTCCCTGTGGCTTTTAAAGGCTGGAGATCCTGGTGCTTTGATATCCCCTCTGATTGGTCACTATTCCCTTAGACTTGTTACCATGGCAACTCCTGGGCTCAAAGTTCAAACCTCACAGGGAACATGTGAGGTTCTCCCCCTCCTTCCTTATTGTTTTCCTATTCCCTTTGGGTTTTCTTCTTCTCCTTCTGGATGAAGGGTTTCCTTACTTTTATTTTGTAAATATAGACCTTTTGCTGTGCCCAGATCTCTCATCATATGGAAATGTACCTGTTGCAGCTTTTCAGTTTCCCTTTTCTATGCAAATATACCTTCCGCTGCTCTGCAGCCTTGTGCTTCCTCCATGGTCCCCTTAATTTCTTAAATTTCCTAAAAACCTGTCTTTTTCACACCCCATAATTCCTGTTTCAACTGTACTAATACATGTGAAACATATGAAAAGAAATGGGTTTTTCCTGTATCTCAAGTACTCCTGTGTATTCTTGGTTGCCTGGTAAATTCTGCAACAAAACAACTGAGATTCCATTCTTACAGCTGCCCTCCCCCTAATGGCTAGAACTGTAGCATGGGCCCAGGTGAACTGTATTTCAAACAAACTGTTGATACCGGAACTGTGAGCAGGAATTGTCCCAGGGGTCTTATCTCCCCGTAGTGTGGCTCTCTGATTGGTTCCTGGCCTTTTTGCAACATTGTTTGTCACTTGCAAGAAAAACATCCCTGTTTCAAAACACCCTGTGTTTCTGCTATCCATCATGTTTTTCTTCCATCCTGTTTCCTGCAAAACACATTTTCAGTTTGTTTCAGCCAGCTGCTCATTCCTCCTTCTCCCACCCTCCCCTCTCCACCTAATTCTGCTCTAACTCCTTCACTGTGGTGCTCACTTCCTAGGCTGAGAGGGGCACTGGGTCATAGAGAAGCAGGAGTTTTAGACTGGAACACACGGTGTCCCCCTGGGCAGGATGGTTCCTGGGCTCTTTGTTCATCAGAGTCTAAGAATAAATCCATGGATGGAAGGTGGTATAGCAAACATGGAAATTTATTGAAGAACAAGTACAGACTCCCATGTGGGGAGCGGAAAGAATCTCACAACACAGACTACCATGTGAAGAGGGGAAAAGAGTCCCGCTGAGTTCCTTTTCCCTGCGGCTTATAAAGGCTGCAGATTCCACTGCCTTGATGTCCCCTCTGATTGGTCACTATTTCCTTGGACTGGTTACTATAGTAACTTCTGAGCTGAAAGGTCGAACCTCACTGGGTTCTGCTACTTTGCAGCCCTGTATTGTTGTCATGGTCCCCTTAGTGTCTAAAATTTCTAAAAGTTCCTAAACCTGTCTTTATCAAGCTTGAAAGTTCCTGTTTCAATAGATAAGAAAAAGCCCCTTGGGATGCAGCCACAGAAACACTGTTATGTTGTAAATTAGCGAGCTTAGCAGAAGACACCTTAGTGAGCCAATTAATTTGGAGTCTTTTATTACACTAGTGGGCTCAGGAGAATATTGCTTCTCAAATTCTGAGCAAAACATGGAGGGAGTTTTCCTTTTTTACACTTTCCCAGTCCTTTGTTTCCCAAATTTGGAATGAGACTTCCGGACCTTTTCGCGGGCTTTGCTTGTAACCTGAACTTGTAAGTTGAGCATAGTACATTTCAGATAACTAGAGCATGGAGTAGCCAAGGACGGCAGTGGAGCTGCTTGCAAGGTCAGATAGTTGAGCTTATTTTCTCTATTATTCAAGCAAACAAGTGTTTACAAAAGCCGAAATAGCAGGGTTAAAATTTCAAACAGCAGTTTTTACACAAGTTGGACATTACTATGCTTCATTCCCCTCTAGTTTTATATACATGAGTCAAATCGTTGACTCTTGTGGGCCATTGCTGGGGATGGGGTTATATCAACCCCTGAGGACCATGAGCTTGACAGAATTAATTCTTTGTTGAATAAAGTTAGTAAAACATTTCATAAGACAAGGGCCCAGAATGAGGGCCAGGAGTGCATGAGAGAGTCTTAGCTTTAATGGGTCTGATGAAGAGTCCTGTGCCGGAAGACAATTTCAGCATGTCAGCAAGGGCTGAATCATCTGAGATGGCTAAAGGCATTTCCCCAAACCTGAAAAGGATGATTGTTTGCTGCCAGATAGCTCAGGGCATCTTAATCTACATGTTATTGCCTCCTCCTGGCCAAATGCCTGAACAGCCGAAGGTAATTCCCCAATCTGATAATGGATTCTGTAGACTAACCCCGGCCTTTGAAGTGTATATCTCCACCTTGCCTTAGGATAAATTGTGTTAATAAAAAGCAAGGGGTCCTGAGACAAGGAGAACTTGGTTTCTTTAGCCAGGTTCCTCTGCCCCCCCTACCAAATGCCTTTCAAAATTATGGTAATTTTGTCTCTGGACTTTTATTTAATTTATGCACAGCCCCTTCCCAGGTTTCCAGAACCCTTCTAGATGCCGGATAAAGACCACTGGCATTAAATGGTGGCCAAAGTTTGGCAATAAATGGCACTCAAGACAAGGACGGAAATCTGGAAAAGAAGTATTCGCCTGATTGGATAAAACAGCACCAGTGATGGTAGTAAGATTAACTGTGCGTAGAGCCCATGTCAGCTTTGGAAGCCTGCGGATCTGCAAGTGTGTGGGTGATATTTTTTGTTTAAGTCAGAGTATAATGGGGAAGAATTTGGTTAAAAGACAAAATTATAAAGAAATTGGAATATTAAAAGGTACTTTTTAAAATCATGCTGAAAAAAAGGGTGCCATTGTTATCTTTAATGTGGTTTCTTGTTCAAATCATAAAATACCTCATTTGTTTTGAAGATCGAAAATTGTAATTTTCAAAAAGCCGCCAGATCCTCTATTTCTGATCTCAGAGGTGGCTAGAGAGGTCAGAGCTATCAGCTCTCCCACAAAAAGATTACTTAAAGCTTTATTTAAAAATTACCAGAGAATGCATTGGGAAAACCAAAATTTGGCGAAAATCACCTTAAGTGCTAGTTATTACTTTGGAAAGTGAAATAGGAAAAAATTTTAAATCTGTCTTTATCTATTAAGCATGCCTTTAATTGGGGAAAGAAATGTGGCCAAACCAAAGCAAGCAGGATGTGGGGGAAGGGAGACACGTGGTAATCCTGTAATATGATGCCCACTCCCCCAGTATGCTAATTTAAAGTCTCTTCACCATGAAAAGTTTTACAAAATTTAGAAATGCATCTGGGATTTCTGCACATGTAAAGAGAAAAGCCAGCTTAAAACAAATGCGCGCAACTGTCCGATTTCGGATATTAGCTAGTTTTGAGCTAAAAACTTGACTCTTTATGGATGGTACAGAATAAAACCCCAGGACTGGTTTTTTCCTGCCAAAAGAAAGATGTTGGATTGGAACCAAACATAAAAATACAAGCTGGTTCTAGCAACAAGATTGGTATTTCCATAATAAAGAGTAGTTTTTAAAGTGCTAATGAACCGCATTCAAAAGTTAACATTAAAGCCACCAAGGAAATCAGTAAAATTGTCTCTGTTATAGAATTTATCCAAAGTAAATGCCTTAAAATAATTAGAATTGGATTTAAATCTCAAAAAAAAATTGTTGAAACATAGATAAATAATATATTAATTATAAAGATCTAAATAGCCCAGGTAAAAACTGGCTATACCCTTTGTTAATTAAGAAGGCTGGCTCCCAGGGCCATCTTTAAGGAAGGAATGTGACGATTTTGCATTTGAATGGCTACAAACTTCCTCCAAAGTCATTTGGCAGCTTAAAACTTCGGGAGTTTGCTAAATTAAATAAATAATCTAAATATTTGACTTGCCAGCTCTAAAAGTTTAAGGTTCCAATTAAATTGGAAGAAATTATATTGCTGTGATAACTAAATGCCTAAAGTATAGAGATTTATTTTTGAGAAAATCTTGTCTTCTCTGAAAAAGTAGGAATTCAAAAATATTATACTCCATGTAGTAAAATTTCAACATTGGTCTAATTAAATAAGAAAGATTAATTCTGTGATCTGAACCAAATTTTTAATACAAAAACCAGTTTTAATTTAATTGATACCTTAAGATAATTATAAAAAGTATGTAATCTTGCCCTAACTGGTTTGACTCAGTGGATAGAGTGTCGGCCTGTGGACTGAAGGGTCTCAGGTTCGATTCCAGTCAAGGGCATGTACCTTGGTTGCGGGCATATCACCAGTACGGGGTGTGCAGGAGGCAGCTGATCGATGTTTCTCTCTCATTGATGTTTCTAACTCTCTATCCCTCTCCCTTCCTCTCTGTAAAAAAATCAATAAAATATACTAAATATATATATAAAATCTTTAAATCATATATATATAAATCATATATACATATATATATGTATATATATATATATATATATATATATATATATATATATATATATATATATATATGATGGTCTTTCCAAGTTAAATTTCAAGGCTATAACTGAGGGATGATTTTTGAAAACTCCAAGGGCCCAGAATGATTCAAAGAGTTTGTTCTCTCTTCTCAAAGGAAATATTTTAAATTTAAATATACTTGAAATCACATGGAAAGCTTTATCAAATTAAAATTAACCAATATATTTTACTTATATACATATATTTTAAATGTTATGAAGGTTTTGGCCTCTAAGGAGAGCAAAATAAAGTAACAAAATATTTCTTAAAATCCAACAGTAGAATTTTAAGATGTAATTTTAATAACAAAAGCCTCTAGCTGCCTGCTTTTAAACAGGCTGGAGGTGGGGCAGCATTTGTGCCTTGTGAATCAGACATATAAGTTTACTAAATTTACTTGCTTTGGTTTTTTAATAAAGATACCTACTTAAATTAGCTTTTTAAAATACAATCAAGATCTCAAATAAATTAAGTTATATGAGAAGCCAATATTTTTATAAGTAATTGAATCCAAATAAAGTCTAAGAAAGTTACTGAAGGCTTCCCATAATCCCTCTTTATATGCAAATAAGCCAAAGGGAATGCTCTTTAAAAATATAATTCTAAGCTTAATAAAAAGGAGAAATTTTAAAATTTTGAAATCTCTTCCACTAATATTTACAGGGTAAACTAAAGATTTTTGTTAAAGTATTAAATCTGACATAAATAGTAGTCAACATAATGTAAAGAGAGTCATTGTAATATAGCTGTTCAGCTGCATGACTCAGTATCCAAGCAGCAGTCCTATAGCTTGCTTGGTGTAAAAAAGAAAGACCAAAACTTTTAAAGAAACTCTAAAAACTGGCTTGGAAATTATTCTGAAAGAAAATAAATAAAGGTTTCCTTCAAATGTCTAAAAAAACTATAATTAAAAGTCAATGTATTAGGCCTCATAAAGCAAAGTAAGTAATTTGTGTTTTTGCCTCTCTGACAAAGGTTATATAAAGTTACTCAAAAACTATTAGCAGAAATTTAATTAATGTCATTTTACTGTCCATAACCTAGGACAAGTAAAGTTAAAAAATTAACTTTATTTCAGAATAATTTAAATTGACTAATTGAAATAAGTGCATATTCAAGAAAACTTAATTGTACTGGACAGGAAACTGTTCCTGAAGTATTAACTAAATGTTTTACTGATGGTTCATCTAACAGTAAACTTGATTAAAATGCAATGAATCCAAAGCAGTTATATTTCTATACAGAAAATTAAAATTAAAAGTTATCAAGATTGCATTGTAAAATTTCCAAAAGCCCCTAATATTTAAATAAAAAGGGGGGGGGATAGTAGAATAATGTCCCGTAAGAAAAAATCCTGTAAGAAAATTACATCAAGACTTAATTGCTTTAAATTTTTATTTTGAAAATTATTTTTCATTTGTAATACTGTTAGCAAGACAGACACCCATGAAAACACACATGGTGTCAGAATAAGCTAAAGGAAAATTGTTTGGGCAAAAATGAAAGGATCCCAATTCTTTTCTAATTTATAGAAAAGAATTCCTTTATTAACCTTTGGTCGAGAATATTTTTGTATATTTCCAGAAAACTCCTCCAAGATCATGTGGATTCCTGAAACAACGACTCCAGAGAGGAACTGACAAGACTGCTCCAGCCACAGAAATAGCAGTGGCCCCCCAGAACAGAGGAGAAACAGTCCAGAAATGAAGATGGTGAAGATGCCTTGCCATGCTAGCCATCAGCAGTTTTATGTCGCTGCAGCTTGGCCAGGACCAAACCAGAGAGGGTCAGACCTGCATTGCCACCGTTTGTCCACCATCCAGAACTAGAATATCATTGCTGTCATGTACACATACGGAACTGTTGGACATTGAAATTTGGACTCAAAACTATTGGGCATTGAAATTGGGACTCAAAGAACAGTTGGCCCAAAATGAAACTGACTGCAGGCTAATTCCTTTAATGCCTGACAGCAATTTAAAGGGACTTGATAGAACTCTGTCCTTTCCATTAAATTTAAAAATCTTAAAACATACATTATTGTTAAATTTAAAAAATCAAAAAGGGCTAGATGCTGGAAGCCAATTCCAGCATGTCATAATTACAAGAGTTTCATCAAAAAGTTGATGAAACTTGGGGGCTCAACAAAGGCTGAGTCAAATATGTAATCACCTGTTGGATTGGCTAATAGGCACTTCCCCCACACCTGAATAGGATGATTGTTTGCTGCTAGACAGCTCAGGGTATCTTAATCTACATGTTATTGCCTCCTGTCAGCTAAACACCTGAACAGCTGTAGGCTATTCCCCAATCTGCTAATGTACCCTACCCTTTGAAGTTTATGTCTCCACCTTGCCTTAGGACAAACTGTGTTAATAAAAAGCAGGGGTCCTGTGACAAAGATAACTAAGAACTATGAACTAAGAACTTGGAACTTTAGCTCCTTTAGCTGAAGCTCCTCTGACCCCCAATGCCTTTCAAAATTATCTTTCATCGCTGGACTCTTTCTTAATCTATGCACAGCCTTTCTCCAGATTGCTGAACCCTTTGTAATGCTGGGACAAGAACCCTGGCAGCTAGGAGCTGGAAGGCCTTTGTCTGGCTTCAGCCTTGGCCTGATCTTGTTTTCGGATTTGGGTCTCCTTGTCTCTGTTATTAAAGACCTTAAAGGTCATGTTTAAAAGGTCTCGTTGGGGAGTTTGTCCCCTCTGGGCTTGTAGGGTCAAGATTGCTGTATTTTCTCATGGCATGAGTAAGACGAGAGAGGAAGCGGATTTTGTGTCTTTCTTGGGTGACCTTTGCTAGTTTTTTATAATTAACTGCTTTGTGGGCTGCGTTTCTCAGTCCTTCTAGGTAGAAAACAATGTGGTCTTAAGACCTGAGACCTGCCTCCCCTTCCTGATAGTTCCCTTGTGGGTCCTTGTTAGGGACAGCACCCGCTCCGACTGGGGAGGCAGGAGGCAAGGGGCCTGCCAGTGGAGGGTATCTGCGTGACCCTGGGCATAAAGCCAGATTTGGCATGAGCAATCTCTGGAAGGGGCACTTTAAGGCTAGTGGGAATGGGGGGAGGAAGAGAGCTGAAACCTGCTCCGGAGTGGGTGTGAGCTGAAGGGGTGGTAGTGAGACCTGCTGGGTAAGGTGCGGGCCCTCAGGCTGCTGAGAGGGGGGAGCCATAGGCTTGGGGGCCAGGGATGGTCGGAGGCATCAAAAGTGGTGAGGGAGGAGTGGGATCGGGATCCAGGGGCTTAGAGCGAGGAAGGAAAGTCTGCAGGAGAGCAGCTGTCACAGAGAAGGATGGTCCTGCATGTGAAAAAGCTGGCTGTACAGGCCCTCAGGCCACCTGCCCTGCCTGCAGGACTGTCCAGTTCAGGAAAATGCCTTTCCGGGCATAGGGACCCATTGTGCAGTGTTGTGATGGAAAATAAGTTGCCTAGGGCCTCAGTCCTGCAGAGCCCTGGGTCTGAGGTTAAAGTAGACGCAGGGGTGGGTGCGGGGGAATGGCCGGCTGCGAAGGCCCCTGGGTGATGGCTGGGGCTTAAGGCCGAGAAAGGCGCCCCATCTCCCCTAATGTTCACCAGAAACAGAGGGAGCCCCCCTCCATGAGAGGCGCCCTGTCAGGAGAGGGGTGAGGGACCTACTCCCCGGGGGCTTGTCCAACCGGCGCTGGATTTCCGTAGGAACTGAACAGCATCAGCCCGGTGCCTGACTCCAAACCCAAATGGCAGGACAGCCCTGATGGAGGAGACGGACTAAGCCACTTACTGTGGGTCCATGCCCGGTGTTGATGCAGGAGGAGGCAAGGCAAGGAGAGGCCCACTGTCCATCATGGGCGTGGCCCAGACCCATCAGAGGAAGGCTGGCCAGGAAGTGCCTGCGTCCAGCAGCAGCTCAGCTGAGCAGAAGGGAGCATGGCTGGGGGCTTCCCCAGACACAAGGGGGCTCAGGGGCTGGATGATCATGATGTCTGAGTGCCAATTGCCTGGTTGCTAGAACCCTGCGGTGCCTCTTACTGGACCCCTTGCTAAACCTTCCCGGGTTTTGGCACCAAATGTTAGGTTCTGTATGGGCCAGGGTCATGCACCTATGACATGAGACCATAATGTATCAAAAAGATTTTATTTCGGGCACCTGGGTGCAGGTGGGCTGAGACCGAGGAAGGCATCAGGGAGGAGAGCAAGGAGAGAGAGGTTTTTATTCATCCTGGTGGCTGCAAGCTGCTCTGCTGACGTCCTTGGTTTCTCCCATGTAGGTTGTCTCCTGGTGACCTGAGCTGTGCTGTGCTCAAGGCTGCAGGCTTTCTGCAGGATCTCTGCTCAGCACAGTAAGTCTTTCTCTGCCACATTTTATTCTCTTTAACCCTTTCACTGAGCAGCACTTCAAAACGTACGAAGAAGTGGAAAATTGGGTCTCTGAATGGTTTGCCTCAAAACAAGAAAAGTTCTATTGGGACGCTATCCACAAATTACCTGAAAGATGGGGGAAATGTGTAGCTAGAGATGGACGTTACTTTGAACACTGTTGATGTTTCTCTTGACATTATCGTGTTTTTTTAGATTACAAAATCTGCATTATTAATTGGTGCACCTAGTAAATCTTTGAAAAAAATAATTACTTTGTGCATATTTCTCCCTCTTTGCTGACAAGGGGTTGCTCAAGCCTCAAACAGAATTCCTATAGTTGATTAGCATCATTGCAGGATCTATTAGTCTGAAGGCCATCAGAGAGAGGAGTATTTCACTCTGATACAGCCTCAGTAAATATTTAATGACTAAAAGATTGAAAGAAAACAAAAACAAAAAAAACTCATTAAATAGGAGAAATAGCTTTTCACTACAAATTATGTGCAATAAAAATGTTACAGGGAAGTGAGAAGCTAGGAAATTTTTAGGGCAAGTGGAATAGGGAAACTGAGACAGGAAAGTTAATACAAGGCCAAACTGTGAGGGTAATTTGCAGCTGGCCTGCAAATAACAAGCCATTATCTTTGAGAGCAAATGGTTAAAGCCTTCCTCAGGAGAGAATGCAGACAAGGAGGTGGAAAGAGAAAGGAGAAACAGCGGTTTCTTTTACTAAGCAGAGAAGCCAGCATCCTCAAGGCTTGAAAAGATAAAGCTGCCAGGTGCTTCTCATGTGTCCTGGGAAGGCCACAACAAAGTAAAAAGGAACCTTGAGAGTTAATCTGCACCAACATTTGCAGCAGGGCAATTCTGAAACCTCACCCAACCTGCTCTTCAGATTAGCTGAGCACCCCTCTGTGCTTCATAAGCTGGATGGATAGGTTTGCTTGCCTTGCTTCTCTAATAAATGTGCATGCTTTAATTTTTAAAATAAATTCACTTTAAGACAATGTGATTATTACTCATTTGAATGTATTCCTAGGAGTGTGACAGTAATTGAGTTGGGGACAGCCCTCTCTCACTGACTTAGGGGCTGTCCCATAGCAGCTCTTGTGTCTGTGAGAGGTGCTGGCACAAAAATATCTGAAGTCAGTCCTCAGAACCACCTGGACCAGAGGCAAACGCTGCGGCATCAGCCCTATCATGCAAGTATATACTGCAGCGTGAAACGTGCAGTGTGCAGGCCACGCAGCAACGAAAAAAACTCCTGAAACCCTGCCAGCTCCCTCTCCAACCTCCTGTAACTTAGATCCTTTCGAGATTTCAGGCGCTAACCTTAGGCATCAAACCCAAGGAGCCAGTTGGCTCCCATCTAAAACCGTCACCTTTGACATACTGTTTATACTTTCTTGAGGAGGCACAAAAGGCGACAAGAGCAAAGGATCTGGAGGTAGAATAACTTTTAATTCTCACACCAAGTCTTGCACATGTTGAATAATTTTTGTAATAATTTTTGTAACCACTGCAAAGAAAACCGTTAAGACAAAAACAGAGCTCTGCCCACCGGACTGGGACGTAGGCTATTCCTTCCCAACCACCTCGCACGGGCCCCGCCCCTCGGCCCAAACACCCTCGGCCCTGGTGCCCGCCCCTTTGTCGCAAGTCGTCCTGTGATTGGCTGTCTGTAGTGCGGCTGCTTCTCCGGACCTTACGTCACGCTGTGAGCAGGGGAGCTGCGCGCGCCGACGCCGGAGGCGGGTGGACGGGCTGACCTGCGCGCCTGCGTTTCGCTGTCGGAGGGGCCGTGCGGTTGAAGCGACCCGGAGCTGAGGTGCGGTTCCCCGCTGCGGGCACCGGAGGTCGCCGCGCTCTCGGGGTCCGGGTCCGCTGGGGACGCCGGGTCCACTGGGGGTGCGAGGGCGGCGGCTGCGTCACAGCCCGCGGCACGTCGCCTGTGCCGCCCGCGGTGACCTGTGGCCGGGGCGGCGCGGGGTCTGGGCCGACAGGGCTCGCCCTCGCTGCCTCTCCTCCCTGGACGGCGAGTGCTGAGTCACCCCGCCACCCCGCAGAGAAGGGGGGGGTGCCCGCGGCGGTGTTGGGTGCGTGGACAGGGCGAGGCTCGCGCGGGCGCTCGTAGCGGCCCGGGGCTGGGGCGCCCTCTCGGGCGCCTTTAGAGCCAGGATCCGAGTCCCAGGTCCAACTCCCAGGGCCCCTCCCGCTGCAGCGTAGGCAGCCGCCTGTCCTGGGGACAGGGCCCCGCGAGCCGAGCCTCGGTCAGTGCGGGGCCGAGAGCGTCCCCGCGAGTGCAGGCGGGGCTGGTGTTAGGCTGACAGTGCTGGAACTCGGGGTTCCCAGGGCGGTGCCCACTCGTGTAACCCCGTGGACGCAGGGCTGGGGGCAGAGCCGGACAGACTCTGAGATGGGCGTTTTTTAGCGAGAGTTACGAGCTTTGGGGTGCAGATTAAAAATACATATTCCCACGTCCCAACCTGGAGGTTGAATCATTAGGACCAGCAGAATGAGACTCGGGAACCTACACTTAAAAGCACTTAAAGGTGCATCCCAGTTGGTTTCAATAACTTGAATATTTTACATCATATTGGTAGAGAAGTAATGTTTGGCAGAAATGTGTTTGGTTTCCATTGATGTCTTATAACCTTGCAATGTAGTATGACCTTGAAGAGGTACTTGTCTCTTCCTGGGTTTTGTAGGATGAATTTCCTGAATTAACAAGGGACAAGCAGAAGTTTAACATTTTAAAAGCTCACTTTAGTCCCTCTTTTCAGCAAAAGATGATTGGCCCCTTCTTGTCTCTGGATCCCTGCCCTTCCTCCCCGCTCACGGTGGTTTTTGTCTTTGTCTCTCTCCAGCACCTGCGACCTGCCAGGGAGCCTGACGCAGCATCATGCTGGCTGCGAGGCTCGTGTGTCTACGGACGCTGCCGCCAAGGGCCTTCCCGGGCCTTTCCACCAAGGCCGCCCCTGTGCTGAGGGGCCCCATTAGGAAGGATCCCTGGTCCTTAGCCCCCAGCAGGGTAAAGATCACCTGGTTGCCTCTAGGGCTGGCTCTCTGCTCCCTAGCCAGCTCTCTGCTCCACCATTAGTCATTTACTGGAACAGCTAGCCCTGAAAATGTCCCAGATTAGCTCTTTTTCCCCATTAGTTTTGTATCTTTCTGTTCCATCGTCATCTCCTGCGAAAAAGGAACTAGAACTTACCTGTTTTTTACAGCTCTTGGTTTCTCATTAAAATAACTAGTGAGGGATGAGAGCTATGGTGTAGCATAGAGATCATGGAGCCTATAGTGAAAAACTTACCCTGGGAATATTACCATTTGCCAATCATATTACTCAGGGGTCCTCAAACTTTTTAAACGGGGCCAGTTCACTGTCCCTCAGACCATTGGAGGGCTGGACTATAGTTTAAAAAAAAACTATGAACAAATTCCTATGTGCACTGCAGGCCCGGACGAGTCGGCTGCTAAGCAGGACAGGCAGCAGCACCCGGCGGGCCGGATAAATGTCCTCGGTGGGCCGTAGTTTGAGGACCCCTGATATTACTATACTAGAGGCCAGGTGCACGAAATTCGTGCACAGGAGGAGTGTGTCCCTCAGCCCAGCCTGCACCCTCTCCAATGTTGGACATCCCTCTCACAATCCAGGACTGCTGGCTCCCAACTGCTTGCCTGCCTGCCTTCCTGATTGCCCCTAACTGTTTCTGCCTGCCAGCCTGATTGATGCCTAACTGCTCCCCTGCCAGCCTGATTGCCCCCAACTGCCCTCCCTTGCAGGCCTGGTCCCTCCCAACTGCCCTCCCTTGCTGGCCATCTTGTGGTGGCCATCTTGTGTCCTTATGGGCGCAGCCATCTTGTGTGTGGGAGTGATGGTCAATTTGCATATTACTCTTATTAGATAGGATATGTCATTTCAACTTTTGTTTAGGAAATAGTAAAATCGGTCCGGTAAGAGAGAAAGCCATTTCCTTAGACAATAGAGTCCTGGCATTCAGAGAAGTATACATTTTGAATTGGGAGGTAGATAAGGACATATACAGAATCTAGAAGAGATTTTATCTTTTAAATGAAACGTTTCGCTGTTGAAAAGGAGCTAAAATGGAGGTAGTAGTCATTCCTTTGGCTTTGTGTTAAGGAAAGAAATTTTATTGAGCCCATTTTCCAGATGGAAAAAAAATGTAGCTAATAAAGTCTAGTTTATGAGATATAAATTCTGAAACTTTAAGAAGTTATAAAGAATTAGCAAGTCACTTTGAAGATAGAGCACAAATACAATGGGGACTCCATTTAACATTTAAATTGGTTACCATACTTTCAAAGTGAAAGTACATGCATTAAAATACCAACTTTTATATAGAGTTTTCTAGTGTAACAAGATCTTGTTTTATCTTTAACGTTCAGTTTTGTTGGTGGTGGTGTATGTCTTTGTTTTCATGTGTATCAGGAATATGCCACCAAGACAAGAATTGGGATCCGGCGTGGGAAAACCGGACAAGAACTTAAGGAAGCAGCGTTGGAACCATCAATGGAAAAAATATTTAAAAGTAGGTGCCTAACCAGACCTTAATAAAAGCCTAGTGTTCAGGGAGGGTCCTATTAACTGGCTGCCCTAGAGGCTTCTTGGAAGTTGTACCTTCAGTTCACAGTTTGGAATTCAGCTTTGCAAGTTCAGAAACTAGATTGTTAATCTACCCAAAGCCAGCCAAGGTTCCTTAACCTTGCAAAATGTCAATATATTATGTGGGAGACAGCCCTAATTTGTATCCCTTGGGGTATTTCTGATTAGTACATTGGCCCTAGAAACCAAATTATATGAATCCTATGGCCATGGAATAGTAACATTTGTGAACAAATTTAGACTAAAGGGAGTAAGCTGGTCTTCATGAATACCTTTATCCAGTTAGAGTTGATAAGTTGGTTTTTTCTCAATATTAAAAGAAAAAGCGCCCTCTCCCTTAATTCAGTGGCATAAACATGGTTCACATTTTTCCTTGACTCCATATAAAGCACCATCTTTGCTACTGTCACTTTAGACACAATGTGATCTAACTCTTAACATTTCTTTCTTATATTTAAAAAAATTATTTAATTGCTTGATTGATTTTAGAGAGAGAGAGGAAAAAACACACCTCAGTTTGTTCAACTTTATATACATTCATTGGTTGATTCTTGTATGTGCCCTGAACAAGGGTCAACACTCTAATCAACTGAGCTTCCCAGCCAGGGCTCTTTCTCATCTTTGCTTTCTAGTTGTCATGAGAACACACCCCAAACTCTTATGAGTAAAATAATGTATCACAGAAGGCTCCCTGCGTCTACAGATACACTGCCTCTAATTTTGCTGGAGTGAGATGAAAAGTTAACCAAGTCTGATCCTTTTTGTACTAATTATTTCACCTGTGTTTCAGCAGTGTTCTTACTAGTCCCCTAATTGTAAGGCCATTTCTATATATAATTATAGCTATAACAAAGAAGTATGGTGTATAATTTGATTTCCCTCATTTACTCTTAAGTATGGGGAAGGGCTTACTGCCAACATTTTAATTTAGTTAAAACATGACAGTGTTAACCTGCATTTCCTCCTGTGTTCTGCAGTTGATCAGATGGGAAGATGGTTCATTGCTGGAGGGGCTGCTGTTGGCCTTGGTGCATTGTGCTACTATGGCTTGGGAATGTCTAATGAGATTGGAGCAATTGAAAAGGCTGTGTAAGTAAATAGTTCCCTAACAGTTCTAGCCTTAAAGGCTCCAATTTTCTTCTCATTCTTACCTTTGGCCACTTCGGGAACGTTTTATGTTTTATGTCAAGTCTTCTACTTGTGTAGGAGAAAAATGAATCCAGATAGAATCTCTTGTTTCCATGACCTATATTTATTCAAACCTAAATAAAATTCTTTTTCCAAGGTTATATGTATTCAGGAAAGGAGAAAATGTGTCGCTTTGTATATGAGCCAAATGCTTATGTCCTTTATTATTATTATGGTTGTGTTTATTTTTTAAGCAGATTTATTAAGGCATAATTTATGCCTTAATAAATCTGCTTATTCACCCATTATGAGTATACAATTCATTGATTCTTGAATGTATAGAGGTTCAACTATCACCACAGCTGTTTTAGAACATTACAATCACCTCGAAAAGATCCCTTATGCTTAATTGTAACCCTTCCATCCCCAGTCCCAGGAAACCATTAATCTACTTTTTGTCTTTGTAGATTTACCTTTTTTGGACATGTAGTCAGAATAAAATCATGCTGTGTATGGTCCTTTGGGCCTGGATTCTTTCACTTAGCACAATGTTTTTGAAGTTCAGCATTTTGTAGAATGCATATATCTCATTCTTTTTTGTGTATTTTTTTATTTTAATTTTTTCAAAATTTTCCATCATTTATGCCCTCTTCCACCTCCACCCATTACCCCCCTCCTTATATGTCTTTTATCATTTATGTTTTATGGTAACTTCAATGTATGCATCATTTCCGTGATAAATGAGGTGAATAAGATTTAGAGCAGTAACATATTTCCCCAATACCTCCCAGCTAATCTGACTCAACCAAAATTCACATTCAGAATCTTATAAATTAACTTTTTTTTTTTTTTTTACAGAATTTGGCCTCAGTACGTGAAGGATAGAATTCATTCTACCTACATGTACTTAGCAGGAAGCATTGGTTTAACAGCCATGTCAGCCCTGGCAGTGAGCAGAACTCCTGTTCTCATGAACTTCATGATGAGAGGCTCTTGGGTTGTAAGTCATCTTGTTTTTGTTTACTCTTTCCACTACGTATCAAAAGATTAGACAGAAAATATTGGGACGGGTGTTAAAGGGAAAGATTTTAACAGATTTTCATTCAAATAATATATGAAATTAGTGCAGCTGAGATAGAGTAAGAAGTACACAGTGAAGTACGTCAGCTATTTGTTGGATATGTATTTTATAGTGGCAAAGGGGTTGGAAACCAAACTTATAGGAATGTCCTGTTTATCTAGCAGATAAATACCTACCAAACTGCCTGTATTTTGCATATCTTATAGCAATTTACTAAATGCATATCACAAAAACCTAACATTCTATACTATTAAGAGTAGAATAGTGCTACAACTATTCTGAGTCTTCTTTTTTTTTTTAAATAAATCTTTATTCAAATTATTACAGGTGTTCCTCTTTTTTTTTCCCCCATAGCTCCCCTCCACCTGATTCCCCACTCCACCCCATGCCCTTACCCCCCGCCACTGTCTTCATCCATAGGAGTAAGATTTTTGTCCAATCTCTTCCCGCACCCCTCACACTTGCTTCCCCTGAGAATCGTCAGTCCACTCCCTTTCTATGTCCCTGATTCTATTATATTCACCAGTCCATTCTGTTCTTCAGATTTTTTATTCACTTGATTTTTAGATTCACTTGTTGGTATGTATGTATTTGATGTCATTTTGTTGTTCATAATTTTTATCTTTACCTTTTTCTTCTTCTTCTTCTTCTTAAAGAATACCCTTCAGCATTTCATGTAATCCTGGTTTGGTGGCGATGAACTCCTTTAGCTTTTTCTTGTCTGTGAAGCTCTTTATCTGACCTTCAACTCTGAATGATAGCTTTGCTGAGTAGAGTAATCTTGGTTGTAGGTTCTTGCTGTTCATCACTTTGAATATTTCTTGCCACTCCCTTCTGGCCTGCATAGTTTCTGTTGAGAAATCAGCTGACAGTCATATGGGTACTCCCTTGTAGGTAATTAACTGTTTTTCTCTTACTGCTTTTAATATTCTCTCTTTGTCTTTTGCCCTTGGCGTTTTAATTATGATGTGTCTTGGTGTGGTCCTCTTTGGATTCCTCTTGTATGGGGTTCTGTGCGCTTCCTGAACTTGTAAGTCTATTTCTTTCACCAGGTAGGGAAAGTTTTCTGTCATTATTTCTTCTAATAGGTTTTCAATATTTTGCTCTCTCCCTTCTTCTGGCACCCCAAAAATTCGGATGTTGGTTCGCTTGAAGTTGTCCCAGAGGCTCCTTACACTATCTTCATATTTTTGGATTCTTTTTTCTTTTTGTTTTTCTGGTTGGATGTTTTTTGTTTCCACATATTTCAGATCTTCGGTTTGATTCTTGGGGTACGTTGATCTACAGTTGAGTTTCTGTATATTCTTTATTTCAGACAGTGTATGCTTCATTTCTGACTGATCCTTTTCCATTTTTTTGGCATTCTGATTAAGCTCCTTGAAGGTCTCATCAAGTTTCTCAGCGGTTTTAAGAAGATTCTTGAGTAACCTTATACATGTGGTTCTGAACTCTGTGTCATCCAGTAGTTTGCTTTCCTCTGTTTCTTTCATTCGTGACATGTTTCTTTGTCTCCACATTTTGGCTGCTTCCCTGTGTTGATGGAGTAGCTTTGTGTGGTAGGTGATCTATAGGGGGCAGTAGCTCAGCCTCCTCAATTACATGAGGTGGATGCTCTTGGTACACCCCTTTGTGGGCTGAGTGCAAAGTCTTGGTGTAGTTAAGCCTTAATTGCCGTTGGTACACTGGGAGGAATTGACCTCCAGGCCAATTAGCTGTGAGCACTCGCTGTGTCTATAATGGAAGAACTGCTGCGCTGAAGACACGCTTATGGTGCAGGACTTGTTTCAGTGGGGCTTTGGTGCTCACTGAGTCTGCCTCTTGAATGTGTCACTTATGGATGTGAGGAGTTGAAATCTGGTGTCTCACACTGACCACTAGGTACACTGGCTTCTGGATCTCCAATGGGGTGCAGGTCAGCTACTGTCTGAGGCCACCCAGCAGGAGCTACAGTGAGAGCTACAGTTTTCTCCTCTTTGCTTGTGGTTTGGAGGTTTTGAAGCTGTCTGACCCGGGCTGCAAGTTTGCTAGGTTAAGCTGCGATAGGGCAGGGCTTTCTTATGCAAAAGCTGCTGCTTAGAGCTTGGGTGGGTTTGTAGGTTGTGCAGGGCGGGGTCTCAGGGTGTCACTAGGCTAGGGGGTGGCAAACAGCAATGGCTGCTAGTTAGCCGGCTCTGAGTCCCTGTCGGTAGTCCGTGCCCCAGTGCCGTAAACAAAAAATTATTCCTGCGCGCAGCTCTGCAAGCAAGCCACCCTCACTGGCAGACAGTCCAGCTTCTCCCCGTAGGAGTTTGGGTCCCCCACGTCTCCCCAGAAACTGTATTTCAGAGTAATTGGGGGCTTGTCTCCCTTCGGGTTGAAAAAAGCAACGCCCGCCGCCAGCCCGGATCACGCGCCTCCGTACCTCAGCTTTTCAGCGCTCGTGCACGTCTCAATGCTCTTTTCTCTTTCCTTCTAGTTGTAGAACTTCCACTCAGCCAGCTTTCCCGTGGTTCTGGGTGATAGACGTTTTTTCTTTTAGTTGTATTTTTGAAATTGTTGCGGGAGGCAGCAGTTTAGGTGTTTACCTACGCTGCCATCTTGGATTCTCTTCATTCTGAGTCTTCTTGACCCTATATTGAATGAGTGTTTCTTGTGCATTTGTTATTTTACTAGATACCAAAAACTGATTTCAAGTGTGGTGACTATTTTTCTACTATCTGGTTGAAGAGATAAACTAGAGTAAGTGGTAAAGAATATACAATAGAAGTAGAAAGTTTAAAATCAGTTGAAAGATTATTTTTGTCTTGGACTAGTAAGGAAATTCCATGAAGGACAGTTTTATCTCATCAGGGCCATTGAAGCCTGTCATTTCTTATTTTAGGCGAGTACAAGGGTAGTCCAAATTTGCAAAACAGCTTGAGCAAAGAAAGCAGTCATTAAAAGTGCCTTTACAATTCCTTAGCATATTTGAGGGCTGAAGTGTGAAGAAGACAGAAAGGGGCTGTGTGATTGGCAGGCTGAGAGGAGTGCCTAAGCAGTGAGAGGCCATTGCAGAGAACTGGAACAGCAAAAGGCTGATGAGTATTGGAGTATGGAGAGCTAGTGTGGAAGAGCTGGTGTACTAGCTCTGCCTTTGCAAGATCTGATGATAAGAGTGTGAACTAGAACAAAGAGTATGAGGCTGGACGGAAAAGGAAGATGGGAGAGTCTATGTAATACTTAGAGATGTCTCATGGCAAACCAGTTCTCCACAGGTAGCCCAAATCCATCTAACCTCCAAATCTGTAATAGTTCCACAGTATTGTACATTCCAAAAGGAGAAACAGTTATAGTAGCATAGCCATGTGGATAGTCCGTATTCTTAGGATATTATTTCTCAGATGGGTGTCATGGATTGCCTAGCCTACAGGTTCTAGAAGACACAGAATAAGCATGTGCATTCTCACCAGGAATGTTAGTTTAATCAGTAGTGCGTAATGAACAGAATTAAAGAGGCATGAGCCTGAGGCATGTTTGTAGCCCTACTAGTTCTGTGCAGCTGGAGTAGAGACTGGAAAAGCTTGAAAGGCAAAAAATGGAACTGGTCATGAAGGACCTTAAAAGAAAAAATGTAATTGTGATAAATAACCTGAAAATGCTTTGCACAGAGATGTATGAAGTAGTTTTTAGTAATTGTGCATTGGAAAATGGTAGACTAGAACTCAGCATGTTTTTCTGTTTAATGTGAATGAAAGCAGCAGGTGCCTGTGTGTCAGACAGTGCGGATGATGAGGCAGGTCTGGAGCATCGCACAGGATTCTTAGCATCTGGAGAAAAGCCTTCCCAACCAGAAGCATTTGCATTCAGTTACAGTGTTGTTTTTTTTAGTAATTGGCCAAATAAAATACCTGCTCCCTGATTCTGTCCAAAAGCTACAAGTTTACAGTTTTTCCTTTAAATTTCCTGGATATATGTTATCTTTCTTCCATTGCCTATATTTCTTTCTTGTTATATACACAAGGAATCCTCTAACAAGTCATAACAATGGAAATCTAAGGCAAAGAAAAGGAAAGAGGACCAAGTCAGCTAGAAAGTTTGAAGGAAAGAAACAGTCTTATTTCTTCTCTTTTCCATGTGCTTTTATTTTTTCAGGTTTCTTTTAGCAAGTGTGATGTATATATTTTAATTGTTATATCTTGACTAATATTTTTAAATGCTATTAGTGCTATACTAAAATGTAATTTAAAATAATTATTCTGGGACTTTTAAAGAGATTTTGTGAAACCTATGTCTAAAAAGAATAAAGTTTTTAAAAGATGATGTTATTAGTCAAAGCTTAACTCATTCACTTAAAACTGTCTGCAAATTTAAGGGCTCTGGCACTCTTGTAACTTGGCCAAATGGAAATAAAGGCCTTTAATGTGTTGGGAAAACCTGGTTTCTTGGAAAGACTAACTGAAAATTAGAACTTGTGGGCTTCTACTTTGTTGTTGTATAAGGATAGATTTTTCTTAGTAATATGTGTTCTTTCAGACAATTGGTGCAACCTTTGCAGCCATGATTGGAGCTGGAATGCTGGTACAATCAATACCTTATGACCGGAGCCCAGGCTCAAAGCATCTTGCTTGGTTACTGCATTCTGGTATGTTCTAGTTTTCAGTTGTTATTAAATAAATCTTGAATACTACCTTTTAGGTGGCTTTTCACAATCACACATGGTTTGTACATAATTTAGTTAAGCTTCATGTTTAGAAAACACTTGTAATTTTCTACTTACTACTGTTTATATACTAAGACCATGGACATCCCCAAGTACTACCCTTGCCTCCTGTATAGTCTAGTACAGTGGTCGGCAAGCTGCGGCTCTCGAGCCACATGTAGCTCTTTGGCCCCTTGAGTTTTTAGCAAAGGTCAGCTTAGAAGTACCCTAATTAAGTTAATAACAATGTACCTACCTATATAGTTTAAGTTTAAAAAATTTGGCTCTCAAAAGAAATTTCAGTCGTTGTACTGTTGATACTTGGCTCTGTTGACTAATGAATTTGCCAACCACTGGTCTAGTACATGCAGAGATTTTCTTTTCTGTGTTTCATCTAATACCAGGAGGATTTCAGACCTGATACCCATCACTTAAGAATTGTTTATATTGTGTATCTTGAAAAAAATTAAAATGGTGAAAAGAAGACGGAGATAAGACATGTGACAAAGTAGGAGAGGGGGTTTTGGCAGTGCAGCATTTCAAGAAAGCAGTCAAAAAAATGTTTGGAAATACACGTTTGTGTCTGATGCGTTTAGGACAGTTCTTGGCACAGGGTAACATTGGGCAGGGCAAAGGCTGTCAGCCCTGCTATTGCAGGGCAGTTTTCATATCCTTGTAGGTATGTGCTATGAATTTTTTCTTAATTGTTGCAAGACAAATATTTGAAAGTTCAGACAAAGTTTTCTATCTCAAGTTTCCTGGCATAGTTTGTTTCTAGGTTGAATAAAGAGACAACCAGACCGAGAAACAAAAATACTTCTTTGGTGCATTGTCTCTACCGCAATACAAGACATTTTATAAGCATTTCCTTGAAACTTCAGGGAGACGGACTCGGAAGTGTTCTAGTATGGTTAGTAAATGGAAACCAGGTTTTTGGCACTCAATAACAACTTGGGGTGAAATATGTCATTTATGTTATTCATATGCTATCTTTATTTTGGTAACTATGAGACAGCATGATTTCCCAACCTTGTTTTCAAGTCTCTTGGGTGTTAGGTTATTCAATCATAGATGTTCTCCCTGGAGATTTGCAGGACAAATCACTGGTTGGGAGGGAGATGGTCCCTTTTCTTCTATTACCAATGACCTGCTTTTAAGAAAAAAAATATTTAGAATAATAGAATGTGCATTTGTTAATAAGACTTTCATTGAATCACCAAATTCTCGCCATCTGAATTTTCACATTTACATTTATGTTTCTAAATCTCTTGGCTACTGAGTAGTTTTGCACCTGTTTCCCATTTTAGACAATGAGTTCTTTGAGAAAACAGGATTAGTTTTATTAGTCTTTTTATCTCAGATAAATAGGCAGGAGGCAGCCAATCAGTGATTCTCATCATTGATTTCTCTCTCTCCCCCTCTAAATCTCTCCCCCTCTCTCCTCTGTCCTTAGTCTCTTAAGTCACTTATTGAATTGAATTAAGCATTTCCACCTGCTTTGCTTACAAAACCCTTTTTAATCTGATGTTATTGTAGCATATAAATTACTTGGGTCAGTATTTTATGTGTGTTGTGGGGGTGGGGTCCTTAAGACCACTAATTCACTCAGCAATTGATTAGTATTCAGAGGTGAGGTTTATTACAATGAAAGGATGCACAACTGGATCAGCAAGGGGAAAAGATACAGGCAGAGTCTGGAGTTGGAGAAATACACAATCTTTCAATGCTCTCCTTCCTGTGGGGGCACACCAAGAATGGGAAAAGAGGAGGAACGTGTAGTTATTCTGCCCAGGGAAGCCAGTAGAGACTCAGTGTCCAAGGTTTTTATTTTTAGTTTGTTAATTTATTTGTAAATATATTTTTATTGATTTCAGAGAGGATGGGAGAGGGAGAGATAGAAATATCAATGATGAGAGAGAATCACTGATTGGCTGCCTCCTGCATGCCCCACACTGGGAATTAAGACCAAAACCCAGACCTGTGCCCTGACCAGGAATCAAACTGTGACCTCCTGGTTCATAGGTTGATACTCAACCACTGAGCCAGGCAGGCCAGGCCCAAGGTTTTTATTGAAAGCTGATCACGTAGGCACCCTCCTAGCAACTATCAAAAACCAGACTCCCTGCCCTGGCTGGTGTGCTCAGTGATTGGAGTGTCAGACTGCACACCAAGGGTCACAGTTTTGATTTCTGATCAAGGGCATGTACCTGGGTTCAGATTCAATCCCTAGATCCTTAGTCCCAAGTTGGGGCACGTGTGGGAGGCAACCAATCATTGTGTCTCTCACATTGATGTTTCTTTCTCCCTTTCTCCTCTCTGTCCTCCTTCCTCTCCTCCTTTCCACTCTATTTAAAAAAAAAAAAATCAATGTAAAAATATCTTCAATGTAAAAACAAATAAAAAAACCAAACCAGACTCCCTGAAGGAAAGCAGGTCTTTAGCATAACTCAAGTGTTCGCACCAGTAGCCTAACCCTGTCAGTTAGAGAACTGTCCAAGTGCCAGGTTCTCAGATAAGAGGCAGGACTAACCTGGCAATCAAGCCTTTGTAAAGACAGCCCTAGGCCTGCTATGTTAACCGAGAGCTGCACAGTACGATGGCCAATTTCTTTTCTTTTTTTAATTGTTGTGGCTCAAAATTTGTTTTATTCTTCATAAACATCATAGGAATCTGGGTAGATATTAGCATATTCATATTGTATAATTGAGGAAACTGAGGCTGGGTGAGTCACACACCAGGAAGCACCAAAGTCAAGATTAGCACCCCAACTTTGTTTTTTTAAGTCCTGTACTATGCCCATTATTCACGGGCATGATTGTGATGGCACCCAGAGGGGGTTTGGATGATTCAAGGACAACTAGTATCAAAAGGACATCAAAGCTGACATTTTTTATCCAGATGTTTAGTACACCAGTGATCTCAGTCAGGACCAAGTGATACTTAGCAGGCATTACTGAAGTGCTCATTGAAAAACTATTCTAATTGTGTTATTCCCCCAACTTTATTGAGATGTAATTGGCACATAATATTGTATAAGTTTAAGATGTGCAACATGTTGATTTGATACACGTATGTGTTACAGAATTATTACCACCATGGCATTAAATAACACCTCCACCCCATATTTGCCATTTCTTTTTTTCTAGTGGGAATATTTAAGATTTACCTTCTTAGCAACATTCAAGTGTATGATGCAGTATTATTAGCTATAATCTCTGTAAAAAATTCAGAAGTAACAAGTAAAATCAGTGAATTACTCAAATAGTAATTAGTAAAAGTTAATAGTACACACACCAAAATGACAGTCTACAAACTGGGAGCACTTAACCAGAAATTTGGAATGAGGCTCAGGTATCTATACTAATAAAAGTCTAGGTGGTCCTTGCGCCCTCGCGTGATGTCCTCACATCATCATAAGATGGCCGCCACAAGATGGCCACCACAAGGTGATCAGCAGGGGAGGGAAGTTGTGGACAACCAGGCCAGCCGGGGAGGACAGTTGGAGGCGACCAGGCCGGCAGGGAAGTCAGTTGGGGGCAACCAGGCTGGCAGGGGAGGACAGTTGGGGGTGACCAGGCCTGCAGGGGAGGGCCGTTAGGGACAACCAGGCCTGCAGGGGAGGGCAGTTGGGGGCAAGATCAGGCCAGCGGGGGAGGGCAGTTGGGGGCGATCAGGCCGGCAGGGGAGCAGTTAGATGTCAACCAGGCCAGCAGGGGAGCGGTTATGGGGCGATCAGGCTGGCAGGCAGAAGCGCTTAGGAGCCAGAAGTCCCAGATTGTGAGGGATGTCTTGACTGCCAACAGTTGGACATCCCCCGAGGGGTCCCAGATTGGAGAGGGTGCAGGCCGGGCTGAGGGACACCCCCCTCCCGTGCATTAATTTTGTGCACCGGGCCTCTAGTCCTCTATAATAAAAGGCTAATATGCAAATTGACTGAATAGTGGAACAACTGGTCGCTATGACATGTGCTGACCCCCAGGGGGCAGACACTCAATGCAGGAGCTGCACCCTAGTGGTCAGTGTGCTCCCACAGGGCATGCCGCTCAGGCAGAAGCCCTGAGCCAGGCTCATGGCTGGCGAGCACAGTGGCCATGGTGGGAGCCTCTCCTGCCTCTGCAGCAGTGCTAAGAAATCCGACTTCCATGGGGAGC